>OW028763.1:11402869-12602869 GCA_932294355.1 Aporophyla lueneburgensis
TACCTACATAACATTCGAATTTTTATAGAATGCCATTTACTGATTCTGTGTAATATATGTGTTTTAATGATTTGGATTTGTTATTAAAGAGTTTTTCTATGTAAAGACACTGCTACTTTGCTTGTATCTTAATTCGCTATCGTTAACGCGGGAATTTTTCTGAGAATGTAGTAACCTATTTGCAAAGTTAATTTCGTCTAACTAATTAACTAACTAACTAAGTAAGTAGGTAGGTAGGTAGGTAGGTAGGTAGGTAGGTAGGTAGGTAGGTAGGTAGGTAGGTTCATTCATACGATTCGTCTCTATCTATGATACAAACTTACTTAGTTAGTTAGTTAGTTGTATTTACGTACTTTCGCAGGAAACGTACTGTCGAAGCGGTAAGAGTGTAAGTATTGGTAGTAAGTACAGTAGGTAGGATTCTTACCTAGTTAGATAGGTAGGGTTGTTGTTTGTTTAACGTTTTGACTGTCATCTGATATAAAGAAACGTGAATTTAATCACATGAACATTTTTGTGGCCCTGAAAAGGGCCTTTTGTTTTGACTCCTGTCTGTCATCGCCATCCCACGGCGTGCGTTGCGTGCGCATCCAGGCGTTTGTAGTGGTTTGCTCGTAGCACGTGCATCGTGCGCGTCACGTACGTACATACACGACACACACACGGAACCTGGTAGGTTACACATGTGTGTATGTATGCACATTACGATGACACTAACACAATTAACACGCACCACAGTCAACAATACACACGAACAAGCGCACTGGGTTCTAACACTGTACACAAACACGAGGCGGCGGCGGCGGCGGCGTTGAGACTGAGAGTCGGCGGCTCTTGGTAGCCTACCGACCGCTCACTTGGAGCTGGTGTATTTGGTGACGGCCTTGGTGCCTTCACTGACGGCGTGCTTGGCGAGCTCGCCGGGCAGCAGGAGCCTGACGGACGTCTGCACCTCCCTGGACGTGATGGTCGACCTCTTGTTGTAGTGGGCGAGGCGGGAAGCTTCGGCGGCGATACGCTCGAAGATGTCGTTCACGAACGAGTTCATGATAGACATGGCCTTGCTGGAGATACCGGTGTCGGGGTGCACCTGCTTCAGCACCTTGTAGATGTAGATGGCGTAACTCTCCTTCCTCTTGTGCTTCTTCTTCTTCTTGTCGGTCTTGGAGATGTTTTGACATTTGAATTTGAGTCTTATGTCTTTACGGTAAGTTGTAAATTACAATAATGTTATTTGTGTTTTTTAACATTTTAATGTCATTGGAATTTAAGTCTTAATAAATCGTCATAAGGTATAAATCACAATGAAGTCTTATTTTTATTGGTATAAGAAAGTCTTTGTAATATAAAAAATTTGATGATTAGTCCTAATATTTACCTACCTACTTATCATAAGTATTTTTAAAGCTATAGGAATACCTTCTTTAACAAATAGGAAGATAAAGTCCTACCTAAATGCTTCGGTAAGTCTTGTAGATAAGTAGATACTTAGATACTCTAGGAACTAATCTAGGTACTCATTTAACTTAATAAAATATAAGTAGGTAAGTAAGTAGGTATGTTAAACTTAGGAAAGTGGTAACCGACTTCTGGCACTCTACTTTCCTGACTAAAAATCTTATTAGGAACACCTAATAGGTTTCTACAAAGTAAATCAATTAAACGCCAATGCGAAAGGGTATCCCAAGAAAGTAAATTAAACATTGCAAAGATAAAAAAAATCGTGAGAAAATTTTATTTCTCAATTTCTAAAAATTAAAAATACAAATTTACTCACAAAAATATTCAACCAATCACAATCAAGCACATACAATACCACATAATTGTATGTACAAAACAACCAATTAAAATAAAAGAATAAAATAATTAAATAAAAATCATTTTTTAAATCCACTGTTAATAAAACGGGAGTCAGGTGTTGTAGGCGGGGGTGACGGTGTTCCCTTGACGAAAGAGTGAAATTAAACCAGTCAGAATGTCGTAATAATTGAGTATATTTGGCACACATAAAATTACACGGAAATCACTAAAAATGGTTGTAAAAGAGTACACAGCACACAATATAAAATACAATCAGAATAAGCAGTACACATAATTAAATCCTAGCTATATTACACTTGAAGACTGGCTAACTAGATATAGGGTACATCGCGACTAAGCAGTGGACAGCGGAGCCACTTACTTCACAAACACTACGTGGTAAGTTGATGATTCATGTGAACTTGTAACAATACTAATCCAAAAATAGACGCTCGGCCCTTTTATAACTTTTGTTGCCTACCGCAAGTAGCGTATACATTTCTTTACTTTGATTAGCCGCTCCGCCAATTGAGAGCGAGAAAAATGGACTTTCCCTAAGGTGCAGGTTTCGACTTGTCGAGAATTTCAAAACACGTGTAAGCGAGTTCAAGGTTTCTGCTTTCTTATTGGATTAACAATGTGGCTCGTCCTATTGGACATACGCTACTTTCAAAATCGTGTACGAACTACATAAGGTATTTTAGGTATATTCATACCTACTCACAGCTAATTAGTGCTTTACAATAAATGAGTTAGATAACTATAAGCTAATTAGTTTTATACAAACATAACACAGGCATTACAGACTAATTAGATTCCAACAGGTTATTGTTACAGGTAATTGCAGGTTAATTAGAATTCAAAAGGTCAAGACAATGGTAATACAGCTGATTATAAACATACATCGGTATTTACTTAAGTATCTTCATGGAAATCTACTACTTTTATTAAAGAACAGTATAGGTATTTGTTTAGGTATTTTACAGAGGCTATACCGGAGTTACCGAATACAATAGCGAGGAGATATTAATGTTAAAAGTTAGTTAGTCTCATAGGGCGTCGCCCAAAACAATAAAGAAACATAAATACTAACTATAGCTTGTTTTATTGAGCTTCGCCTACATTCCACCCCCTGTAACAGGGTTCAACCGACTTACAATTCTTGGTCTGTGGGAAGCACAATAATCTTCGCTACGGGTCGACGTAGGACCCCGTTTACAGTCTTAACATCTACTACACGGATAATACCATCGTGTCCATGATACACAGCTTTGATGAGACCTTTGGTCCACGCACTTCGCGGTCTATTATTGTCCACAATCACTACTACGTCACTGATACGTACGTTCGGCACATTGTTTAACCACTTTTCCCGACGTTGGAGCGTAGGCAGGTACTCTCGCAGCCAGCGCCGCCAGAACATGTCGGCGAGCGCGTTCACGCGCCGCCACTGCCGGCGAGAGTCGATGTCTTCGGCGTCGCTCGATGCAAACGGAGTACTCCCGGACGCAGTGCCCAGGAGTAGATGGTTCGGCGTCAGGACCACGGGCTGGTCGTGGTCGTCGTTCACGTAGCTCAGTGGCCGGCTGTTTACGATCAGCTCGGCTTCGGTGAGGAGGGTATAGAGGACCTCCTCACGAGGGGCACGCTCCTTGAGCGTACTGCGAAGTGCGTTCTTCACGGATCTCACCAGGCGCTCCCAGCAGCCACCCATGTGTGGGGCCGCCGGGGGATTGAAGTGCCATTCGATGCCACGGTGAATGGCCTCGGCCCTTATCTGACCTTGGTTGAGGTCTTTCAGGGCTGCTCGAAGCTCGGTATTGGCCCCGATGAAGTTGGTACCCTGGTCAGAGTACAGATGTGCTGGTTGCCCGCGGCGCGCTATGAGGCGCCGCAAGGCTAGTATGGCGGAGTCGGCGCTTAGGGAAGCGGCCAACTCAAGGTGGACGGCGCGTGTAGTGAGGCAGGTGAATAGGACACCCCACCTCTTCTCGCGCCGTCGCCCGATTGCGACCTCCATCGGGCCGAAGTAGTCCACCCCCACTCGCACAAAGGCTCGTCTGGATGGTTCCAGCCTTGCGAGCGGCAGGTCACCCATCTTCGGTGGCGCGGGCTTGGCTCGGCAGACGCGACAGAGTTGGCAGTTGGCAACCACTGTCTTCACTGAGGTTCTGATTTTAGTGACCCAGTATTTTTCCCGTAGATTGTTGACGACGGTCTCGTGGTTGGCGTGCAGAGCCATCGCATGGTAATGAGCGATGAGCTTTCTTGTCAGAGGATGGCGGCCCTCCAGGATAATAGGGTGCCGCTCGCCGAACGTGAGCACCTCACAGGCACTCAGGCGCCCTCTCACTCGTAGCAACCCGTCGTCGGCTATCATGGGGTCGAGAGCCTTGATGCTGCTGCTGCTGGGAACGGGCAGGCCTTTTAGGATGGTGGCCCGCTCGCTTTGGAAGCTTTCTTCTTGACACAGCCTCAACAGGCTGTTGTGAGCATCTTCTAGGTCTCGCTGACACAGCTCCGTAGTCGACCGACGTTTGCGACATCGGCCGCTGAAGATGAGCACGCGCGCCATGACACGCTGAATGCGCGTCCACGATGAGTAGCGCTCGTACTCTAGGAGTGGTGCCGCCGGTGCTGCCGCGGCGTGGACCCGCTGGATGCGCTCAAGGTCCGCTTCCGACGCCTCAGCCTCGGGACACGCAGGCCACCGCTCCTGTGGGTCACATAGAAACGAGGGGCCCGAGAGCCACTCCGCGTGGTCATCGGGCCAACACAACCTGGTGGCCTTATCAGCTGGGTTATCCTGTGAAGGTACCCAGCGCCAGTTGCCTCTGTCTGACAGCCTATCTATTTCGGCTAGTCTGTGCGAGACGAATCGTTGAAATTCCTGTGCATCGGAGTTTATCCATTTTAATACAGTCTTGCTGTCGGTCCAAAGGAATTTCTTTTCGATTCGTATACCTAACTCTTTGTGGGCAGTGTCTGCTATACGACAGGCTAACACGGCTGCTTGTAACTCTAGCCTGGGAATGGATACTACTTTTTGTGGAGCTACTCGCGCTTTCCCTAGTAACATAACCGATTCCCTCTTTCCTTCAGAGTTAGAGCCCACTAGGTATACTACTGCGGCGTAAGCAAGCTCGCTGGCGTCCCCGAACGCGTGTAATTCTAAATTATCGAGTTTTAACCCGTACCACCGCGGTATTTTTAATTCGTTTAAGCGGTATAAATTATGGAGCCAATTAAACCATACTTTGGCGTCCTTTTCTTTTAAGGGTTCGTCCCATTGTATTCCCGACTTCCATATTCGTTGCATTAATATGCGTGATTGAATTACACACGGGTATAGGAAACCTAGCGGGTCGTAAATCGACATTATCATACTAAGAAATTGTCTTTTAGTGGGCACTAAGCTACCATTTATAATTTCCGGTGGTAGTCTCTTAAATGACAGATCAAAACCTAACTCGTCGTCTTTAGGTGACCATATTAAACCTAGGGTCCTCTCTACTGAGCCTGTTCCCTTCTCAAGGGCTACCTTATCAGGCATTTCTATTTTCAGCCTTTCCCTTAGCTCCGATGAGTTAGTGACCCACCCCCGGATAATGAATCCACCGGATGCATGTATTCGTGTCACTTCCTCTATTAACGTGTTAGCCTTCTCCTCGGTCCAAGCACTATCTAGATAGTCGTCCATATAGTGCCTAGATTTAATGGCTTCCACAGCTTCGGGATAAACATCAATGAAATCATCGGCATTTTTGTTGAGTATATATATTGCCGTAGTAGGGGACGAGGCTGCACCAAATATCATGGAATTCATCGCGTATGTATCTGGTTCTTTATGGTGATCCGCGCCTCTCCATAAAAATAATTGCGCGCCTTGATCTTCTGCCCTTATTTTTACTCGTAAGAACATATCAGCGATATCCCCTGAAAACGCGACGGGGCCTATCCTGAACTTAATTAAAATACCTAGCAAAGAATTCAGTAAGTCAGGTCCGGTTAGCAGATTATCATTTAAACACGTCCCATGAGACGTAGCGGCTGCGTCGAACACGAGACGTAGCTTGCCCGGTTTGTTCGGGTTAACGACTCCGAAATGCGGTAAGTACCAAACCGGCGAGCTGTCTATGTTACCGTCTACTTTACGCGCGTAACCTTCGTCTACTAACCTACCTATCTGAGCTGAATATTGCTCAGCGAAACTAGTGTCTTTACGCATACGTTTCTCTATGCCGTACAGCCTTTGCCTGGCCTGATTATAATTATCAGGTAACTGAATATTGTCATGTTTCCATAACAAACCGACCTCCCATTGTGACTGGTCAGGGATACGATGGCTAGTGCTGTCTAACACGGCTAATGCCCTTTCGACATCTTTATGTTTACGTAAATTCTCTGAAATACCTATCGCTTCTAGCTCAAACTGTGATTTAACTAGATTATGTAAATCAGGAAGGGAAACGGTCATGCAACTAACACATTCTTTACTATTATTATTGTTATTAATATTAAATGGTCCATGTATGACCCAACCTAACTTAGTGAGTGAGGCAACTGGCTTACCGGATTTTCCTTGGCGGATGTCCTGACTGACGAGCAGCTCCCAGTTGTCCTGTCCGAGAAGCAGCAGCGGTTTGGCTCCCCTCATCTCTACGCAACCCAAGTCGCGTAGGTGCGCGTTGTCGTCGATCACTGTGGCGGACACTGTTTGCGTTGGTAGGTTAATGTCCACTATTGTCCGACACGTAATGTTATGGCACTGACCGTTAGGTCCTTTTACGCGCACTTGTACCACTCGCGACGTTGAGTCTGTTACTCCGTAGCCACCCGCGGTTTTTAAGGAGAGAGGAACACATGGGCCCACTAAGTCTGTGGCGAGCGAACTGTCGATGAGTGACACGGTCGCACCATCGTCCAGTAGTGCGTAACACTGATTATCGTCACTGTTTCCATCGCTGACCGTTACTGGCATAATTTTCAGTAGTGCCGTAGCTCGCCACTCGCCTATATTTGTGACACTTTCCGTCTTACTTTCTGGCGGCGTAGCCACCTTTTCTTTCGGCTGCTTATCCGCGTGTAACAGCAGGTGATGTCCGAACCCGCACTTCTTGCATCTACTCGCACGGCAGAACCTCTTGGGATGTTTACTCACGAGACATTTGAAGCATGTGTTCTTCTCCTTTATCGTGTCCCAACGCTGTTGAACGGTAAGCTTTTTGAACTGGTCACACTCTTCTATGTTGTGCTTTCGTTGACATATAACGCATTCTTCAGGAGCGGCAGACTCGTCGCTCTGCGTGTTCACTCGTTGCGTCAACGGAGGCCTGCTCGCGGCCGAGCGCGCGGCGTTGGCTGGCCGAGACTGACCGGCGCCGCCATACTTCTGCTGTTGCTTGGCAGGGGGCTTCGATGGACCGGGCTCAAACATACTCGCCTGAGTGTAGTACGACGTTGAGCGTGTCAAGTGTATTAGAAAATGTGATAATATTTCTAGATTTGGAGACACTCTTAGGTCCACCCCCTGTGTGTTGTCCAGGCCCATTGCGAAGTCACCGTATTGCGCGCGCTGTACAGGGGTCAGCTTGCTCAGCAGGTCACTCACCAGCTGTGGATTATTTATATATCCATCCGCACGAATATTTTTGAGTAACGAAACACAATTTCGGACCGTTGACGAGAATTTCCTTAGTTCGCGTCCACTTTCCGTTACTCTAGGTAATTCTTTGACCTTTTGTATGGCGTACTGTAGCACTAGGGTCGGGTGACCGTACTCATCCTCTAGCGCGCGCATTATCTCGGACGGATCAGTTGACGATCGTAGTAAGTCCTCTACTGATACCTTTGCGTCGCCTTGTAACGAGGTTTTTAATCGTGCTAAGTTTTCGTGCGCCTTGAAATTGTATAATTGTGATGTTTCCCAGTACATGTTCCGATATGATATCCAGTCGGCTGGGTCACCTTTGAAGTAGGGCAATTCATATGCCTGTCTTGGTACCGGTCGTGGTGGTCGTGCCATGTTCGTGATAGCCTCTGCCAGTCTGTCTATCTTACGGTCTCTGTCCCCTGACGATTCTCTCCGCCTTTCTCTTTCATCCACTCCGTACTGCATCTGCCGCCGTGTATCCGACTCGAGTGTGGCTACTCGAGGTACACTTGCGACCGGAGTGGTAAAGGCGGTATAACGGCTGGGTAACTGGAACCTTACTCCATCTGACGTTACTGGCATGTACCTGGACGTAATTGGTGCCGTTATGTTAGGTAACGGTACAGACGCGGATGTCCTAGGTACTCGGGACTGGTCTAGATCACACGGCACTGACGACCCACGGTGGTTATTCACAAGATTCACCCTACTTACGGTTTGTTCACGGGGGTCAGATGTTTCACGGGGCGCAGCCATTTCAATAGGTGCGCCTGACACAGCCGGCGTCCCCAATACTTCTATCAATTGGGGGACTTGGGGCGTGGTTTTCACCCACTCTTCAACGCGCTGTGTCGTACTCACATCTGACTGTGAATCATCGCTTTCAGCGGCCGCCTCTATCTCAGCTATTTCCGCTTCCATCCTTTTCTTGACGAGGTTTTCCTTGTCTTTGACCAGGTTCTCTTTCAACTGCACTAATTCGCGCTCCGCTTCGTACTCGATCCGTTTTTTAAGGTAATCGACGCTCCTGTGGCTATTTCTTGACGATATTTTGCTGCGCGGCGAGGTGTGGCGACCCTTGGGCGCTGCCTGCCCCCCGTGCGCTCTCTCTGACGTCAATTTACTGTGGTCAATTAATCGGCCACCGGTGAGCGGAATATTGCGAGCGGACGTCGATGCCAATGTCGGTGCTACGGACGGAGAACCTGGAGCCCTTTCGGATGGTAAGCCTGAGTCAGAGACGATGTCCTCTGCTTGTCGCGTACCCATTTCTTCCGCCAGTCTTCGTAACTTGCTGCGTGTGGTGATTTCACTTCTGTGACTCATGATTCTGACTGGTTCACTCTATTCTAATTGAACCTGATCCGGCTCGCAAGGACCAAAATGTTAATAAAACGGGAGTCAGGTGTTGTAGGCGGGGGTGACGGTGTTCCCTTGACGAAAGAGTGAAATTAAACCAGTCAGAATGTCGTAATAATTGAGTATATTTGGCACACATAAAATTACACGGAAATCACTAAAAATGGTTGTAAAAGAGTACACAGCACACAATATAAAATACAATCAGAATAAGCAGTACACATAATTAAATCCTAGCTATATTACACTTGAAGACTGGCTAACTAGATATAGGGTACATCGCGACTAAGCAGTGGACAGCGGAGCCCCTTACTTCACAAACACTACGTGGTAAGTTGATGATTCATGTGAACTTGTAACAATACTAATCCAAAAATAGACGCTCGGCCCTTTTATAACTTTTGTTGCCTACCGCAAGTAGCGTATACATTTCTTTACTTTGATTAGCCGCTCCGCCAATTGAGAGCGAGAAAAATGGACTTTCCCTAAGGTGCAGGTTTCGACTTGTCGAGAATTTCAAAACACGTGTAAGCGAGTTCAAGGTTTCTGCTTTCTTATTGGATTAACAATGTGGCTCGTCCTATTGGACATACGCTACTTTCAAAATCGTGTACGAACTACATAAGGTATTTTAGGTATATTCATACCTACTCACAGCTAATTAGTGCTTTACAATAAATGAGTTAGATAACTATAAGCTAATTAGTTTTATACAAACATAACACAGGCATTACAGACTAATTAGATTCCAACAGGTTATTGTTACAGGTAATTGCAGGTTAATTAGAATTCAAAAGGTCAAGACAATGGTAATACAGCTGATTATAAACATACATCGGTATTTACTTAAGTATCTTCATGGAAATCTACTACTTTTATTAAAGAACAGTATAGGTATTTGTTTAGGTATTTTACAGAGGCTATACCGGAGTTACCGAATACAATAGCGAGGAGATATTAATGTTAAAAGTTAGTTAGTCTCATAGGGCGTCGCCCAAAACAATAAAGAAACATAAATACTAACTATAGCTTGTTTTATTGAGCTTCGCCTACATCCACCAATCACAATAAAGAACACAAATGAAAAGAACCACCTAAAAATTAAAACAGCCAATCAGAAAGAAGTAGGTGGAGTTTAGTAAGACAAGCCCCGCCCTTTTGGTAGGTAGATGAACACAGTTATTGTAAAGTGTAAATGTACGAAAAGTCTTAGGTTCGATTCCTAAGTCAAAGTGTTTTACATAACATTACGCTAATATTATTCCCCGAAGGTTAGACAGAGATGTACCTATAGTACCTACACAGTGCCGTTTAGTGCCGGAAGTAAAGAATAGCACCACCCTATTTCTTCCCGTGGGTGTTGAGGCGACTAAGGGACTTACTAGAGAATGGGCAGCAGTGTTCTCTATACATTTTACCACCATACTGCGATCGCTTGTGGCTAAGTACCTAATAACAGCCGCACGGGTTGATCGTTCAGGTTAAGCTACGCTTGCCGCGGTTAGTCCGTGGATGGGTGACCATCTTTACATACCAAGACCCTTCCGTGCCTCGGAAAGCACGTTAAGCCGTTGGTCCCGGCTGTCTTTCGTGGATCTTAGACAGTCGTTACGGGTCGTCAAAAGCCCGAAAGTCTGACAACCAGTCTTACCAAGGGGTATATCGTATTACCCAGTAACTGGGTTGTGTAGGTCAGATAGGCAGTCGCTTCATGTAAAATACTAAAACTCAGCTGCGCCGGTAAGACTGGAAGCTGACCACAATATATAAATACCTAAATAAATAATAAATATCTTAGGACAACCAACACAACGTTATCTGATCCCAAACTAGGCAGAGCCTGTACTATGGTAACCAGACAACTGATAAACATACTTATATATTTCTAAATACATACATATTATAGATAAATTACACCCAGACACAGAACAAATGATCGTACTCATCACACAAAGATTTGTCCTGGGTCACCCTGGGTGGGAATCGAACCCACGACCTCAGTCTTAGCAGTCAGGGTCACTAACCACTAGACTAACAGGCCAGTCAAAACCGGTAACAGTAGTTGGCAGAAGGCAAGGAAGATGTTTAGAAATGGTCCAATGAAGATAGGTACAGTCAACACTACATCAAAAGTGACTACTTATTTGAAATTGACAGCACTGCCTATGTCTACTGCTGTACACATGCCTCCCCCAATTTTGGGAGCTTTGCCATAATCGCCACGCTTGTCAGGCGGGTTGGTGATCGCAGTATGTTGGTAAAATGCATAGAGAACGCTGCCGCCCATTCTCTAGGAAGTCCCTTAGTCGCTTCTTACGACACGGGAAGAAATAGGATGATACTATTCCTCTTCTTTACTATAAAACAACGAGTGAAAACCAGCATGGCCTAGCACCAAATACTCAAAGACAGTTCTCCTGAACTGAATGAGAACGTTTTCAGGAATTAAATCCAATATTTTCGCAGGAATTCTCTCTAAAATAAAATTCAATGTTACAAAGAAAGTGGCGCCGTCTAATGGATAAAACGTTAACTACAATGACGTCGATGGTACAAAGTAGTTCTACAAAATTCGCTAGATGGCGCTTACGATTTATCTTATTTTCAAGTGAAACCTTAATTATTAATATCGTATTTTATTAGTTGACTAGCTTTTTCCACCGGCTCCACCAACGTGAATGTCGAAAGTTATCTCACGGGAACGTAATCCGGATAAAAGTATCCTATGTGTCCAGGTTATAGGCTATCTGTGTACCAAATACGATTGAATACCACTCAACTGTCCATGGTTACAAAAGTAACCAAATAAAATCTTGTCGAAACGTCCATGGTTACAAAAGTAACCATGCGTCATTCGTCACTTTAAACGTGTTTAACGCTACAGTCCTTTGATAATCGTACATTAGAGAAATACTAGATGTCGCTATATGAGATTTGTCATCCAGGAGAGTGAATTTCACCTATGGACCGGCAACATTAAATTTAGAAAAAAAAGAAAATGTCAGTTCATCCTTGTTGTCTAGCGAACTATGTTTGTGTGTGGATCTCCAACTAAAATATGGTAAGTTTTCTGTTTTTATACCACATTTATATTGTTATTGTACATCAATTTAAACGTGAAGATATTTCCTTTGCGAAATATGCATTACTACGCCAATTTCGAAACGTTTACATGGAAATATATAGCTGGAAATGTTTTATGATGACCGCGCGGACATTGCTCGTTGGTTGTAGTCGATCGATTTTTCGAATTGGTTGTTTTTGTTAAATAAATGCTTAAATATAAGAGAATACTTTACTATTAGCACTATAACAGCAATTTACAAACGAAATATAATTGAGATGGGGTCTACCAGTGGCGTAGCGTGCCATCTCGGCGCCCGGGGCGGGAGACCCATTTTGCCGCCCCCATTCAATACTTAATTAAAATTAAATTTCGAGACATTATTTCACAGGCAATGAGGTATGTTTTATTGAAGGTAAAATAGGATCAGCGGTTTCACAAACGGATTCTACGGGCCTTGCAAGCAGCGAAGTCAGAAATAACTTGGTCAAAATCAATATTTGCAGCCAGTCCTTGTTCAATTGACAATATAGCCAAGTTTGATAGTCTAGTGGAGCTCATAGTGGATCTGAGATAATTTTTGATTAGCTTCAACTTCGAAAACTTCTCTCACAACTAGCGACACTAATTGCCAAAGTCAAATATATACGAATCAAGATGACTATATTTGGAACCGAAATTCCCAGATTCAGTTTTTGAATGAACTGGAGGAGCTCCAGTGGTACTTTGCCCCTTATATCTTCCTCTGATTAAGATCTGGCGATAAACTGCTGGAGACGCTTCCGCTCCTTCTGAAACTCGCCATTGTCGATGTCTTCTAATACATGGGAAAGATCACACTCGTACTTGCTGTCCAAAATTTGCGCTGGCGTCAAAAATCCGAAAAGTCCGCTATTTCTTGAACTTGCTGGAATCGAGTTGCCATTTCTTGAATGATCTTGTCAAATGATGCGAACACCTCTCGACGGAGTTCCTGCTCGTGAGATAAAGCTGCATCCGCTGATTGATCGCCATGCATGCGTTTTCTGCGAATTCTTCTCGTTTTGTGTTCGATTCCGAGTTTTTCGTAGAGAGTCTTGGCAAAGTCGATTGCGGCTTGGACGAAACGGTCTCTGCTTTCCACATGGAGAGCTTTTAAAGCGCAGAGTTTCTGAGAACACTTATCCACACTCAGTCCTCGTTGCTGCAGGTAAATCTGTGCGTCATCTACTTCAGGTAGCACTGCAGACCAAAAGCCAAGAAAAGTGAGGAAGTTGAATGACTGCATGGCTGTCAGAAGAAGACTGGCTCCCGATCTTGTTTCGGACGTTTGAGATGATACCGTCAATTCTTCCAGTACCTCAAGAACTTCCTCAAACTTATTCTTATTCTTCTTTCCTCTTTATGTCTAGCACTCCAGCGCGTTTCAGTGACTCGTTTCACTGCTTGACCTGTGACGGCAACCAAAGCGTTCCACCGAGCAGTTGATGCAGAAAAGAAGGCAAATAGCTTCTCCAGAGTTCCAAAAAATATCACGGAGTTCACTGATTCAGAAGCAGCGTGTACGCCAGCCAAGTCGAGTGAGTGGTTTGTGCATGCAACGAATGTAGCTGTCAGATTCAGTGCTTTAATCCGGGCTTGAACTCCATTGTGGATCCCTGACATTGCGTTGTCATAAGCCTGTCCTCTCAAATTCTGTATGTCCAGTCCGTCTGATGTTATCTTCGCGATTATATCGTTGCTGAGATCTTCTGCATTTTTTCCTTTGGGCTCAAAGAAGTCGATGAAAGATTCTACCACGGCGACCTTTTGTCCTTCGATATGTACGTATTGCAGAACCTGGCTCATTTGGTCTTTGTGGGAGATGTCTGGTGTACTGTCGAAGATTACGCAATAATATTTAGCTTCTTGAATGCGACGGATGATGGTGGACCGAACTTGCTGTCTCAGTAAGTTTATAAATTCACTAGCTTCTGCCCGCGACTTTGTCCGCGTTAAATTTCTTGTTCCCTCGACCCTTCCCGTCGCGTAGAATCGCCTACTCATGCGATTTTCCCCGTTTTTGCAACATTTTTCATTACTGCTCCGCTCCTCTTAATTGTAGCGTGATGTTATATAGCCTATAGCCTTTCTCGATAAATAGGCTACCCAACACAAAAATATTTTTCAATTCGGACCAGTAGTTCCTGAGATTAGCGCGTTCAATCAAACAAACATACAAACAAACAAACTCTTCAGCTTTATAATATTAAAATAAAAGTATAGATTCTGGGTTTCTGGAGATAGATACGACACTGGGCCTCTTGCTCCCAGCTTCGTCTTTATCAGGTGTTCCATTAGAAGAGGGTCATATTTAGTTAGAAAGTGCACTAACTCCAGAAAGTTCCCGCGATTGCCACTATCATCTCCTCGAATGTCTTTTCGATGTCCTCTGAAGACCAGATTCTGTTTGGCTAAGAACTGGATAATATTCAACAACTGGTATAGTACATCCCTCCACTTCTTCTCCTCACTTTCGAAAACTTCTTGTTGTTTCTGATCGATGGATGCTTTACGGTTCAGGCGAACTTCCATTTCAAGAAGCTCTGCTCATGGTCCAGTCTGTTCTCATGGTCTCCGATTCTTGGATTTAGCTTCCACCATTTGTTGAATCCTTATTCAGATGTGAAGTTCGAGCCGGAATTGACAAACAGCTTGCAACAGAAACAATACAAGGATTGTTTCAAAGGTGAGTACACCATCCATGTTCGGAGAACCTTTTGACCGTTAAATAATGGTTTGTAGAACTACTCTCTGTTAGTTTTTGGGTACCACCTTTCGTTGAAGTCCCTGAGCGAATAACATCGGCTGGAATCGATGTGCTGCACTGAGTCAGATCCGCGATGTACTAGAAGCGTTCTGGCTTCGTCGGACATTGTAGAAAGCCAACCTACATCGTCGAGATTCACATCTTTGTCTTCGGCAGGGGCAGAAGGCTCGATTTCAATTATGTCTGTAGGCAACATCGAGGTTCACTTCTTCTGCAGGCTTCTGACTAGATGCTTGAGGTATTTCTGGTGAGTCGACTTCGTCTTGACCCTGCTCTGTCGTGGGACCAGAACGACTTGCAACTTCGACAGCAGGTCTTCTTCTTCTGCCTGTAAAATAAGTTATGCATTCCCATGAATATTGGCCGGAGGACAATTCTAGGCCACGCACGATTCTAGATGGAGAAATCATATACTTACATTGGAATCACTTCCGCTGCTGCTGGATGCCGCCGAAGACGTTAACGTGGCTTTTGAACCAAAACTAGAACTGAAATATTTCAGTAATGCACCTTGAGACTTCTTCGCATCTGCTTCTTTCTTAGCCTTTTTCTTGCGGTATTCCGCACCGCTTTCTTTGACTCTTTTCATTTTCAAAAACTAGCTCAAAGGTTGAGTGAAGAACTAAATGTTTAGTTTTAGAAGATTCAACAGTATTTAAACGATAAACAACACAATCGAAATGACTTTCTGTGATGCGGGAGCGAGCAAAAATATTGAGCTAGCTGAGACAAGAAAACCTTTCCGTCGAAACTATATATTATACGTGGTCAAAAGTCTGCCCGTTCGCAGCGCCACCGCCCGGAAACGGAATGCACCCTTACGGCCTTACTCCTTACTCACCGTTTACGAATTTACGGAAATCAGCCGAGAGCGTCAACGACGAATCACAGGCAGAGTGGCAAATTTTGTTGTTTGTTGACATGTCAAACGTTCTGTCATGAAAGATATGATCTCTACTCTACCCGCTTCACCGGCGACATTTTGCCGCCCCTGGCCGTCGCCCTGGGCTGCCGCCCGGGGCGGGCCGCCCCCTCCGCCCCACCCACGCTACGCCACTGGGGTCTACAAATTATTCAAACGCAACTCGTAATTCATGATTTTAGTGTTGGCTCGGGACCTTTTGAGAAGTACTTGTTTTTTCTTGATAGAAAACTAAATACTTATATTTAGATATTGATTTCATTTTGAAGGGTATATTATGTACTATTATAATAAAAATAATTTTGCCTAGTAACTATTATACTTTTCTTGTAAAATACGAAATAAAAATTAAATACGATTTTTTTTTTACTTTATTTTCTAATTAGAATTCAATATCTTATTAGCTTTCCGTGAGTATTTCTTATTAGAATATAGCTATAGTAGTTTTTCAGTCGTAATCGTTTTTGTGGAGAAAGTTTCGCAATGTCGTAAAAAAGAAAGTGACATTTGATGCCCGGACAGGTGGGGAGATAATCGCCGCGCGGGTTGGACAGTTGATTGGGTAGTAAGCTAAAGCTAGATAAACCTGACAGATCCTGATACTTTTAATAAGACAGCAACATTAAAATATTCGGTAAGTAGCGACATCTTGTAGCCTATTTATGAACTAAATGGAAGTAAGAAACAGTATACTAATTAATTCAGTCGACATAGACTCTGAAGACACTGGGAACGATATCTTATTGTGATATTTAGCATACATACATACATAAACTTACGCCTCCTTTACATCGGGGTAGGCACAAAAACTACGTCACCTGCTACGACCCTTAAGTACTCCTTTTGCATCGTTATGATCAACATACTTCAAATATTACTCACTAGATGGCATGTGTGCTATTCTATCAGAATATGTTTATTATTATTTTGTATCCTAACATAAACTAGTAGCGACATCTAGTACAAGCAATATAAACTAAATGGACAGCACTATGTTCTACTTAGTTTCACATTAGGTGTCTAGATGGCTCTGACTACAAGTGAATTATATAATTATTTAATATCCATAAATAGCGACATCTAGCAGACAGTGCTTAAACTAATTAAGTTAAATAAGTGTGCATAGTACTCACTAGATGGCGTACAAGCAATATTTTTAATTCAGTTAATTTATGCCAACTTATGGGAGATAAAAAAAAATACACCTACCAAGTTAAAATAATACACAAAAAAGGCTGAAAAAAGGTTAGAATCGGTTTCTTGGTGCTTACTATTAACTAATAATGAAAAGATTCATCATCATCATCATTTCAGCCGAAAGACGTCCACTGCCTGACATAGGCCTCCCCCAAGCTCCACCACTTCTGTACATCGAGTGAACCTACGGGCCAACATGTTCGCCCGTACCGCCAGTGCCCTTCGCTCCCGCTCAACATCCGCAATCAAATGTCCCAAGTATTTAAACTGATGAACCCGACGAATCGGGTCATCATTTATTTTTATAGGTACCACATTTACTGGACTTTTCTTGCTAACAGCCTTAAAGACCATGAGTTTGGACTTCTTCACATTATACTGGGTGTAAGGGACAGCCCTCCACAAACTGACAGAGTGCATTCAGCTCCTTATTTTGAATCATATTCCACCGGAATTTTTCTCCGGATTTTTTTAATTTCTTTTACTTTTTTTCAACTTTTTCAGTTTTATTTCAATGTAAAATTACATTCTCTGAAAGCAGCACTCCATTTTTGTAAACAATACGGCTAAAATCAAAAAAGCAGCAATGGATGTTGAAATAATCTAACGAACGACGCGTAAAATCAGCTGTTCACTTCCCGTCTAACTACAGAGTTCATCGAACTCTTCATCGGCGATTGCACAAAGGCGGCTTTCCGAATTGATCCGAGATACATTGCGTGTGAGAAAATAAAACAAATCAGGTTTATTGGATTCCCATAATGGTCCTGAAATAATTTCTTTTACTGGTCATCTTAGTATGATATACTGAATCCACCCCATCAGTTTGTGGAGGGCTGTCCCTTACACCCGTTATAGCAACCCATGGCTGAAACGATAACTGGTTTTAAACGAAGTTATTAAAAAGGCGATTTTCTGTAATATGTATGTAGGGTATAACTTAAATTTTATAGATGACCTACTAAAGTAAATTTTAATGATAAAACGTTTTGAACTACTGTCCTATCGTTTTGACAGTGACATTTCTCATTTATCTGCCATAACACTTTAGTTAACACGTAAACTGCCGGTTGAAATCAGAAATAGTCAAAAAATGTACTTAGTGTTATTTCACTTTAACCTTTTGAACGCCAGAGCGTAAACGCATCGGCGCCCCTTCCACGCCAAGCCACAAATTCAGCGCAAATACCTACAAAAAAACTAGCTTTTGCCCGCGGCTTCGCCCGCGTGGATGTCGGAAATTAATGCAGGTATTTTCCTAAAATAAAAGATTTTTCTAAAATAAAAGTAGCCTAAGTTACTCCGTATTAAATCAGCTACCTGCCAATACAAGTCCCGTCAAAATCGGTCCAGCCATTTCAGAGATTAGCCGGAACAAACAGGTAGGCAGACAGACAGTAGACAGACAAAAATTGTAAAAAATGTTGTTTTGGTATATGTACGGTGTATACATCCATATACACTTAGTAAAAAGCGGTTATTTTAATATTAAAAACAAGTTAATATTCAAGTTTTCACTTCTGCCGGCACTCCCGGAGTGCAACCCGTCGTTTTTTTTTTTTGTAATATACATATAACAGATAAAAGTGGTTATTCTAGGGTATCCTTAGGAAATAAACATAGACTATCATGGTTTTTTTCATCGATATTTTTAAAATATATAATTCCGTGGTACATTAATTTGATCTATCTCGTAAGGTTAAGCCAGCGTTTGCGATTTAAGCGCACAAAAAATATGTTTGTTACGACATCGCATTAGAAATGTTTGAATTTTTCGGCTTTTCTCTACTATAATATGTATGTAAACTACTTTTAAACCTTCCTCTAAATCACTCTGTCTATTGATGAAAAACGCATTAAAATCCGTTGCGCAGTTTAACCAGTCAATTACCGCAATTACAGACACAATTAAAAAACCATTATGTCAATATCAAATGTGGTATCTCAGGGACTTAGAGGTTAAAAGATCTAATTCCAAGCGTACAGACGCAGCAAGCGACTTTAATAGTACGCATAGGTTATCTAGAAAACAAAAAACGCCATCCAGTGGATGTCTACGCAACTTTGGTGTCAAACGATACGATGAATTAACTTACACCGCCACCGATTAGGGATTCTTGGAACTAACCAATGAATACGCACATACTACACACGGCTATAGGTCAAGCTATATTATTTCCAGTTTTAGCTGACCTCACATTGTATAGGCTTTTCGTACAATCAGATGTCAGTTTATACTGGAAATGTGTAGCTTGACCTGTAGCCGTGCGTACTATAAAAAAAAACATTTAATTTTTAAATATTGAGATCAACAATTGAGATAAAAACTATCCTATCTTTTAAGTTGGACCAAATTACAAATAATTAAGAACTTTGATAACAATCTGTTATGTAGTTTTGGAGTTTATTGGCAACATACATCGTGACACAAGATTTTTATATATATACAAGAAGATAGGGATTCCAACAACTTATCGAGAAGTTATCGATAAGCAATTAATCATTGCTTTCGGTCCATATTTTTTAAATAAAATATAACTCGTTGCATTATTCTTTTATTTAATTTGACCCTATTTAGTATCATACTATCATTAACACAAGCTACAAAGTTCTAAACAACCTAAAAACAGACATTAGAACTACTAACGAATAAATGTAATAATAATAAGGTACATCACTAGTCTCGTTCGTGACGTCATCCGCTGTCGGGAAGACCCGACTCTGGCGTGGCTGGCACTTTTGACAACTTCCTCGCATGCAAGTAGGGATGTGACATTGTGGGACATGATAAATAATCATCATATATTTAAGACAATTTAATCAATTTACTTATAATTTTATTACTCTCCGTTCTTCGTAACTTGGCAAACTTATGTCATCCAAGTCCCTTTGCTGTCGCACATTTCTTACAAAGTTCAGTAAATCGACATAAGTTAGGTATTGAACGTTTTTCTTCTGGTACTCTATCCAGTTCAAAAGCGATGAGTCTTCCGATGCCGCATTTCGTGGGTCCCTGGTTGGTTAAAATCCAACGGAGATAAATTAGAGAGGTCACACCTTAATTCATTTGCGTCCCATATGCTCCGTTGATACATGATTGCACTCGTTAAATCATCTGAAGAAACCTTGTGTTTCTTTCGTTTTCTTTGCACAGACTTGTTCGTTTGAAGAATATAAAAAAATAAAGGAGTCGTAAAAAGACTTACGTCACTTAACAACTTGCGGAGAAGACATAATTATCACTAGTACCTATTCGTTATAATATTTGTAATTATGAAAACTACCCGTTATATTACTTTACTCTATGGTGAAATTATTATAATAAATATTATGCATTAGGAATATTCAGATTCGAATAGTTGTCATTAAAAATAATTGTCGAAGTAATAGTAAGCTACTTTTAATAGAATATTTAATAAATTTGAAATATTATTTACCTTACTTACCCAATCACTAGCTGTCGTGTCTTGACGACTGTGGCGTGGGGAAACACACTTTTTTACGGATTTCGATTAGCAATTTTTGATGATTTGTTTTTTCTAGTAAAAGTAACTAATGGATATATATTTGTGCCATCTTGCAATATTTCATGTAGTTTTATATAATAGGAGAAAGAAACACAGAAAACTTAAATTACTATATTTATTTTGTACTCAAAAAATGTCGTTTTCTTGTCGTCTATAGTTGACGGTGGCGTGTTGGGCACGTTTTCATTTGTCGGCTATACACGACCGTGGCGTTCAAAAGGTTAAATAGATTATTTGTTCACAAATAAATTATTCCAAAAACATGGCCGCTAGGCAGCAATGAAACGTTCAGATTAAGTTTTGTCGGTCATATAGTCCGACAAAGCCTGAATGGAATTAAAGTGTCGGACACATAGTCAACATGGCAGTTAACGTGTTAGTAGGCAGATAAACAATCTTTTATTTTACCAACTTTCAATTTAAAGATGGCGCTTGAAAAATTTCCGTCGTGGGGGGAGGTGTGGGTATCACCGAGGCTCAGTTCATTTACAAAATAAAACGACAATTTTCACACGATCAAATTTTATTTCAACATCAACACAGTGTTTATAATGAACGACAGTCAGCACTTTTGAACGTAAAAATTACATAAGACAGTCCCTAAAAACGCCCACCCTTCACCACTTCCTAGTGCTTTAGCTGAGAAGTGGCGCAATAACAAACAAAATGCATTAATTTTTAAAATTTAATCAGAAGCGGCAAGTTTATTTATTTATTTAACCATTTATGTAGACACATATGTATAGAAAGAAACGAAGAAAATAGCAGAAGAAATTGTAAAGAGGAGAGGTGATGCTTATTAATAAAGAAATCTCTTCCAGCACACCTGCGATAGACGAGAAGATACAGAGATGTAGCAACATGTGTAAGAGTATGAGAAAATAAAATATATTATATAAAAAACAGTTAACTTTATTTTATACAAATAATTTGAGAATATACTTCAAGTACTTATTACTTTAAGAACTTATTACTTTAAGAACTTATTACTTCTACAATTTTTTATTTACAAAAAAACATTATTCTGGAACAATCAGTACGAAGAATGACTTCGAAAAGACGGCAAACTCCAATGGGAGTGTCACCCCACATGTTAACTAGGGAATGCAAATCTCGCGAGATTGGGGCTCAAGCGAGATCTCACGAGTTTATGAATAACAATACTGCGAGATCTCGCCAATTTCGAGATCTCGCGAAATTGGCAGTTTTGTGTTTTTTTTGTAAATAATCACAATATTTGAATAATTTACGAAAAAAAAATATAAATAAACAACCAGTCTTCTCTTCTAATAGCAAACAAAAATCTTTTAGTAATAAAACAATTATTTTATAACAAACAAAACAACTAGAATAAAAATATTATCTAAGTTGACTATTAAACTGAGACATTGTTATCAATTAAATAAACCTATATCTACTCAATAGATCTATTAGATATTACAGATTAATTAACAAAATATACCAATTAGTCAGACTATTAGAAATTACAGATTAATTAACAAAATATACTTAGGTACCAATCAAATGAAAGATTTGTGCAGTTCCAATCACAAGCCATTATTACGAATTATTTTGAAAGTAGCTCCTTCAGAAGCACAAAATGTCCAAAGAATTCTATCTATATATAGCTAGGTAACTTACAATATACAATCTGTCAAGTAAGAACGTAGTCGGGATAACTCATTTTTAAGTAAACGTATCGAACGAATTCTTTTTTACGGCGATAGATGGCACCTTTCTGCTTGATGCATTGTCGAGAACGTTTCAGTTTACGTCGATCTTTTATCGCAGAAACACTATACTCGCAATGAGCGTTGCGTACGCTTCGCGTTACGAGGCTGTACCCTAAAGGTAGAATTCCGTGCATCGCGATCAATCGCGGCCGCGCGCGGCCTACGACTGTCGTCGATCGCTCGCGACAATAGTCACATTATGAAAATGTATGGCACCGCTGCCGAGGCCCGCGACAGACGCGCGCGGCCGACGAACGTCGTGAGCCGCGCGCGGCCGTGCGTTCTTAACATGTTCTAGCGCTTAGTAACATCGTGGATTATATGGCGCAAACATGTCTAGGAACGCAGGATAAAACTTTTCGGTCGAGGAAGACGAAATATTAATACATTTTGTATCTCAAACTCCAATCATATATGATATGAGGCATGGAGATTATCCTCCTCTTCTTCTTCAAGGATGTCAATTAGTACTTCGACCATGATTTTGACTTCGGTAGATACATGTCTAGAGGGAACTGACGAACAACATCTACTAATTTCAAGACACGGCCGCGCGCGGCTCACGACATTCGTCGGTCGCGCGCGTCTGTCGCGGGCCTCGGCAGCGGTGCCATACATTTTCATAATGTGACTATTGTCGCGAGCGATCGACGACAGTCGTAGGCCGCGCGCGGCCGCGATCGATCGCGATGCACGGAATTGTACCTTTAAGGTCCGAAAATATCGCAAGCAGCCGCTACCAAGTACATGCGGAAGTCAAAACCCAAGTAGCACAAAAGTGCTGTATAACAGCATTTTAACAGTGCACAGTGGATCCATTAGTTGCTGAATAATAGCGTAGACAGCGCATCCTCAGAGGATATAACTCTAATTTGGGCACAAATTATTCAGCACATAGCTGTATAAGAAATCCAATTGAGAAATAATTGCATTATAACAACATTATAGTAGCATTTATGTGTGTAACAGTCACCTAAAGAGCTGAATAATGAGGCACGTGTTACTTATTATACAGCAAGGAAGACGAATGTGTACATTGTGTGTAGGCGAAGCTCAATAAAACAAGCTATAGTTAGTATTTATGTTTCTTTATTGTTGTGGGCGACGCCCTATGAGACTAGCTAACTTTTAACATTAATATCTCCTCGCTATTGTATTCGGTAACTCCGGTATAGCCTCTGTAAAATACCTAAACAAATACCTATACTGTTCTTTAATAAAAGTAGTAGATTTCCATGAAGATACTTAAGTAAATACCGATGTATGTTTATAATCAGCTGTATTACCATTGTCTTGACCTTTTGAATTCTAATTAACCTGCAATTACCTGTAACAATAACCTGTTGGAATCTAATTAGTCTGTAATGCCTGTGTTATGTTTGTATAAAACTAATTAGCTTATAGTTACCTAACTCATTTATTGTAAAGCACTAATTAGCTGTGAGTAGGTATGAATATACCTAAAATACCTTATGTAGTTCGTACACGATTTTGAAAGTAGCGTATGTCCAATAGGACGAGCCACATTGTTAATCCAATAAGAAAGCAGAAACCTTGAACTCGCTTACACGTGTTTTGAAATTCTCGACAAGTCGAAACCTGTTGTGCCTGTACCTTAGGGAAAGTCCATTTTTCTCGCTCTCAATTGGCGGAGCGGCTAATCAAAGTAAAGAAATGTATACGCTACTTGCGGTAGGCAACAAAAGTTATAAAAGGGCCGAGCGTCTATTTTTGGATTTAGTATTTTTACAAGTTTACACGAATCATCAAGTTACCACGTAGTGTTTGTGAAGTAAGTGGCTCCGCTGTCCACTGCTTAGTCGCGATGTACCCTATATCTAGTTAGCCAGTCTTCAAGTGTAATATAGCTAGGATTTAATTATGTGTACTGCTTATTCTAACTGTATTTTATATTGTGTGCTGTGTACTCTTTTACAACCATTTTTAGTGATTTCTGTGTAATTTTATGTGTGCCAAATATACTCAATTATTACGACATTCTGACTGGTTTAATTTCACTCTTTCGTCAAGGGAACACCGTCACCCCCGCCTACAACACCTGACTCCCGTTTTATTAACATTTTGGTCCTTGCGAGCCGGATCAGGTTCAATTAGAATAGAGTGAACCAGTCAGAATCATGAGTCACAGAAGTGAAATCACCACACGCAGCAAGTTACGAAGACTGGCGGAAGAAATGGGTACGCGACAAGCAGAGGACATCGTCTCTGACTCAGGCTTACCATCCGAAAGGGCTCCAGGTTCTCCGTCCGTAGCACCGACATTGGCATCGACGTCCGCTCGCAATATTCCGCTCACCGGTGGCCGATTAATTGACCACAGTAAATTGACGTCAGAGAGAGCGCACGGGGGGCAGGCAGCGCCCAAGGGTCGCCACACCTCGCCGCGCAGCAAAATATCGTCAAGAAATAGCCACAGGAGCGTCGATTACCTTAAAAAACGGATCGAGTACGAAGCGGAGCGCGAATTAGTGCAGTTGAAAGAGAACCTGGTCAAAGACAAGGAAAACTTCGTCAAGAAAAGGATGGAAGCGGAAATAGCTGAGATAGAGGCGGCCGCTGAAAGCGATGATTCACAGTCAGATGTGAGTACGACACAGCGCGTCGAAGAGTGGGTGAAAACCACGCCCCAAGTCCCCCAATTGCTAGAAGTATTGGGGACGCCGGCTGTGTCAGGCGCACCTATTGAAATGGCTGCGCCCCGTGAAACATCTGACCCCCGTAAACAAACCGTAAGTAGGGTGAATCTTGTGAATAACCACCGTGGGTCGTCAGTGCCGTGTGATCTAGACCAGTCTCGAGTACCTAGGACATCCGCGTCTGTACCGTTACCTAACATAACGGCACCAATTACGTCCAGGTACACGCCAGTAACGTCAGATGGAGTAAGGTTCCAGTTACCCAGCCGTTATACCGCCTTTACCACTCCGGTCGCAAGTGTACCTCGAGTAGCCACACTCGAGTCGGATACACGGCGGCAGATGCAGTACGGAGCGGATGAAAGAGAAAGGCGGAGAGAATCGTCAGGGGACAGAGACCGTAAGATAGACAGACTGGCAGAGGCTATCACGAACATGGCACGACCACCACGACCGGTACCAAGACAGGCCTATGAATTGCCATACTTTAAAGGTGACCCAGCCGACTGTATATCATATCGGAATATGTACTGGGAAACATCACAGTTATACAATTTCAAGGCGCACGAAAACTTAGCACGATTAAAAACCTCGTTACAAGGCGACGCAAAGGTATCAGTAGAGGACTTACTACGATCGTCAACTGATCCGTCCGAGATAATGCGCGCGTTAGAGGATGAGTACGGTCACCCGACCCTAGTGCTACAGTACGCCATACAAAAGGTCAAAGAATTACCTAGAGTAACGGAAAGTGGACGCGAACTAAGGAAATTCTCGTCAACGGTCCGAAATTGTGTTTCGTTACTCAAAAATATTCGTGCGGATGGATATATAAATAATCCACAGCTGGTGAGTGACCTGCTGAGCAAGCTGACCCCTGTACAGCGCGCGCAATACGGTGACTTCGCAATGGGCCTGGACAACACACAGGGGGTGGACCTAAGAGTGTCTCCAAATCTAGAAATATTATCACATTTTCTAATACACTTGACACGCTCAACGTCGTACTACACTCAGGCGAGTATGTTTGAGCCCGGTCCATCGAAGCCCCCTGCCAAGCAACAGCAGAAGTATGGCGGCGCCGGTCAGTCTCGGCCAGCCAACGCCGCGCGCTCGGCCGCGAGCAGGCCTCCGTTGACGCAACGAGTGAACACGCAGAGCGACGAGTCTGCCGCTCCTGAAGAATGCGTTATATGTCAACGAAAGCACAACATAGAAGAGTGTGACCAGTTCAAAAAGCTTACCGTTCAACAGCGTTGGGACACGATAAAGGAGAAGAACACATGCTTCAAATGTCTCGTGAGTAAACATCCCAAGAGGTTTTGCCGTGCGAGTAGATGCAAGAAGTGCGGGTTCGGACATCACCTGCTGTTACACGCGGATAAGCAGCCGAAAGAAAAGGTGGCTACGCCGCCAGAAAGTAAGACGGAAAGCGTCACAAATATAGGCGAGTGGCGAGCTACGGCACTACTGAAAATTATGCCAGTAACGGTCAGCGATGGAAACAGTGACGATAATCAGTGTTACGCACTACTGGACGATGGTGCGACCGTGTCACTCATCGACAGCTCGCTCGCCACAGACTTAGTGGGCCCATGTGTTCCTCTCTCCTTAAAAACCGCGGGTGGCTACGGAGTAACAGACTCAACGTCGCGAGTGGTACAAGTGCGCGTAAAAGGACCTAACGGTCAGTGCCATGACATTACGTGTCGGACAATAGTGGACATTAACCTACCAACGCAAACAGTGTCCGCCACAGTGATCGACGACAACGCGCACCTACGCGACTTGGGTTGCGTAGAGATGAGGGGAGCCAAACCGCTGCTGCTTCTCGGACAGGACAACTGGGAGCTGCTCGTCAGTCAGGACATCCGCCAAGGAAAATCCGGTAAGCCAGTTGCCTCACTCACTAAGTTAGGTTGGGTCATACATGGACCATTTAATATTAATAACAATAATAATAGTAAAGAATGTGTTAGTTGCATGACCGTTTCCCTTCCTGATTTACATAATCTAGTTAAATCACAGTTTGAGCTAGAAGCGATAGGTATTTCAGAGAATTTACGTAAACATAAAGATGTCGAAAGGGCATTAGCCGTGTTAGACAGCACTAGCCATCGTATCCCTGACCAGTCACAATGGGAGGTCGGTTTGTTGTGGAAACATGACAATATTCAGTTACCTGATAATTATAATCAGGCCAGGCAAAGGCTGTACGGCATAGAGAAACGTATGCGTAAAGACACTAGTTTCGCTGAGCAATATTCAGCTCAGATAGGTAGGTTAGTAGACGAAGGTTACGCGCGTAAAGTAGACGGTAACATAGACAGCTCGCCGGTTTGGTACTTACCGCATTTCGGAGTCGTTAACCCGAACAAACCGGGCAAGCTACGTCTCGTGTTCGACGCAGCCGCTACGTCTCATGGGACGTGTTTAAATGATAATCTGCTAACCGGACCTGACTTACTGAATTCTTTGCTAGGTATTTTAATTAAGTTCAGGATAGGCCCCGTCGCGTTTTCAGGGGATATCGCTGATATGTTCTTACGAGTAAAAATAAGGGCAGAAGATCAAGGCGCGCAATAATTTTTATGGAGAGGCGCGGATCACCATAAAGAACCAGATACATACGCGATGAATTCCATGATATTTGGTGCAGCCTCGTCCCCTACTACGGCAATATATATACTCAACAAAAATGCCGATGATTTCATTGATGTTTATCCCGAAGCTGTGGAAGCCATTAAATCTAGGCACTATATGGACGACTATCTAGATAGTGCTTGGACCGAGGAGAAGGCTAACACGTTAATAGAGGAAGTGACACGAATACATGCATCCGGTGGATTCATTATCCGGGGGTGGGTCACTAACTCATCGGAGCTAAGGGAAAGGCTGAAAATAGAAATGCCTGATAAGGTAGCCCTTGAGAAGGGAACAGGCTCAGTAGAGAGGACCCTAGGTTTAATATGGTCACCTAAAGACGACGAGTTAGGTTTTGATCTGTCATTTAAGAGGCTACCACCGGAAATTATAAATGGTAGCTTAGTGCCCACTAAAAGACAATTTCTTAGTATGATAATGTCGATTTACGACCCGCTAGGTTTCCTATACCCGTGTGTAATTCAATCACGCATATTAATGCAACGAATATGGAAGTCGGGAATACAATGGGACGAACCCTTAAAAGAAAAGGACGCCAAAGTATGGTTTAATTGGCTCCATAATTTATACCGCTTAAACGAATTAAAAATACCGCGGTGGTACGGGTTAAAACTCGATAATTTAGAATTACACGCGTTCGGGGACGCCAGCGAGCTTGCTTACGCCGCAGTAGTATACCTAGTGGGCTCTAACTCTGAAGGAAAGAGGGAATCGGTTATGTTACTAGGGAAAGCGCGAGTAGCTCCACAAAAAGTAGTATCCATTCCCAGGCTAGAGTTACAAGCAGCCGTGTTAGCCTGTCGTATAGCGGACACTGCCCACAAAGAGTTAGGTATACGAATCGAAAAGAAATTCCTTTGGACCGACAGCAAGACTGTATTAAAATGGATAAACTCCGATGCACAGGAATTTCAACGATTCGTCTCGCACAGACTAGCCGAAATAGATAGGCTGTCAGACAGAGGCAACTGGCGCTGGGTACCTTCACAGGATAACCCAGCTGATAAGGCCACCAGGTTGTGTTGGCCCGATGACCACGCAGAGTGGCTCTCGGGCCCCTCGTTTCTATGTGACCCACAGGAGCTGTGGCCTGCGTGTCCCGAGGCTGAGGCGTCGGAAGCGGACCTTGAGCGCATCCAGCGGGTCCACGCCGCGGCAGCACCGGCGGCACCACTCCTAGAGTACGAGCGCTACTCATCGTGGACGCGCATTCAGCGCGTCATGGCGCGCGTGCTCATCTTCAGCGGCCGATGTCGCAAACGTCGGTCGACTACGGAGCTGTGTCAGCGAGACCTAGAAGATGCTCACAACAGCCTGTTGAGGCTGTGTCAAGAAGAAAGCTTCCAAAGCGAGCGGGCCACCATCCTAAAAGGCCTGGCCGTTCCCAGCAGCAGCAGCATCAAGGCTCTCGATCCCATGATAGCCGACGACGGGTTGCTACGAGTGAGAGGGCGCCTGAGTGCCTGTGAGGTGCTCACGTTCGGCGAGCGGCACCCTATTATCCTGGAGGGCCGCCATCCTCTGACAAGAAAGCTCATCGCTCATTACCATGCGATGGCTCTGCACGCCAACCACGAGACCGTCGTCAACAATCTACGGGAAAAGTACTGGGTCACTAAAATCAGAACCTCAGTAAAGACAGTGGTTGCCAACTGCCAACTCTGTCGCGTCTGCCGAGCCAAGCCCGCGCCACCGAAGATGGGTGACCTGCCGCTCGCAAGGCTGGAACCATCCAGACGAGCCTTTGTGCGAGTGGGGGTGGACTACTTCGGCCCGATGGAGGTCGCAATCGGGCGACGGCGCGAGAAGAGGTGGGGTGCCCTATTCACCTGCCTCACTACACGCGCCGTCCACCTTGAGTTGGCCGCTTCCCTAAGCGCCGACTCCGCCATACTAGCCTTGCGGCGCCTCATAGCGCGCCGCGGGCAACCAGCACATCTGTACTCTGACCAGGGTACCAACTTCATCGGGGCCAATACCGAGCTTCGAGCAGCCCTGAAAGACCTCAACCAAGGTCAGATAAGGGCCGAGGCCATTCACCGTGGCATCGAATGGCACTTCAATCCCCCGGCGGCCCCACACATGGGTGGCTGCTGGGAGCGCCTGGTGAGATCCGTGAAGAACGCACTTCGCAGTACGCTCAAGGAGCGTGCCCCTCGTGAGGAGGTCCTCTACACCCTCCTCACCGAAGCCGAGCTGATCGTAAACAGCCGGCCACTGAGCTACGTGAACGACGACCACGACCAGCCCGTGGTCCTGACGCCGAACCATCTACTCCTGGGCACTGCGTCCGGGAGTACTCCGTTTGCATCGAGCGACGCCGACGACATCGACTCTCGCCGGCAGTGGCGGCGCGTGAACGCGCTCGCCGACATGTTCTGGCGGCGCTGGCTGCGAGAGTACCTGCCTACGCTCCAACGTCGGGAAAAGTGGTCAAACAATGTGCCGAACGTACGTATCAGTGACGTAGTAGTGATAGTGGACAATAATAGACCGCGAAGTGCGTGGACCAAAGGTCTCATCAAAGCTGTGTATCATGGACACGATGGTATTATCCGTGTAGTAGATGTTAAGACTGTAAATGGGGTCCTACGTCGACCCGTAGCGAAGATTATTGTGCTTCCCACAGACCAAGAATTGTAAGTCGGTTGAACCCTGTTACAGGGGGTGGAATGTAGGCGAAGCTCAATAAAACAAGCTATAGTTAGTATTTATGTTTCTTTATTGTTGTGGGCGACGCCCTATGAGACTAGCTAACTTTTAACATTAATATCTCCTCGCTATTGTATTCGGTAACTCCGGTATAGCCTCTGTAAAATACCTAAACAAATACCTATACTGTTCTTTAATAAAAGTAGTAGATTTCCATGAAGATACTTAAGTAAATACCGATGTATGTTTATAATCAGCTGTATTACCATTGTCTTGACCTTTTGAATTCTCATTAACCTGCAATTACCTGTAACAATAACCTGTTGGAATCTAATTAGTCTGTAATGCGTGTGTTATGTTTGTATAAAACTAATTAGCTTATAGTTACCTAACTCATTTATTGTAAAGCACTAATTAGCTGTGAGTAGGTATGAATATACCTAAAATACCTTATGTAGTTCGTACACGATTTTGAAAGTAGCGTATGTCCAATAGGACGAGCCACATTGTTAATCCAATAAGAAAGCAGAAACCTTGAACTCGCTTACACGTGTTTTGAAATTCTCGACAAGTCGAAACCTGTTGTGCCTGTACCTTAGGGAAAGTCCATTTTTCTCGCTCTCAATTGGCGGAGCGGCTAATCAAAGTAAAGAAATGTATACGCTACTTGCGGTAGGCAACAAAAGTTATAAAAGGGCCGAGCGTCTATTTTTGGATTTAGTATTTTTACAAGTTTACACGAATCATCAAGTTACCACGTAGTGTTTGTGAAGTAAGTGGCTCCGCTGTCCACTGCTTAGTCGCGATGTACCCTATATCTAGTTAGCCAGTCTTCAAGTGTAATATAGCTAGGATTTAATTATGTGTACTGCTTATTCTAACTGTATTTTATATTGTGTGCTGTGTACTCTTTTACAACCATTTTTAGTGATTTCTGTGTAATTTTATGTGTGCCAAATATACTCAATTATTACGACATTCTGACTGGTTTAATTTCACTCTTTCGTCAAGGGAACACCGTCACCCCCGCCTACAACACCTGACTCCCGTTTTATTAACATTGTGTGTACTTTTATACAGTTGAAATTACACACTGAGCGAAATTGTGGAATGCAATAACTTAATTTTTTTTTATTTTATTTTTTTATATGAACTGTCAAATTGTAAAACATGAAGTGTATCGTTGTGTGCAAGATCTCAGGTGCCATTTGTGAGAATATACATACATAAAATGTAAGGTAAGTAAAACATCGAGTTCCTCCTATTATATTTGAAATCTTATTGAGAAGGTAACTTTACTGTCAAATACCATACATATTTAGTTCAAAATTTTCACGCGCCCTCGGAATACCACTAAATACTAAAAGAAAAGCAACAAAATTAGAATGAAAATAAAATTAATATGTTCGTTTTTTTACAAAGTAACCAAAAAAAAAAACTGTTTTTGTGTAATTATTTTTTAATCCATATTTACAATTGATATCCTCTAAAATAAACAAAAATTAAAAGATAAAATTTTATAATAATACAAAGTAACGCAGTGAATATGGCGGATGGCAAGTGAACAGTTTTAATCTCAATTTAATGCTAAGGTCTGTACGGGTGTTCACATGTGGCCTGTAATTCAGCCAAGAGTAAAATAGTTTAGCACTTGTGAAATACAAATCAGACATGGATCGATTAGGAGAGTAGTATTGGTTCACATTTGCGTCAGTTACCTAGATAAGTACCTTTATGGATCCAAGCTTTTAGGGTTCCGCCGTGGTTCTTTTAAAGCCATTTTGTTCCCTTTTTTAGTTGTTATTCGACGATAAGTACTTAATTAAAATTGTAATTTAAGTAGCTGAGATTATAATTTAATTATATGTAAATACATAAGTTATTGATTTATTCAATATGCGACAAAATACCTATAAATTAGTCGGTGCCTATCTAAAGATAATGTATTTTTCTGGCCTAATAATTTAATTACTTCCACATGAAATAGCATTATGTTACGTTAAGTTTAGGTATTTAATTTGTTATTGTATCTTTTGTTTTTTTTCCTCAAAAACTGTATAAACAATGTTGTCATTAAGAAACTGATACTTCTATTATAATAAGTATATTTTTCTTGTTATTACAGAACGAGACTTTCAAAATAGTTCAGACTATAGAGAGAGGTGTTGTCGATCTAACATTCGTTCCTGCACAGTGGAAAACTAAGGAAATTCTATGGTGGCCACCGAGAAGTACTTTTGTACTCCTTGAAATAATAAAAAGATGAAAATTCAAGGCCTGGACCAGGGTGGTACACCCTAAATTGTACTTTAAAAAGGGAACATTAAATAAACGTAAAGAAAATTACGTTGTTTTTTTTTTATATGCTAGCTGTACCGGTATTTCCTAACTGACTACCTCTGAGAAAAATTGTCGAAATCTGGAATCTTAAAAAGTCTCGAAAGGTATTAATTTATTACTTTAAAAAAAATCTTGGATTTCTCTTAATAAATTTTCTTCATTTTTAGGTAAGTACCAGAAACATATAAAACAACAATATTAATTTTGTCGCAACCATATTAGTCCCGAAAATGGGTAGGTTATAAGATTTTTGTAGCAGGGCATTTTTGTACCTACTCAGCCTAATGTCATCAAACACACTGACCTCTATTTATAAAGGCTTTTTTGTATTGTTTTGTTCATATGTGCTTTAATTTAAATCCGACGTAAATTTGAAATTTTATTTTATTTCAACTATGTGACGTATATTTTTATTTTGTTAATGACATTTTATTCTTTTCTGCTGCAGCATTGTTACTTTTATCTTAATTTTTGTAATATGGGTTATGTGTGAAATAAATTAATTTCATTTTATTTATTTATTTATTAACAAATATAACATACGGAACCCGTCGCGTCCAATATTCCATTCGCGCATGCCGACACTTGGATACATGCTGTTATTCGAGTGTATGGTAAACACCTGACTAATAGGGGAAAAGTGAATCTGTATGCAGCATAAAGCATTAAATAACTTCACAAAGTAACTGATTATGTTATAGTGGGTGATATGTTCTCTCTTAAAATGCAACGTTTGTATAGTACACGTGTGGGCTATTATTCAGAAAACTTACAGCTAATAGGGTTGTTAATAAAACGGGAGTCAGGTGTTGTAGGCGGGGGTGACGGTGTTCCCTTGACGAAAGAGTGAAATTAAACCAGTCAGAATGTCGTAATAATTGAGTATATTTGGCACACATAAAGTTACACAGAAATCACTACAAATGGTTGTAAAAGAGTACACAGCACACAATATAAAATACAGTCAGAATAAGCAGTACACACAATTAAATCCTAGCTATATTACACTTGAAGACTGGCTAACTAGATATAGGGTACATCGCGACTAAGCAGTGGACAGCGGAGCCACTTACTTCACAAACACTACGTGGTAACTTGATGATTCATGTGAACTTGTAACAATACTAATCCAAAAATAGACGCTCGGCCCTTTTATAACTTTTGTTGCCTACCGCAAGTAGCGTATACATTTCTTTACTTTGATTAGCCGCTCCGCCAATTGAGAGCGAGAAAAATGGACTTTCCCTAAGGTGCAGGTTTCGACTTGTCGAGAATTTCAAAACACGTGTAAGCGAGTTCAAGGTTTCTGCTTTCTTATTGGATTAACAATGTGGCTCGTCCTATTGGACATACGCTACTTTCAAAATCGTGTACGAACTACATAAGGTATTTTAGGTATATTCATACCTACTCACAGCTAATTAGTGCTTTACAATAAATGAGTTAGGTAACTATAAGCTAATTAGTTTTATACAAACATAACACAGGCATTACAGACTAATTAGATTCCAACAGGTTATTGTTACAGGTAATTGCAGGTTAATTAGAATTCAAAAGGTCAAGACAATGGTAATACAGCTGATTATAAACATACATCGGTATTTACTTAAGTATCTTCATGGAAATCTACTACTTTTATTAAAGAACAGTATAGGTATTTGTTTAGGTATTTTACAGAGGCTATACCGGAGTTACCGAATACAATAGCGAGGAGATATTAATGTTAAAAGTTAGTTAGTCTCATAGGGCGTCGCCCAAAACAATAAAGAAACATAAATACTAACTATAGCTTGTTTTATTGAGCTTCGCCTACATTCCACCCCCTGTAACAGGGTTCAACCGACTTACAATTCTTGGTCTGTGGGAAGCACAATAATCTTCGCTACGGGTCGACGTAGGACCCCATTTACAGTCTTAACATCTACTACACGGATAATACCATCGTGTCCATGATACACAGCTTTGATGAGACCTTTGGTCCACGCACTTCGCGGTCTATTATTGTCCACAATCACTACTACGTCACTGATACGTACGTTCGGCACATTGTTTAACCACTTTTCCCGACGTTGGAGCGTAGGCAGGTACTCTCGCAGCCAGCGCCGCCAGAAAATGTCGGCGAGCGCGTTCACGCGCCGCCACTGCCGGCGAGAGTCGATGTCTTCGGCGTCGCTCGATGCAAACGGAGTACTCCCGGACGCAGTGCCCAGGAGTAGATGGTTCGGCGTCAGGACCACGGGCTGGTCGTGGTCGTCGTTCACGTAGCTCAGTGGCCGGCTGTTTACGATCAGCTCGGCTTCGGTGAGGAGGGTGTAGAGGACCTCCTCACGAGGGGCACGCTCCTTGAGCGTACTGCGAAGTGCGTTCTTCACGGATCTCACCAGGCGCTCCCAGCAGCCACCCATGTGTGGGGCCGCCGGGGGATTGAAGTGCCATTCGATGCCACGGTGAATGGCCTCGGCCCTTATCTGACCTTGGTTGAGGTCTTTCAGGGCTGCTCGAAGCTCGGTATTGGCCCCGATGAAGTTGGTACCCTGGTCAGAGTACAGATGTGCTGGTTGCCCGCGGCGCGCTATGAGGCGCCGCAAGGCTAGTATGGCGGAGTCGGCGCTTAGGGAAGCGGCCAACTCAAGGTGGACGGCGCGTGTAGTGAGGCAGGTGAATAGGACACCCCACCTCTTCTCGCGCCGTCGCCCGATTGCGACCTCCATCGGGCCGAAGTAGTCCACCCCCACTCGCACAAAGGCTCGTCTGGATGGTTCCAGCCTTGCGAGCGGCAGGTCACCCATCTTCGGTGGCGCGGGCTTGGCTCGGCAGACGCGACAGAGTTGGCAGTTGGCAACCACTGTCTTCACTGAGGTTCTGATTTTAGTGACCCAGTATTTTTCCCGTAGATTGTTGACGACGGTCTCGTGGTTGGCGTGCAGAGCCATCGCATGGTAATGAGCGATTAGCTTTCTTGTCAGAGGATGGCGGCCCTCCAGGATAATAGGGTGCCGCTCGCCAAACGTGAGCACCTCACAGGCACTCAGGCGCCCTCTCACTCGTAGCAACCCGTCGTCGGCTAGCATGGGGTCGAGAGCCTTGATGCTGCTGCTGCTGGGAACGGGCAGGCCTTTAAGGATGGTGGCCCGCTCGCTTTGAAAGCTTTCTTCTTGACACAGCCTCAACAGGCTGTTGTGAGCATCTTCTAGGTCTCGCTGACACAGCTCCGTAGTCGACCGACGTTTACGACATCGGCCGCTGAAGATGAGCACGCGCGCCATGACACGCTGAATGCGCGTCCACGATGAGTAGCGCTCGTACTCTAGGAGTGGTGCCGCCGGTGCTGCCGCGGCGTGGACCCGCTGGATGCGCTCAAGGTCCGCTTCCGACGCCTCAGCCTCGGGACACGCAGGCCACAGCTCCTGTGGGTTACATAGAAACGAGGGGCCCGAGAGCCACTCCGCGTGGTCATCGGGCCAACACAACCTGGTGGCCTTATCAGCTGGGTTATCCTGTGAAGGTACCCAGCGCCAGTTGCCTCTGTCTGACAGCCTATCTATTTCGGCTAGTCTGTGCGAGACGAATCGTTGAAATTCCTGTGCATCGGAGTTTATCCATTTTAATACAGTCTTGCTGTCGGTCCAAAGGAATTTCTTTTCGATTCGTATACCTAACTCTTTGTGGGCAGTGTCTGCTATACGACAGGCTAACACGGCTGCTTGTAACTCTAGCCTGGGAATGGATACTACTTTTTGTGGAGCTACTCGCGCTTTCCCTAGTAACATAACCGATTCCCTCTTTCCTTCAGAGTTAGAGCCCACTAGGTATACTACTGCGGCGTAAGCAAGCTCGCTGGCGTCCCCGAACGCGTGTAATTCTAAATTATCGAGTTTTAACCCGTACCACCGCGGTATTTTTAATTCGTTTAAGCGGTATAAATTATGGAGCCAATTAAACCATACTTTGGCGTCCTTTTCTTTTAAGGGTTCGTCCCATTGTATTCCCGACTTCCATATTCGTTGCATTAATATGCGTGATTGAATTACACACGGGTATAGGAAACCTAGCGGGTCGTAAATCGACATTATCATACTAAGAAATTGTCTTTTAGTGGGCACTAAGCTACCATTTATAATTTCCGGTGGTAGTCTCTTAAATGACAGATCAAAACCTAACTCGTCGTCTTTAGGTGACCATATTAAACCTAGGGTCCTCTCTACTGAGCCTGTTCCCTTCTCAAGGGCTACCTTATCAGGCATTTCTATTTTCAGCCTTTCCCTTAGCTCCGATGAGTTAGTGACCCACCCCCGGATAATGAATCCACCGGATGCATGTATTCGTGTCACTTCCTCTATTAACGTGTTAGCCTTCTCCTCGGTCCAAGCACTATCTAGATAGTCGTCCATATAGTGCCTAGATTTAATGGCTTCCACAGCTTCGGGATAAACATCAATGAAATCATCGGCATTTTTGTTGAGTATATATATTGCCGTAGTAGGGGACGAGGCTGCACCAAATATCATGGAATTCATCGCGTATGTATCTGGTTCTTTATGGTGATCCGCGCCTCTCCATAAAAATAATTGCGCGCCTTGATCTTCTGCCCTTATTTTTACTCGTAAGAACATATCAGCGATATCCCCTGAAAACGCGACGGGGCCTATCCTGAACTTAATTAAAATACCTAGCAAAGAATTCAGTAAGTCAGGTCCGGTTAGCAGATTATCATTTAAACACGTCCCATGAGACGTAGCGGCTGCGTCGAACACGAGACGTAGCTTGCCCGGTTTGTTCGGGTTAACGACTCCGAAATGCGGTAAGTACCAAACCGGCGAGCTGTCTATGTTACCGTCTACTTTACGCGCGTAACCTTCGTCTACTAACCTACCTATCTGAGCTGAATATTGCTCAGCGAAACTAGTGTCTTTACGCATACGTTTCTCTATGCCGTACAGCCTTTGCCTGGCCTGATTATAATTATCAGGTAACTGAATATTGTCATGTTTCCACAACAAACCGACCTCCCATTGTGACTGGTCAGGGATACGATGGCTAGTGCTGTCTAACACGGCTAATGCCCTTTCGACATCTTTATGTTTACGTAAATTCTCTGAAATACCTATCGCTTCTAGCTCAAACTGTGATTTAACTAGATTATGTAAATCAGGAAGGGAAACGGTCATGCAACTAACACATTCTTTACTATTATTATTGTTATTAATATTAAATGGTCCATGTATGACCCAACCTAACTTAGTGAGTGAGGCAACTGGCTTACCGGATTTTCCTTGGCGGATGTCCTGACTGACGAGCAGCTCCCAGTTGTCCTGTCCGAGAAGCAGCAGCGGTTTGGCTCCCCTCATCTCTACGCAACCCAAGTCGCGTAGGTGCGCGTTGTCGTCGATCACTGTGGCGGTCACTGTTTGCGTTGGTAGGTTAATGTCCACTATTGTCCGACACGTAATGTTATGGCACTGACCGTTAGGTCCTTTTACGCGCACTTGTACCACTCGCGACGTTGAGTCTGTTACTCCGTAGCCACCCGCGGTTTTTAAGGAGAGAGGAACACATGGGCCCACTAAGTCTGTGGCGAGCGAGCTGTCGATGAGTGACACGGTCGCACCATCGTCCAGTAGTGCGTAACACTGATTATCGTCACTGTTTCCATCGCTGACCGTTACTGGCATAATTTTCAGTAGTGCCGTAGCTCGCCACTCGCCTATATTTGTGACGCTTTCCGTCTTACTTTCTGGCGGCGTAGCCACCTTTTCTTTCGGCTGCTTATCCGCGTGTAACAGCAGGTGATGTCCGAACCCGCACTTCTTGCATCTACTCGCACGGCAAAACCTCTTGGGATGTTTACTCACGAGACATTTGAAGCATGTGTTCTTCTCCTTTATCGTGTCCCAACGCTGTTGAACGGTAAGCTTTTTGAACTGGTCACACTCTTCTATGTTGTGCTTTCGTTGACATATAACGCATTCTTCAGGAGCGGCAGACTCGTCGCTCTGCGTGTTCACTCGTTGCGTCAACGGAGGCCTGCTCGCGGCCGAGCGCGCGGCGTTGGCTGGCCGGGACTGACCGGCGCCGCCATACTTCTGCTGTTGCTTGGCAGGGGGCTTCGATGGACCGGGCTCAAACATACTCGCCTGAGTGTAGTACGACGTTGAGCGTGTCAAGTGTATCAGAAAATGTGATAATATTTCTAGATTTGGAGACACTCTTAGGTCCACCCCCTGTGTGTTGTCCAGGCCCATTGCGAAGTCACCGTATTGCGCGCGCTGTACAGGGGTCAGCTTGCTCAGCAGGTCACTCACCAGCTGTGGATTATTTATATATCCATCCGCACGAATATTTTTGAGTAACGAAACACAATTTCGGACCGTTGACGAGAATTTCCTTAGTTCGCGTCCACTTTCCGTTACTCTAGGTAATTCTTTGACCTTTTGTATGGCGTACTGTAGCACTAGGGTCGGGTGACCGTACTCATCCTCTAGCGCGCGCATTATCTCGGACGGATCAGTTGACGATCGTAGTAAGTCCTCTACTGATACCTTTGCGTCGCCTTGTAACGAGGTTTTTAATCGTGCTAAGTTTTCGTGCGCCTTGAAATTGTATAATTGTGATGTTTCCCAGTACATGTTCCGATATGATATCCAGTCGGCTGGGTCACCTTTAAAGTATGGCAATTCATATGCCTGTCTCGGTACCGGTCGTGGTGGTCGTGCCATGTTCGTGATAGCCTCTGCCAGTCTGTCTATCTTACGGTCTCTGTCCCCTGACGATTCTCTCCGCCTTTCTCTTTCATCCGCTCCGTACTGCATCTGCCGCCGTGTATCCGACTCGAGTGTGGCTACTCGAGGTACACTTGCGACCGGAGTGGTAAAGGCGGTATAACGGCTGGGTAACTGGAACCTTACTCCATCTGACGTTACTGGTATGTACCTGGACGTAATTGGTGCCGTTATGTTAGGTAACGGTACAGACGCGGATGTCCTAGGTACTCGGGACTGGTCTAGATCACACGGCACTGACGACCCACGGTGGTTATTCACAAGATTCACCCTACTTACGGTTTGTTCACGGGGGTCAGATGTTTCACGGGGCGCAGCCATTTCAATAGGTGCGCCTGACACAGCCGGCGTCCCCAATACTTCTATCAATTGGGGGACCTGGGGCGTGGTTTTCACCCACTCTTCGACGCGCTGTGTCGTACTCCCATCTGACTGTGAATCATCGCTTTCAGCGGCCGCCTCTATCTCAGCTATTTCCGCTTCCATCCTTTTCTTGACGAGGTTTTCCTTGTCTTTGACCAGGTTCTCTTTCAACTGCACTAATTCGCGCTCCGCTTCGTACTCGATCCGTTTTTTAAGGTAATCGACGCTCCTGTGGCTATTTCTTGACGATATTTTGCTGCGCGGCGAGGTGTGGCGACCCTTGGGCGCTGCCTGCCCCCCGTGCGCTCTCTCTGACGTCAATTTACTGTGGTCAATTAATCGGCCACCGGTGAGCGGAATATTGCGAGCGGACGTCGATGCCAATGTCGGTGCTACGGACGGAGAACCTGGAGCCCTTTCGGATGGTAAGCCTGAGTCAGAGACGATGTCCTCTGCTTGTCGCGTACCCATTTCTTCCGCCAGTCTTCGTAACTTGCTGCGTGTGGTGATTTCACTTCTGTGACTCATGATTCTGACTGGTTCACTCTATTCTAATTGAACCTGATCCGGCTCGCAAGGACCAAAATGTTAATAAAACGGGAGTCAGGTGTTGTAGGCGGGGGTGACGGTGTTCCCTTGACGAAAGAGTGAAATTAAACCAGTCAGAATGTCGTAATAATTGAGTATATTTGGCACACATAAAGTTACACAGAAATCACTACAAATGGTTGTAAAAGAGTACACAGCACACAATATAAAATACAGTCAGAATAAGCAGTACACACAATTAAATCCTAGCTATATTACACTTGAAGACTGGCTAACTAGATATAGGGTACATCGCGACTAAGCAGTGGACAGCGGAGCCACTTACTTCACAAACACTACGTGGTAACTTGATGATTCATGTGAACTTGTAACAATACTAATCCAAAAATAGACGCTCGGCCCTTTTATAACTTTTGTTGCCTACCGCAAGTAGCGTATACATTTCTTTACTTTGATTAGCCGCTCCGCCAATTGAGAGCGAGAAAAATGGACTTTCCCTAAGGTGCAGGTTTCGACTTGTCGAGAATTTCAAAACACGTGTAAGCGAGTTCAAGGTTTCTGCTTTCTTATTGGATTAACAATGTGGCTCGTCCTATTGGACATACGCTACTTTCAAAATCGTGTACGAACTACATAAGGTATTTTAGGTATATTCATACCTACTCACAGCTAATTAGTGCTTTACAATAAATGAGTTAGGTAACTATAAGCTAATTAGTTTTATACAAACATAACACAGGCATTACAGACTAATTAGATTCCAACAGGTTATTGTTACAGGTAATTGCAGGTTAATTAGAATTCAAAAGGTCAAGACAATGGTAATACAGCTGATTATAAACATACATCGGTATTTACTTAAGTATCTTCATGGAAATCTACTACTTTTATTAAAGAACAGTATAGGTATTTGTTTAGGTATTTTACAGAGGCTATACCGGAGTTACCGAATACAATAGCGAGGAGATATTAATGTTAAAAGTTAGTTAGTCTCATAGGGCGTCGCCCAAAACAATAAAGAAACATAAATACTAACTATAGCTTGTTTTATTGAGCTTCGCCTACAAGGGTACTGCAGTACTAAGCGCTCAATAACAGTGACTTTGTGGCGTGTTTGTGGTGCTTAATAGAATTACTGTACAGAAAAAAGCATTATAGTTGGCCACGTTTTTTTTCGAAACAGCTGTTGCAGCACAGGTGAATACTAATAAGTCTTTATAAATGCTTAGATTACCGCTGTGGGCCTTAAGTGACCATTTATAATGCAGTTCTGTGCTACTTGGGAAGCATTCGTACAAAAATGGGTACAGCGGTATAATGAGAAAAAAAACTGTCGATGACTTGTCGGAACGTGGCTCGTCAAGTAAAGTGACTCCTGAAATCGATAATGTCATAGTAAACTTATTTTTGCGCAATCCTAATCTAACATTGCGACAAGGACAGACAAAATTGCGTCAAAAGGGGTATGATTTATCCTACGAAACTATCCGTAAGCACAGGGCCGCGCCGACCTCCCCACAGCGCCTGTGTGCGAAACCTATGAAGCGCCTCTTTTTTTCCCGCCTGTTTTTTAGTTTTTTTTTAACTATTATTTATTTTCTACTTTTAGGGTGTTTCGAATTTTGAAACGTATGTCAGCGTAGTTTGTGACGTATGTCAGCGTAGTTTTCAAGACAGTTTATTTGCTGTCCTGGTAACCCTGCCCTGGCAAGGATAATGGCACAAATTTATGAAATTATTGCATTGTCATCGGTGTTTGACAGGTGTGCAAAGTTTGAATGAAATCTGGTCGTTTAAAGTGGGTCAAAATCGCTCTATAAGGAGTCGGTTACAAACAAACATACAATTGAAGCTAACATAAAGCGTGTAATAATAAAAAGAAAATGTTTTTTTTTTTATGTGGCCATTACAAACGCACTAAAGTTACATTTATTTGTAAAGAAAATTACATAAAAAGCACGTAGGTACTTGGCCGGGTTTTTTTTAAATCAGATTTTGTAACATCTTCATCGATAAAATGACTGGTTTCTGTCTCTAATGATTCTTTGGCAGTGGATGGTACAGCCGTAAAATATTTACTTATTTTAGTTGTATTTTTATCACGTTCTGCTTCTTGTTTTCTCTTCCTTATTAAACTCTGTTAACCAGATTTTTTTTTTATCTTGTGTACTATTACTCATCGTGAAAACACGTTAAAACAATCACTAACACACAAACTATATATTGTTTTTAGAGCTAGAACTTAATCTTATTAAAAAAATCAATGCGCACCTTGCACACACTTTCAAGTTTCAATTGACTGATTGTTCAATTGTTTTGACACTCTCGTTCCTTAAAGTCGGGAAATCCCCGTGACCCCACCCCGCTTGCGTCGCACGCATCGCATCGGGTTACGTTCATAATTCATTCAAACAAACTCACGGCGGCGGTTCTTTTGATTTTATCGCTGAGCTCGTAGCTAATGTTAACTAAAACCCAAAGCGTAAAATTAAACCACACACGTGAATATTATCTTAGAAGATTTGTACAATAAGCGTATTATAATTATGTTTTGTTATTTACAAGACATATGTTGCGCCTATTGTACCTACCAAAGAGATTTTTTTTTTTTTTTGGTTCTTTTCGTCCCTCTTTGGGACAGGCAAAGGGAGCTGAGCCCATACAGCCAAGTCTGATTTAGTTTTCTTTTTCTTCCAATTCTTCTTTTTTTTCTTTCTTGTCTTTCTATAATATAATCAAGGCCGAAACCATGTCTTCTTTATTCAATGTCTTCGATATCCAATAGTCAGGCCGAAACCAAGTCTTATTTTTATCAATGTCTTCAATAACCAATAGTTAGGCGTAAGCCAAGTCTTCTTTTAATATATTCAAGTTCAGTACCTTTTGTTAGACCGGAGCCGAGTCTTCTTTCATGTTTTATTTAATATTATCTCAATATCATATAATTTTATGTCAAAAGTGTAGTAGTTGTCAAATTCAAATTTCATCAACAGTTGATACAATAAAATCGTAAATTGGTAAAAAACAATCTTTTTTCGTCAAAAGTTGCTGAAGCGAGCGCGGGATATCTTCAGCATTTTCATAAATACCTAGCAGGCGATCAACTAAAATGATCCTTTGAAGAGCAAAATTAGGACAATCAAATACAATGTGATCCAATGTTTGTATAGCAGAATTACAATAATCACAATTTGGGGAAGACAGAATGCCAATTCTAAACAGATGTGCATTAAATCGACAGTGACCTAGCCGTAGACGACAAATCGTTGTATAAAACTTTCTGTTCCGATAGATATTTCCTCCTGTAAACCAAGGAGGAGAAATCTTTGTTTTAATTTCAGCTAGCCACTTTCCTTTGGTTTCAACTACATGCTGCCAGAAATTGTGAAATTCACGTGCCAGTTTTGATTTGAAATAAGTCAACGCATCTGAATTTGGAATGGGCTTATGCAAAATTGGACATTCCTGATGATGATTAACAATGAATTTAGCCAGGTAATCAACTTGTTCATTTCCAACTACCCCGATATGTGAAGGAGTCCAGAAAAGGACGATATCTTTGAACTTATGTAAATTATTGTATTTTTCTCTGATATTATAGATTATGTAACTTGTTTTTGCATTACAACTGGGATTTTCTAGTGCTCTCAATACACTCATACTATCAGTGATAATGATCCATTTATTTTCTTGCCTAGTCTCAATATACTCTAAAGCACTGAGTATTGCCATAGCCTCTGCTGTATACACAGTTGCTACTGAAGACAACCTATTTCCAAACCCACTTCGAGCCTGAACGTCATAAATAGCCATAGATACAGCATTATCATTTTTTGAGCCATCTGTGTACAATTGATTGTAACCATTCCATTCCTCAAGCATTCTGTAAACATCCTCTTTAAACTTCAAAGATTCATTAATTACTATTTTAAATGGACAATACTTTGATTCATAGGAATATAAATAACAAGGCCAAATGGAGCTAGAAAAATAATTTTGATTAGAACAATCTTTTAAAATTTCAGATAAACCTTGTACTAGAAAAGGGGGATTGATCCCATTAATAGCCTTCTTTAACTGCAATAGAAGAGGATGATCACTGATAGAAGAAATCTTAATGAAGAATTTTGTTCTGAGGTAATTGAATCTAATTATCAATGGAGGCAAACTACATTCGACTTGCATTGACACTATAGGTGTTGAACACATAGCTCCCAAAATAATACGTAAGCATCTATTTTGCACTTTTTCTAGTTTTTCTACTAGTTTTTGTACACCACCATAGCAAAAAAATGCATATTCGAAGTGACTTCTTACTAAGGACTTATATAAAATCAGTAATGTCCCTGGATCAGCACCCCAATAAGTGCCAGCGAGAGATTTCAAAATATTGCAAGCTTTTAATGCTCTGTTTGCTAAGTAATCAACATACACATTCCATTTAAAATTACTGAGAAAAGTAACACCTAAAAATTTTATGGAACTATCCACTAACATAAGGCTATTATTGTAATAAATTTTAATACTAGGAGAACCAACAACATTTTTGGAAAAGACAACAACCTTACTTTTCTCATAGCTGACCTCCAAACTGAGACTTTCAAAATAATGTCCCAATTTTTCCAAGCTAGCATTGAGTTTTGTTTCAATGCTGTTAAGGTTTTCTCCTGAACAATACACAACCAAATCATCAGCAAATTGTAAATTACAGACATCACTACCCAGCACATTATTTAATCTAGCAATATATAAAATAAATAATAGAGGACTTAATATTCCTCCTTGAGAAACTCCTCTATAAGAATACCTAGGTCCTATTAATTGATTATTGACTTTTACATACAGTTTACGTTCATTTAAAAACTCAAAAATCCAACTTACTATTTTTTCAGGAACATTTAGTGAAAGGAGAATGGATGACAATGTACTTAAATTTACATTATTAAAAGCACCAACAATATCGAAGAAAACAGATCCCAACATTTTATGCTCGACAAGAGCACTGTGTATATCCAGAGATAAATGACTAAGACTTTCCCGAGCAGAACGACCACATCGAAAGCCAAATTGATTGTAAGGTAGTAGACTATTACTTTCAATGTAAAATATCAAACGTTGTTTTAGAAGCTGTTCAAATATTTTACCAACACACGAACTTAGAGTAATAGGACGATATGAGTCAGCGCTGTTAGGGTCTTTACCCTGTTTCAGGATAGGTATTAAACAATCTGTTTTCCATTCCTCAGGAATAATAGAACAATGCCAAAGTGAATTCAAAATATTTAAAAATATAGACAAACTGTGTGAATTTAATAATTTTAACATTTTGTATGAGAGCCAATCTAAGCCACATGCCGAATCTCTTCTTGATCTTAAAGCAGATTTTAGCTCTTCAATAGAAAAAGTTTCCACCATGAAATTATTTGTGCAATTTTGTAAGTTATTGTGACTGACTGTGTAAAAATTTTGAACTGAATCAGGAGTATACTTATGCAGAAATTGAGAGATCCATTCATAACTAGAAAACAAACTGCTATTTGTAGAAACATTTTTTAACTTCCTCATTTTTGCCCAAACTTGACTCATTGGAGTGAGTCTATTAATAGAATGACAAAACTCTAACCAACATGCACGACGCTCCTGTCGTAGGATACGTTTTTTTCGGGCTTGCATATGTTTGAAACTTATAAAATTGTCTAGACAAGGATTTGATTTAAATAAGATGTATGCTTGCTTACAATCTTGTACAGCTCTAGTGCACTTCTCGTTCCACCAAGGGAGTCGAAGCTTCCTCCTAGATCTGCGAGAGTCGCAAGTGGTATTGTTTTTATTAAAACTGATTACTGACATCTGAACTGCTTGTAGAATTATTGAACAAAAATTATTATATGTATCAATATGACTCGAGTTATTATACTGAAAACTTTCCATCATGTCATTTACAATCTTTTTATAAATAGACCAATCAACTAATTTCAGATTACAATGAAGAGGAATATTTGAAACATTAGAAGGATCCACATCATTAGCAGTATCTATAACATATTTTGTAATGGTAGGCAAATGATAGCTGCCTATAGAATCCTGATAAACCTGCCATTCACAAGACAAAGCCAAGGAAGAAGAAACCATAGTTAAATCAAGACCATTTGGTCTCCATAGATGAGACCCTACAGTAGTTGGCTGACCATCATTTAAGAGTATCAAGTCATTTTCATCCATGGAATTCATTATAGCTCTGCCACGAGAGTCGTCACTACAACAACCCCAAAAAGTGTGATGGGCATTAAAGTCCCCAGCAATTATCAATGGTTTAGGTATACTATTTATTAGTGAATCAAATTTGTTCTTTTCGAAAGTAGGACTGCAATTTCCAGGACTGTAAAAACTAACTACTGAAATGTATTTGTTATTAATTTTAATTTTAATTGCAATATTTTGAATAGAATCGTCAAAATATGTGTCTAATAATCTAAATTCAATGCCATTACGTATAAATATAGCAACACCATTGTGATCATTACCACAATCATTCCTAACTGTGGTATAGCCACGAATGTTGTATTGTATGTGTGGTTTTAACCATGTTTCTGAAACTAAAGCTAAATGTATGTCATTATTATAGAGAAACTGTTGAAACTGTAGTTTATTACTTAGCAAACTTTGTGCATTCCACTGAGCAATATTTAAAATTTTGTTAGTGAATTTTATATTATAATATTTTTACCTTTAATAGTCTCTCTAATAGCAGATGTTATAGTTTGTGTACAAATACTTTCATTTTGTGTTTTATTTAACTTAATCAAGTTAACAATAGATTCTGTCAACAAACTTAATGCTGTGCTATTAGACAACATCAAGTTTATAATATCTGTCGAATGTTCCGATTTGTTCAGTGATGGGAAATTAGCTTTATTAAATAAGTCCGAAAAAGGGGTTTTCGATGTATTTCTGCTTTCAGCAATCTTTCTTTTCTTAATGGGACATTGGCCAGATATGGATAAATGATTACCTTTGCAATGAACACATACAGCTTTTTCAGCAGGTACAGAGCACTCCTTGAAGGAATGACCCTCAGTACATACTGAGCATCTTTGCGAATTTTTACAAAATTTGGCTAAATGCCCAAAACGTAAGCAACGGAAACACTGCTTGACTGGTGGAATATAGGGCAGTACTGAAAGCCGCCACATCTTAATATGAACGTAATCTGGTAAAGATGTAGAAGAAGCAAAAGTAATAACTACAGTTTGGGTAGGCTGTAGTTCAGATGAGCTACCTACTCTAACTTTTTTCATTATTCTTCTAACGCTTATAATTTTTTTTGAACTTGATATTGCCTTAAAAATTTTTTTGTTTGACATATCCGTAGGTACTGACGTGATAACTCCAGACAATTCTGTCGTTCCAGCCGGAATCGACGCTTTGATCGACTGTTCTTTCAGAAAAGTAACATTGTCCAAGAATGAATTGGCTAAATTCGGGCGATCGAAAACTACGCCGATTTTGTATCTGTTAATTTTTTTCAAGTACTTAATTCCTTTAACAAATCTAGTGAAGCATCCACTCAGGTACATCATATCTCTTTGGCCTATTGGTTGTTCTTCATTTGTGCTCTCGATAAATACAATAAAGTCATACCCAGCTACGGCATCCTCAGGGTACCTGCGACTGTAGTCTGTAACCCTATACGGGGCATACTTCTCTGTAGGCTTTTCTTCCGCAGTGCAGGAGTCGACGTAGTCAGACTCACTTGTCTCCGAAGATGAATCCGGAGGACCAGTACCAATCCCTTCACCAGGATCTTGTTTGGGTTTTTTTCTTTTCTTAGGCATCTTAAATCCCGCTTTATAAACTAAGTTAGTAGAATAAAAAAAAGGAAAATATGTACAAACTAAATTAAAATTAAAGTAAAATTACAAGAAGCAAAAAAAAGACCGCCTATTATTTCAAGGTTCCCGCGCTTTTTTTTTCCTACCAAAGAGATTTAAGACAAATAGAGAGGCCATTTGAAGAAATGTCAAAGAAAAATTGTGATCCCATGACTCAGTAACGCCATCTAGCATAGTGTAGCAAAATTAGAACGGCTATGAAAAACATTTTTGTACAAAATTTTACTCTCCAGCGTCAGTAACGCCATCTAGCTTTGAATAGCAAACATTCAAATACAAAAACTTGATTAAGGCTGAATTTCATCAATTCCCTATCGATATAATATATCGATAATATTGAAAACTGACTACATTTTTTTTCACATTTGAAAAATACCAAACAATTTTGTAGGCGAAGCTCAATAAAACAAGCTATAGTTAGTATTTATGTTTCTTTATTGTTGTGGGCGACGCCCTATGAGACTAGCTAACTTTTAACATTAATATCTCCTCGCTATTGTATTCGGTAACTCCGGTATAGCCTCTGTAAAATACCTAAACAAATACCTATACTGTTCTTTAATAAAAGTAGTAGATTTCCATGAAGATACTTAAGTAAATACCGATGTATGTTTATAATCAGCTGTATTACCATTGTCTTGACCTTTTGAATTCTAATTAACCTGCAATTACCTGTAACAATAACCTGTTGGAATCTAATTAGTCTGTAATGCCTGTGTTATGTTTGTATAAAACTAATTAGCTTATAGTTACCTAACTCATTTATTGTAAAGCACTAATTAGCTGTGAGTAGGTATGAATATACCTAAAATACCTTATGTAGTTCGTACACGATTTTGAAAGTAGCGTATGTCCAATAGGACGAGCCACATTGTTAATCCAATAAGAAAGCAGAAACCTTGAACTCGCTTACACGTGTTTTGAAATTCTCGACAAGTCGAAACCTGTTGTGCCTGTACCTTAGGGAAAGTCCATTTTTCTCGCTCTCAATTGGCGGAGCGGCTAATCAAAGTAAAGAAATGTATACGCTACTTGCGGTAGGCAACAAAAGTTATAAAAGGGCCGAGCGTCTATTTTTGGATTTAGTATTTTTACAAGTTTACATGAATCATCAAGTTACCACGTAGTGTTTGTGAAGTAAGTGGCTCCGCTGTCCACTGCTTAGTCGCGATGTACCCTATATCTAGTTAGCCAGTCTTCAAGTGTAATATAGCTAGGATTTAATTATGTGTACTGCTTACTCTGATTGTATTTTATATGGTGTGCTGTGTACTCTTTTACAACCATTTGTAGTGATTTCTGTGTAATTTTATGTGTGCCAAATATACTCAATTATTACGACATTCTGACTGGTTTAATTTCACTCTTTCGTCAAGGGAACACCGTCACCCCCGCCTACAACACCTGACTCCCGTTTTATTAACATTTTGGTCCTTGCGAGCCGGATCAGGTTCAATTAGAATAGAGTGAACCAGTCAGAATCATGAGTCATAGGAGTGAAATCACTACACGCAGCAAACTACGAAGACTGGCGGAGGAAATGGGTACGCGACAAGCAGAGGACATCGTCTCTGACTCAGGCTTATCATCCGAGAGGGCTCCAGGTTCTCCGTCCGTAGCACCGACATTGGAATCGACGTCCGCTCGTAATATTCCGCTCACCGGTGGCCGATTAATTGACCACAGTAAATTGACGTCAGAGAGAGCGCACGGGGGGCAGGCAGCGCCCAAGGGTCGCCACACGTCGCCGCGCAGCAAAATATCGTCAAGAAATAGCCACAGGAGCGTCGATTACCTTAAAAAACGGATCGAGTACGAAGCGGAGCGCGAATTAGTGCAGTTGAAAGAGAAACCTGGTCAAAGACAAGGAAAACCTCGTCAAGAAAAGGATGGAAGCGGAAATAGCTGAGATAGAGGCGGCCGCTGAAAGCGATGATTCACAGTCAGATGTGAGTACGACACAGCGCGTCGAAGAGTGGGTGAAAACCACGCCCCAAGTCCCCCAATTGATAGAAGTATTGGGGACGCCGGCTGTGTCAGGCGCACCTATTGAAATGGCTGCGCCCCGTGAAACATCTGACCCCCGTGAACAAACCGTAAGTAGGGTGAATCTTGTGAATAACCACCGTGGGTCGTCAGTGCCGTGTGATCTAGACCAGTCCCGAGTACCTAGGACATCCGCGTCTGTACCGTTACCTAACATAACGGTACCAATTACGTCCAGGTACATGCCAGTAACGTCAGATGGAGTAAGGTTCCAGTTACCCAGCCGTTATACCGCCTTTACCACTCCGGTCGCAATTGTACCTCGAGTAGCCACACTCGAGTCGGATACACGGCGGCAGATGCACTTCGGAGCGGATGAAAGAGAAAGGCGGAGAGAATCGTCAGGGGACAGAGACCGTAAGATAGACAGACTGGCAGAGGCTATCACGAACATGGCACGACCACCACGACCGGTACCAAGACAGGCCTATGAATTGCCATACTTTAAAGGTGACCCAGCCGACTGGATATCATATCGGAACATGTACTGGGAAACATCACAATTATACAATTTCAAGGCGCACGAAAACTTAGCACGATTAAAAACCTCGTTACAAGGCGACGCAAAGGTATCAGTAGAGGACTTATTACGATCGTCAACTGATCCGTCCGAGATAATGCGCGCGCTAGAGGATGAGTACGGTCACCCGACCCTAGTGCTACAGTACGCCATACAAAAGGTTAAAGAATTACCTAGAGTAACGGAAAGTGGACGCGAACTGAGGAAATTCTCGTCAACGGTCCGAAATTGTGTTTCGTTACTCAAAAATATTCGTGCGGATGGATATATAAATAATCCGCAGCTGGTGAGTGACCTGCTGAGCAAGTTGACCCCTGTACAGCGCGCGCAATACGGTGACTTCGCAATGGGCCTGGACAACACACAGGGGGTGGACTTAAGAGTGTCTCCAAATCTAGAAATATTATCACATTTCCTAATACACTTGACACGCTCAACGTCGTACTACACTCAGGCGAGTATGTTTGAGCCCGGTCCATCGAAGCCCCCTGCCAAGCAACAGCAGAAGTATGGCGGCGCCGGTCAGTCCCGGCCAGCCAACGCCGCGCGCTCGGCCGCGAGCAGGCCTCCGTTGACGCAACGAGTGAACACGCAGAGCGACGAGTCTGCCGCTCCTGAAGAATGCGTTATATGTCAACGAAAGCACAACATAGACGAGTGTGACCAGTTTAAGAAGCTTACCGTTCAACAGCGTTGGGACACGATAAAAGAGAAGAACACATGCTTCAAATGTCTCGTGAGTAAACATCCCAAGACGTTCTGCCGTGCGAGTAGATGCAAGAAGTGCGGGTTCGGACATCACCTGCTGTTACACGCGGACAAGCAGCCTAAAGAAAAGGTGGTTACTCCGCCAGAAAGTAAGACGGAAAGCGTCACAAATATAGGCGAGTGGCGAGCTACGGCACTACTGAAAATTATGCCAGTAACGGTCAGCGATGGAAACAGTGACGATAATCAGTGTTACGCTCTACTGGACGATGGTGCGACCGTGTCACTCATCGACAGCTCGCTCGCCACAGACTTAGTGGGCCCATGTGTTCCTCTCTCCTTAAAAACCGCGGGTGGCTACGGAGTAACAGACTCAACGTCGCGAGTGGTACAAGTGCGCGTAAAAGGACCTAACGGTCAGTGCCATAACATTACGTGTCGGACAATAGTAGACATTAACCTACCAACGCAAACAGTGACCGCCACAGTGATCGACGACAACGCGCACCTACGCGACTTGGGTTGCGTAGAGATGAAGGGAGCCAAACCGCTGCTGCTTCTCGGACAGGACAACTGGGAGCTGCTCGTCAGTCAGGACATCCGCCAAGGAAAATCCGGTAAGCCAGTTGCCTCACTCACTAAGTTAGGTTGGGTCATTCATGGACCATTTAATATTAATAACAATAATATTAGTAAAGAATGTGTTAGTTGCATGACCGTTTCCCTTCCTGATTTACATAATCTAGTTAAATCACAGTTTGAGCTAGAAGCGATAGGTATTTCAGAGAATTTACGTAAACATAAAGATGTCGAAAGGGCATTAGCCGTGTTAGACAGCACTAGCCATCGTATCCCTGACCAGTCACAATGGGAGGTCGGTTTGTTATAGAAACATGACAATATTCAGTTACCTGATAATTATAATCAGGCCAGGCAAAGGCTGTACGGCATAGAGAAACGTATGCGTAAAGACACTAGTTTCGCTGAGCAATATTCAGCTCAGATAGGTAGGTTAGTAGACGAAGGTTACGCGCGTAAAGTAGACGGTAACATAGACAGCTCACCGGTTTGGTACTTACCGCATTTCGGAGTCGTTAACCCGAACAAACCGGGCAAGCTACGTCTCGTGTTCGACGCAGCCGCTACGTCTCATGGGACGTGTTTAAATGATAATCTGCTAACCGGACCTGACTTACTGAATTCTTTGCTAGGTATTTTAATTAAGTTCAGGATAGGCCCCGTCGCGTTTTCAGGGGATATCGCTGATATGTTCTTACGAGTAAAAATAAGGGCAGAAGATCAAGGCGCGCAATTATTTTTATGGAGAGGCGCGGATCACCATAAAGAACCAGATACATACGCGATGAATTCCATGATATTTGGTGCAGCCTCGTCCCCTACTACGGCAATATATATACTCAACAAAAATGCCGATGATTTCATTGATGTTTATCCCGAAGCTGGTGGTGGAAGCCATCAAATCTAGGCACTATATGGACGACTATCTAGATAGTGCTTGGACCGAGGAGAAGGCTAACACGTTAATAGAGGAAGTGACACGAATACATGCATCCGGTGGATTCATTATCCGGGGGTGGGTCACTAACTCATCGGAGCTAAGGGAAAGGCTGAAAATAGAAATGCCTGATAAGGTAGCCCTTGAGAAGGGAACAGGCTCAGTAGAGAGGACCCTAGGTTTAATATGGTCACCTAAAGACGACGAGTTAGGTTTTGATCTGTCATTTAAGAGACTACCACCGGAAATTATAAATGGTAGTTTAGTGCCCACTAAAAGACAATTTCTTAGTATGATAATGTCGATTTACGACCCGCTAGGTTTCCTATACCCGTGTGTAATTCAATCACGTATATTAATGCAACGAATATGGAAGTCGGGAATACAATGGGACGAACCCTTAAAAGAAAAGGACGCCAAAGTATGGTTTAATTGGCTCCATAATTTATACCGCTTAAACGAATTAAAAATACCGCGGTGGTACGGGTTAAAACTCGATAATTTAGAATTACACGCGTTCGGGGACGCCAGCGAGCTTGCTTACGCCGCAGTAGTATACCTAGTGGGCTCTAACTCTGAAGGAAAGAGGGAATCGGTTATGTTACTAGGGAAAGCGCGAGTAGCTCCACAAAAAGTAGTATCCATTCCCAGGCTAGAGTTACAAGCAGCCGTGTTAGCCTGTCGTATAGCAGACACTGCCCACAAAGAGTTAGGTATACGAATCGAAAAGAAATTCCTTTGGACCGACAGCAAGACTGTATTAAAATGGATAAACTCCGATGCACAGGAATTTCAACGATTCGTCTCGCACAGACTAGCCGAAATAGATAGGCTGTCAGACAGAGGCAACTGGCGCTGGGTACCTTCACAGGATAACCCAGCTGATAAGGCCACCAGGTTGTGTTGGCCCGATGACCACGCGGAGTGGCTCTCGGACCCCTCGTTTCTATGTGACCCACAGGAGCTGTGGCCTGCGTGTCCCGAGGCTGAGGCGTCGGAAGCGGACCTTGAGCGCATCCAGCGGGTCCACGCCGCGGCAGCACCGGCGGCACCACTCCTAGAGTACGAGCGCTACTCATCGTGGACGCGCATTCAGCGTGTCATGGCGCGCGTGCTCATCTTCAGCGGCCGATGTCGCAAACGTCGGTCGACTACGGAGCTGTGTCAGCGAGACCTAGAAGATGCTCACAACAGCCTGTTGAGGCTGTGTCAAGAAGAAAGCTTTCAAAGCGAGCGGGCCACCATCCTTAAAGGCCTGCCCGTTCCCAGCAGCAGCAGCATCAAGGCTCTCGACCCCATGATAGCCGACGACGGGTTGCTACGAGTGAGAGGGCGCCTGAGTGCCTGTGAGGTGCTCACGTTTGGCGAGCGGCACCCTATTATCCTGGAGGGCCGCCATCCTCTGACAAGAAAGCTAATCGCTCATTATCATGCGATGGCTCTGCACGCCAACCACGAGACCGTCGTCAACAATCTACGGGAAAAATACTGGGTCACTAAAATCAGAACCTCAGTGAAGACAGTGGTTGCCAACTGCCAACTCTGTCGCGTCTGCCGAGCCAAGCCCGCGCCACCGAAGATGGGTGACCTGCCGCTCGCAAGGCTGGAACCATCCAGACGAGCCTTTGTGCGAGTGGGGGTGGACTACTTCGGCCCGATGGAGGTCGCAATCGGGCGACGGCGCGAGAAGAGGTGGGGTGCCCTATTCACCTGCCTCACTACACGCGCCGTCCACCTTGAGTTGGCCGCTTCCCTAAGCGCCGACTCCGCCATACTAGCCTTGCGGCGCCTCATAGCGCGCCGCGGGCAACCAGCACATCTGTACTCTGACCAGGGTACCAACTTCATCGGGGCCAATACCGAGCTTCGAGCAGCCCTGAAAGACCTCAACCAAGGTCAGATAAGGGCCGAGGCCATTCACCGTGGCATCGAATGGCACTTCAATCCCCCGGCGGCCCCACACATGGGTGGCTGCTGGGAGCGCCTGGTGAGATCCGTGAAGAACGCACTTCGCAGTACGCTCAAGGAGCGTGCCCCTCGTGAGGAGGTCCTCTACACCCTCCTCACCGAAGCCGAGCTGATCGTAAACAGCCGGCCACTGAGCTACGTGAACGACGACCACGACCAGCCCGTGGTCCTGACGCCGAACCATCTACTCCTGGGCACTGCGTCCGGGAGTACTCCGTTTGCATCGAGCGACGCCGAAGACATCGACTCTCGCCGGCAGTGGCGGCGCGTGAACGCGCTCGCCGACATGTTCTGGCGGCGCTGGCTGCGAGAGTACCTGCCTACGCTCCAACGTCGGGAAAAGTGGTTAAACAATGTGCCGAACGTACGTATCAGTGACGTAGTAGTGATTGTGGACAATAATAGACCGCGAAGTGCGTGGACCAAAGGTCTCATCAAAGCTGTGTATCATGGACACGATGGTATTATCCGTGTAGTAGATGTTAAGACTGTAAATGGGGTCCTACGTCGACCCGTAGCGAAGATTATTGTGCTTCCCACAGACCAAGAATTGTAAGTCGGTTGAACCCTGTTACAGGGGGTGGAATGTAGGCGAAGCTCAATAAAACAAGCTATAGTTAGTATTTATGTTTCTTTATTGTTGTGGGCGACGCCCTATGAGACTAGCTAACTTTTAACATTAATATCTCCTCGCTATTGTATTCGGTAACTCCGGTATAGCCTCTGTAAAATACCTAAACAAATACCTATACTGTTCTTTAATAAAAGTAGTTGTTGCGTCCTGAAATAGTTTCTCTATGCGCACGCAACGCGTAACGGAATGACATCTCACTTGACAATTTGACGTTGACACTTGACAGCTCTTGTTAATTTTGCCGCTAAAAAAGCCCCGTTCGCCTGTTGAGTTCCGCGACGCGTTTGTTGAAATTAATCCCTTTAAATCGATCCGTTTGTGACAATTAGTCGTGATCCAATTGTATTAATTGTAATAACCCCCAATTTGAAGAAATATCACGGGTTCTGTTTGTTGGAAATACCTGAAATAGTTTGAAGGTCATTCAAGTGACGCTATTGGGGAACGAGTGATTTGAAGACCGCATGCTGTGATTGCCTCAAGCCTAAGTTGAAGCGGATTCTAACCTGAAAAATACTCGTAACGTCACCACACAATACAGATACACTCACTTACATACAGAACTCCAGGTTGGCACCAGAGCAGTGTCCTTCAACCACCAGGTAAGTGCTTTTGTTGTATTGTAAGTGTTTGATTTGATTGTCTGCTCCGCGTACGGCGGACAGTACGCTAGCCACTCTTGTCTCTAGAGCCCCACGGTTAGCACGCTTCCACATAATAATTAAAACCTTATGTGGGCCTAGTCTGGCAACGTACAGTAGTAGATTTCCATGAAGATACTTAAGTAAATACCGATGTATGTTTATAATCAGCTGTATTACCATTGTCTTGACCTTTTGAATTCTAATTAACCTGCAATTACCTGTAACAATAACCTGTTGGAATCTAATTAGTCTGTAATGCCTGTGTTATGTTTGTATAAAACTAATTAGCTTATAGTTACCTAACTCATTTATTGTAAAGCACTAATTAGCTGTGAGTAGGTATGAATATACCTAAAATACCTTATGTAGTTCGTACACGATTTTGAAAGTAGCGTATGTCCAATAGGACGAGCCACATTGTTAATCCAATAAGAAAGCAGAAACCTTGAACTCGCTTACACGTGTTTTGAAATTCTCGACAAGTCGAAACCTGCACCTTAGGGAAAGTCCATTTTTCTCGCTCTCAATTGGCGGAGCGGCTAATCAAAGTAAAGAAATGTATACGCTACTTGCGGTAGGCAACAAAAGTTATAAAAGGGCCGAGCGTCTATTTTTGGATTTAGTATTTTTACAAGTTTACATGAATCATCAAGTTACCACGTAGTGTTTGTGAAGTAAGTGGCTCCGCTGTCCACTGCTTAGTCGCGATGTACCCTATATCTAGTTAGCCAGTCTTCAAGTGTAATATAGCTAGGATTTAATTATGTGTACTGCTTACTCTGATTGTATTTTATATTGTGTGCTGTGTACTCTTTTACAACCATTTGTAGTGATTTCTGTGTAATTTTATGTGTGCCAAATATACTCAATTATTACGACATTCTGACTGGTTTAATTTCACTCTTTCGTCAAGGGAACACCGTCACCCCCGCCTACAACACCTGACTCCCGTTTTATTAACAAATTTGGAATGATTACTAGATTCAATGTTTACAAGTTATTTATTTAGAAAAATCTTTTTACAGACTAATTACTAAATTATCATTATTATGGGTACTGTCAAGTGAAAAAAAAGTAAGATTGACGTGTAAAAGTTTTTAGACGTGTCAACGTCTAAAAACTTTTACACGTCAATCTTATTTTTTTTTTCACACAAAAGCTAGTCAAGAATATTCGTTAAACAGTATAAAAAAGAACTCTCACAGACACAGAACAAATACTGGTGCTCTGGTTCCCTGGGTGGGAATCTAACTCACGACCTCCGTCTTAGCAGTCAGGGTCACTAACCACTAGACTAACAGCCCAGTCATTGAATTTGTTACACTGTAGGCGAAGCTCAATAAAACAAGCTATAGTTAGTATTTATGTTTCTTTATTGTTTTGGGCGACGCCCTATGAGACTAACTAACTTTTAACATTAATATCTCCTCGCTATTGTATTCGGTAACTCCGGTATAGCCTCTGTAAAATACCTAAACAAATACCTATACTGTTCTTTAATAAAAGTAGTAGATTTCCATGAAGATACTTAAGTAAATACCGATGTATGTTTATAATCAGCTGTATTACCATTGTCTTGACCTTTTGAATTCTAATTAACCTGCAATTACCTGTAACAATAACCTGTTGGAATCTAATTAGTCTGTAATGCCTGTGTTATGTTTGTATAAAACTAATTAGCTTATAGTTATCTAACTCATTTATTGTAAAGCACTAATTAGCTGTGAGTAGGTATGAATATACCTAAAATACCTTATGTAGTTCGTACACGATTTTGAAAGTAGCGTATGTCCAATAGGACGAGCCACATTGTTAATCCAATAAGAAAGCAGAAACCTTGAACTCGCTTACACGTGTTTTGAAATTCTCGACAAGTCGAAACCTGCACCTTAGGGAAAGTCCATTTTTCTCGCTCTCAATTGGCGGAGCGGCTAATCAAAGTAAAGAAATGTATACGCTACTTGCGGTAGGCAACAAAAGTTATAAAAGGGCCGAGCGTCTATTTTTGGATTAGTATTGTTACAAGTTCACATGAATCATCAACTTACCACGTAGTGTTTGTGAAGTAAGGGGCTCCGCTGTCCACTGCTTAGTCGCGATGTACCCTATATCTAGTTAGCCAGTCTTCAAGTGTAATATAGCTAGGATTTAATTATGTGTACTGCTTATTCTGATTGTATTTTATATTGTGTGCTGTGTACTCTTTTACAACCATTTTTAGTGATTTCCGTGTAATTTTATGTGTGCCAAATATACTCAATTATTACGACATTCTGACTGGTTTAATTTCACTCTTTCGTCAAGGGAACACCGTCACCCCCGCCTACAACACCTGACTCCCGTTTTATTAACATTTTGGTCCTTGCGAGCCGGATCAGGTTCAATTAGAATAGAGTGAACCAGTCAGAATCATGAGTCACAGAAGTGAAATCACCACACGCAGCAAGTTACGAAGACTGGCGGAAGAAATGGGTACGCGACAAGCAGAGGACATCGTCTCTGACTCAGGCTTACCATCCGAAAGGGCTCCAGGTTCTCCGTCCGTAGCACCGACATTGGCATCGACGTCCGCTCGCAATATTCCGCTCACCGGTGGCCGATTAATTGACCACAGTAAATTGACGTCAGAGAGAGCGCACGGGGGGCAGGCAGCGCCCAAGGGTCGCCACACCTCGCCGCGCAGCAAAATATCGTCAAGAAATAGCCACAGGAGCGTCGATTACCTTAAAAAACGGATCGAGTACGAAGCGGAGCGCGAATTAGTGCAGTTGAAAGAGAACCTGGTCAAAGACAAGGAAAACCTCGTCAAGAAAAGGATGGAAGCGGAAATAGCTGAGATAGAGGCGGCCGCTGAAAGCGATGATTCACAGTCAGATGGGAGTACGACACAGCGCGTCGAAGAGTGGGTGAAAACCACGCCCCAGGTCCCCCAATTGATAGAAGTATTGGGGACGCCGGCTGTGTCAGGCGCACCTATTGAAATGGCTGCGCCCCGTGAAACATCTGACCCCCGTGAACAAACCGTAAGTAGGGTGAATCTTGTGAATAACCACCGTGGGTCGTCAGTGCCGTGTGATCTAGACCAGTCCCGAGTACCTAGGACATCCGCGTCTGTACCGTTACCTAACATAACGGTACCAATTACGTCCAGGTACATGCCAGTAACGTCAGATGGAGTAAGGTTCCAGTTACCCAGCCGTTATACCGCCTTTACCACTCCGGTCGCAAGTGTACCTCGAGTAGCCACACTCGAGTCGGATACACGGCGGCAGATGCAGTACGGAGCGGATGAAAGAGAAAGGCGGAGAGAATCGTCAGGGGACAGAGACCGTAAGATAGACAGACTGGCAGAGGCTATCACGAACATGGCACGACCACCACGACCGGTACCAAGACAGGCATATGAATTGCCCTACTTCAAAGGTGACCCAGCCGACTGGATATCATATCGGAACATGTACTGGGAAACATCACAATTATACAATTTCAAGGCGCACGAAAACTTAGCACGATTAAAAACCTCGTTACAAGGCGACGCAAAGGTATCAGTAGAGGACTTACTACGATCGTCAACTGATCCGTCCGAGATAATGCGCGCGCTAGAGGATGAGTACGGTCACCCGACCCTAGTGCTACAGTACGCCATACAAAAGGTCAAAGAATTACCTAGAGTAACGGAAAGTGGACGCGAACTAAGGAAATTCTCGTCAACGGTCCGAAATTGTGTTTCGTTACTCAAAAATATTCGTGCGGATGGATATATAAATAATCCACAGCTGGTGAGTGACCTGCTGAGCAAGCTGACCCCTGTACAGCGCGCGCAATACGGTGACTTCGCAATGGGCCTGGACAACACACAGGGGGTGGACCTAAGAGTGTCTCCAAATCTAGAAATATTATCACATTTTCTGATACACTTGACACGCTCAACGTCGTACTACACTCAGGCGAGTATGTTTGAGCCCGGTCCATCGAAGCCCCCTGCCAAGCAACAGCAGAAGTATGGCGGCGCCGGTCAGTCCCGGCCAGCCAACGCCGCGCGCTCGGCCGCGAGCAGGCCTCCGTTGACGCAACGAGTGAACACGCAGAGCGACGAGTCTGCCGCTCCTGAAGAATGCGTTATATGTCAACGAAAGCACAACATAGAAGAGTGTGACCAGTTCAAAAAGCTTACCGTTCAACAGCGTTGGGACACGATAAAGGAGAAGAACACATGCTTCAAATGTCTCGTGAGTAAACATCCCAAGAGGTTTTGCCGTGCGAGTAGATGCAAGAAGTGCGGGTTCGGACATCACCTGCTGTTACACGCGGATAAGCAGCCGAAAGAAAAGGTGGCTACGCCGCCAGAAAGTAAGACGGAAAGCGTCACAAATATAGGCGAGTGGCGAGCTACGGCACTACTGAAAATTATGCCAGTAACGGTCAGCGATGGAAACAGTGACGATAATCAGTGTTACGCACTACTGGACGATGGTGCGACCGTGTCACTCATCGACAGCTCGCTCGCCACAGACTTAGTGGGCCCATGTGTTCCTCTCTCCTTAAAAACCGCGGGTGGCTACGGAGTAACAGACTCAACGTCGCGAGTGGTACAAGTGCGCGTAAAAGGACCTAACGGTCAGTGCCATGACATTACGTGTCGGACAATAGTGGACATTAACCTACCAACGCAAACAGTGTCCGCCACAGTGATCGACGACAACGCGCACCTACGCGACTTGGGTTGCGTAGAGATGAGGGGAGCCAAACCGCTGCTGCTTCTCGGACAGGACAACTGGGAGCTGCTCGTCAGTCAGGACATCCGCCAAGGAAAATCCGGTAAGCCAGTTGCCTCACTCACTAAGTTAGGTTGGGTCATACATGGACCATTTAATATTAATAACAATAATAATAGTAAAGAATGTGTTAGTTGCATGACCGTTTCCCTTCCTGATCTACATAATCTAGTTAAATCACAGTTTGAGCTAGAAGCGATAGGTATTTCAGAGAATTTACGTAAACATAAAGATGTCGAAAGGGCATTAGCCGTGTTAGACAGCACTAGCCATCGTATCCCTGACCAGTCACAATGGGAGGTCGGTTTGTTATGGAAACATGACAATATTCAGTTACCTGATAATTATAATCAGGCCAGGCAAAGGCTGTACGGCATAGAGAAACGTATGCGTAAAGACACTAGTTTCGCTGAGCAATATTCAGCTCAGATAGGTAGGTTAGTAGACGAAGGTTACGCGCGTAAAGTAGACGGTAACATAGACAGCTCGCCGGTTTGGTACTTACCGCATTTCGGAGTCGTTAACCCGAACAAACCGGGCAAGCTACGTCTCGTGTTCGACGCAGCCGCTACGTCTCATGGGACGTGTTTAAATGATAATCTGCTAACCGGACCTGACTTACTGAATTCTTTGCTAGGTATTTTAATTAAGTTCAGGATAGGCCCCGTCGCGTTTTCAGGGGATATCGCTGATATGTTCTTACGCGTAAAAATAAGGGCAGAAGATCAAGGCGCGCAATTATTTTTATGGAGAGGCGCGGATCACCATAAAGAACCAGATACATACGCGATGAATTCCATGATATTTGGTGCAGCCTCGTCCCCTACTACGGCAATATATATACTCAACAAAAATGCCGATGATTTCATTGATGTTTATCCCGAAGCTGTGGAAGCCATTAAATCTAGGCACTATATGGACGACTATCTAGATAGTGCTTGGACCGAGGAGAAGGCTAACACGTTAATAGAGGAAGTGACACGAATACATGCATCCGGTGGATTCATTATCCGGGGGTGGGTCACTAACTCATCGGAGCTAAGGGAAAGGCTGAAAATAGAAATGCCTGATAAGGTAGCCCTTGAGAAGGGAACAGGCTCAGTAGAGAGGACCCTAGGTTTAATATGGTCACCTAAAGACGACGAGTTAGGTTTTGATCTGTCATTTAAGAGACTACCACCGGAAATTATAAATGGTAGCTTAGTGCCCACTAAAAGACAATTTCTTAGTATGATAATGTCGATTTACGACCCGCTAGGTTTCCTATACCCGTGTGTAATTCAATCACGCATATTAATGCAACGAATATGGAAGTCGGGAATACAATGGGACGAACCCTTAAAAGAAAAGGACGCCAAAGTATGGTTTAATTGGCTCCATAATTTATACCGCTTAAACGAATTAAAAATACCGCGGTGGTACGGGTTAAAACTCGATAATTTAGAATTACACGCGTTCGGGGACGCCAGCGAGCTTGCTTACGCCGCAGTAGTATACCTAGTGGGCTCTAACTCTGAAGGAAAGAGGGAATCGGTTATGTTACTAGGGAAAGCGCGAGTAGCTCCACAAAAAGTAGTATCCATTCCCAGGCTAGAGTTACAAGCAGCCGTGTTAGCCTGTCGTATAGCAGACACTGCCCACAAAGAGTTAGGTATACGAATCGAAAAGAAATTCCTTTGGACCGACAGCAAGACTGTATTAAAATGGATAAACTCCGATGCACAGGAATTTCAACGATTCGTCTCGCACAGACTAGCCGAAATAGATAGGCTGTCAGACAGAGGCAACTGGCGCTGGGTACCTTCACAGGATAACCCAGCTGATAAGGCCACCAGGTTGTGTTGGCCCGATGACCACGCGGAGTGGCTCTCGGGCCCCTCGTTTCTATGTGACCCACAGGAGCGGTGGCCTGCGTGTCCCGAGGCTGAGGCGTCGGAAGCGGACCTTGAGCGCATCCAGCGGGTCCACGCCGCGGCAGCACCGGCGGCACCACTCCTAGAGTACGAGCGCTACTCATCGTGGACGCGCATTCAGCGTGTCATGGCGCGCGTGCTCATCTTCAGCGGCCGATGTCGCAAACGTCGGTCGACTACGGAGCTGTGTCAGCGAGACCTAGAAGATGCTCACAACAGCCTGTTGAGGCTGTGTCAAGAAGAAAGCTTCCAAAGCGAGCGGGCCACCATCCTAAAAGGCCTGCCCGTTCCCAGCAGCAGCAGCATCAAGGCTCTCGACCCCATGATAGCCGACGACGGGTTGCTACGAGTGAGAGGGCGCCTGAGTGCCTGTGAGGTGCTCACGTTCGGCGAGCGGCACCCTATTATCCTGGAGGGCCGCCATCCTCTGACAAGAAAGCTCATCGCTCATTACCATGCGATGGCTCTGCACGCCAACCACGAGACCGTCGTCAACAATCTACGGGAAAAATACTGGGTCACTAAAATCAGAACCTCAGTGAAGACAGTGGTTGCCAACTGCCAACTCTGTCGCGTCTGCCGAGCCAAGCCCGCGCCACCGAAGATGGGTGACCTGCCGCTCGCAAGGCTGGAACCATCCAGACGAGCCTTTGTGCGAGTGGGGGTGGACTACTTCGGCCCGATGGAGGTCGCAATCGGGCGACGGCGCGAGAAGAGGTGGGGTGTCCTATTCACCTGCCTCACTACACGCGCCGTCCACCTTGAGTTGGCCGCTTCCCTAAGCGCCGACTCCGCCATACTAGCCTTGCGGCGCCTCATAGCGCGCCGCGGGCAACCAGCACATCTGTACTCTGACCAGGGTACCAACTTCATCGGGGCCAATACCGAGCTTCGAGCAGCCCTGAAAGACCTCAACCAAGGTCAGATAAGGGCCGAGGCCATTCACCGTGGCATCGAATGGCACTTCAATCCCCCGGCGGCCCCACACATGGGTGGCTGCTGGGAGCGCCTGGTGAGATCCGTGAAGAACGCACTTCGCAGTACGCTCAAGGAGCGTGCCCCTCGTGAGGAGGTCCTCTATACCCTCCTCACCGAAGCCGAGCTGATCGTAAACAGCCGGCCACTGAGCTACGTGAACGACGACCACGACCAGCCCGTGGTCCTGACGCCGAACCATCTACTCCTGGGCACTGCGTCCGGGAGTACTCCGTTTGCATCGAGCGACGCCGAAGACATCGACTCTCGCCGGCAGTGGCGGCGCGTGAACGCGCTCGCCGACATGTTCTGGCGGCGCTGGCTGCGAGAGTACCTGCCTACGCTCCAACGTCGGGAAAAGTGGTTAAACAATGTGCCGAACGTACGTATCAGTGACGTAGTAGTGATTGTGGACAATAATAGACCGCGAAGTGCGTGGACCAAAGGTCTCATCAAAGCTGTGTATCATGGACACGATGGTATTATCCGTGTAGTAGATGTTAAGACTGTAAACGGGGTCCTACGTCGACCCGTAGCGAAGATTATTGTGCTTCCCACAGACCAAGAATTGTAAGTCGGTTGAACCCTGTTACAGGGGGTGGAATGTAGGCGAAGCTCAATAAAACAAGCTATAGTTAGTATTTATGTTTCTTTATTGTTTTGGGCGACGCCCTATGAGACTAACTAACTTTTAACATTAATATCTCCTCGCTATTGTATTCGGTAACTCCGGTATAGCCTCTGTAAAATACCTAAACAAATACCTATACTGTTCTTTAATAAAAGTAGTAGATTTCCATGAAGATACTTAAGTAAATACCGATGTATGTTTATAATCAGCTGTATTACCATTGTCTTGACCTTTTGAATTCTAATTAACCTGCAATTACCTGTAACAATAACCTGTTGGAATCTAATTAGTCTGTAATGCCTGTGTTATGTTTGTATAAAACTAATTAGCTTATAGTTATCTAACTCATTTATTGTAAAGCACTAATTAGCTGTGAGTAGGTATGAATATACCTAAAATACCTTATGTAGTTCGTACACGATTTTGAAAGTAGCGTATGTCCAATAGGACGAGCCACATTGTTAATCCAATAAGAAAGCAGAAACCTTGAACTCGCTTACACGTGTTTTGAAATTCTCGACAAGTCGAAACCTGCACCTTAGGGAAAGTCCATTTTTCTCGCTCTCAATTGGCGGAGCGGCTAATCAAAGTAAAGAAATGTATACGCTACTTGCGGTAGGCAACAAAAGTTATAAAAGGGCCGAGCGTCTATTTTTGGATTAGTATTGTTACAAGTTCACATGAATCATCAACTTACCACGTAGTGTTTGTGAAGTAAGGGGCTCCGCTGTCCACTGCTTAGTCGCGATGTACCCTATATCTAGTTAGCCAGTCTTCAAGTGTAATATAGCTAGGATTTAATTATGTGTACTGCTTATTCTGATTGTATTTTATATTGTGTGCTGTGTACTCTTTTACAACCATTTTTAGTGATTTCCGTGTAATTTTATGTGTGCCAAATATACTCAATTATTACGACATTCTGACTGGTTTAATTTCACTCTTTCGTCAAGGGAACACCGTCACCCCCGCCTACAACACCTGACTCCCGTTTTATTAACATACACATATATTTCATAAACGAATAGAAAAAAATCGATAGGTATTATATTTAAAGTCCTGAATAACTGAACGAAAGTCCAAAACAGTTCCCACATAAAAGTAGATTACTTAGGCGTGCTAAATTTGACAACCCTAGACATAGGTAAAGTTGCCTTCGTGCTAAGCGAGGTAACTTTACCTAATATCAAGCATCATTACCTTTTCCAATCATTCAAGAAATATTAAATTTATAAGATTGAATCATTGCGATACACCTTAATAACAATATGCCACATACTATTTAATATAAGTCACTTACTTGCACATTGTTTTTCTGTAGGAAAAAACGATCTTTATGCGATGACGCCGCAAACATAATTGACCACATAGAACGAAATAGCACCCTATTTTGAGAACTAACGAAGTGGCTAACTTAAAAAACTTTTTGGGATAGCACAATTTAATATAAAATCAACTAATATGCCTAAAATTACGGCAAATGCCCTAGACAAAAAAATATTTAATTAAAACTAAGGACCGACCGAAGGTTCGGTTTCGGTTTCGGCTAGTTTCGGCCAAAAAAGCTAGTTTCGGCCACGGTTTCGGTTTCGGCCAAATATTGGCCGAACCTTCGGCACTGCCGAAACTAGATGTTCGTGAATTGTCGCGCATCATTCAACTACCTTCGAGCGAGTGAATGTGATTGCCAGTTGAGTTCGCTAGCCGGCGCGATCGAGAGGATTTGAGGTTACGTGGTTTTTTCGCGCAAACATTATTAGGAAAGTATTAGTATTTGATTAGAGTCTTGTCCTACAGTGGAAAATAAATAGGTTGTAACTTATAATAGAACAGAATTCATTAGATATTTTACTTGGTTCTGTGGAGTTATTCCCTAGAACATAAACAAAATGAATTTATGTAGAAATTAATGTAACACTTAAAAGATGTGAAGATACCTGTGATGTTTGATTCAAACATTACTATATTTGTTTGTAATTGTTGTTGGATTAAATTTTGTACCCGTATTCAAACCACCCCTTACATCACATATTCAACTACCCCCGGTGATTTAACTATTACCGTGAATGACCTTCAGTACTATTAGTCATGTCGCATTTTTCCCCTTTAGTACGCAATGTGCTTAGTCAATTCGGACGCGTAGTACAGTAGTAAGTGAAAGTTTTCTAGTTAAACTTCATTATTTACTTGAGTTAATTTTCCTGTTAATAATGACTGGCATAGGTATGTTTACCTTACTAGCTTTTATTGTATTTTAATCTGTGAGATATTTTTTATTTATCATAGACTGATTTCTTTCAGGTTAAAAATGTCACAAAAAGAAAAGAATCCTATTTGGCAATTTTTTGAAAAAAGCATTATCGATACATCTAAGGCTATTTGTAAAATTCTCAATAAAGCATTATCATTGGGAAGTCACGAACCGAAAAAACAAACGCTACACGGAGTTAAACAACATTTATCAAAGTTTCATGACGCGGAACACAGACTGGTCTTAAAACGACAATCAGAGGTAGATGAGTTGAAAAACATAGCCAAATTAAAGCAATCAGGCTCGAACATCTCATTGGAACTATTGAACACTGATCGGCCGAATTTTGTTCAGTCAACGATCCCAGGCTTGACCACTAAATCTAAAATTGTACAATGGCCTGATGATCATGAAATTACAAAAAGGATTGACAAAGCAATAATTGACCTAATAATTGTAGAAATGGTGCCATATGCTTTAGTGGAAGGCGAAGCATTCCATAAATAAAGAACTATTTTTGTAAATAAATAATACTTTAATTCTTGCATTTTATTTTTTTACACGTATTAAGCCTACCAACCAACCATCCACGAATCACGCATTCCACCGGAACTGACCCAATAACTCGAACGATTGCATCAGCCTCGCAACAGTCTGACGACACAAAGTCTAGCGCCGAGTCAGCGCAACGTGACGTACACCGGCGGCGGACGGCGGGCACCGCGCTCCTAGGAGGTCTCACTTTCGTTTCACACATCGAACGATTGTCACCATCACCCTATTTTTAGATCAAAATTGTAAAGTCCCAATAAACCTGTTTCAGTACATCAAGTTTTCTTGCAACCTGCCTGCTCGACCGACATAATTGGCGCAGTCGGTAGGATCCTCGAGAATCAACCTCAGGCACCTGGGCGCTGACGTGGCGGTGATCAAGACCGTTCGAGGACCCGAATCTACACGTCGTGACTTGCAACAGGGGTATCCAGCCATCGATACGGCAAGAAAAACGGGATGCACTTCATGATCACCCTCCTGGCCCTGGGCCTGACGCAAGCGGAAGAAATCACGCTTAGTAGTCTGAACAATGGACCGGGCATCTTACCTTTCATGCTAGGAAAGACAAAGATTATCTCCCATTATCACTCGTTTGTTCAACCGGTTAACTTAGACATTATTCGTAGCAATATAGACTTAGTAAGAAAACAATTAGATAACATTTCGTGTGCGTCAGGATTGCTCCGCCAAGTTATCAAATCAGAAAATGGTTTCAGCCAAAAATTTGTCGATATTTGTCAAAATCGAAAGAAACAAACCCCGTATTTGTCAAAGCAGAAATAAAGAAGTTATAAGCGTTTTAAGTTGGCCGCGCAATCCTGACGTCAAGGACTGCGCGGCCACGGAGATCTCAGCAACTACTTGGGATAGAGAAATAATTCCTTTTGTCAACTCAAGTCTGTATTTGTCAAGATTTGTCGAAAAATGAATCAAAGCTCTATATCAATATTATAATTAAATATTCGCCTTGAAAGTCATGGCCGCGCCAGTCCTTGATTTGCTATTTTGTTTTTAGTATTTTTTTTATTAAAATTGAAGACTTCATATAGTATAGGAGTTAAAAGGAGAAAGGTCTTAATTTGTCGAAACTGACAAAAGCTTTAAAATACGACTAAAGTGTAATTAAACAGACGAAATCAATTTAAAACACAAAACTCGTGGCCGCGCAGTCCTGACGTTACTTTAAACCATGATATCTCAATAACTATAGTAGCTAGGATTTTGCTGTAGACGTCCATATAATCCTCATATTAACCCCATTAAAATGACATATCCTTTTACCCTCAACACTGTTTGGGACGCGAGTAATCTCAAGAATTATGTTACCCCATACAATGTTCTAGTAGAGTGACCATAATTTCAAGACCATAAGTTCAAGACAATACAGTCTAAGCGCATTTCTGTTCTGGTTTCTATTGTTAACTGATAAAAAACTTTTTTAATATTTAGATATTCTTATACATTATAAACAAAATGTACAGAATTATATTAATAGAATCTTGCAAGTTACTGCTCGTGGAAATGTTAATTATATCTAAAATAACGTTATAAATAGATATACACTATTTTAACAATTACTTACAGTAGAAGCACTAAAAAAAAATATCATTTAAGACGTGCTCAAGAATAAATGCAGCGTTACATTCACAATTATAATGATATATTTTAAAATATATCGAAGCAATTCTTATTCTTAATCTGTTTGATTCTTCACTGTTAATATAACGCTGTTATATCGTTATTTCTGTGATTATTGTCAAATAAATTGAGTATACATAAATACTCTTTATTCCCAGGGTCAGTAAAAAAAAACACTGAATCAAATGCACGAGTAAATTTAATATTTTTTACAGATAAATCAGTAAAATTACTATTTTAACATTATTCTAAGTTGGTCTCTTCGGCCGCACTACAGGAGCATCGACGCGAGTTTGCCTATTGCGCTCTCTTTCTAATATTGCTTTTCATTCGCACAACTGCTGGTCAGCGGACCACCGCGCTCGCGTCGAATCGTCACGATACCAGTATTATATCTCAACGGACTGTTACTGCTGTACGTTGTGGATCCGACAGTGATATTCCGATAAAAAGGACATAAGTGTGTATTCAGTGAGAGACTTAGTGTATATTTAAACGTGATATAAATAATTACGTGATATTAATCAATATGGTGAGTTATTTATTTTTGAATTAAATTTGTTAACGATATTTATTTTGTGTTATCTACCACCATACCATGTTAAAACTTTTACCAGTTTTGCTGTAGTCAGTACTTTTACATAGGTACCTAGTTAAAAAGTAGATCGGAATAAAGTCCTAACAAATTAGGCCTTAATGAACAAGGATGGAATTTATTGTGTTTTATATAATTAATAATAATAAATAAAGCCTGGGTAAGGTAAACCTTTCCCAGGCTCTCTATTTAAAAACTAAATAGAGCGTTTAAGGTTTTGCCTAAACCAGACGCAACTTTTAACTCCTGGTAATCTCAAATTATTAAAAAGCAGTTATAAATAAATAGATATTTAAAAATATACTTTTTAATTTAATTTTCAGATAAAAGCGGGTCGCAAAGGAAAAGTCAATAGTGAAAAATTAAAAAAAATATTTCTTAAGTACGGAGATGTATGCAGAAATCGCAGTATTAAATATAATGATCCAGTATTTAAAACAATATCTAATGAGTTAGATAACACGATAGCTCCTTATGCAATCTACAAAGCATTGAAAAGGCACTACGAAGAGTATTTTCAAAATGATGAAGATGATAACCTTTATTCACCCCGAGTTCAGAGTAGTTCATCTTCTTCACCGTCGCGTCATAGTGTGGCTTCATTATCGCTGACATATCAAGACAAGGTGAAAACATTTAGTTTTACAATGGACGAGCATGAATGGAAAAAAATTCAACCCGTGATGGTACATTATGCTAGAAGAGATATAAGGACCTCATCGACACACCAAAAATACAGGAGTCTGCCAAAGTTTAAGTGGGCGACTTTTTTGAGAGAAAAGCTCTGGGAGTTATCTAAGCTACCATGTACTTGGAACTTTAAAAATAAGAAAGTTGACGGTGAAAATAACATTTCGTTATTTGGAAAGTGCTCACAATGTCAAAGAGAAACAATAATAAAAACCGAAGCAATTTCTGAAAAAACTGTAAGATTTACATGCGATATACTTACTTGTAAGGAAGAGAATGTACCACACAATCCTAAAAAAAAATCAAAATTAACTCCATACAAAAGAGGTAAATTAGCAAAAATTCTACAGTATAAGCCTGCCGTAGTCGTACAAAAAGAACTTGCGGCCAAATTAATTAAAGACCCAAATCAAGTTTTCCCACCAGTGCTGCCAAGTTTAGCAGCTCTCCGCCAGATCAAGTATGAGAAACGACAAAGCAAGAGACTTCATGCTCACCCAATTTTAAGTATACTCATGATGACTCAAGAGGTACAGAACTTTATCCGTGAAGTGACATTGATACCGTGTTTTCATTTATATTATTGGTCTGATCAGCAAATAGAGTACTATACTAACTATTGTAATAGTTTTTCTAAAGTGACCATTACTGTAGATGCAACTGGATCTTTTTTTCAGGCTATAAAGCTTCCCGATGGAACTACACTAACAAAACGACTATTTGTATATATTGGCATGATTGCTTCGGATTCAATTAAATCTACTCCAATTTTTCAAATGGTTACCGATTCTCACAATAAAGATTCAATTGCAGCGTGGTTAAAAAAATGGTTAATTCAAGTAAGGAGCCCGCCACATGAAATTATTACCGATGAGTCATCAGCATTAATTGCAGCTAATGTTTCAGCATTTACTACGTTTAGCAGTATAAAAGATTATGTTAAACGATCTGTTTTAGTCTTAAGTGGCCGCAATTATGCATTACCTGAAGTATTTATTAGGCTAGATACAAGTCATTTTATCAAAACAATTTATAATTTACGTTGCTTTGAAAATAGGGATATAAATGTTAAAATGTTATACGTTCGTTGCATTTTGTATATGAAAGAATGTGAATCGTTTCAGCAAATTAAAACTCTCATTACTGATGTTGTAAGACTATGTCTAACCGAATACGATAACCCAGAAAACCCTGTTTCTGTTTATATTCAGAAAATAAGTTGCACCTTAGGTAATACTACATATACGGAACCTAATGAAGACACCGATGAGAAGGAAAATATTCACGAAAACATAATCCTCGACGATGATGACGGTTTGCTCTCATGGTTTGATGAAATTGTTGAGAGGGAAAAAAGCCTAGATAAAACAAAAAGTTCGTCAGAATCACAAAACTCTTTCTACATGCCTCATTTAATAACAACGCTCAAACGGGTAACTCCAGAGGGGTAACTTTAGGAGTAATCCTAAAGTTACCCCTCTGGAGTAATATTATGTGCCCATTATATAAATCACAAAACAAAGTACCAACATCTTCAGCTATAGAGAGCTATTTTAAAACTATGAAAAATTTGTTATTCACAACAAGGTCGAAGAAATATAACATTGATGAATATTTAAATATGCATTATGATTATTTATTAGGTGAAATATAAATTGCTTTAAATTGTTTAAATAATTTCGCCGACATTGTAGACAAAAAGGAGAAAAACATTAAAAGAAAACGAGGTAAGACTAGGAAGCGAAAAATGTTACCATTTGAAAACAAATGCTGCAAAAAAGAAAAACCTAGTGTAACCAAAACGTTTTTAAATGATTCGGTATTCTCAGTAATTCCTACGTATGTTGAAAACTGGAGAGGCGAAGGTGTTCCTAAAGATGATTCTGCAAATAAACCTGTAAATATAATGTTTTTAAAAAATAGTAATTTTACTGTACAAGATATATCTGAAAAAAATATTAAATTAACAAACACTTGTGCATTTGATTCCGTATTTTTTTTATTGGCCCACGGATTTAAAGAGTATTCATGCATACGCGATTTATTTGACAATAATTGCAGAAATACGGATATAACAGCGTTTTTACAAATCCTCTGTAACTCTGATAATAACAGTGAAGAAGCAAACAAATTAAGAATAAGAATTGCTTCGATACATTTCAAAAACAATCATTATGATTGTGAATGTAACGCTGCATTTATTTATGAGCACGTCTTAAATGATATTATTTTTAGTGCTTCTTCTGTAAGTAACTGTTCAAATAGTGCATGCATAAATTCTACCCCATCAAGAAGAAAACATGTGTTTATACCGTTAAATTTAGATATAATTAATATTTTCACCATCAGTAACTTGGAAGATTCTATTATTATTCATGATTGGGAAAACAAGCAATGCAGAAAATGCAATGAAGTAGTTCTATTTCATTATACCTTGTCAAAAATTGTTACATTCGATTTAAATGGCACGCAAATGGTGTTTTTACATGAGGTACCTAAAAGTATAATAATTAAACAAAACATTTATAAATTATTAGGTGCCGTAGAATATGTTCCTCCAATACTTGGAACAAAAGGGCATTATAAGTGTCATATTATAAGAAATAGCGGAATGCTTTGTTACGACGATAACAAGAGTAAATTAGAAGAGAGTACAAACGATTCTGTATATATCCATTTTTTAACTTATGTTTTAGTAGAGGTGTAAGAGCCGATGAAAAACATTTAAAGTTGAAGAATAATGATTTTGTTGATTTTTGAAATCTTTATATTTGTGCAATGAATAAAAATATTCAAATATTAAACAAGTTTTTTATTTCGTCTTATTTAGTATTTTATTTAAGTTTTTGACTAACAGAACAGAATGCCCTTGAACTGTGCTGTCATAGCCAGTTTGACAAAGATTAAAAACAAATCGAAATTATGGTCACTCTACTAGAACATTGTATGGGGTAACATAATTCTTGAGATTACTCGCGTCCCAAACAGTGTTGAGGGTAAAAGGATATGTCATTTTAATGGGGTTAATATGAGGATTATATGGACGTCTACAGCAAAATCCTAGCTACTATAGTTATTGAGATATCATGGTTTAAAGTAACGTCAGGACTGCGCGGCCACGAGTTTTGTGTTTTAAATTGATTTCGTCTGTTTAATTACACTTTAGTCGTATTTTAAAGCTTTTGTCAGTTTCGACAAATTAAGACCTTTCTCCTTTTAACTCCTATACTATATGAAGTCTTCAATTTTAATAAAAAAAAATACTAAAAACAAAATAGCAAATCAAGGACTGCGCGGCCATGACTTTCAAGGCGAATATTTAATTATAATATTGATATAGAGCTTTGATTCATTTTTCGACAAATCTTGACAAATACAGACTTGAGTTGACAAAAGGAATTATTTCTCTATCCCAAGTAGTTGCTGAGATCTCCGTGGCCGCGCAGTCCTTGACGTCAGGATTGCGCGGCCAACTTAAAACGCTTATAACTTCTTTATTTCTGCTTTGACAAATACGGGGTTTGTTTCTTTCGATTTTGACAAATATCGACAAATTTTTGGCTGAAACCATTTTCTGATTTGATAACTTGGCGGAGCAATCCTGACGCACACAACATTTCAACCGAATTCCATAATAAAACGTTCTCTTTATATCAACCACATATCGAACATCTTCATAACAAGATCACGGAGCTGTCCGACCAGTTAGAGTTGTTCCAGTCTAACCGCGTCAAGAGAGGCCTTATTGATGGACTTGGCTCAGTTGTTAAGAGTATTTCCGGAAACCTGGATTATACAGACGCTATCCGGTACGATAGCGCAATTAAAACTCTGCAGGAAAATGAAAATAAAATGGTCACAGAATTAAATAATCGAGTTAGTTTAAATAAACGCTGGATGTCTGAAAATTCCAAATTTTTCAGCAAAATACTCCAGAATCAGAACAAAATCAAGGAAACGGTAGGCGAGATTATGATTAGCGATTTACGTCAGGAAAAAGACATAGTTAAGTATGCCCATCTGGCTCAATATATAATAATGCTAGCGGATAACATCGAATCATTATCCAACGAAATTCATAAATTAGAAAACTTATTAGCCTTCATACGTGCCAAGAGCACACATTTCCTTATGTTTAGAATAGATACATTTAAGAGAATGAAAGAACAATTAAATGCCCTCTATGGTAGAGAACATATATCCCATCAAAAACATAAATGTGAAATGAGAGCCAAGTTCAATATTATCATATATATACCTTGGTTGTTGACTTCAACGACAAAAGAAGTGAGATCTAAATGGGTGCCAAGTTCAGTGGTCAGTCCTGAAATTTATGTATAACTACATAAAATATTATTTCTTCTTATAACATAGGATAATATATTGTTGCCAAAGGTTTGACTTGGCTAGTTCTCATATACGAATTATTATGTTCGATGGCTAGTTTCTACCAGCAAGCCAAATTTTTAGAATAATAAAATGAGAACCGACAAGTAACAGGTTTAGAACTTGCAAAGGCTATAATATAATTCGTATATGAAAACTAGCCAAGTCAAACCTTTGGCTACAATATATTATCCTATGTTATAAGAAGAAATAATATTTTATGTAGTTATACATAAATTTCAGGACTGACCACTGAACTTGGCACCCATTTAGATCTCACTTCTTTTGTCGTTGAAGTCAACAACCAAGGTATATATATGATAATATTGAACTTGGCTCTCATTTCACATTTATGTTTTTGATGGGATATCATTACTTTTTGTGCATAAATTATTAGTAGGTACTTATTTATAACAAAATTCATACCAAATGGTTTTTGTTATAAGTGTTCTTAATATAACCAATTAAGTGAAAAATTATAATGAAATGATAAAAATTTACCAGTTTCTGATTTATTCCTTTGTATTCACCTAATTACCCATCTGCGTGCCAAATTTGAACTTTCTAGGTCATCTGGAACTGGGTTAGAGTTTTGATCTATAGGTCAGTCAGTGATAAAAATTACGATTTTTGGACGTTAATATCTAAATAACCATTTGAGATGTGCTTATGAAATAAGGAACACTTATGTATCTCGCAAGTCTCACTATATTTGCCAAATTTGACACGTTTATGTGAAACAGTTTTTGAGTTATGAGGGGGTCAAAAGTAGCTCCAAATGGTTCGTGTAATATTACACACGGTGCTGCTCGCCAGTTCTGTTACTTGAACTTGGCTTGACACGCTACCGCGTGTCTAGACTAGATATTAGTTTTAGGGAATATTTTGACATAGTTAAGTTAGGCTACTATTATAATAGTCAAAATTTAGTATTGGTGTTCAAGTTCCCAGTTGTTCTTCCTCACACCTATAACCTTTACAAATTGTCCTCAGTTCCTAACCAAGATGACAAAGTACTAATTCCATCCTATCCCTTCCTAGCGATTCATGATAAAGATTTTATGTACATAGAGGCAGAATGCCCGAAGTCGAGCCAATACTATCTCTGCGAGGACAGCATCAATCAACACTACAAGAGTCAAGGCGACTGCATTCACCATCTCATTTCTACCCAGCAAGTCGACAAGTCCTGCCAATTCACCGTAGCCAAATTAAAAACTGAAGCCGTGGAAGCCCTCGACGACCGACACTACGTGGCGAGCTTTCCTGCACCCACAAACATTCGCTTGTCCTGCACCGACACCCAATACACCACAGCGCAAGGAAGTTACCTCATCACAATCCCGAAAGGCTGCGAGGTGCAAACCCCAGGCCTAACCCTGGCAAACAAGGATGACCGATTAAAAGGGCACTACTACAAACTACTGAAAATCATGAACATCCCACTCAGCAATGGAACCAATTACAACATCGAAGCTAGAAAATTAACACTCAACTCCATCAACCTTCACGGCCTCCATACTGCAAGCAAGGAAATAACCATGGAATCGCCATTGACCCTGAACTCATCTGACATCCATAGGGTGTACTACATTATCACACCGCTCTACCTAGTACTGTTAGGTACAGGCGTACTGGGAGTTGCGTTCATATTACGAAGATACATGAGACGGCGCACTCTGGAGACAACACCAGAACAAACAGACCGCGAAATAAACCATGGGGATATATACACCGAGATTAACAACCACACCCCAAGTGCTCAACCAAGATTATCAGCGCTATTCTCGACCCTATCTTCTAATAGCCGCTGAACTTCGGGAGGGAGATGTTAAGCCTACCAACCAACCATCCACGAATCACGCATTCCACCGGAACTGACCCAATAACTCGAACGATTGCATCAGCCTCACAACAGTCTGGCGACACAAAGTCTAGCGCCGAGTCAGCGCAACGTGACGTACACCGGCGGCGGACGGCGGGCACCGCGCTCCTAGGAGGTCTCACTTTCGTTTCACACATCGAACGATTGTCACCATCACCCTATTTTTAGATCAAAATTGTAAAGTCCCAATAAACCTGTTTCAGTACATCGAGTTTTCTTGCAACCTGCCTGCTCGACCGACATAATTCACGTGTTAACTGTCTTATATGCGTAAAAATACAATAGATTTAACATGCTTTAAAAAATCAAATAAGTTTCGGTTTCGGTTTCGGCTGAAACTGGGACTAAGACCGAAGGTTCGGTTTCGGTTTCGGCTGAAAATCTTGTTTCGGTCGGACACTAATTAAAACTACTATAGGGTATGCTTAGGTAAAGATAACCACGGAAGGTAAAGATGCCTCTTTTTACGGTACGTCAAGCAGAGGTTTTGTGGAAGTAGAGTATATACTTTAAAGCAGTTATCTCGAGAAATCCGTCGCATTTGGAGGTCTTTACCACACGAATACGCCATAAACTTGGTCCAAAGTATGCCTAGGAGATGTCAAGCAATTATCGACGCTAATGGTGACTGGACATGTTACTAATATTATTGCATCTTTGCTTTGATCAAGAACAATGCCTCTATATATTTTTTATTTTTATTAAATAAACTTTTTTACAACTTAAGCCGACTACGCTCTCACTTGACAGACTGTAAATATTACGACATACACAAACCGCGTCGAAAAATGCATTTCTTTCGAGATTTCCTTAAAATGATGCGGAGTAAATTGTTGAATTCTTTAAGATATTAAGATTTTTATGACAGTTATTGCCATCTATGTTAAATAATGCCGGATTTATATTGGACGAAACAAATTGAACGACATAACGCGCGAGCGCTTCGCTCACCAATTACGTCCGCACGTGTAAATATGGCCGCCCTATGTTCGGACAGCCTCAGGATTAGCTCGTGGCCTACACCTACACGCCGGCACCATGCTGTGGCCGTACGCCCCGCGGCGTTTCGCCCGGTGCCCATCCAGGCCCCGGGTCCTGCCGCTGGTTCGGGCCGCGACCCAGCGCGCACCGCAGCGCCGCCCGCGCGCGTGCCCGCTCCCGTGCGCCCCGCTGCGCCGAGTGGGCACTCCGCCGCACCGCCCGTGCGCCCCGCTGCGCCGGCCGCGCGGACCGCGCCTACTGGGCGCGCTCCGCCGCGTCGCCCACGCACCCTGCGCCCACGGCGCACCATGCGCCTACGGCGCACCCAGCCACGCCTGCTGCGCGCTCCGGCGCGACCCACGCGCAGCCCGCGCACGGTGTGCGCGCCACCGCGCCACCTGCGCACCCCATCGCGAACTCCGCGCGCCCCCGCGCGCCACCCGTGCGCCCCGCTGCGCCGCCGCCGCCGCGATTTACTTCGCTGCCGGCGCGCAGCGGCGCCCCGCCTGCACAGACACCGACGCCGTCTCGTGCTGGCCCAGCTCCACGCACCTCCGCGTTGGACCCCCGCTTCTTGCCAGCGGGACCAAGCGCGTTGAGGGAGCAGGAGCGCCCGGCTAGCACGGGGCCACACGGCCGCCCGGCGCGAGCGGTGCCTCACGCACCGGACTCGCCCGCACCCCCGCGAGCCTCCGCGTTCGACTCGCCCGCGATGATGTCGGCGTGCTCGTCCCATGCGGGATCGAGCATGTCACTGGCGTCCACGGGCTCGGCCGCCTCCGGTCGCGATGACGTGTCGTATGATACGACGCCGCGATCCGGACAGCGGCCCTACGAGGGAGAAGCGGAGGCCGATGCGGCCACCCCGGCCTTCTCGCCAACGCCATCGCTGGGGTTCTGGTTCGAGTTCCAGCTTGACCCGAAGCCTCAGCGACACCGGAGGAGACGAAGCTCGGGTGACCAACCGGAGGAGGCGAAGAGGTATTGCCTCGACCCGCCGCGGCCACAGCGCGACAGCGCGCCGCGGGGTCGGGACACGCCCGCGTCGCCTACCTTCTCCGACGCGGTGCGCCACACGCCTTCTCCGACGGCGTCCACCCGAGGCAGAGCTACACCAGGGTCCAGCGCCGCTGCGCAGCCCCCTGCCACCCCTGCCACCACACCCACCGCCGCTGCTGCTGCCCAGGGGACCGCGACGACGACGGCGGTACCAACGGCGGGTAAGCAAAATAAAACTAAGAAACTTAGGTACCCTCCGCTGGTTGTGGAGAAGCTGCCTAATTGGGCCGCCCACTTCAGGGCCATCAGCGCCAAGCTGGGCCGGCCTCCAATCGCTCGCCCATACGGGGGTGGTGTGCGATTCACCCCCGATAGCGAAGAAGAGTACAGGCTGGTCCAGCGATACTTGACTGGCCTGGAAAAGGACAGCGGCGTCTCATGGTTCGCCTATTCACTCCCAGCGGAGAAGAATATGAAGGTGGCCATCAGGGGGCTGCCGGCGGATACAGATCCCCAAGAGATTGAGGAGGAGCTGCGCGCGCTGGGATACCAGCCGGAGTACGTGCGCCACATCAAGGGCGCGCAAGGAAGACCCGGCTGCGTGTTCCACGCGATACTCAAGAAGACCCCGGACGTCCGGGCCATTTATGATACCTCCGTGTTCATATTAATGCGGGGGGTCAAAATAGAGGCCTGGCGCGGGAAGCGTGGGCCCGCTCAGTGTCACCGGTGCCAATGGTTTAGACACAGCTCGCACCAGTGCCACCGTCCGCTCGCCTGTGTACGGTGCGGGGGCGAGCACACCGCAAAGGATTGTCCGCGCCCGCGGGAGGAGCCGGCCACCTGCATCAACTGCGGTGGCCCGCACCCCGCGTGCAACATCAAGTGCCCCGCGTACCAGGCGGAGATAAGGAACAGGCGGGCGGGGACCGCCGCCATTTCCGCCCCTACACGCCGGCCCACAGCGGCCATCGAGAGGCACGTAGAGCCAGAAGGGCCCCAGGGCGCGTCCTTAATGGCGGCGGCCAACGGGCCCACAAACAGGAACGCGCAGCCTCCCTCCTCTGGACGGAGGAAGAAGAGGCGCGGGGGGAAAGGGAGAGGCAAGAAGCCCAAACCCCCCGCGACGTCGACCGTGAGAATTCCGGTCGAAAAGGAAGCTGTCCCGAGGGCAGGCCCTGCCACAAGAGAGGCGCAGGCCGAGGAGGTGGTTCCCACCACCGGCGCCGGCACAGCGCCGCGGCCCAAGCCGCCGAAACAGAAAAAGTACCCCGAGCCCAAAACGAGTGGCGGCGCTGCTGGCGCCGGACCCACACGGAAGACGCCAACAGCGCAACGCAAAGATTTTACGGCCTGCGCTATTCAACTATTGATGGAACTTATTAAGGCCATCAAGCAGGGCCAAGACGTAGAGACTGTCATCCTCGATGGCTTGGCCACTCTACTGACGCTCTACCATGGCTAAGCCGTTGAGGGTAGTACACTGGAATGCCCGCGGCCTTCGGGACAAGGTCGCCCCACTCCGTCATCTCTTGAGGGAGCAAGACGTCGACGTGGCGCTTATTAGTGAGACGCTGTTGGGCCCCGGGGACAGGATCAGGTTTCCGGGGTACCATATCTATAGCCAGGACGAACGGTCGGCACTCCAGAACTATCGTGGTCTGGTAGTACTGGTAAGGCGAAGAGTCGTCCACCAAGAACTCCCCTTGCCGTCACTCGGCACGTTTTACGCGCTGGGTGTTCAGCTGCACGTAGCCGGTGAGGACATAGACGTGTACGCCTGTTATAAGCCGCCCGCAACCCACTTAGATACATCTGAGTTGCGGGCCCTAATATCGGGCTCTACACGTCCCACTCTCCTCGCCGGTGACTTGAATTGCAAGCACCCGGCGTGGAACTCGTGCCGCACGAATACCGGGGGGAGACGGCTCCTAGCGGATGCCGAAGCCTTCGGGTACACAGTGTCCGGCTCAGAGACACCCACCCACTACCCAGACGCTGTCTCGTACATGCCGGACGTGCTGGACATTGTGGTCCACCGAGGGCTACACTGCCAGATCACCCAGCATGTGATTGACGACGAGCTCCAATCAGATCATCACCCGGTGCTCGTCGTCCTTTCGGGTGTGCCGACCCGTTTGAGACCTGTGGCGCCACGTCGACGTATCGACTGGACCCTGTTTGCAGAGAAGGTAGAGACCACTGTGCCGACTCGGCCGATCGCTACCTCCGCGGACGTCGACCGGACAGCTTGTGACGTCACTGCTTGCATACAAAGCGCCTTGCAAGCGGCGACTACAGTCCAGCCGCAGGAGAGGGGGCTACTTCCGCCTCTACCTCCGCGGCTGGCACGGATGATCGCCGAGAAGAGGCGCCTACGCAAGCAGTGGCAGCAGTCGAGATGTCCGACTCAAAAACGGCAGCTGAACCGTCTCGCGGAGAAGGTCAAGGCCGAGTTAGAGGCCCAGACCGCCGCGGGCTGGGAAGAACGTATTGATTCGACGACGGATAGCTGGCCGTCGAAACACAAACTCTGCGGCCAGCTGTCGAACGCCCCGGCCCCGGTGCGTCCACTGCTGAACAGCGACGGGGCGCTCAAGTATGTAGCGGAGGACCGGGCGGAGGTCTTCGCGGAACACCTGGAGCGTCAGTTCCGCCCTAACCCGACCAGCGACACGGACCATGTCGCAGCGGTCGAGCAACACCTGGGAGACTACTTCGCAGCGCCGATGGCTCCCGATGAAGATCCTGTCTTTTTCTCGCCCAACGCAGTCCGACGCGCCATCCTGAACACGAAACCCAGGAAGGCCCCCGGTGCGGACGGTATCACCAACACAGTGCTGCGCCACCTGCCGTACCGTATGGTAGCGGCGCTGGCACGCCTGTTCACGGGGATACTGCGCACCGGCACCTTCCCTGACTCGTGGAAGGAAGGGCGCGTCATTATGCTGCCGAAGGCGGGGAAGAACATCCTGAAGCCGGAGAGCTATCGGCCGATCACTCTGCTGCCGACGGTCTCCAAGGTGTTCGAAGCACTCCTGCTGCGACATCTCCTCCCACACATCACGCCACGTCCGGAGCAATTTGGGTTCCGGGTTGAACATAGCACGACGCTCCAGCTGTCGAGGGTACTGCACCACCTCGCGGCTGCGCGCAACAGGAAGGAATATGGGGTAGCAGTATTCCTCGACATGGAGAAGGCCTTCGACCGCGTGTGGCATGAAGGTCTGATACATAAGATGGCCACAACAAACGCGCCCCGTCGCGTTGTTAAAGTGGTCTCTACTTTTCTCTCCAACAGAACCTTCAGGGTGGTGGTTGATGGGGCGCTATCTAGCGTCAGACCGGTGCTCGCGGGCGTACCGCAGGGCAGCTGCGTCTCGCCGGCGTGTTACTCACGGTACACCGACGACATCCCCACCACTCCGGACGTGATGTTCGCGCTGTATGCGGACGACGCCGCGTACATCTCTACCTCGCTCAGTGCGAAGTACGCGGCCGTCAAAATGCAGCGAGCGCTAGAGCTCCTTCCCGAGTGGCTCGCCAAATGGCGGCTATCGGTGAACGTGGGTAAGACGCAGGCGATCATCACCGGTCACGCGCCTCTCCCACCACCCTTGAGCCTACAAGGGGCCGACATCGAGTGGTCGCCCCGGGTCAAGTACCTGGGGGTAACCATCGATCGTCGGCTCACCATGGGTCAGCACGTCCGCCAGGTCGCGGCTAAGGGGAGAGTCGCCCGTTATCTCCTCCGGCCCGTGCTCTCGTCCCGAATCCCGGCGCGCGTCAAGCTGGGCGTGTAAAAAATGTACGTGCGCCCGGTACTGACGTACGCCGCCCCAGCTTGGTTCGCCCTCACGAGCGAGTCGAGCCGGAAGTTGCTCCGCGCCCAACAACATCTGGCGCTGCGGACCATAGTGGACGCTCCTCGCTACGTGAGGAACGACGTCATCCAGCGGGACCTCGGGATCGAGAGCCTGGATGACCACGTGCGGCGCCTCGCGAAGGGGATGTTCGCGCGTGCCGACGCGTCTGATTGGCCTCACGTCAAACAGATCGCGCCCTGGCATACGCGGCCCCCTGACGCGAGACCTCTGCCCCGTGACCTGGTCAGGGACGACTTACGTCATCACCGGACTTGACTCCCGGGTAAGCCGCAACCAGGTTACACGCGGCTTACCTAGACACATAGCACTCCACACTCATAACACACACTCGCTGCGTGGCGTGTTCTAAGTTAATATAGGCATGTCACGTAACGTAAATCAGACATTCACCTCTAAGCAGGCACCTAGATTCACACGCGCACGCGGACGGGCCCGCGTGCCGCGCTAACATGGGCAGTGTTACACAGTACATTACCGCCCACACGCACATACTGCCCCTTAGCTTAGACCGCTACCGGTTCGCTCTGGAAAACGGGATAAGCGGGGGCGCGCACCTTACTCTGTAGGAGCGTCGAGTCGGCATCTTGTCGCTGGTCGTCTCTCGCCGGGCCTCCCCCGGGCAACCGGGGGTCTCACCTGGCGGGGACAGACCGCCAAGATGTCGTGAAGAAAGCGGCGTTGATTATAACTCAACGCCGCGGCGCGCCTACAGAGACACATATAGCAATCACTCACATGGACGCGTTATTATTGACGCGTTCAATAATATCTGCAGGCCCATCATAGGGTAACACATTGAGGGGCCCGTATTAGCGGGCCACTGTGCACCCTCCGCGATCCGGGAGCAAGGCTCCGACACCGCCCGCCGCGCCCCCTGACGGGGACGCCGCGAAATCCAAACGTTAAGGCTTACGAGGGCTGAAGCCGGAGAGCTATCGGCCGATCACCCTGATGCCGACAGTCTCCAAGGTGTTCGAAGCACTCCTGCTGCGACATCTCCTCCCGCATACGACGCCGCGCCCGGAACAGTTCGGGTTTCGGGCGGAGCATAGCACGACGCTCCAGCTGTCGAGGGTACTGCACTACCTCGCAGCTGCGCGTAACAAGAAGGAATACGGGGTAGCAGTATTCCTCGACATGGAGAAGGCCTTCGACCGTGTGTGGCATGAGGGCCTTATTTATAAGATGGCCACCACTGACGCGCCCCGTCGCGTAGTTAAAGTGGTCTCTACTTTCCTTTCCAACAGAACTTTCAGGGTGGTGGTCGATGGGGCGCTTTCCAGCGCCAGGCCGGTGCTCGCGGGCGTACCGCAGGGCAGCTGCGTCTCGCCGGCGTGTTACCTACTTTACACCGACGACATCCCCACCACTCCGGACGTGATGCTCGCGCTGTATACGGACGACGCCGCGTACATTTCTACCTCGCTTAATGCGAAGTACGCGGCCGTCAAAATGCAGCGAGCGCTAGAGCTCCTTCCCGAGTGGCTCGCCAAATGGCGACTATCGGTGAACGTGGGTAAGACGCAGGCCATAATCACCGGCCACGTGCAACTCCCACAACCCTTGAAGCTGCAAGGAGCCGACATCACGTGGTCGCCCCGGGTCACAAGTACCTGGGGGTAACCATCGATCGTCGGCTCACCATGGGTCAGCACGTCCGCCAGGTCGCTGCCAAGGGGAGAGTCGCCCGCTATCTCCTCCGGCCCGTGCTCTCGTCCCGAATCCCGGCGCGCGTCAAGCTGGGCGTGTACAAGATGTACGTGCGCCCGGTGTTGACGTACGCCGCCCCCGCTTGGTTAGCCCTCACGAGCGAGTCGAGCCGGAAGTTGCTCCGCACCCAGCAGAATCTGGCGTTGCGGACCATAGTTGACGCTGCTGCCACTGCTGCCCGGGGGCCATGACGACGACGGCTCCAGCGGGTAAGAAAGTCAAGAAATTACACTACCCTCAGCTGGTAGTAGGGAAGTTGCCGAACTGGGCAACCTATTACCGGGTCATCGCTGCCGAGCCGGGCCGGCCTCCAAATGCTCGGCCCTACGGAAGGGGGGGGTTCGTTTCACCCCCGACTTCAAGGATGAGTACAGGCTATTCCAGCGGTATCTGACTGGCCTGGAGAAGGACAGCGGCGTCGCCTGGTTCGCTTATTCGCTCCCAGCGGAGCGGAACATGAAGGTGGCCATCAGGGGGCTGCCAGCGGACACAGACCCTCAAGAGATTGAGGAGGAGCTACGCGAGCTGGGATACCAGCTGGAGTACGTGCGCTATATCAAGGGCACACAAGGAAAACCCGGTTGCGTGTTCCACGCAATATATAGATAGTTGGCCGTCAATTCACAAGCTCTGCGGCCAGCTGTCGAATACCCCGGCCTCGGGTGCGCCCACTACTGAACAGCGTCGGGGCGCTCAAGTATGTAGCGGAGGACGGGGCGGAGGTCTTCGCCGAACACCTGGAGCGTCAGTTCCGCCCTAACCCGACCAGCGACACAGACCACGTCGCAGCAGTCGAGAAAAACCTGGGAGACTACTTCGCCTTGCCGATAGGTCCCGATGAAGAGCCGATCTTCTTCTCACCTAACGCAGTACGACGCGCCATCCTGAGGACGAAGCCCAGGAAGGCTCCCGGTGCTGACGGTATCACCAATACAGAGCTGCGCCACCTGCCGTACCGAATGGTAGCGGCGCTTGCGCGCCTGTTTACGGGGATACTGCGCACCGGCACCTTCCCCGACTCGTGGAAGGAAGGGCGCGTCATAATGTCGGCATCTTATCGCTGGTCGTCTCTCGCCGGGCCTACCCCTGGCAACTGGGGGTCTCACCTGGCGGGGACAGACCGCCAAGGTGTCGTGAAGAAAGCGGCATTGATATAAACTCAACGCCGCGGCGAGCCTACAGAGACACAATAGCAACCACTCACATGGACGCGTTACAATTAGCGCGTCCAAAAACATCTACAGCCTAAAAAGGCAATCAGACATCGAGGGGCCCGTTTTAGCGAGCCACCGCATACCATCCGCGGTCGCAAATGTATACGCTACTTGCAGTAGGCAACAAAATCTATATAAGGGCCGAGAGTCTATTTTTGGATTAGTATTTTTACAAGTTTACACGAATCATCAAGTTACCACGTAGTGTTTGTAAAGTAAGTGGCTGCGCTGTCCACTGCTTAGTCGCGATGTACCCTATATCTAGTTAGCCAGTCTTCAAGTGTAATATAGCTAGGATTTAATTATGTGTACTGCTTATTCTGATTGTATTTTATATTGTGTGCTGTGTACTCTTTTACAACCATTTGTGTGATTTCTGTATTATTTCTGTGTGCCAAATATACTCAATTATTACGACATTCTGACTGGTTTAATTTCACTCTTTCGTGAAGGGAACACCGTCACCCCCGCCTACAACACCTGACTCCCGTATTATTAACAGGTAGCTTAATTAGTCTCTAGTGCGAACCACTAGATTTGTATAAAATGATTACTACTCGTGGGAACAAATATGGAAAAATATATTAAAAACCCAACAAGGACAGGAGCGACGCGGGGTCGGAGTCCGACGCCGCGTCGAGCGCGAAGGGTTCGCGTACGAGCCTGGAGTATTACGCCGGTTGAAAAAGATCGAGCAGAAGATGGACGCAGACCCACAGTTCGCAGCTGAGTACTCCCGACAGATCGACAACCTCTTGAGCAAGGCGAAGGAACGGAAGAAACGAGCGCCGTCTGCTGGTAGCTGCCACACTTTGCCGTACAGAACCCGAACAAGCGCGGCAAACACAGGCTGGTATTCGACGCAGCGGCCAAGAGCCTTGGTGTGTGTCTCAACGACGAACTTCTGGAGTGACCCGATCTACTGCTGTGTGCAGAGAAAGGGGTGGCCATCACAGCGGACGTGCAGGAAATGTTCCTGAGGATCAAGATAAGAGCGGAAGACCAACCAGCGCAACAGTTCCTGTGGCGAAGCAACGATCGAGAGAAGAATCCGAGAGTATAAAATGACCAGCATGATCTTCCGCGCCGCAAGCTCAACGTACATGGCCCACTATGTCCGTAACCACAACGCGGACGTGTACGGGCAGGAGTACCCACAGGCGCTAGAGGCCATAAAAGAGAGTCACTACATGGATGACCTGGTGGCCAGCTACGAAAGCACAGAGGAAACACGGCGAGCGGTCGACGAAACGAGAGCAGTACACGCACACGTGGGCTTCACGCTGAGGGGATGGAGCTCCAGCGACCAGGCAGTGTTGCGCAGCGTGTCCCCGGAGAGCGAAATCAACACGATTGGCTCGTGGATTGGCTCGTCGGCCAGCAAGTGTTATCACACACGCACTTGCCCATCCTGCGCGGACCGCACTTTGTGCTCTTAAGTGCTATAGTTTTTAATCCTTCCGTTTGTGTCGACACAGGGACCAGCCGGCACCTGTGGGGACACGAGCGGGAGCTCGCTGCCCGGTGGCACGCCACCGCAGTGGTCGCGGGAGGCCTTCGCCCCCGTGATGCCGAAGCCCGGCAAGCGCGGCTCTTTGGGCCGCGATGCCGGGGGTGCAGACGAAGAGGAGGGGCGTCCGGCGTTGGACCAGGCGACGTCGCTGCCGAACATCGGCGTCACGTCGTCCGGTGCGCCGCTGGCCGCACCGAGAAGAGGGGGGGATGACCCCCGAAGAGAAGGGGCAAAGAGCGCCGCTGCGACTGCGGGCCCGTCGACGACGCTGGCGCCTGCGCGCGCTGCGCCGACACCGTCGTCGGGCCGGCACCACGCTGTGGCCGTCCGCCCCGCGGCGTTTCGCCCGGTGCCCATTCAGGCCCCGGGTCCTGCCGCCGGCACGAGCCGCGACCCAGCGCGCACCGCAGCGCCGCCCGCACGCGTGCCCGCTCCCGTGCGCTCCGCTGCGCCGAGTGGGCGCCCTGCCGCGCCGCCCGTGCGCCCCGCTGCGCCGGCCGCGCGGCCCGCGCCTATTGGGCGCTCTGCCGCGTCGCCCACGCACCCTGCGCCCACGGCGCACCCAGCCGCGCCTGCTGCGCGCACTAACGCGCCACCCGCGCATCCCGTGCACAGTGTGCGCGCCACCGCGCCATCCGTGCACCCCACCACGACCTCCGCGCGCCCCCGCGCGCCCGCTGCGCCGCCGCCGCGATTTACTTCGCCGCCGGCGCGCGGAGGCGCCCAGCCAGCACTGACACCGACGCCGTCTCGTGCTGGCCCAGCTCCACGCACCTCCGCGTTGGACCCCCGCCTCTTGCCAGCGGGACCAAGCGCGTCGAGGGAGCAGGAGCGCCCGGCCAGCACGGGGCCACATGGCCGCCCGGTGCGAGCGCCCGGTAGAAGTGGTGAATTGGACACGGTGCTAATTTAGATTATATTGTTTTGTGTTAGTGCTTGTTTTTGGTGTTGTGACTGCTGTACAGGACTACAGGGACGTCACACTGAAATTCAGTGTTGACCGGCCACCTGCCTATACGGCAGTATAAGGTACTGTACGTGTTTTTCGTATTTTAAGTGTTTTCTTGTTGTCTTAGTTGAATCCACGCCGAGCACGTGGCCTTTTTGAGGTTAGTTACCACGCGGTTTTGCATACCTCTTTGAGGTTAGGATTACCGTGTGGTGCGACTGACAACTGTCAGTGTCTCGGGTGGCGTTTGCCACTGTCGCCTGTCAGTGCACCTCTGACTGACATCTGTCAGGTGTCAGTTGTCACTGTCATCCTCGGGTGGCATTGTCGCTGTCACGTCGGTGTCAGTTGGAGTGACAGACGTCAGCGCGGTAGTGTTGCCAGTTTGTTATTAATAATATTTGTAGGAATTTAGGGAAATTTTGAAATTTTGGAGTTTTTAAATAATTAGTTGGTAATTGCTAGGTCTTGATAAATAGTTGTATTCTTAGCGTTTTGTTATTTTTCTAGCAGCCTGTCAGTGTCACTTTGACTGGCATCTGTCGGGCGTCATCTGTCACTGTCATCCGCGGGTGACGTTTGCGTTGTCGTCTGTCAGTGTCAGTTGAGTGACAGACGTCGGTGCGGTGGTGTTGCCAGCTGGGTAGAAATAGTATTATTTGGTGGAAATCAGAGGGAACCTGGGGGTTTTTAAATAGTTAATAGTTTATTGATAGTCTATTGTTAGGTTCTATTATTAGTTAGTTTTTATTTATGGTGTTTGGTCGTTTACATAGTCAGTTATTTCTAAGTTAGGGTTTCGTTAGGGGTAGCAGTAGTCTGGGGTAAGATAGTCTCTGCATAGGATTAGGGTTAGGTTTCGATAGTTAGGTGGGCCCAACGCCTTCAGGATGGCGGATGATGAAGACGCAGACAGGCTCCAGCAAGCGCTGGCCAACGAGTTGACCAGACGAGAGGAGGAACTGCGTGTCTTAGAGGAGCTGCGACAGGGAATCAATTTCGCCCCGAGGAGGTCCCTGATGCGGACTCCTCCGTCGAGCTTCAGCACAGCCGCGGAGGGTATCCCACCCGCTGGGGAGGAGTGCATGCAGCCAGCAAACGCGCCACCGGTTCAGTCCAGCAAAAGGCCTCTGACCTCCCCTCAGGAGGCTCAGGGTCCAATGAGGAAGAAAGATCTGTCCAAGGTGGATGCGCCGCCACCAGTGAGCGGTATCTTGACGGCCCCGGTCGGACAGTTGGTGTGCCTGGACTCGCCCCGCGCGGATTCCCCGCTAGGAGCTTCCAGCACACCAGAGCGCGGTCTAAACTCATTCAAGCCAGTAGACCTGATCGATCAGGTCTACACGGCAGTCAAAGGCATCAGCGGGGTTGCCAACGCCTCGAATAAACTCAATATAACTGATAAAGGCGTCATAGCGGGATACGGGCAGGATATATTAGCGGTGGTGGCAGCACTAAATCTGCGGCTGGCTGAGGCGGAACACTCAGTAACTGCCATGAAACTGAAGGTCACCTCTATAGAATTGCATCAAGCAAGCACAAGGACTGCAACTACATGCAAGCACGGAGTGGATGCCCTTCCTGGTGAGGGTCAGCCTGCTAAGCGGGACTATGCAGCGGTCCTCAAGTTGCCTAATGGCGCCGCCGGGATGGCGGTGGAGCAGCGCGGCCCAGCCGTGCTGTTCTACCCCAACAGTGACGCCATTAAGTCGTCCCAGGAGACGCTCCAGGAACTGCGCAGCAAGGTGCAGCCAGGCCAGGAGGGTATCTAGGTCCAGGGGGTGCGTCGAGTCGGCAACGCGGGCGTCGTCGTGCAAACGGCGTCGACCTCGGCTGCACAGAAGCTCAAGGCGGCCGCCCCCCCCCACACTGCGGGCTGCGGATCCGAAATCCCGAATGCCACTAGTTGCCCTCAGGAACCTCAGCGGGAACCCAGATGTGGAGGAGGTGCTCGTGGACCTGCACAGGGTGAACCTTGCTGAGGACGCCGAATGGCCGCTCGAGAAGGTACGACGGGAGTCGAGTTTCGCGTTCAAGAAGGGTCGGCTAGGCGGGAACAGCACCACAATTGTGTTGGCCGTATCGGCGGCCCTTCGAGAGAAGCTGGTGGGCCTGGGCAGGGTTTACGTGGGGTGGGACGCTGTGGAGGTGTGTGATTACGTCCGCGTCACGTGCTGCTCCCGCTGCCAGCAATACGGGCACCCCGAGAAGCACTGCCGAGCGACCGGCATGACGTGTGGCAGGTGCGGCGAGAACGGCCACAAGGCCCAAGAGTGCCAGGCCGAAAACGAGTGCTGCGCCACATGCAAGCGCTTTAAGCGGCCGGAGGCCCGCTCGCATAAGACGGCAGCACTCAACTGCCCTGCACGTATCTACGCAGATAAATCGGCTGTCAGCATGACCAGTTATGCTTAGCCAAACGATACTAAGGGTGGGACAGCTCAATCTCCAGGGTTCAGCCTCCACCACCATGGAACTGTCGGCGATCGCCAGGACGCTGCGACTGGACCTTGTTTTGGTCCAGGAGCAGTATGGCGTCGCCGACTCTAACATCACCCAACTCGGGCCGGAGTCCAAGGCGGGCATGGTGGCGCTGAACCCTGGGATCGCTGCAACATTCCTCGGCCACCTCAGCAACGACCATTGTGCGGTAGCCCACATCAGCTGTGCGGCCGCTCGGGCTGACTTCTTTGCTGTCTCCTTGTACGGCCAGTACAGCCACGACATTGCAGTTCATCTGCAACACTTGTCGTGGGTCCTGGACCAACTCTCAGGACACGAAGCCCCAGCGACACCGGAGGAGACGGAGCTTGGGTGACGATTTGGAGGAGGCGAAGCGGTACTGCCTCGACCCGCCGCGGCCACAGCGGGACAGCGCGCCGCGGGGTCGGGGTGCTCCAGCGTCGCCCACGTTTGCAGACGCGGCGCGCCACACGCCTTCTCCGACGGCGTCCATCCGAGGCAGAGCAACTGGGTCCAGCACCGCCGCGCGGCCCCCTGCCACATTTCCGGGCCATCGCAGCCAAGCTGGGCCGGCCTCCCAACGCTCGTCCTTATGGCGGGGGGGGGGGGGGTACGTTTTACCCCCGACTCCGAGAAGGAGTCGCCTACAGAGACACAAACAGCAACCACACACATGGACGCGTTAAATAACGTGTCCAATATATTGCTCGCCTACATGGCAATACATTGAGAGGCCTGTCTCAGCAGGCCACCGCACAGCCTCCGCGGACAGAGAGCATAGTTCTGGCACCGCTCGCCGCGCCCCCTTACGGGGACGTAGCGAATTCCACACGTTTTTTTTTTTGGATTGGCTCGTCGGCCAAATCGGATACTATCACACACGTATCTGCCCATTCCTGCGCGGACCGCACTTAGTGCTTCTTAGTGCTTCAAGTTTTAACCACTTCCGTACCGTGTCGACTCAGGGACCAGCCGGCACCTGGGGCGACACGAACGGAGGCTCGCTGCCCGGTGGCTCGCCACCGCAGCGGTCGCGGGAGGCCCTCGCCCCCGTGATGCCGAAGCCCGGCAAGCGCGGCTCTCTGGGCCGCGATGCCGGGGCTGCAGACGAAGAGGAGGGGCGTCCGGCGTTGGACCGGGCGACGTCGCTGCCGAACATCGGCTTCGCGTCGTTCGGTGCGCCGCTGGCCTCACCGAGAAGAGGGGGGGAAGACCCCCGATGAGGAAGAGGAGGGGCATCGAGCGCCGCTGCGACTGCGGGCCCGTCGACGACGCTGGCGCCTGCGCATGCTGCGCCTACACCGTCGTCGGGCCGGCACCACGCTGTGGCCGTCCGCCCCGCTGCGTTTCGCCCGGTGCCTATACAGGCCCGGAGAACCATTGTGGCGGCAGCGAAGGCCATTTGTTTGGGGCTCCGTTGGATAAGGTGGCTGAATTGCGGGCGGAGGTCGCCCGCGTGACTGCCGCCATGGAGCTCCTCCGAAAGGAGAATGCGGAGCTCCGAGCGGACTTGGCTGGGCTCCGAGGAGCCGGCCCCCAGGTGGCATCGCAGATGGAGGGGGACGCGGCATGGGCAGGGCGGTATTTTATATTGTGTGTTCTGTACCTACTGATTATTCCTATAACTATTTTAAGTGTGATTTCTGTGTACCAACATAAGTGATAAGTGATTATTACGACCTTCTGACTGGTTTAGTTTCATACTTTCGTCAAAGGAACATCGTCACCCCCGCCTACGACACCTGACTCCCTTTAATTAACATTTTGGTCCTTCGAGCCGAATCAGATTCAATTAGAATAGAGTGAACTAGTCAGATCCATGAGTCATAAGAGTGCAATCACTACAGGCAGCAAGCTACGAAGACTAGCTGAAGAAATGAGTACGCGACGAGCTGAGGACACCGCGAGACAACAGACGCTACGGTGCAATTACACCGTGCAAATCACCGACCCAATCGGTTAGGTCACAACGATCAACTGCGAGTATAACAACGCGATTACGTATAGCGGAATTGGAGGCGGCAGAGAAGCTAGCCGACATAAGAAGAAAAGAACTGGAGTTGGAAGCAGACCTGGTAAAGAAAAGGTTAGCAACACAAGTGTCTGCGATCCAGGACGGAGAAAGTGTACAAGAAGAACCCGGTCCTCCACGTGAAGAACCCCATCAAAAGGTAGACGCCTCACGGGGGTCGTGCGGTCCATGGCCCTCTACGGGGCACCGGTGTGGGCGCCCTCATTGAGGCTGCGCCCAGCGCGCCGGTTGAGTGCAGCCCAGAGGGTCATGGCCATCCGGCTAATCCGAGGATACCGCACGATCTCGTGTGAGGCGGCGAGCCTCCTTGCCGGAGTGCCGCCATGGGATCTGGAGGCAAAGGTCCTCGCGCACATGTGGGAGTGGCGCGAGGAGGCTAAACGCCGGGGCGAAACTCCGCTGCCGTGACAAATCGCGGCTCGGCGGACAGAGCTCCGGTGTGATCTCATGGCGACATGGCGGGTACGATTGTCGCAACCCAGCGCAGGGCACGCCACAATTGCGGCGGTAAGTCCCCTCTTTGAGAAGTGGATAGAGAGGCGCCACGGCGTCCTCACCTTCCGCCTGACGCAGGTTCTCACCGGGCATGGGTGCTTCGGTGCGTTCCTGTTCAGGATAAAGCGGGAGGATACGCCCGGGTGTTTCCATTGTGAGGATCGTCTGGAGGACACGGTGGAGCATACGGTGGAGGTGTGCCCTGCCTGGGCGGAGCACCGCCGTGTCCTCGTGGAGGCGATCGGCGGCGGCGACCTCTCGCGTCCGGCCCTGGTGCGAGCCATGGTACGGAGCGAGAGGGAATGGGAAGCCGTCACCTCCTTCTGCGAAGCAGTAATGCTCGCGAAGGAGGAGGCGGGGCGCGTGAGGGAGTGGCAGTCACTGCGCCCTCACGTCCCTAGCCGCCGCAGGAGGAGACGCCCCGGGCGTCGGGAGTCGATAGCGGACTCCCGGCCACCGTAGGCGCGAGCTTGCGGGTGGCGAGCAATGGGTAGCTAGCCGCCCGGTAAGAACCAAGCTCGGGTCGACGGCGCGCAGTGTTCCACGCGCGCCTCAAAGAGATGTCAGCAGCAGTGTAGGGGTCTACTAGGACCGATGCCTGCCGGGGTCGCGTGATTGTTCGTAAGAGATACCGTGACCCTGGCACATGGGCAACTGATGGAACACGGGTGGGTTTTAGTCAGTAAAAGTCTGACACGCCCTCCCGCTCCGCCCAGAGCGGGAGAAGTCATTTGATGATTTCACATCCTGAAAAAAAAAAGGTAGACGCCTGGCTGAGGACGAACCCCGTCAGCTCACGAGGAGAAGAAGAAACCCGGGAGAAGAGCCGAAGCAGGTACACTTCGAAGTACCGTGAGGAAGATCACCGACTCCAACAAGAAAGAGTAGCATCGAGCACCTGGCCGTCACACTGGAGAAGATGGCCAGACCCAGGCCTCGACACAACGACCTGCCGACCTGTTCTGGAGCAGCCAACGAGTGACTCCGTTCAGAGCGGCGGTTCGGGACACGACAAGCATGTACCAGATATCGGCGGCGGAGAACATCCAGAGGTTGAGGAGCTGCCTCAAAGGGGAAGAGAGGGACGCCGTGGTCGCCCTTCTGAATACGGGCTCCGATCCAGACGTCATAATGTCTTCATTATGACGTCTGGAACAGAGCTTTAGCCGACCGGAGGTGATAATAGATCGCGCCCTGGAAGACCTCAAAAGACTCCCAAAGACTGGTGCATCCGCAGCTGAACTGAACAACTTCGCCATCAAGCTGCAGAATATTACCTACTTGCTGGGCACAATCGATCGAAGAGTCTACCCGTCCAACCCCATGATGACGCGAGAAGTATTGGACAAGCTCAGGCCACACCTGCGATCACGCTGGTGCGACTTCGCCTACGACCACGAAGGGACAGCAGAGTCAGAGATTGTCGTGTTGTCTCGTTTCCTTATGCGGGAAGCAGACCGAGCGCTACGGTACAATTACGCCCCGTCTGCGAGAGCCGTATACCAGAAGAAGGAGACTAGACTCGCGTGATACTGAAAAAGAAGGCGAGTGTCTTAACCACGGTCGAGGGAGCCGAAGAGGTAGGGGACAAGTAAGTGCCCCAAGTGCGGACAAGCTCACGCCCTAATGCAGTGTCCAAAGTATAAGGCGCTCACGGTGGACGAGCGGTGGTGTTTCGTGACGGAGCAGGTAAAAGAAGAAGCCGACCTACACAGTCAACTACATCATCAAGTGTCAACATTTCAGTGCAGTGATACCCACGAACTGGCTTTGAACCAAATTTCAGAACTAAAACAGAAATTATGTGAAGCCCATAAGCCCCTATCTCTCTCAGAGTCTGTCAAAGTAAGTCAACAGAGGTTGCTATCACCGATAACCTATTTTATAAATTGGTAGGCAGTAAGTCAACATCAGTGTGTGGGCCAGCTGTAACAATAGATTTAACTGGTGACGATACCACATTGCCACGGTAGCTAAGGAGTCCTACCAAAGGTTGGGTTTTGTGCTGCGTAATTGCCGCGATTTTCGCTCCGCACATGCCATCAAATTATTATCTAATGTACTCGTGCGTAGCAAACTGGAGTCTAGCTCTTGCGTATGGAACCCACACGAAAGTGCCTATGCTCTTTTATTAGAGAAGGTACAAAAAGCATTCCTTCAGTTTCTCTACCAGCGTAAACATGGCTTTTATCCTTACCTCTATCCGACTAAATTTCTAATCTTATCCAAGGCATCCAAGGGATGCCTTGGATAAGATTAGAAATTCAGTAAGTTAGTAAAAGATGTCTTATAACTCGTTAGAGGTAAGGCGATCTAAAGACCACCTCACCATAGCCTGTAAGACGCTCCGTGGTACTATTGACGCACCTGATCTGCATGATGTGCTGGCTCGTTTTTTGTCCCAGACAACTCGTGAGAATCAAATGAATTTGAATAAAAACCATAATAATTTGACGAAGCTGCCAACCGTTGTGGTCGAGCGTATGGGGTCGGGTGTGGCGTCGGATACCGACGCCGCGTCTGACAGGATGAGCGTGGCGAGCGTGAGCTCACAGTGCTCGCGAAAGGAAGAGGGGATGGCGAGGCGCCGTGGTAAGCGCTCACCACGCTACGCCGGCGCCGAAAGTGCCGACGGGCAGCAGTAGGCGAGGTCGAGCGGTTGCTAGTGGAGCTCCTGCTCGTTCGGCGGAGTGTAACGAGCGGAGGCGCTTCGCGTCGGTGTCTCGGCCCGATACTCCGGCTCCAGTGGGGCCCGTAAAGATCATTGAGAGTGACCCGGCCAGCGAGGGCTCCCTGCTGGGGTGTAATAAGGCGGAAGCCAACGGCGCAGCGCAAGGCAGTGGCGGAAGACGAAGTCGGCGGACTGGCTCGTCAGGCGCGGGAGCGGCGCTCAGCCCGGATGGCTGCCGGAAAGAGCTTGTCGCCGGTGGCGCTTAGCCACCAGGTTTTGAATGGCGTGGATGTCATCCTGAAGGTTGCCACAAAATCCGGCAACCTGAAGGGCACATTCACGCGCGCCCTTAAAGAGGCGTCTGAGGACATCAAAGAGGCAGCTGAGGTCCTCCTCAGTAGGACAAGCTCGGAGGAGACGGCAAACTGTGAGGAGAATCGCCGTCTTCCTGACCTCAAGCGGCAATTTCACCCACCGCTTGCTGCGGACAGGCGGAGAAAAGGGGAAGCGGCCTCAGGGCTGTGCCGAGCCGGCCCGGGAAGGGGGCCACAAAACTCGCGATGGAGACTAGAAAACCCGTGGACGGACGGCCACCACCTCCTCAGGACGGAGGAAGAACAGGCGAAGCGGTAAAAAAGCAAGTCCAAAAAACTAACACAAAACCAAACCCACCACAAAATAGAAGTGAGCCAAAACACCAATACAGCCATGCCTCAGCCACTCAGGGGCGAAGCCTAATTAATACACAGAAGGCCGACCTATCTCGCCCGTCTACTTATCAGAGCGAGGGATTAAAAATTTCCCACGCTAACAATGGCGAGGATTATCGGACGAAGTCACCTGCTGATTGCACCTGCCAACCATGGTTAGCGACAGGTGGATTCCTTTATAATCAGCACGACTCATTAGCGTTTACGAGCCGAGCAGCCCACAGTAACATTGGAGTTTTCTCGGCTCCCAGTGGCCGTAGAGAGATGCTGCCATCGCAGGTCGACTTCACGTCAACACCATCGAACCCATCGTCACCTACAACAAACAACACCATCATCGAGGCCGCGCTGCTGGTCCTGCAGGACATCCTGCTGGCATTCAACAGGGGGGCAGGACCCGATGCACGCCGTCCTCACCGGCGTGACTGAGATAGTTATGTTAAGTAGAAATGGCTAAGTTGGTAAGGACGACACATTAGAACGCTAGCGGCCTCCGAGATAAGGTCGCACTCCTCCGTCCGCTACTCCAGAAACAGTGACGTGGCGCTAATCAGAAACGGACCAGCGGACCAGGTTCGCTTCCACGGATACATCGTATACAGGATGGACAACTGTTACCCAACAACCGATACTACCGCGGTCTGGCAGTACTGGCCGGAATTCCGTCTTTGGTCTTCAGAGGCTCGTACAAGACAAGGATTCAATCGCACGACTGCAGATGACCGAGCTAAAATAGTTAAATGCCTCGCTATCTAATTAGTGTCGTGCAATGGATTAACGAGATTCCCACGACGAAGACGAAATGGACTTCGTCGTCGACTCTCGTGTGGTGCAGACGTCCGGACGGTTTACTCCCTATCTTTTTTGTGATTGGCTGTTACAAAAACTCGGTTGCAAGGAGCCACCGAGTCTTTCTTGGGCAACTCTCCATAAGGCGCCGCGGCCATCTTGCTATTAGAGCGAACGTGAGTGCTGCGTGGACAGTGACAGCTGACAATGACAGTGACGATTGTGCAGTGACAGTGACACTTGGCGGCAGTAACGTTTGTGCAGTGACAGTGACACTTGGTGAATTTCTGGTAGCAGTTGTTATGGGAATTTGTGAGTTCGCGGAAGTTGAGATTTTTCCGGGTTTCCAAATTTTCCAAGTCCAGAATTTCCCGGAACTTTTCGCGCCGGAGGCCGGTAAGTGCACTAAGCACATTTGCTTACCATCTCGCATGTGTGACGCGACTTGACATTGCGTTCGTGTATTGGTGTTGCAATTACTTGTAGGTGTGAACGCGCCAGTCGGTGGCATCGGGCAACTGAAGTACCGAAACGGGAATTAGAAAACTTTTTATACTTTAGTGAATTTTGAGACACTCGTGTATTTTAATTTAAACTAGGTTGTACTCCGACGTAAATTATGGTGGATGAGGAGGAGGCGGAGCGGCTCCACATGGAGCTGCTGGAGCAGGAGATGGAGAGGAAGGCCGAAGAATTAAGGGTGCTGGCGGAGATGCGCCTAGAGGGTGGATTCACCCCAAAGGCGGCCCTTGCGCGCACCTCACCGCAGGCGGTGAGCACCCAGCTCCAGACGGAGCTGTTGGTCGATCTGGCGACGCCCCCCACACTCCTCGGGAACGCCAGAAACGAGAAGCGCACCCTTAGTTCACCGGAAGAGGTGCAAGAAGCCGTGCGACGCCGCATAGGTGGCAAAAGGGCGCAGGCGCGGACGTGCCCCCTATTGGGGGACTATTGACACGCCCCCCCAACTCACCCCCACCGCCCCCACGCGAAGCGGAGAAGGAGAGGGAAAGCGAGAAGAAGGAGAAAGAATGCGACATGTTGTCCTGCGAAGTGGACCCACTCGCGACGGCTCCGGTCGAGTCGCTGGCGGGGTTGGCGACGGCGTCCACGCGTGGAATAATGGAGGCAGTTAGCTCCAAAACGTCAAAACTCAATAAAGACGAGGTGGCCGCAATAGGTCTTCATACTGAACGCATAGCGGCGGTCATTGTACACCTCACGCTGCGCCTGGCGGCAGCAGAGAATCGGGCAGTTGCTGCTGCCGAGTGCAACATTTGTATCCACAGCGGCAGTGCGCGGTCGGTCGCAGTAGCGGCTCCACCACCAGCGAAATCGTACGCCTCGACGCTGTACCTACCCCGCCACTCGGAACCGGTGCACATTGACAGCACTCCCGGGCCAGCCATGGCTCTATACCCAGCCGACGAAAATGGACCCATACAAACGGCCGAGGACACAAAGACCGAATTGAAGAAGGCCGTTGACCCGGCAAAGATCTGGGTCCAGGTTACAAAGGTGCGCAAGGTTGGCAACGCAGTAGTGCTCATCCAGATAACCACGGACGCGGCAGCGATCAGACTCCGGGCGGCGATTCCGGCTACCCTCAGGGTGGCCGAACCGAAAATGCGGCAGCCGCTTACTAGCGGCAGCCGCAATAGCCTGCACAGGCTGGACGATGACCCGTCGTTTCAGGAAATTATTGAGGCATTGCACGAGCAAAACTACAGGGATGACCCGCAGTGGCCACTGGAAAGCCTGAAAAAGGAGGCGACGGGCGCCTTCAAGCGTAATAGTGTGTCCCTACTGGACATAGGGCGGGTCTACGTGGCCTGGCAGGCTATTGAAGTCGACAAAAGGCGACAGGGATCAATCAGGGAAAGATGATAATGCAAAAGAAAAGGCAACGGGGGGATGATAATGATAACAGTGGTTGCAAACGACAAGGCGACAGAATGGTTGCAAAAGGCAGCAGGAAAAAAAATGTAAGTATATATGGCTAGTCGATGTTGGCTAGTCGAGGGTCCGGCGGCGAAGGCGTATTTGTGCCGTTTCCCGCATGTGGGGCGCTAGAATGCCGCCCCAGAAAGGGGGGAAAGGCGTAACGGCGGACAGGACGAGATAACTTGTAAAGGAGTCAAGAAGCTACTGCGGTGATAGCACGTCCATCTGGACGGGCTATGTCCGCAGCCGTCTCCTTGAGATTCGGCCCATATGACTTGATGTCGGTGGGGCCAAGGGTGGTTGGCGGGATTTGTCCCTTTCTACACTGACTTCGCGCCCGACTACGGTAGTGGACGGACGAGTCGTTGCGCTCTCAGAATGAGGGTTTTCTGAAATGGTCAGGGCACCTGTCAAAAGTGTCTAAGCGCCTATATTTTCCTTAGTCGTAACTGAATGAAAATAATGAAATAGTTTTGTAATCATTGTGGAAGTGGAAGATCTCTTGTCAAAGTAGCGCCAACGAGTGACATGAATTTTCTTGAACACCCTCATTTTAATCAATAATATTTATTTGTTGAATTTTTGACTAGTATACCAAGAGAGAGGAGAGACAGTTGTGGAATATAAATAGTGGCGCTGAGTGGGCAATGAGGGCCCACGCAGCGCCACAGATAACCAAGATCAGTGGGCGCTGTCAGCATACCAAGAGAGAAGAGAGATAGTTGTTAAATATAAATAGTGGCGCTGAGTGGGCAATAGGGGCCCACGCAGCGCCACAGGTGACCAGGATCAGTGGGCTCTGTCAGCATACCAAGAGAGAAGAGAGATAGTTGTTAAATATAAATAGTGGCGCTGAGTGGGCAATAGGGGCCCACGCAGCGCCACAGGTGACCAGGATCAGTGGGCTCTGTCAGCATACCAAGAGAGAAGAGAGATAGTTGTTAAAAAATATAAATAGTGGCGCTGAGTGGGCAATGAGGGCACACGCAGCGCCACAGTAACCTAGATCAGTGAGCTCTGTCAGCACACTAAGAGAGAAGAGAAATAGAAGTTAAATATAAATAGTGGCGCTGTGTGGGCAATGAGGGCCCACGCAACGCCACAGATAACCAAGATCAGTGAGCTCTGTCAGCATACCACGAGAGAAGAGAGATAGTTGTGGAATTTACTTAATCTCCTCCTGCCAACGCCGAATGGCAAGTTTATCGGGGAGAAGAAGAAGGCGGGCAATGCAGCAAGAGCGGCCAAAAAGAAAGCTAGGTAACAGCGGCGTAAGAGGCAACGCGTCGCGGCTAGGCTCCGCACCCCGAAGTCCGCAGCTGTAGTGATAACACTACAGCCGGAAGCGGAGAAGAAGGGCGTGACCTACTGCGACGTGCTCGCCAAGGCGGTGAACCTGCAGGAGCTCGGCATCTCCTACGGCCTCCGGTTAAGGGTCACTTTAACCGGAGCCCGGATGTTGGAGGTCCCGGGAGCGTCCAGTGGCCCAACCGCTGACGCTCTGGCCGAAAGGCTCAGGGCGTCGTTAGACGCGGAAGAGGCCCGAGTGTCCAGGTCCACGGACGTGCGCATCATGGGCCTGGGGGACTGCGCGACGGCCATCGTCAGGACGGAGGAATGCTCTGCCGAACAGGTGAGAGCAGGCACCATCCGTCTTGACAACACGGGGATGTGAGCCGTAACGATGAGCTGCCCCGTGTCGGCGGCCCAGAAAATCACCAGGGAGGGCCGAAGGCTCCTGGTGGTGTGGGTTTCGGCGTAGGTCAAACTGCTGGATCCCAGACCTCTGGGACTCGGGAGGGAGCTGAAATGAAGTGCCAATAATGGCTACTCCATTACGCCTCCTCCAGGCGAACATCAAACACTGCGTTTCTGCTCAGGATCTTTTGCTCCAGAGCATGGCGATTAACATCGCCGTGGTCCCTGAGCAGTACTTTGTCCCGCCCAGGGTTTACTGAGTGGACGACGTGAGCGACTCAGTGACCCTCATTTCGTCGGCCGCCGCCGCAACCCCGACCCTCGAGGCTGTCAAGAGCGGACGGGGTTGCGTAGCAGCGCAAGCTTGGAGAGGGGCCAATTTTTCACTTCGTTGGAAGACAGGTAAACTGGTCCTCATTAAGAACCCCAGCGGACTCTCCGTCCGCTTACCGGCCCATCGTGCTGCTCGACGAGGTGGGCAAGCTCTTTGAAAGAGTCATTGCAGATCGCCTCGTTGGGTGACTGGTGCGGGAGGGGCCGGATTTTTCGGACAGCCAGTTCGATTTCCGCAACGGACGCTCTACGGTGAACGCCATCATGTGCGTGCGAGCCCTCACGACGGGAGATGCAGTGGCCCGGGGTGGAGTCTCTAGACATCGCCAATGCCTTCAATACCCTGCCCTGAAATTGCATCAAGGAGTCACTCCGGTACCACCGGATGCCGACCTAACTCTGTCGACCTATCTGACGGATATGGTCGTAATCTACCCTGGTCATCAAGGAGAATAGAACCGGCGAGGGATGTCGTGCGGAGTCCCACAGGGATCGGTCGTGGGGCCACATATGAGGGACATCGGGTACGACTGGGTGCTGTGCGCCGACCTACCTAGCGGCGTCAGGTGGTACGGTCCGTTCCACACCTACGTCGCGGACCCCGGAATCTAATAGTTTGTTTGTTCCGCCACTTCTTTTTTCCCAGCTAAAGCACTAGGAATTATCGAAGGGCGGGCGTTTTGGGGGGACTGTCTTATGTAACTTTGACGTTCAAAAAGTGCTGACTCTCAACCTAGTTGGAATAAATGACTTTTGATTTTGGATTTTTTTATTTAATACGTCTTCCGCGATCCCTGACTGGTGCCGGCCGGCTTCCGCGGGCCTCGTCACGTTAGGGGGGAGTGAAGTGTTAAACCCCCCCCACCCCCTTAGGTTTGTAGATCCTAGGTTAATATCTAGATTAGGTCTGTAAGAACCTAGGTTCATACAGAAATAAGATTATTTGTCATTTATGCAGAGAAAAAAAAACTGCAATGGCATCCTAAAACTCGTCGAGGTCATGCCATGAAAATTACAACTATCTACTATGGTAAAGTGTGCAGCTAGCAAAATATACTTGTCAACAAAAGGTGGCGCCACTTGTAGCAACATTGCTTTCCATAACAGATATTACTAAGTCTCCTGTATATTACGCGAAAAATCTCGAAAGAAATGCATTTATCAACGGTCTTTGTGTTTGCTCTAACAAGTAAACACTAGTGTCTAACTTCTTATTCTACTGAGTAGGTTGTAATAACAAGAATTTATAAAACAACTTATTTCAAATGTTGTTACGGAGCACATTATGTATAAATCCAACTCGGACTCGGCCGTTTTTCATTACACCAAGTAAAAAAACATAATTACATAAAATAACCGCCCAAAAATTCCTCCTAAACACGAAAAACGTCACAATGTTCGGTCCGTGCGATCAGAAAATATTGATGAATAAAGAAACATACATGAACCCTGAAAACTAACAACACAACACTCCTGTTTTGGGCAGTCGTTTAAAAATACGCTCTCTGCTTGCAAGATACAATATAAAGATACAGACATATTTCAATCTGGTTCTAAAGTACATAGCAATTAGGTAACTTTTAATTGGGCACACGAAGTACAGACCTACAAGGATCTTATGGTGCATGAATGACATTGAGAGGGTAGCACTGTTGGTAAACATTTATAGAAATGGTTCATAAAACTGTAATATAAAAACAAGAGGCAGTGTTAGTCCGATTTTGACCACACGGCAAATGAAACTTGTAGCTCTGTACTTACATTACCACAAACACATCTGTCTCGGTCACAGCAATGCTGTTACTGAACAAAAAATTACACCTTATCAATGTTCATAGCAATTTCACTTTTAGCCAACGAGTCAGATAAGTTTGTATCACTATACTAACACTTCCCTTGATGTGTGTCTTAACAGTGCTGCCATCTGTTGGCGAAGTACTCGAAGCCAGCATCGGAGACAGCTGAAGATGTTGAGCTCGACAGTTATCGATGCCGGAGACTGAAGTATCGAGGTTCCTGAAATTTAGAAAAGAGCCAATGTTTATTTGATATCTAGTTGTAACAAGAAACTTGCCTTGTTCAACTAGTGGTTACAATTGCTACTGTTGGGCATGAGGTCCTGTGTTCCATTGATAAACGATAATAATGACTTTATTTTTGCAAGTAGGTTTGTACAAACACTTTTACAGGTCAATCACATTTTTTTTTAAACTAGATGAGTTCGGCGTTTCCTATCTGACTACTCTGAGAAGAAAGGCCGAAACAAACTCAGAGGTCACAGTCTCTTTTAAAATCCGGTCATAATCTTGGTCATTAACAGGGCAGGCAAAGTATCGTTGGGATTTACCATTCAGGATATCTCAGTAGCAGCCCGAAGCCTGGATTTGTGAGTGGCTGACGTCAATAAACAGCCCCCCCCCCCCCCCTATTACATTATTTATGTAAGAAAAATTAGGGAGAGGGAGTTATTCAGGAAGGTTCAGAATCATGTACTGAACCCAGGTTGTATGTTTCAGCAGGTCTTAAAACCTGTGTAAAGGTAGCTATTGTATGATTTAAAAAAAAACTTACCAAATTGTCCATTGTCGGCTGTATTGGCCATTACTCTTGGCAGTAATTTTTTCTTTTCTCCTTTTAGGCAACTAAGCCGATGTCGACTATTCTGCCAGTGTCACGTTTAGACGATAGCGCAGCAGCGAGCCATCGACTTTGCACTTTGTGGTAGGTTTACAGATTCTGTTAGTCGCTGAAAAGACGAGAACAAGGGTTAGAATATAAATATTCTACATAATTATATAAATAGGGTGATATACAGCACAAAGACATGCAATACATATCATTTACATATTTATAATGCACCATTTAAAATTTTATATTATTTTCGTTTAACTAAGGGCTTGAGGATAAGTAATAATAGCAGTATAGTTTGATCGTTCAGGTTAAGCTACGCTTGCCGCGGTTGGTCCGTGGATGGGTGATCATCTTTACATACCAAGACCCTTCCGTGCCTCGAAAAGGGCGTTAAACCGTTGGTCCCAGCTGTCTTTCGACATAGACCGTCGTTACGGATTCTCAGAAGCCCGAAAGTCTGACAACCCGTCTTACCGAGGGGTATCGTATTACACAGTAACCGGGTTGTGGAGGTCAGATAGGCAGTCGCTCCATGTAAAATACTGGTAGGTACTCAGCTGCATCCGGTTAGACTGAAAGCCGACCCGAACATAGATGGGAAAGGCTAGGTGATGATGATTTCGTTTAAAAAAGTTGATAAACTTTTAATAATTTTGGGAGAGAAGTGGCATAACAGGGGATGAAAGTCACCAAACTGTATACTTAATTAAAATTATAAATGTGAAAGTTTGTGAGTATGGATGTTTGATACTCTTTTACGCAAAAACGACTGATCGGATTTAGATGTTTGGTACACAGATATTTTATAACCAGGATTAACACATAGGGTACTTTTTATCTACGTTACGTATCTCTTTAGTACGTTCCAGCGGGATAATTTCTGAGCTCCACGCGGGCGAAGTCGCGTGCAAAAGCTAGTTCTAAATATTCTGGTTGTTTCGGCAGGTCCTTCTAAATATTCTGGTTGTTTCAAGGCCCTAAGCCTTATCACACTAGCGGTTTACGAGCGTCTTCAGAGCGGAGCGGGCGCACAGCGAATACGTCGCGATCACGTCGCGGCTGCACAGCGAAGACGCCGCGGGTGCATGGCGATTGCGCAACGTTTTTGACACCTGTTTGCGGCTGGTTTATGACGTAAAATACACTCAGTAACGGTGCGACCGCGACGTCTTCGCGGCACATGCGTAGCGTATTTGTTGCGCGTTCGGTACGTATTCGCTGCGCACTCGCTCCGCTTTAAAGACGCTCGTGAACCGCTAGTATTATAACGCCCTTAAAACCGGTGTATTGGTTGCTAGTAAATGATTTAAAACAAATAAACTTACCAAATTATCCATTGTCAGCTGTGATGGCTATTGTTCTTGACAGTCATTTGTTCTACTTTGTCCCTCACTGAGCTGTACATGATGTGTTTATCACAACACTCACAGACCGTCTAGGTCTCTACCAGACACCTGCAAAATAAATTGATTTAATTATTACTGAACAAAATACAATGACTTAATTTTAAGAAGTGCTATGTCTGCATAGGTCTTAAGGTGGTTTTAGGGTGTATGCAATAATGCTTGCGAACGAGGAGGCGGGGCGTATGAGTGAGTGGCAGTCTCTGCGCCCTCACGTCCCTAGACGTTGCAGGAGGAGACGCCCCGGGCGTCGGGAGTCGATTGCGGACTCCCGGCCACCGTAAGCGCGGGCCTACGGGTGGCGAGCAATGGGTAGCTCGCCGCCCGGCAAGGACCAAGCCCGTGTCGACGGCGCATATTGTTCCACGCACGTCTCAAAGGATGTCAGCAAACTGAAGGGGTGTGCTAGGACCGATGCCTGCCAGGATCATGAGATTCGTTCGAAAGAGGTACCGTGGCCCTGGCATATGGGCAACTGAAGGAACACGGGTGGGTTTTAGTCAGAAAAAGTCTCCACTCCACCCAGAGCGGCAGACGTCCTTTGATGATTTCCCAACCATAAAAAAAGGTGTTTGCAAGTGTTTCTGCTGAGTATGAGTTCCTGGCTTGGAGTCTCAGGGTGAGCAGTGTTCAGTGTGGTGCCTGACATGAAAATAGCACAATACCAATTCTTCCTGTAAGTTTCGTAATAGGCGACTAAGGGATTTAGGTACTAGAGAATGGGCAGCAGCGTTCCCTATGCATTTTACCACCATACTGCAATCACCAAGCTGTCTGTCAAGCGTAGCGATTATGAAAAACTCTCCCAAACAGGGAGAGGCCTATGTCCAGTTGTGGACATCTTTCAGCTGAAATGATGGGCAGTGTTACCGGGTTTTTCAAAATAGGAGCAGAGTTCCACCTCAAGGAGTAGACACACAAATAGTTAACTTTGAAAATTAAACTTTAACTAAGCCATGTTTGGTCACGAGATTGTTCGAAAGAGACACCGTGATCCTTGCACATGGGCAACTGAAGGAACACGGGTGGATTTTAGTCAGTAAAAGTCTGACACGCCCTCCCGCTCCGCCCAGAGCGGGAGAAGTAATTTGATGATTTCCCATCCAAAAAAAAGCCATGTTTTTAGGGTTCTGTTCATCTGAATAAAAAACATAACTATTGCAAGATCAGTTGTGAAACTGTCTCTCTATCACAGCCAACTTGAACCGAATATTAAGTTACACACTTATCACACTTTTTAGCTTTACACTACTTTTATATTATTTTCGTTATGTATTAGCTGTAGACATAAAACTGTTGTAGAAGAAAAGTCAATACTGTGTACAATACAGTTATAATATCCAATGGGGACTGGCACTGTACTCCCTTATACAGGTTATTCTATAACCTAGCTGGGAATGCAGCACCTCACCACCATTTCAGTTGTAGTTTTAGTACACTCAATTTGTCAACCCTTTAAAATGTACTACAATGCTCTCATGATGAATAAACAATTTAATTTTTTATTATTAATTAAGTTGAAATATGATACACATGAATTTGTGTGAACCAGATATGATAATTAACTGTTTTTTAGGGATCATGACTTTTGGAAGCAAGCTAGAAAATTAAAAAAAGAAATCTTACAATCTGAAAGTATTTTGTAAGACACATCAAAAGCAGAAAAGAGGTTTTTTATTGAAGAAATGTGTTGAAAATTCTAAAATTGTTCTGAAATTATTTATGCCCTAAAACTGAGAAAATAGTTCTAACATAGCTGACAGGAAAACCTTTATGAAGTCTCTCAAGATTGTGCGTACATCAAACAGAACATGGACTAAGTATAAATAAGTGACTGGACATGCCGGAAGGAAACGCACTAGGAGAACATAAAATATAGTGACCTTATTGGTGATGTTCTTCACAAAGGTCAGGTGCGTAGTACTGGTAACCAGCGAGCGTGTATGACCAGATTTATGAACATAAGCAAAGCAAAAAGAAACATAGCAGGTTGTGTTCTGTAGTTTCTGCCTCATCATCATAATTTCAGCCGTAAGACGTCCACTGCTGGACAAAGGCCTCCTCAGATTGGGGAGGATTTGCCATAACCGCCACGCTTGGCAGGCGGGTTAGCGATCGCAGTATAGTGGTAAAATGCATAGAGATTGCTGCTGCCCATTCTCTAGTAAGTCACTTAGTCACCTTTTACGATAGCCACGGGAAGAAATGGGGTGATGATATTCTTTACGTCCGGCAACACACGGATGGAGTTTCTACCTACCGCCATGAGAAAAATGTGTGAGTTTATGTTTGTATGGATTACGTACTCACGGTTTCCAGTTGTTGTAAGTGAATGTGACGCAGGCGGCACCGGCAGGAACAACAGATGTAGGTACTTCGTGATCGCGGCAAAGTGGAGCACGCCAACGGGAACTGCATCTGGAATCAGTTTATTAGTACGATTGTTAATAAAACGGGAGTCAGGTGTTGTAGGCGGGGGTGACGGTGTTCCCTTGACGAAAGAGTGAAATTAAACCAGTCAGAATGTCGTAATAATTGAGTATATTTGGCACACATAAAGTTACACAGAAATCACTAAAAATGGTTGTAAAAGAGTACACAGCACACAATATAAAATACAGTCAGAATAAGCAGTACACATAATTAAATCCTAGCTATATTACACTTGAAGACTGGCTAACTAGATATAGGGTACATCGCGACTAAGCAGTGGACAGCGGAGCCACTTACTTCACAAACACTACGTGGTAACTTGATGATTCATGTAAACTTGTAACAATACTAAATCCAAAAATAGACGCTCGGCCCTTTTATAACTTTTGTTGCCTACCGCAAGTAGCGTATACATTTCTTTACTTTGATTAGCCGCTCCGCCAATTGAGAGCGAGAAAAATGGACTTTCCCTAAGGGGACAGGTTTCGACTTGTCGAGAATTTCAAAACACGTGTAAGCGAGTTCAAGGTTTCTGCTTTCTTATTGGATTAACAATGTGGCTCGTCCTATTGGACATACGCTACTTTCAAAATCGTGTACGAACTACATAAGGTATTTTAGGTATATTCATACCTACTCACAGCTAATTAGTGCTTTACAATAAATGAGTTAGGTAACTATAAGCTAATTAGTTTTATACAAACATAACACAGGCATTACAGACTAATTAGATTCCAACAGGTTATTGTTACAGGTAATTGCAGGTTAATTAGAATTCAAAAGGTCAAGACAATGGTAATACAGCTGATTATAAACATACATCGGTATTTACTTAAGTATCTTCATGGAAATCTACTACTTTTATTAAAGAACAGTATAGGTATTTGTTTAGGTATTTTACAGAGGCTATACCGGAGTTACCGAATACAATAGCGAGGAGATATTAATGTCAAAAGTTAGTTAGTCTCATAGGGCGTCGCCCAAAACAATAAAGAAACATAAATACTAACTATAGCTTGTTTTATTGAGCTTCGCCTACATTCCACCCCCTGTAACAGGGTTCAACCGACTTACAATTCTTGGTCTGTGGGAAGCACAATAATCTTCGCTACGGGTCGACGTAGGACCCCATTTACAGTCTTAACATCTACTACACGGATAATACCATCGTGTCCATGATACACAGCTTTGATGAGACCTTTGGTCCACGCACTTCGCGGTCTATTATTGTCCACAATCACTACTACGTCACTGATACGTACGTTCGGCACATTGTTTAACCACTTTTCCCGACGTTGGAGCGTAGGCAGGTACTCTCGCAGCCAGCGCCGCCAGAACATGTCGGCGAGCGCGTTCACGCGCCGCCACTGCCGGCGAGAGTCGATGTCTTCGGCGTCGCTCGATGCAAACGGAGTACTCCCGGACGCAGTGCCCAGGAGTAGATGGTTCGGCGTCAGGACCACGGGCTGGTCGTGGTCGTCGTTCACGTAGCTCAGTGGCCGGCTGTTTACGATCAGCTCGGCTTCGGTGAGGAGGGTGTAGAGGACCTCCTCACGAGGGGCACGCTCCTTGAGCGTACTGCGAAGTGCGTTCTTCACGGATCTCACCAGGCGCTCCCAGCAGCCACCCATGTGTGGGGCCGCCGGGGGATTGAAGTGCCATTCGATGCCACGGTGAATGGCCTCGGCCCTTATCTGACCTTGGTTGAGGTCTTTCAGGGCTGCTCGAAGCTCGGTATTGGCCCCGATGAAGTTGGTACCCTGGTCAGAGTACAGATGTGCTGGTTGCCCGCGGCGCGCTATGAGGCGCCGCAAGGCTAGTATGGCGGAGTCGGCGCTTAGGGAAGCGGCCAACTCAAGGTGGACGGCGCGTGTAGTGAGGCAGGTGAATAGGGCACCCCACCTCTTCTCGCGCCGTCGCCCGATTGCGACCTCCATCGGGCCGAAGTAGTCCACCCCCACTCGCACAAAGGCTCGTCTGGATGGTTCCAGCCTTGCGAGCGGCAGGTCACCCATCTTCGGTGGCGCGGGCTTGGCTCGGCAGACGCGACAGAGTTGGCAGTTGGCAACCACTGTCTTCACTGAGGTTCTGATTTTAGTGACCCAGTATTTTTCCCGTAGATTGTTGACGACGGTCTCGTGGTTGGCGTGCAGAGCCATCGCATGGTAATGAGCGATTAGCTTTCTTGTCAGAGGATGGCGGCCCTCCAGGATAATAGGGTGCCGCTCGCCAAACGTGAGCACCTCACAGGCACTCAGGCGCCCTCTCACTCGTAGCAACCCGTCGTCGGCTAGCATGGGGTCGAGAGCCTTGATGCTGCTGCTGCTGGGAACGGGCAGGCCTTTAAGGATGGTGGCCCGCTCGCTTTGAAAGCTTTCTTCTTGACACAGCCTCAACAGGCTGTTGTGAGCATCTTCTAGGTCTCGCTGACACAGCTCCGTAGTCGACCGACGTTTACGACATCGGCCGCTGAAGATGAGCACGCGCGCCATGACACGCTGAATGCGCGTCCACGATGAGTAGCGCTCGTACTCTAGGAGTGGTGCCGCCGGTGCTGCCGCGGCGTGGACCCGCTGGATGCGCTCAAGGTCCGCTTCCGACGCCTCAGCCTCGGGACACGCAGGCCACAGCTCCTGTGGGTTACATAGAAACGAGGGGCCCGAGAGCCACTCCGCGTGGTCATCGGGCCAACACAACCTGGTGGCCTTATCAGCTGGGTTATCCTGTGAAGGTACCCAGCGCCAGTTGCCTCTGTCTGACAGCCTATCTATTTCGGCTAGTCTGTGCGAGACGAATCGTTGAAATTCCTGTGCATCGGAGTTTATCCATTTTAATACAGTCTTGCTGTCGGTCCAAAGGAATTTCTTTTCGATTCGTATACCTAACTCTTTGTGGGCAGTGTCTGCTATACGACAGGCTAACACGGCTGCTTGTAACTCTAGCCTGGGAATGGATACTACTTTTTGTGGAGCTACTCGCGCTTTCCCTAGTAACATAACCGATTCCCTCTTTCCTTCAGAGTTAGAGCCCACTAGGTATACTACTGCGGCGTAAGCAAGCTCGCTGGCGTCCCCGAACGCGTGTAATTCTAAATTATCGAGTTTTAACCCGTACCACCGCGGTATTTTTAATTCGTTTAAGCGGTATAAATTATGGAGCCAATTAAACCATACTTTGGCGTCCTTTTCTTTTAAGGGTTCGTCCCATTGTATTCCCGACTTCCATATTCGTTGCATTAATATGCGTGATTGAATTACACACGGGTATAGGAAACCTAGCGGGTCGTAAATCGACATTATCATACTAAGAAATTGTCTTTTAGTGGGCACTAAGCTACCATTTATAATTTCCGGTGGTAGTCTCTTAAATGACAGATCAAAACCTAACTCGTCGTCTTTTGGTGACCATATTAAACCTAGGGTCCTCTCTACTGAGCCTGTTCCCTTCTCAAGGGCTACCTTATCAGGCATTTCTATTTTCAGCCTTTCCCTTAGCTCCGATGAGTTAGTGACCCACCCCCGGATAATGAATCCACCGGATGCATGTATTCGTGTCACTTCCTCTATTAACGTGTTAGCCTTCTCCTCGGTCCAAGCACTATCTAGATAGTCGTCCATATAGTGCCTAGATTTAATGGCTTCCACAGCTTCGGGATAAACATCAATGAAATCATCGGCATTTTTGTTGAGTATATATATTGCCGTAGTAGGGGACGAGGCTGCACCAAATATCATGGAATTCATCGCGTATGTATCTGGTTCTTTATGGTGATCCGCGCCTCTCCATAAAAATAATTGCGCGCCTTGATCTTCTGCCCTTATTTTTACTCGTAAGAACATATCAGCGATATCCCCTGAAAACGCGACGGGGCCTATCCTGAACTTAATTAAAATACCTAGCAAAGAATTCAGTAAGTCAGGTCCGGTTAGCAGATTATCATTTAAACACGTCCCATGAGACGTAGCGGCTGCGTCGAACACGAGACGTAGCTTGCCCGGTTTGTTCGGGTTAACGACTCCGAAATGCGGTAAGTACCAAACCGGCGAGCTGTCTATGTTACCGTCTACTTTACGCGCGTAACCTTCGTCTACTAACCTACCTATCTGAGCTGAATATTGCTCAGCGAAACTAGTGTCTTTACGCATACGTTTCTCTATGCCGTACAGCCTTTGCCTGGCCTGATTATAATTATCAGGTAACTGAATATTGTCATGTTTCCATAACAAACCGACCTCCCATTGTGACTGGTCAGGGATACGATGGCTAGTGCTGTCTAACACGGCTAATGCCCTTTCGACATCTTTATGTTTACGTAAATTCTCTGAAATACCTATCGCTTCTAGCTCAAACTGTGATTTAACTAGATTATGTAAATCAGGAAGGGAAACGGTCATGCAACTAACACATTCTTTACTATTATTATTGTTATTAATATTAAATGGTCCATGTATGACCCAACCTAACTTAGTGAGTGAGGCAACTGGCTTACCGGATTTTCCTTGGCGGATGTCCTGACTGACGAGCAGCTCCCAGTTGTCCTGTCCGAGAAGCAGCAGCGGTTTGGCTCCCCTCATCTCTACGCAACCCAAGTCGCGTAGGTGCGCGTTGTCGTCGATCACTGTGGCGGACACTGTTTGCGTTGGTAGGTTAATGTCCACTATTGTCCGACACGTAATATTATGGCACTGACCGTTAGGTCCTTTTACGCGCACTTGTACCACTCGCGACGTTGAGTCTGTTACTCCGTAGCCACCCGCGGTTTTTAAGGAGAGAGGAACACATGGGCCCACTAAGTCTGTGGCGAGCGAGCTGTCGATGAGTGACACGGTCGCACCATCGTCCAGTAGTGCGTAACACTGATTATCGTCACTGTTTCCATCGCTGACCGTTACTGGCATAATTTTCAGTAGTGCCGTAGCTCGCCACTCGCCTATATTTGTGACGCTTTCCGTCTTACTTTCTGGCGGCGTAGCCACCTTTTCTTTCGGCTGCTTATCCGCGTGTAACAGCAGGTGATGTCCGAACCCGCACTTCTTGCATCTACTCGCACGGCAAAACCTCTTGGGATGTTTACTCACGAGACATTTGAAGCATGTGTTCTTCTCCTTTATCGTATCCCAACGCTGTTGAACGGTAAGCTTTTTGAACTGGTCACACTCTTCTATGTTGTGCTTTCGTTGACATATAACGCATTCTTCAGGAGCGGCAGACTCGTCGCTCTGCGTGTTCACTCGTTGCGTCAACGGAGGCCTGCTCGCGGCCGAGCGCGCGGCGTTGGCTGGCCGGGACTGACCGGCGCCGCCATACTTCTGCTGTTGCTTGGCAGGGGGCTTCGATGGACCGGGCTCAAACATACTCGCCTGAGTGTAGTACGACGTTGAGCGTGTCAAGTGTATTAGAAAATGTGATAATATTTCTAGATTTGGAGACACTCTTAAGTCCACCCCCTGTGTGTTGTCCAGGCCCATTGCGAAGTCACCGTATTGCGCGCGCTGTACAGGGGTCAGCTTGCTCAGCAGGTCACTCACCAGCTGTGGATTATTTATATATCCATCCGCACGAATATTTTTGAGTAACGAAACACAATTTCGGACCGTTGACGAGAATTTCCTTAGTTCGCGTCCACTTTCCGTTACTCTAGGTAATTCTTTGACCTTTTGTATGGCGTACTGTAGCACTAGGGTCGGGTGACCGTACTCATCCTCTAGCGCGCGCATTATCTCGGACGGATCAGTTGACGATCGTAGTAAGTCCTCTACTGATACCTTTGCGTCGCCTTGTAACGAGGTTTTTAATCGTGCTAAGTTTTCGTGCGCCTTGAAATTGTATAACTGTGATGTTTCCCAGTACATGTTCCGATATGATATCCAGTCGGCTGGGTCACCTTTAAAGTATGGCAATTCATATGCCTGTCTCGGTACCGGTCGTGGTGGTCGTGCCATGTTCGTGATAGCCTCTGCCAGTCTGTCTATCTTACGGTCTCTGTCCCCTGACGATTCTCTCCGCCTTTCTCTTTCATCCGCTCCGTACTGCATCTGCCGCCGTGTATCCGACTCGAGTGTGGCTACTCGAGGTACACTTGCGACCGGAGTGGTAAAGGCGGTATAACGGCTGGGTAACTGGAACCTTACTCCATCTGACGTTACTGGTATGTACCTGGACGTAATTGGTGCCGTTATGTTAGGTAACGGTACAGACGCGGATGTCCTAGGTACTCGGGACTGGTCTAGATCACACGGCACTGACGACCCACGGTGGTTATTCACAAGATTCACCCTACTTACGGTTTGTTCACGGGGGTCAGATGTTTCACGGGGCGCAGCCATTTCAATAGGTGCGCCTGACACAGCCGGCGTCCCCAATACTTCTATCAATTGGGGGACCTGGGGCGTGGTTTTCACCCACTCTTCGACGCGCTGTGTCGTACTCCCATCTGACTGTGAATCATCGCTTTCAGCGGCCGCCTCTATCTCAGCTATTTCCACTTCCATCCTTTTCTTGACGAGGTTTTCCTTGTCTTTGACCAGGTTCTCTTTCAACTGCACTAATTCGCGCTCCGCTTCGTACTCGATCCGTTTTTTAAGGTAATCGACGCTCCTGTGGCTATTTCTTGACGATATTTTGCTGCGCGGCGAGGTGTGGCGACCCTTGGGCGCTGCCTGCCCCCCGTGCGCTCTCTCTGACGTCAATTTACTGTGGTCAATTAATCGGCCACCGGTGAGCGGAATATTGCGAGCGGACGTCGATGCCAATGTCGGTGCTACGGACGGAGAACCTGGAGCCCTTTCGGATGGTAAGCCTGAGTCAGAGACGATGTCCTCTGCTTGTCGCGTACCCATTTCTTCCGCCAGTCTTCGTAACTTGCTGCGTGTGGTGATTTCACTTCTGTGACTCATGATTCTGACTGGTTCACTCTATTCTAATTGAACCTGATCCGGCTCGCAAGGACCAAAATGTTAATAAAACGGGAGTCAGGTGTTGTAGGCGGGGGTGACGGTGTTCCCTTGACGAAAGAGTGAAATTAAACCAGTCAGAATGTCGTAATAATTGAGTATATTTGGCACACATAAAGTTACACAGAAATCACTAAAAATGGTTGTAAAAGAGTACACAGCACACAATATAAAATACAGTTAGAATAAGCAGTACACATAATTAAATCCTAGCTATATTACACTTGAAGACTGGCTAACTAGATATAGGGTACATCGCGACTAAGCAGTGGACAGCGGAGCCCCTTACTTCACAAACACTACGTGGTAACTTGATGATTCATGTGAACTTGTAACAATACTAAATCCAAAAATAGACGCTCGGCCCTTTTATAACTTTTGTTGCCTACCGCAAGTAGCGTATACATTTCTTTACTTTGATTAGCCGCTCCGCCAATTGAGAGCGAGAAAAATGGACTTTCCCTAAGGGGACAGGTTTCGACTTGTCGAGAATTTCAAAACACGTGTAAGCGAGTTCAAGGTTTCTGCTTTCTTATTGGATTAACAATGTGGCTCGTCCTATTGGACATACGCTACTTTCAAAATCGTGTACGAACTACATAAGGTATTTTAGGTATATTCATACCTACTCACAGCTAATTAGTGCTTTACAATAAATGAGTTAGGTAACTATAAGCTAATTAGTTTTATACAAACATAACACAGGCATTACAGACTAATTAGATTCCAACAGGTTATTGTTACAGGTAATTGCAGGTTAATTAGAATTCAAAAGGTCAAGACAATGGTAATACAGCTGATTATAAACATACATCGGTATTTACTTAAGTATCTTCATGGAAATCTACTACTTTTATTAAAGAACAGTATAGGTATTTGTTTAGGTATTTTACAGAGGCTATACCGGAGTTACCGAATACAATAGCGAGGAGATATTAATGTCAAAAGTTAGTTAGTCTCATAGGGCGTCGCCCAAAACAATAAAGAAACATAAATACTAACTATAGCTTGTTTTATTGAGCTTCGCCTACAACGATATTACACAGGGGAAATGGAGGACGTGAAGTAGAACCGGTATTTTTGGCTTTAGGTCGGGCCGTAAGTACCTTTTAAGCGCGTTTTCTTCAGGGCAGTAGTGGTGGGCGTTGCGACAACGAACCGTTTCCGAAGACCGTTTTATGTTTTGCAACGATGAGACCGTTTTACGTCCTGGGTCCAAACAGTCTTCGTTGCACAAACCAGTCTTCGAATAAGTAGATGCGATTATGTATTTTGCAGCTAAGAAAATACGGTCGAGAACCCATTGATTCAACTATCACACTCGTCGCGTCGTCGTCCTTAATCCGTTCCAAAGACCGTTTATGTTCTGCGACGACTACGACGATGAAACTGTTTTTACGTCTTCGATCCAAACAGTCTTCGTTGCACAAACCAGTCTTCGAATGACTAGATGCGATTATGTATTTTACAGCTAAGAAAATACGGTCGAGAACGCATTGATTCAACTATCACACTCGTCACGACGTCGTCCTTAGTGAACCGCGTTCGTTTACAAAACGGTTCTTACAGTAAAAAGTGAACTTTTTGTCAATGGTATAGAGTCTATATTTTATTACTACTTCTCGAAAAAACTGCAACTATTTCACGCGACGAAAACGCAATTCTTTTCCATATTCGATAAGTTTCGTTTTTTACAAAACGGTCGTCGTCGCAACAACTAGTTTGAAGACGGCTCTTCAAACCAGTTGCGACGACGACCGTTTTCTGCAACCGTTTTCGTCGTCGGAAAAACGGTTGCGTTTCGTCCGTCAAAAAATCGACAACGACCCACTACTACAGGGCAGGATCCGGCTTAGATGTAGGTACGTCAACTTCATCAGCAGCCAATCCAATACGGGATAAGCGTAACTGTGTTGATTCAAACTGCTCCAGGTATGAAAATACCCTAATCGTCTTCATGTAGGTAGGCGTAGGCTCACGTTCAAGCGCAAATGGCGCGCAATTGAAGTAATGTCACGACCTGTCACGACAATAAAAAAATCGTTTCGTTTTCATCTTGCATTTTTCAAACTCGCATGGTGGGGTGGCGCTGATTGGTCAACTGTTCAAATAATTTCAAATACGTTTCAAATTGCGGCCAATCACAGAAAGGCATGCATGTATGACGTTTTACGGAGCATTTGTGTGGCACGCTTTACTAAAGACCTACTTTTTACTTTAGTTTAACACGCTTTGAACCAGACAATCCGAATGATCATAAAAGAATTCTATCTAATACAGTGAATCAAAGATTTCAAAAAATTAGTCATATCAATTACGTAGGTTAAACACAATGCATTTTGTTTAGCTGTCAACATGAAAGGCAATGTTAATACAGTGCTACACAAGGACCTTCTGATACTCGAATGACGTTGGGACCTTGGGGGCAGTGTTGCCAACAGGATTTTTTAAAATCCGCCAAGTTCGTTGTGTATTTCCGTCAAAAATCTATTCTATCTATATAAACTTTAGAATGAAAATCTCAAGTTGATGAAAATTACCGATTTCCTGCTTATGACTTGGCCCGAATGGTATATTACGGTAGGCCCACCGGTGGGTCGTAAAGCATACAACGTGTTAAGCTACCGATGCCACAGTAGGTCTGTGGATGGGTCCCATCTTTATATACCAAGACCTTTCCGTGCCTCGAAAAGAAAGTTAAGCCGTTGGTCCCGGCTATCTTTCGTAGATCTTAGACAGTTGTTGCAGGTCATCAGAAGCCTGAAAGTTTGACAACCAGTCTTACCAAGGGGTATTGCTTCATGTAAAATACTGGTAGGTACTCAGCTGCGTCCGGTTAGACTAGAAGCCGACCCGAAAATAGTTGGGAAAGGCTAGGTGATGATGATTTAGTTTAAAAAAGTTGTAATCATTTTGGGAGAGAAGTGGCATAAAAGGGGATGAAAGTCACCATCTTTTAACCTTCATACAGTATTCTGGTTATTTTGGTAGGTCTAAGACCTGTGCACAGACTGCACAGGTTGCTAGTAAATGATAAAAAAATTAACTTACCAAATTATCCATTGTCAGCTGTGATGGCTATTGTTCTTGACAGTCATTTGTTCTACTTTGTCCCTCACTGAGCTGTACATGATGTGTTTATTACAGCACTCGCAAACCGTCTAAGTCTCTACCAAGCACCTGCGAATAAATTGATTTAATTATTACTGAACAAAATACAATGACTAAGTTTTAAGAAGTGCTATGTCTGCATAGGTCTTAAGGTGGTTTTAGGGTGTATGCAATAATGCTTCCGAACGAGGAGGCGGGACGTATGAGTGAGTGGCAGTCTCTGCGCCCTCACGTCCCTAGACGTTGCAGGAGGAGACGCCCCGGGCGTCGGGAGTCGATTGCGGACTCCCGGCCACCGTAGGCACGGGCCTGCGGGCGGCGAGCAATGGGTAGCTCGCCGCCCGGCAAGGACCAAGTCCGTGTCGACGGCGCATATTGTTCCACGCACGTCTCAAAGGATGTCAGCAAACTGACGGGGTGTACTAGGACCGATGCCTGCCAGGGTCACGAGATTCGTTCGAAAGAGGTACCGTGGCCCTGGCATATGGGCAACTGAAGGAACACGGGTGGGTTTTAGTCAGAAAAAGTCTCCACTCCACCCAGAGCGGCAGACGTCCTTTGATGATTTTCCAACCACGAAAAAAAGGTGTTTGCAAGTGTTTCTGCTGAGTATGAGTTCCTGGCTTAGAGTCCCAGGGTGAGCAGTGTTCAGTGTGGTGCCTGACATAAAAATAGCACAATACCAATTCTTCAGGTAACTGTCGCAATAGGCGACTAAGGGACTTACTAGAGAATGGGCAGCAGCGTTCCCTATGCATTTTATCACCATACTGCAATCACCAAGCTGTCTGTCAAGCGTAGCGATTATGAAAAACTCTCCCAAACAGGGAGAGGCCTATGTCCAGTTGTGGACATCTTTCAGCTGAAATGATGGGCAGTGTTACTGGGTTTTTCAAAATAGGAGCAGAGTTCCACCTCAAGGAGTAGACACACAAATAGTTAACTTTGAAAATTAAACTTTAAATAAGCCATGTTTGGTCACGAGATTGTTCGAAAGAGACACCGTGATCCTGGCACATGGGCAACTGAAGGAACATGGGTGGATTTTAGTCAGTAAAAATCTGACACATCCTCCTGCTCCGTCCAGAGTGGGAGAAGTCATTTGATGATTTCCCATCCAAAAAAAAAGACTTAAAATCTCTCAATATTGTACATACAATCTTACATTTGCAGTTGGAATGTATGAGAGAACATGTTTTTCAACTACAATGTTAAGTTTGTTCAATTTATTTTATTTTAACTACGGAACTCTTCAATGTGTGTGGTCGGATGCGCACCTGTTTGTTTTTTTTAACTAATTCTTTCTCCTCGCTCATTTTGCAGAACATGGAATGAGTATAAATAAGTGACTGGACACACCAGAAGGAGCACATCTATACTAATATTTTAAAGCTGAAGAGTTTGTTTGATTGAATGCGCTAATCTCAGGAACTACTGGTCCGAATTGAAAAATTATTTTTGTGTTGGGTAGCCTATTTATCGAGAAAGGCTATATAACATCACGCTACGATCAAAAGCGTCGGAGCAGCAACAAAAAATTGACGAAAACTGGCAGGCAATTCGATGCGACGGGAAGGGTCTGGAGAGCAAAAATTTGGCGCGGACGAAGTCGCGGGCAGAACCTAGTAAAATATAGTAACCTTATTGAGGATTTTCAGAAAGGTCAGGTGCGTAGTACCTACTGGTAACCAGCATGCGTATATGATCAGTTGTATGAACATAAGCTAAGCAAAGAGAGTACTTATGTAAGAATCTTAGCAGGTGGCATTCTGTAGTTTCTGCCTCATCATCATCATTTCAGCCGTAAAACGTCCACTGCTGGACATAGGCCTCCTCAGATTTGGGGGGATTTACCATAATCGCCACTTTGGCAGGCGGGTTGGCGATCGCAGTGTAGTGGTAAAATGCATAGAGATTGCTGCTGCCCATTGTCTAGTACAAGGGTGCTCAACTTTTTTAACAGTCGGGCCAAACGCTCGATTTTGACATTTTCGACGGGTCACTTACGATTCCTATTTTAATTACGTTAGTTAATTTAAGTTAGTTAAAAAAAAGATAAAACACAGAGCATCACGCCACAAAGGAGATATCAAATTGAATGTATATTGATACAATACACATGTTTACATTGATTACATCTATTGAGATGCAATCAATGTGATTTCTGACTATATTTCTGTTGACAAGTTTCAGTTAGGCATCACATCAGATGTTGATAGTAACAACAAGTCACACATAAGTATGTTGTTCAGTTAGTGAAGTGCGGTATTTTTATTTACATAATTGAGAGTTGAGAAAATCTTCTCAGTATCATCATCATGATCATCATCATCATCATCCTCATCATTTCAGCCGTAAGACCTCCACTGCTGGACTTAGGCCTCCCCCAATTTGTGGGGCTTTGCCATAATCGCCACGCTTGGCAGGCGGGTTGGCGATCGCAGTATGGTGGTAAAATGCATAGAGAATTCTGCTGCCCATTCTCTAGTAAGTCACTTAGTCGCCTTTTACGACAGCCACGTGAAGAAATGGGGTGATGATGATTCTTTACGTCCGTCAACACACGGATGGAGTTTCTACCTACCGCCATGAGAAAAATGTGTGAGTTTACGTATGTATGGATTACGTACTCACGGTTTCCAGTTGTTGTAAGTGAACAGCAGGAACAACAGATGTAGGTACTTCGTGATCGCTGCAAAGTGGAGCATGCCAACGGGAACCTGGTTACTTTACAGCTAACTGCATCTGGAATCAGTTTATTACCACGATATTACACGGGGGAAATGGAGGACGTGATGAAGTTGGGTCAGTGGGTCGTCTTAGTTGAATCGGGATGTTTCGCCAAGGTCGGGCCGTAAGTACCTATTAAGCGCGTTTTCTTCAGGGCAGGTGCCGGCTCTGGTGCAGGTACTCCAACTATGCCAATCCAATACGGGATAAGCGTAACTGTGTTGATTCAAACTGCTCCAGTGTCAAAATAAAACACCATTTAAAATGTCTTCTTCACCACGTGGCGCGCAATCATATCATTTCACATTTGTTGAAGTAGTGAAACGATAACGAAAAATCGTTTCGTTTTCATTTTTCAAACTCGCGTAGTAAGGTGGCGCTTGATTGGTCAACTGTTCAAATAATTTCAAATAAGATTCAAATTGCGGCCAATCAGAGAAAGGCATTAATGACGTTTGGTGGAGCGTTTGTGCGGCACGCTTTACTAACTACTACAGTTTAACACGCTTTGAATCAGACAATCCGAAAGATCATAAAAGAATCCATAATACATTGCTCCAAAGATTTCAAAAAAATTGTCATATCAATAACGTAGGTTAAACCAAGGGTTAAACATAAAATGCTTAATGTTGAGCTGTCAATATGAAAGGCAATGTGTTAATACAGCGCTACAAGGATCTTCTGATACTCGAATGACGTTGGAGGCGCTGTTGTTAAACATCTGAGAAATGGTTTTGTAAAAAGTATCAAAAAACAAAATGGTGGCATTCGTTTCGATTTTATCGAAGATCCTTGTACCCAATATCTTATAGTACTTGTCCTTGTACAGCTATACGCGATTTACACAATTACTTCACTGTACTGTTAGCACCAAAATTAAAACCTCGAAAAGAAACAAACATAAATAATTTCAGTAATCTACCTGCATCACGTTACAAGCTAAGTTCCTGTGGGATTTCTTAAATTGATAAGTAGTATCACACCCTGGAACTCAACCTTCCCTTCCCAAGACATTTTCCGCTCGGTAAAACTTTGTAATCTTCGTTGAACGACAAGCGCAAAAAAAACAAAAGAATTCTATAGATTTATATCTAGACTATTTTTAAACTAGACTACTACTAACTAGAGAATGGGCAGCAACATTTTGTATGCATTTTACCACCATAGGTACTGGCTTTGCCAACGCGCCTGCCAAGCATGACAATTATGGCAACCCCCCCCCCCCCCCCCCACCTCAAATTACTAGACCAAAAAGTAACAAATTATTGTGTCACATAGCGTCGTCGTATCCAAGCTGAACCTAATTGCGTATCAATCAGAATTTGAATCATATTGAAGAAATTATTACTGTCAACACAGTAACTGGGTTGTAGAGGTTAGATAGGCAGTCGCTCCATGTGAAAAATTAGTATTCAGCTGTATCCGGTTAGGCGCGGCTGGACGCTGACCCTCATATAAGTACTAGGGTAAAGGCTATTAGGCAGATGATAACTATTTATTTCATTGTGATAAGGGCAGGAGAACGATGCTTAGAAACGAACAGACAAAGAGGTTTTACGTTGGTTAATAAGACCTGCGTGAAGTTGAACTAGTTGACATTCTACGCTCGACGCCCGCCTTGGAAGGTCGTTACGCTGCCGCTCCGCTGCGCGTATCCCCTCCACCGCCCGCCGCTCGTTCGCCCGTCAGTTGTGCTCCGTGCGCCACGCTGCGTAGTCGCCCCGACTACTCTCCGCTATCTTGCGATTTAAATTTATTTAAATCGCAAAATTCGGAATTTCCTGTTTCTTCAGATTCAGTCTAAAACCGTACTGTCTTGTTCGCAAGACAGTGGTATTTCTGATTCGTCAGAAAATCGTCAAAAACGTGTGTTGTGTTGTGGCCCCTTCAGGGCAAATCCACAGTTTCGTGGTCACTCGGTGGATACCTTAACGGTGCCAACGAAGCCGAGTGGGTGCAGACCCAACGCACCCGTCTATCCCCTTCAGGGCTAGACGAAAGTTGGACGGGTCCCGGATCGCTGGCCTTGGGGGCTTCCCTCGTCAGCCCCGGTGACAGTCTTCCCTCCACAGCCGCGTACTAGTGCCGCGGGTATATCTATACCCCCCGCACTAGACTGGTCGGGTACCTTCAGTACCCATCGCATGACCGGTTAGGAACCCGATCGCACAATAAGATTGGCGACGGGAGTCACTCTTAGGGCTCACCAGGATCACCTCCCTGTCTATACCCGACAGGGAGTGTAACACTCACCCCCGGCATCCCACCGGGGATTAGGCTACGTAGGAGTAGGGTTTTGGTGTCAGGATCACTCTCATGAGTGATTAGGTCCCCCCTCCCCTCCGCCATGGATAAACCCATGGATCCTACGGAGAGACTTGCTAGGATCGAGGCGCTCCTGGCTGAACTAGCGGGTCAGCTCAGCATTGAGCACTCGGAGGTCGGAGCGGTTGTCTCTGTTTTTCTTTTATTGATAAAGAAAAACAAAGACTTCGCTGCCGAATTCTCCGAGTTGTACAGAGCTGAGCAACTCGTAATTCCGCCTAGCCCGGGCATCGCTGACTTCAGCGACGCCCTCGAGGCCCCAGCCTCCACCGATGCACCGTGTGAAATGGACACGGAGGATGTACCCACAACTCCTCCCGATACTGCCGCGCTCACTCCCCAGACGGACTCGCACTCCTCTTCGTCCTCGGACGCAGAGACGTACGAGCTCGTCTCCCATACTAAGGGCAAAGGGAGCAAGCGCAAGAAAAACAAGGCGAGCAGCTCAGCCCCGGCCGCTAAAATCATAGCGGCTGAGGACTCCGCTCCTCCGTCTCGCGCCCCCACCCCGCAGGCGACCTCCGCCACCGCGAACCCCCCCCACCCCGCTACGCAGGCGACCCCCGCCACCGCGACCGCGCCCATCCCCTCCACGCCGCCGGCGACCGCCGCCAACGCGTCCCCCTCCCGCCCCTCGCCTTCAACCTCCGCGAAGGTTGCCGCGCCCCGCGCTAAAACTAGCGCCCAGCCCGTACCCTCTGGCTCAAACACCGGCAGGAAACTCCCTCCACCGCCCCCTGTATTTATACAGGACAAGGCCAAGTGGACGGAGGTGTCCAAATGGTGTGTTGACCAAAGGGTCAACTATACTAGCGCCCGTGCCACCCAGCACGGGATCAAAGTATCAGTCCCCACGTCAGGCGATTATCGCGATCTGACCAGGCTCCTCTCTGCCAGGAACGTGTCCTTCCACACGTATTCCTTGCCCGAGGAGCGACTGACCAGGGTGGTGATTCGCAGGATCCCCTGCGAAATCGCCACCAGCGATATTAAGGCGGACCTCGAACGACAGAACGTGCCTGTCACAGAGGTCCATCGAATGCACCGGTCCAGGCAAGGTACCGCCTTTGATATGGTCTTGGTGGTGTGCCCTCCCACAGAGGGTCACCACCCCATATTCAATGTAAGGTCTGTCTGTAACCTGTCAGGCCTTAAAATCGAGAAGCCCCGTAAGTCAGGCATCATTGGCCAGTGCCACAGATGCCAACTGTACGGGCACTCAGCGTACAACTGCTACGCTACTCCCAGGTGCGTCAAGTGCCTGGGAGATCACGGTACAGCAGATTGTACCCGGCCTAAAGACCGCACTCTTTGCACCGAGCCACCTAGTTGTGTGCTCTGCAAAGAGCCCGGTCATCCGGCAAACTACCGGGGCTGCCCGAAAGCCCCCAAGTCATCTTCCCCTAAATTGGCGAAGCGTTTCGACGCTCGTCAGACTAGGGAATCCCCCTCGGCCAAACTCCCCGTGAGACTGGCCCCTCAGCGTCCCTCCCAATGGCCTCTAATGAGTTCCCAGAAGGAGTTCCCCCCACTGGCCTCCAGGCCTAAGCCCGCTCCCATCCCTCCATTAGTGGACCCGCGTACCCGTGCCCCCGCGCCCCTTACGCCCCCCGGTTTTCCCGCGACCGCTCCCCCCGCTCGCGCCGCGGCCCCCCCCACTGCCCCTATGGCAGGACCAGTACCCGTACAGAGGAAAGGTCAGGCTCCCCTTGATGCGTTTAACGTTATCACTGGGACCTTCAATACCTATAGCACGTTCCTCTCCCCGCGTGCCCAACAGATGGCCCAGGAACTAATTGCCGCCGGCGGCAACTTGTTCCGAATCCAGTCAATTTATGCTGCGTATCCCGAGATCACGCAAGCAATCCATGTCATGAACTCCCAACGCCCCCATTATGGATAGTCTCGGAATATTAGCTAGACAAAAACCCCGTTCCCTAAAGCTAGGTTTCTTTAATGCCAACGGCATTCACGGCCAACGTGATGAGATCGCCACGTTCCTCCGCGACCATCACGTAGACATTTTACTCATTCAAGAGTCGTTCCTAAAACCTCATCATCGTGACCCGAAAATTGCAAACTATCGTTTAGTTCGCAACGACAGGTCACGTTGTCACAGAGGCGGCACCCTCATATACTATAGGAAGTCCCTGTACTGCATACCTATGGATACTCCCCAACTCTCCCGATTAGAAGTTTCGGCCTGTCGGTTAGCACTGACAGGCCACCAGCCAATCACTATCGTGTCGGCTTACTTCCCTCCCCCAGACGGTTCCGAGGACCCTCAACTCCTCACTAATGACCTCTCCGAACTTTTCGGCATGAGTGACTCCGTTATCATAGCGGGCGATCTCAACGCCAAACATCCCGCCTGGAATAGCACCAGGACCTCGACTAGAGGTAGGCAACTTTTCAACCTCTGTTCTACCATGAACTTTGACGTCATCGCCCCGATGACTCCCACTCACTTTCCTTTCGACCCCGATCAGTTACCCGACGTTCTTGACATAGCACTCCTTAAGAATATCAACTTAAGGTTGGATTCTATAGAGGCTATTCACGAACTCGACTCTGATCATCGACCAGTAGTCATGAACCTGGCCCCCCGATTAGGTACTCGCGACCCCTCTCAACCCCCCGCCTCTAAAGTGATCACTGACTGGAAGAAAGTAAGCGAACGCTTACAATCTAACACGTCACACCACTTAGACTCTATCCCAGATCAGTTTGACTCTGTCGCCGACACAACGGCCGCGATCGACTCTCTCACGGAGCACGTACAATCGATCGTGAACGAAAGTTCACGGGAGGTTCCAGATACGGGTGACCGTAAATGGAAGCTCCCCGACGATGTACGTGATCTGCTGACAGAGAAGAACGCGGCCGTTCGTGCCTACAGCAACTTTCCCTGTGACGCTAACAAAGCTCACATGCGTTACTTACAGCGTGCTGTAAGGACACGTGTGACTGAGCTGCGTGACGCTAACTGGGACAAGATGGTGGGCGAACTAGAGCCAACTCATCTCGCTTTCTGGGAACTTCAGAGGAAACTGAAATCCTCTGAGTTTTCCACTATGCCCCCCCTGACCCGCCCCGATGCGACCATTGCATTCGAGGATATCGACAGGGCTGAATGCCTAGCCGATAGCCTCGAAGCCCAATGCACACCCAGTTCGCAGCCAGTAGACCAAGCGTTTGTCGATAAGGTAAACGCGGAAGTCGAACGCAAAGCCTCACTCCCGCCCGTTGAAGACCCTGATGATCCCCTGCCCCCTGTCACACCTGACGAGGTGCACGAGATCATCAAGGGTCTGAAATCTCGTAAAGCCCCCGGATCAGACGGCATCACCAACAGAGTGATCAAGCTGTTCCCCGCGCACCTGATTATGCTCATGTGTACCATCTTCAATGGTGCCTTGAGTAATAACATTTTCCCCCAAGCGTGGAAGGAAGCCACCGTCATTGGCATCCCTAAGCCCGGTAAGCCCAAAACCGAGCCCACGAGCTATCGCCCCATCAGTTTGCTCAAAGTCCTCGGCAAAATCTATGAGAGACTTATTTATAAGCGACTCAGAGATTATGCCGAAACCAAGGGCCTCATTCCCAACGAGCAGTTTGGTTTTCGAACCCAACACTCGTGTGTCCATCAGGTACACCGTATCGTCGAACATATCAATGCTGGTTTTCAGCGTGGTATGTTCACGGGCGCTGTATACTTCGATATAGCGAAAGCGTTCGACAAAGTCTGGCACAACGGCTTATTATATAAGCTGTACCAACTCGGAGTGCCAGACCGTCTCGTGCTCATCTTACGAGACTTTCTTGCGAACCGTACCTTTCGCTATCGCATCGAAGGGGCACTTTCCTCCCCTCACCCGATTCGTGCAGGAGTCCCTCAAGGCTCTGTACTAGCCCCCCTCATTTTCACGCTGTTCACTAGCGATATCCCCAGAAGCAAGAAGGCAAGGTTAGCTCTGTTCGCAGACGACACTGCCATCTTTTTCTCGGGATTTAGTGACACAGCGCTGGTTCGCTACCTCCAAACCGCAGTCGACGAGCTCGGCGAATGGTTCAGGAAGTGGCGAATCGAAGTCAATCCCGACAAAAGTCAGGCGGTCTTTTACACCCGACCTCGACGTAATCACCCCCCTCCCCGACCCATCTCAATGTTCGGCAAGCAGATCCCTTGGGCGAAGCAAGCCAAATATCTAGGTGTCATCCTCGACGAACACCTCACCTTTTCTGAGCACATAAAGCAGGCTCACTCGCGGGCCGCTTTCGCTCTCGGTAGGCTCCATTGCGTCCTGAACAAGCGGAGTAAATTGTCTCTTCTGTGTAAGAAGCGGCTTTACACCGCTTGTATCAGGCCGATTATGACATACGCAAGCCCAGTCTGGGCACATGCCAAGCCCCGATTCATCCATAGGATGCAGACTCTCCAGAACCGCTTTCTCCGTCAAGCCACAGGCTCGCCTTGGTTTGTTCGGAATATCAATCTTCATTTAGATATGAAACTCCCGACTATCCATCAATACATAAAACGCGCTTCGAAGCGCTACTTCGATAGGGCCGTAGCCCACCACAACCCTCTGGTTGTGGCGGCAGCTACTTACACCCCCTCCCGTATTAGCAAAGTCCGCCGCTCGCGGCACATTCTTACCGATCCTGATGATCCCACTACTCTCCTCCAGGAGAGTCGAAAAGAGACCAGTACAGCTAGACCAGCACACAGACACAAACCGTACCGACCTCGCCGCCGAGGTCCGTCGTCGCGACCCCGACTTAACAGTCCCTCCCGACCCTTGCAAGAGCCAGCCCGCGACGCTGCGCCGTTAGCTTTAAATTAGTCCATAAATAATTTAACTCAGATCCAGCCAGTCCCTTGCTGCCCCCCCTATCAGCGATTGCCTAAGCCGAGGTTCGTACCCCCCTCGGGGTAACCCTTAGAGCTTTCGCTTTAGTTTTTAAGTATAATAAGCCCCGGCTGGAGGCCTAAAAAGGTAACTTTTTAGAACTCGCCGGGCCCCAATCCGTTTAAGTAGTAACAATCTTTCAGGATTAACTACGAGATGCCCCACAAAAAAAAAAAAAAAAAAAAAAAAAAAAAATGAACTAGTTGAACAAAGAAATCTTGGACAATGGCGTCACCTTAAGACACGTTTCGAATTTCGAACAAAAATCATAATTTACTATTGTTGTATAGATTTGAATTAGTAACTTACCCATGATAACGTTAATACTGCTTCGTTTTAGCGCGAAAACTAATAATTAACAAGAAATTAACCATTTAAATGAAATAAGGTTTTTATAACAATGCACGCTACCCTGAGTCTCGTCGGAAATGAAAGAGTGGCAACATAGCGCAAGTGAAATTTGATGCTTTGTTTCGACTACCTTCATTGATAAAAATTACTTTAGAATACCCACGATTACAAGAAGAACAATGTAATGCCGGTACCAAACATGTACCTTTGTATATTTTTTTTATAAAAGTAAGTTGTGACTCAAGTAGTTTATTTGAGGCGACAGGAAAACCCAATATAGTTTCTGTAAATTATTAATACATTGGTGCCTAGTTAGTTCACACATCAAAAGTCTCAAGTGGTAAAGTATGTTCTTGCTAGTTACTAAAAACAGATTTTTAATTATATTTTTCTTCACTTCTATAGATAGTTTTTAGAAAATGCCGACATTTGAAAAAGGAACAGCATTTAAATTTTAGTCAAAAGATGATCATGTTCTGCCAACTCGTATTCCTATATAATCCTGCAACGGGTTTGAGGCCAAATCAGTAAAATTTCTCATTTTCTTGGTTAACACAAAATAACGTTTTATGGAGCCGTGGGAATGTTGGAAGGTGGTTCTCGGCACCATGCTGTGGCTGGCAATCACTCTGAGGACTACGCAGAGTGTTTTAAGTCGAGTTAGGACATGTTACCGCACACGTCACTGGCAGCTCGGCAGAACGACATGGAGGACGAGCTCCTATCACCACACGCAGACAAGATCATCAACTCAGCCTATCGCAGTCCACTGCTGGACATATGCCTCTCGCATGTTGCGCCACAACACACAGGGTGTCCTCCGCCTTCCGCATCCAGTCTGTCACCAGCCACCTTTTTGAGGTCGTTGGTCCATCTAGCTGAGGGGTGTCCCACTCTACGCAGACAAGATCGTAACGGACAAATTGCTACTCGACGAAATCGTATAATGACCGCGATGTTGTTGGTTACGATTTCGAGGCTTCAGAGCTCTTTAGGAATGTTTATAAGTGACTAAAGTATAAGAAATTTATATTAACCATCTATTCAACTAAAATATTTCTGAAGAAGAAGTGTTTGATTCATTTGTACAACAACAAATACCCACCTCTTTTATTTTAAGTCGGTTCAAAATAATCTAAATCCTAGTGTCTAGTACCACCATTACAATTTATACAAACGTTCCCGGAAATGAATGCGACGTTGCCAGATTTTTAATATTTTTATGACATTCCAGAATTAGATGTTTCTAGAACAATCGACAGGAAACTACGTCACGTACAATATGACAAGGACCGTAATAGACGATATTGTAAGTGTAAGAGAGAAAGTAACTACTTATTTATGTTGCAACGTCAAAAAATGTTTAAAAGTATTGGCCAAGGTAGGTATTCCAGGACTCAGCCTAATTTTATTTAATTTCTTTTTGTCAGTTGGTACAGTGTCATCAGCATACTTTGTTTGTTCATGTTGATGCTGACTCCAAAAGTAAGTCCTATGGTCTATTTTGTAGCCTGTTAGTTTACAAGACACCTATCCATCACCTATCAAGCTACCCACTCTTGAATTCGGATTTCTGAAGTTGGCCAAATGCAGTGTAAACGTTACAGATAATTCCACAATTTACCATTTCGTTCGGTCAGCAAGACACAAATGGCGACCTTCATTTAGTTAAATTTTATTTAGAAAAATCTAAAAAATATTTTTAACAAATAATTTTAATAAAATAGTACCGAAGTAGAATAAAAATATGAATATTTTCGTTAATCAAGCAAAAACTTTGTATTAAACTAAAAGTTTACTAGGCAAGCTTCCTTACCCTGAAATCACGTCTTTTAATGCAAGCCTATCCTTTGTTCACTGAATATGAAAGTGAAACTTCTCCTGGAGTTCCCACACAATCTAACTCAGGTAATTGTCGAATCCTGACACATATTTTTATACAAATCCAATCACCTGAAGGCCAATTCTTGTAGGTAACCTAAAAAAAAACCGGCCAAGTGCGAGTCGGACTCGCGCACCGAGGGTTCCGCACACTGTAGGTATCCTCGGTTTATGCATAAGGTTTATGTTTATGAAATTAAATGGTTTTGTTTTATTTTTATATTTAAATTGACTGAATGAAAGGTAAATTGCGGTTTACGATTAATGACGTATTAAAAAAAAATTACTTACTGGATCTCGTTCAAACCAATTTTTGGTGGAAGTTTACATGGTTATGTACATCATATATTTTTTTTAGTTTTATCATTCTTTTATTTTAGAAGTTACGGGGGGGGACACACATTTTACCACTTTGGAAGTGTCTCTCGCGCAAACTATTCAGTTTAGAGAAAAATGATATTAGAGACCTCAATACCAATTTTGAAGACCTATTCATAGATACCCCACACGTATAGGTTTGATGAAAAAATGTTTTTTGAGTTTCAGTTCTAAGTATGGGGAACCCCAAAATTTATTGTTTTTTTTTCTCTTTTAGTGTAAAAATCTTAATGTGGTTCATACAATACATCTACTTACCAAGTTTCAACAGCATAGCTCTTATAGTTTCAGAGAAAAGTGGCTGTGACATAAGGACGAACAGACAGACAGACAGACGGACAGACAGACAGACAGACATAACGAATCTATAAGGGTTCCGTTTTTTGCCATTTGGCAACGGAACCAGTCAGCAGTTCCATTATATAATATAGAATAGATAGGTAACTATACAGTAGATTACACCGTGCAACTAGCGTACAAACAACGTCCTAACATCAGTCATCAGTTGGGAAATGCTCGTGGCCACACGGCAGCTGTCCCTGGTACAGCAAGTACTTTTCACACGGACCGCATTATTTTTAACGTCCTCTTCTTTGTCATCGCAGGCTCCAGCCGGCGCCTGAGTGAACACAGGAGAAAAACCTCGCTGTCGATGCATAGCACCGCAGCGGTCGGGCCGAAGAAAGCAACCGGCATTGGACCGAACGACGTCGATGCCGAACATCGGCGACGCGTTGCCGAGCCGACGAAGAGGAGGTAAAGACCACAGAAGAGGAGAGGAGGAGGGCGCCGAGCCTCACTGCGACTTTTAGCCCCCGACGACACTGGCGTCTGCGCGAGTTGCCGCCGTCGAGCCGGCAACACGTATAACGTTAATTAACCAAATATAATAAATTGATTTTACATTTAAGTACTTAAAACTAACTCATTTATCATCATCCTTTCTGCCAAAAGACGTCCACTGTCGGACATAGGCCTCTCTCAATTTGGGGGGTTTGCCATAAGCGCCACGTTTGGCAGGCGGGTTGACAATCGCAGTATGAAGGTAAAATGCATAGGGAACGCTGCTGCCAATTCTTAAGTAAGATATAAAGCTTTATTCACACAGCGAGCTCGGCGTGACCGGGCGCGACGTGAAGTGGCGCCGCCGCACTATGGGACCAACCGCTATTTTCCATCTCAAAAATCGATAACTCTGTTGTTTTGTGATTTATCTCTTTGATTTTTTTTTCACGTATTTGTGAATATCTAGGCAATAAAAGAAATTAAACATCATCATTCTAAAAAAAATCTTTTTTCCGAAAAAAAAATGACAAAGATAAAGTTATACGAAATTTCATATAAAAAATTATACAGTTATATTAAAATAGCAATAAAAGTTAAACTTATACTAAAAATAAGTTTAAAACTAAATTATTATTATTAAGCAAACAGTTACATGACAAAAAAAAATTGCGCAAATCCTACTCATCACTTTCTATTTCCAACAATTCTTTAGGTTTGTCAAATAATTCTTTTGATATTAGAAAACTTGGTTTATTTAAGCTAGATATATAAGGATCAGATGTATATAACAAAATATGCAGAACGTCTTCGTTTGTTGCTGATCTGTAACACTTCCTAGTCTGATGTAACCTATATTTCTAAGAGTATCACTCACACTTCCCAACACACACACACCCTCCACTCACACACACTCATATTCCCTCCCACACACATACACCACTTCCCTTACACTTTCACATTCAGACCCTAACACTACAACTAACACGTGCGAGCGCGCATACTGCCGGGTGGGCATAACACTTGCAGTAAAATATTTTGTCGTTTTTTTTATCGCGTCGAACACAAACGAATTCACTCATTGTTAGATAATTATATGTTTTTTGTGCGTTACTTGTTATTGAAAAGAAGTATCTGAACACTTTGATGATCGTATGCTGAAACACGGGAATTTAAAGGACTAATATTTTAGTGCCTTGTGCAAAAACCATGGGACAATTGATTATAACAGTCCTCATCGAAATAGTGTAATCAGTACTGATTGTTATTAATTACCACAACAGATAAATAGAACTTCCGCAGCAATATAGTTTATCATACTTGTGGTTAAGGTGACCACCCCAAACAAAAGTGCCATGGGAAGATTCTTTCAAATATAATAGCAGTTTATTAATTTGTAAATATGTGTTATTATCATAGAAATAGAAAAAAAAAAGATAGACATCAAAGGATAATAACTAAATATATTTCATAATAAAAAAGATTAACCGTAATTTTCGAGGATTTATCCCCGACTGACATTATTGCTTCAAAATCACCTCTGGCGCAAAAAACGCGCAAGTTTTTTTCTAATCCTCATATTACTGAATAGATAAGGTCTCTAATAGAGTAATTAACTTGACACCGGCTGCTTTCGGCAACAACGAAAACTCCAATTGAAATTAACAAAAACTAAATTTTCTTTACTTCACTAAAAAAATATTAAAAAATTAAATAAAAATATTTTTTTCACAAAAACTGAACGTGATTGCAAAGTGTATATTCTCAGCTATCTAATGATGTATAACACTAATATGTTTCCTTGGAAAACTTCCGAATAATTTTATGTTGAACTTCCTTAACGGTAATTTAATTGCCATGAAAATATTTATGCCCAATGTTTGAGGTTCATTTTATAAACGTATAACTTTTTATTTTTTTATATTCTTTAATTTATTCGTAAGTTCCATCTTTTGAGAGTATAAAACCATAAAACAATCTATGGATTTACGACTTTCGACAAAACCATTTTTGAGATGGAAAATACTGTTTGGTCCCATAGTGCGCCGGCGCGGCGACAGCCTTCACACTAGTGGTGGGCGTTGCGACAACGAACCGTTTCCGAAGACCGTTTTATGTTTTACAACGATGAAACCGTTATACGTCCTGGGTCCAAACAGTCTTCGTTGCACAAACCAGTCTTCGAATGACTAGATGCGATTATGTATTTTACATCTAAGAAAATACGGTCGAGAATCCATTGATTCAACTATCACACTCGTCGCGTCGTCGTCCTTAATCCGTTCCAAAGACCGTTTTATATTCTGCAACGACTACGACGATGAAACTGTTTTTACGTCTTAGATCCAAAGAGTCTTCGTTGCACAAACCAGTCTTCGAATGACTACATGCGATTATGTGTTTTACAGCTAAGAGAATACGGTCGAGAACGCATTGATACAACTATCACACTCGTCGCGACGTCGTCCTTAGGGTACCGCGTTCGTTTAAAACAGTTCTTAGTTCTTACAGTAAAAAGTGAACTTTTTGTCAATGGTATAGAGTCTATATTTTATTACTACTTCTCGAAGAAACTGCAACTATTTCACGAGACGAAAACGCAATTCTATTCCATATTCGATAAGTTTCGTTTTTTACAAAACGGTCGTCGTTGCAACAACTGGTTTGAAGACGGCTCTTCAAACCAGTTGCGACGACGACCGTTTTCTGCAACCGTTTTCGTCGTCGGAAAAACGGTTGCGTTTCGTCCGTCAAAACTTCGACAACGACCCACCACTACTTCACACTGCGGGCGCGATCACGTCCCGTCGCGCCGGCACACATATACAATACAAGCAGTGTAACGCGAGTGTCGAGACGGACTAAACAATCTTGAGCCGTTAGAATTATAATGCGGTATTTAGAGATTTATGAAAATACTTATTTTCATTTATCCAGTATTTGTATTTTTATTAGTGTGTAATAATATATGTTATGTAAAGTACATATGATAAAAATAAAAAATAAAGCAAAAACATATTATTGTCAAGTAATAATGACCTACACTTCGTTAAACAAATATTTGTCATAAAGGTCTTGCCTTTCTAGGATCTATGATTTCTGGCAATACGTAATGAGGATCAGCGACGATTTTAGTTAAATATGTAGAATTACAGTCATACCTAAACCTATTATTTCAGTGAAAGAATTATTAAAATTGGACCAAAAATGACGAAGTTAGAGCGGTTTTAATTTTGCATTTTCAAAAATACTCGCCAATACGCACAATTCGTTGATGACGCCATCTAACACATTCGCGTCCGCGGTACCGCCGCGCACGTTCTTTCTGCCTTTAGTTACGTGACTCGCAGTACATTAAAACGAATAATGGTACCGATTCCCTTGATCACAAACTAAACTAAATTTAAGTTCAGTGCATCTTTTTCTTTGTATTTCATTAAGAAGAGGACAAAAGAAAAATTTTAGTCCTGTCAAATTAATCAGCGCCTGTCACTACTCCATACAAGTTTAGACGTGATTAAAAACTTGCCTACTAAAATTACGTCAATTTACGTCAAGCGCTGATTAATTTGACAGGACTAAACTAAAATTTATCTTCTGTCCTTTCCTTAAGACTGCGCCGACCGTACAAGGCGCGCGGCAAATAGGTATTTACTACAGCGCGCTAGTCGTGTGCGTCGCCACGCACACATTGACAAGTTTGCTCGAAGCCCGCATGCAGTTGCACGACAAAAGGTGGTAACCTAGGATTTTTAAAATTTGATTCTTTGTGTTGAGTGACTTGAAAATACGCATATTGATTATTTCGATAATTTTATGTAGGTACCTACATAAATCCAGAAATTAAATCTAATAATCTGTATTATATAAAAATTAACGTTAGTAGTTTATAGAGCGGATAATGTAGGTATAAATATAGTACAATATAGGAAATTACCTACATTATCAGTTACTACTCATCCGATTGCTATGAAATTTGGGCATTATGAATTTTACTTGCACGTCCGGGAATACTCGGTAAATTCAAATAATTCAAAATTCAAATTCAAAATTTTATTTCAGACCAGAGATCCATAGAGTAGGTAAAGTAGGTAGGCAGGGTAGATGGGTAAGTGGTAGGTATTGTAATAATAAAACCAGTCTGTGATAAAAAATTTATAATTACCTTATGTAATAGAAACCTTGCTTAATTTACAAAAACATGCGAAAATCATAGGCAAATGTGGTATATATAATATATAGAGTATAACGGAAAAGTTGAAGTTAAATCCGCTATCTTGAATTTTAAAATGAATGCCAGATTTGCAATCGCCACCCCCCAAAACCCATTACACGACACCCATATCGAATATTTGATAAAAAGCTACATCCGCCATATTGGATTTCAAATTGAATGCCAGATTTGCAAACGCCACCCCCAAAAGCCACGACACTCATATCGAATGTTAGAGAAAAAAAAATAACTGGAACTAATATCATAAAATATACATACGTACATTTTATGATAACGGCTTTTTTTACGGAAATGAGCGCCAACTTTTTTCTTACAATAGCTGTCCTTACGCTTTCCCACATTTACTAAAACAAATATTTAAGAAAAATGTTATAGTAATATGGAAGCAGAAAAAAAAAACAACAAAAAGTAAAATTTTGTCATGCCTACTAAATATAAGTCATACTCAAAAAAACACAAATGTGACTTACCCTATTACACTCTTTGCGGCAACGTATACGTACACAATAGATCGCGAATTATCGTTACCGGCGCGTCGCTCCACGATGCGACGTGACCACGCTCCGAGCTCTCGTGGACGACTGAATTTTCGACTCGTGTACAGACGCCAACACATCAAGCTACTACAATCTGTCAGATTTCTTTGATAGATTTTCGACTTTATTTCTAGAGCATTAGGTTCAAGGTTCATTGGGAAATAATGACAGTTTCGGGTAGCTTGACCTGGTGGCGTCTGTACGTTGCGTATGACTTAAAACAGGGTGGGAAACAAAACAAAAATTAATAATAAAATAAATAAGTGACATTTCGAAAATCTAAAAACTATAAATTATAGTATGATAATAAGAGATTAATATGAATTCAAGTTAGTGAAAAAAATTAACAGTTTACTATCAAAATTCAACTAATCCCGAGCATGCTTTTTAAGATTTTTGTTCAACTTTACGAATCTTTGTTTATTAAACTACACAATATTTTTAGTTTTTGCCAACTACAATCGGTTAACACATTCATTGCGGTATTTATTACATATTTTTTATGGTAATTGTAAGAAAAGTATTGATTGCATTACTTTAACAGTGACGACTGTTTTGAATGATTTCGCTCTGCCTCCCCTTAATGAAATAGAAAAAAAAAGATGCACTGAACTTAAATTTAGTTTAGTTTGTGAATAAGGGAATCGGCACCAATGTCTTCTTAAAATATTTTATCGTGCCACGATGCGAAAATACAAGTGTTGCTACATCGGACAAATTGTTATTTTGTACCCCAAAAGACCCAAAAAATAGAAAGAAGTGGTGTACTTTCATGAGGAGCGACGCCCCATATCCCCTTAACTAAAAGTACTTTATACTGCTGTAAGTTTGCCGGTTTTCACCAAAAATTTTGACTATAATAATTAATTTTAACTAAATCTGACTATTTTTAATCGCGATTAAAAAGATGTGGAATAAAACTAGTGGTCATGAACTAAAATTCACACCAACAAACGCCTCGCCTTCACGTACAAAAACAGTACTTACTGTATTTTGTTTTCCTTTTCTTTTGCTTATATCTCGAAAATGGCGTTTCCTATCGCAAAAATAATGAAATTTTCGACCCCTTTTATAACTCCCTCACATATAAATCTCAACACGCGGGTAATATGTTTTTTTTTTTATTTTTCGAAGAAAAAGTGAAAAATTCCATATAAAAACTTGTTAACAAAAGCTTTAAGTGATCTTTGTTCATTGATTGTTCAGCGCCGACTCATAATTTTAAGGTTTATTATTTGTTGCTTTTCAGTTTTTTCGGCGGTTTAATTTTTTGTTAAAAAGTTTTTATTTTATAATTTTTTGTGGCTTTAATGTAACTAATAATACTTGGCAAGGTATACGCTATCCAATAAAAAAAGAATTATCTAAATAGGACTACTCTGTATAAAGTTATGCGTAGTTAAACATTACAATCAGTGAGTGAACAATCAAACATCCCCTGTTTTTCGACCCTTAGGGTTTTTGGTTTCCAAATTTATATGGGACCATCTTCGAAGTTCACCCTTTCCAATAAAAAAAGAATTATCACAATCAGACGATTATGTAAAAAGTTATGCGCGGTCACACATAAAAAAAAACATAAAATATACGCATCGAATTGATAACCTCCTCCGTTTTTTTCGTTGGTTGAAAACACGTCCTGCTCCATCGCACGCGCCTTCATCTCTCAAAAAATTCATTGCGTAGCGCACACAAGTAAAAGCTGAAGAGTTAAGTCCGTTTAGTGTTGGATAGCTCATTTATCGAGGAAGGCCATATATTATGTATAGACTATATATATAACGTCACGCTAGGACCCTTAGGAGCCGAGCACAAAGAAAAACGTCACGCATGCAAAGACCTCGCACGGGCAGGCGATTCGATGCAACGCGATGGGTTGGGGGAGCAGGAAATTTTACGCGGGCGAAGTCGCGGGCAGAAGCTAGTAAGAAATAATATTTATAAAATAGGTACAGAGGTGCCTACACACTGTAGAAACACGAAAAAGCTACCTACCTGCCAAATCAAAATATTCTAAAACGTACTACCTGCCTACGTATAGGTACTTAGTGGATCAAGAACTGTAGACGAAAGCAAATCTACTTGTCTTGTCATTTTATCTCATCTTATCTATGCACTGGATTTTTTTTTTTTAAACTTTGTAACCATCAATCGATCGAACGAATCAATCTTCGCGAGATTCTCCGACTGGGCAATGGTAAATCCGACTTCCATGTTTCCTATCAGTGGCGAAAGCACCATATAACACGATTCCTACCGGCTTGCCGTCGGGGATTCGCATTGGTAACTCTAACACTATTAAAAATACAATAGTATGTAAATAGTGGCTACTATTGTCAATAAATATAGTTACACTGCGGGTATTTAATTCACCATAACATTCAAACAACAAAAAAGGTTATTTATAGCTTTGTATTACAACAAAAAAGAAATGTTCTAAATTAACCCGGCGCGCGGCGCCAAAACGTCATAATCGGGAACTAAAAATTCATACAACAGCGATCCCGTAATGATGTCACTTTAGGTCACGTGGCACCGCTTGATATATGTACGAGAGCAAGCCGCTGTACAACGGGTTATGACAGAGACAGGTATAGAAAAATGCATCAGCGAGAACGAGATAGAAGAATATTGCATAATTTATTCGGTTTTCAGCTGTTCAATTTAATTGTATTTAATTCATTACATTCCTATATTAATTTTAGAATGATAGTAAGTATTCTTTATTGATGAGTCAGTAAGTTAAAGCTGACTTCGCATCGGCTTCTCTTTTAGAAAAAATTACACCTCGCCGCTGTTTCCTATCTACCTATATGACCTATATCTATATTGAAATCTCTATAAAACTTAAAGTAGGTAACAATTTGCTGTTTATTTATCTCTATAAAACTTACTCTACTTACTATAACTCTTTAAATAATCTATTATAAAAAACAAGAAACAACGCCTTAGACTCCGCAAATAATAACAAAGCAGTACGGTGGGTGGCGGGCGATCGTAGCTCGTGACGTCATCACAAATTCGCGCGGCCGGCGTGCGTTTTAAAACTGGTTTTCTGAAAACTTTAATATCTCCCTAATTTCTCGATGGATTTAAGTGAATCTAAAAGAGATTAACTTATTTATATTGTATTCGATGTAGTATTCAAAATTGCTATATCCTTTTGTCGAATTGATCCTCATTATGGTACGGCTGCAGAGTGTTTATTGTGCCTTTTTTTGACACAATGGTATAAACGACCCTCACACTCCATTGCTAAACAATTAAAACAAAAATATAATATGATTCTACAATATATTAAAATAATACTTGATAATAAACGAAACTCTTATCTTTTACAAAAATAAATAAATGGGAAGAGTAGCAAAATGTTGTAGTCGTAGTATATTTTTGCGTTCACGATACGAGCGTACTACTACATACGTAAACCATTCAACACAAAGTGGTGCACAGTAATAAAATAATCTTTATTGGAACCAGAAACAGTACATTTACAATTAAATTGTGTACGATAATAGCCACATTAGTTAGAAACTGTGTCGCAGCTATTAACGCCCACCTCCATGTGGAAGATGAACAGTGGATCGAAACTTCTATATGAGGGACGTTCGTTTTTTTTTACAAATTGCTTTTTTTTTAATACTTATCGAAAGATCTCGTCATTCCGATAAATAATTATCATTACAAGTAGCAAAATATCTAAAATATTGTTTACGGAAAAATATTTTAGATATTTTTGTAAGAATTGAAACAGAAACTGCTTAAATTTGGCCATGTCTTGTAAGACCAGGCTTTCAAACTACTATATTCTAATTCTTTGACTTGCTGGCTATAATTCTACGCTATCAGCACGCGCTCATAGTTGCCCGTTCAAGAGTTATGAGGTTCGGAAAAATGAAAAAAAAAGTACCTAAGTCAAAAGTACTTTTTCACTAATAATATTTTGGGGACATAGGTGAAAGGATTCTATCTGTGTCCTCTTACGAGTATTGTAGGTGAGGTTGTGGAAGCCGGAAGTAAGAATCACGCTTGTAGGTAATAATATTATAATTATTACACACGTAGTACAGTTTAGAATTACATACACTATTTAACAGTCAGTCAGTTTACCATGCAGTATGTCTGTCTGTCAGTCAGTCAGTCAGTCTATAAGTCTGGCTGGATCAACGTGGGAGATCAGCACGTTCCACGCTTGGTAAGGCGTTCCGCCATCCCATCATACGAGGAGGTAACGATGTCGCAAGGTGCTCTACAATGAAATCCTTATGGTTATAAATATCAGTCAATCCTACGAAGTCCGTCGGGGCACATGGTTGTTCCGTCCTAGGTGCTGTGGACACGACGCCTCGTAAGAAGTAGCGGACGACGCCGCGTTGGTCTTCGGGGAAGGCGAGACCTGAACCGCTGTTGCCGATACAAATTAAGGTATCTGTGGGTATGAAAATTATGGGTTAAATCATCAAGGTAGTTTATGGGGCCTATACATACGCACCGCGATTTGGTTTTAGGACATGCCGGTGATGATGTTTCTCGTCACCGTTTTGAGAGTAGTGGTGATGAAACAAAACACAAGGTATGTAAAGTGCCTGCCTGGGTTCGAACTCAAGGGCCAGGATGAAATTGAATGATTATTATTGAGGGACGCATTTAAAGCTACAGGCTTGGGCTGGCTCGAGCAAGAGTCTGGGAGGCCATAGATTGGGACGTAGCGGCGGCGAGGACGGAAGGACGGTGGCCTGTGTCTATGTATTTTGACCGTGGACTTGCAACTCTCCTGTCGGCGTAGCATGACCATTCTATGTCTATTCTACCAAGAACAAAAAAAGTTGCTTATGTATTTTAGTTCAGTACAAATGTTTCTATCTCATCAGAAAAATAGTCATCATACTTAACATCGTACTCTTGTCGACTGAAGAATAGAAACATCTCTTCTTTTCAGTTTTAAACAATTTTTCTACGATACATTCTATCATTTTGTCTTTTCTTCCGTCGACAAATTCCGTTTCTATGGCGGTCATGCTACGCGTGCTGGAGGAGGATTGTAGCGTCATAGGAAATGGGAAGCTATGGGATTTAATGATGACAATTTAAATACAAAACATTGTCTCACTGTTTTTCCGACCAGCGCAGATCTTGTCTCCAGTGATGTACTCTCTGAAGGATGGAGAGGCTATCTCTAGGCACTTCCGAATTGGTATGTAGGGGATACTCTGAAGTTGTAGCTGCGAGTGTTCTGCGGTACCCTCAACGCTGTTGAAAGGAAACACGCCCACCTGATGACCAGAAAGGTATAGTAAGCACCTTCAATAGAAAGGAGGTTCTCAATTCGGTTGTATTTTTTTATGTTACTTCTGAAATCAGTTTATGAAATAAATGAGGTTTTGTTTGAAATGGTATATTTACTGTGTGTATGGTTAAGTTCTGAATAGTCTACTTACGTATTTTTTCCACTTAGTTGATGATGTTATAATAAAGTTTTTGTTGCTATTATTTAATAAGCAAGTAAAGTTATAAGAAATTGTGTGAGGTAGGAACTACACTGTGTTTGTTTGCATGGAACAGATTGCGAGGTAAGCATAAAAAAATCTTTCAAATGATACCTACCGTGCCCAAGTTCCCCTCCTGCAAATGCCTCTTGTAGAAGCTGTAGTCAAAGTCCAAACAGACCGGGTGCAACTTCATGGAGTATGTGAAAGCCTGGCTCAATATAACTAGGGCTAGGTCATCCTGGAAGTTTGTGTCTGCTCCATGAAAGCGGTCGATTGCCTTCACGTCCTTTACCTGCGAGAAATTGACTGTTAAAATTTTAAACTGTGATTTTCTGACAAGTTTTTTTTTGGACTGACATCTCGCAGGTCAACCTATGAGGTTGTCGGCTGCTTAACCGGACTTACCTGTGGCTACCTTAATAAATTAAGGCCTCCAACCACAGCTTAAAAAACATAAAACTGGAGCGACTACTCGCTAGGGACACCCCCTGTAGGGTACGGATCTCGGCTTAGGGCATCGCTGGTTGAAGGCAGCAAGGGACGGGCTGGATCGGAATGAGATGAAAGCAGCCTTGTCGGGCTACTATATATACAGTCCCTGATATGTCATGCAAACTGCAGTTTAGGCCGTGGTTGAGACTAGCCATCGACGCGGTAGATATTCAAGTGCCTTATGTGCGCAAACAGGTGCACTCTCTCTTCCCTCACTCTTGGTAATATGCTTTGGCATATATTTTTTTGAATGGGTAATCATTAAATGTAGCCTGTGCCAGGGCACCGGTAGCTCTTTCGAACAAATACGTGACCCTTTTTTTTCTGGGTCGCTCTGGGCGGAGCGGGAGGGCGTATCAGACTTTTTCTGACTAAAACCCACCCGTGCTCCTTCAGTTGCCTGTGCCAAGGCAACGGTAGCTCTTTTGAACAAATCCGCGACCTTGGCAGGCATCGGCCCAAGCGGACCCCTTCAATACGTGCTGACATCTCTTTGAGGCGCGTGTGAAATACAACGCACCGTCGACCCGAGCCTGGTACACATTGCTCGCCGCTCGCAAGCCCGCACCTACTGTAGCTGGATGTCCACAATAGACTCCTGACGCCCGAGCGTCTCCTGCGGCGGCTAGGGGCCTGAGGGCGCATAGATCACGTGCTCCGCCTCCTCCTTCGCAAGCATTACTGCCTCGCAGAAGGAGGTGACGGTTGCCCTTGCCCTCTCGCTTCGTACATGGCCTGGACCAGAGCTGGACGCGAGAGATTGCTGCGTACAATGAGAAGTACTTACAGGAATCTTCTCTTCGTTACTTATCGCGTCCAAACCATTCTTAGCGACGACAAAGTATCCTGAAGTTTCGATCTTCGCATCATTGGAGTTCCAGAAACAATGGGCAGCTGAAATGATAAATACAGTTGGGACTTTGTGAAGCAAGCATAATTATATTCAGTTACTTTCATTAGCATATCAACGTTTCCACCGCTGGGTTATTATTTTTGGAAGACATCTCGTAGGTCAGCTTATGAGGTTGTCGGCAGATTACCCAGACTTGCACTCATTACGATCCAGCCCGTCCCTTGCTGCCCTCTTACCTCACCTTAATCCGCGACTACAAGCTAAGGGCAACCCATATGGGGTACGGACAATCCGAGGTCCGTACCCCATATGGGTCGCCCTTAGCTTGTAGTCGCTCGAGTTTTAAGTTTTTAGCCCTGGCTGGAGAACTTAATTTATTAAGGTAGCCACAGGCAAGTCCGATTAAGCAGCCGAGAAACCTCATAGTTTTTCTGCGAGATATCAGTTCCCAAAAAGAGTTTAAAAAGTAGCGACTTAACGCTAAGGGCACCCCCTGTGGGGCACCTGGCTAAAGGCGTCGCTTTCAGCAAGCGATGGATTGGATAGAAATTATTTAGGGACAAATTAAAAGCTACAGAAGAAGAAGTTAACATAAATATAAAAACTGTACCTGATATTACAATGTTGGGGCTTATAATAGATCCTGCGCAAATCGTTTGGTACTTGACAGTGTTTGTTTTGATTTTTTCTTTCTTGTTTATATGTACAAACCACGGCAATGTTGAATTATCTGTAAGTCTGCCACATTCTGCGGGGAAAATAGAAGCAATTTATGAAATATTATCATTTTTCTAGGGCTTACCCAACTCGTCGGGCGCCTCTGACGACTCGGCAATCTTCGGCTGCTGTCGTGAGACAGCGGGAGGCGGCGACGGGCGGCGCACAGTGGCGCGAAGCGCTACTGTGCCACCCAAATTGACCTGGGCCCCCTTGTGGTTTGGCCGTATGCGGTGATTTTTTTTTAAATGTTTGTCATAAAATTCCCTATCGATTCCTTTTTTTTCGATTTTTGCTTCAAAGCTTCATTTTCGTGGAATTCGAGTCCAAAAATGGGTTTGCATGGAAAAGATTATTCGCACAAAAATGACCCTACGGAAGATGAGATTGAGATTTTGGCGATTTTTTTATGGGGAAATACTCGTCTCGGAAAACCCTACAAGATTATCCACTTAGAATCGCGCACTCCATATTGAATTTAATTTACAGGCCATTGCTTTTTAGTTCAGTTCTTCGTCAGGTCCCTAACACCAACTATGTTCGGTTTGGCTTCCAGTTTAACCGGATGCAGCCGACCACTAGTATTTTACATGGAGTGACTGCCTATCAGACCTTTTTTTTGTGGGTGGGAAATCATCCAATGACATCTCCCGCTCTGGGCGAAGCGGAAGGGCGTGTCACAGACTGTTACTGACTAAAACCCAACAATGTTCCTTCAGTTGCCCATATGCCAGGGCCACGGTAACTCTTTTGAACAGATCTCGGGACCCTGGCAGGCCTATCTGACCTCACGATTCTGTTTAAAGTGTCATGTAATGGAGCTGTTCACATAAACCACTGCATGAGTAGAACAGCTAGCAACAACATCAATAGTATGGAGAAGCAAGTTATTTACTGGTAGATTTATTGCGATAGAGACATGGACGTAGGCAGAAGCTAGTTTATAATAATACTATGTACCTGGGGTACAATGAGCCACATAATCCCAGGTCCCATCAACGCATCGCATTCGAGGCATGGCGACTGGGCTATAGTAGCCAGTGCTGCAATCGGGCTTCACGGAGGTCCCCAGAGGCTCGTACTCGCTGCAGGGGCCATATCCTTCAGCACCTGGTCTCTTACACGAGTACGTCACGCTTGGATGATCCTGAAGGTAGCAGACGGCTGTAAAATCAAAATTACAAAAAACTTTTTACTTTCGGAAGTTGGTGGCAAAAAAACCTTAATTACAAATCCTAAGACACCGACTTCCAAAATTAAAGTAATTTTTCACTTTGTAGTGTTTTTTATGAAGTCGGTTGTTATTGTTTTTTAATATTTATTTTATACTTTTTAGTTATGGTAGATACTCGGCACTAACCTAATCGCGTTAGTCGTTCATTTGTCCGAATGGAACGAAATTAAAATAGGACCAATCGGTAAGCACCATCTATAAAATAAAAAGTACAAAATAAAAAATTAAATTTAAAATTTAAAAACCCCCGACACAAAAACCTAATTTCCCTTTAAAAAGTAAAAAAATAATAAAAAAATAACTCAATCTTAAAGTACCTAAGAATGTATTAATAATTCAAAAAAAAACGTCGCGTTGGGGGACCGCTTCAAACCTAACAATTTAATTACCAATAGTCTTATTACCTAACTAAGCAGTCAACGACGTCTGCACTCGCGGAGCGGTCCCCCAACGCGACGTTTTTTTTTGAATTATTAATACATTCTTAGGTACTTTAAGATTGAGTTATTTTTTTATTATTTTTTACTTTTTAAAGGGAAATTAGGTTTTTGTGTCGGGGGTTTTTTAAATTTTTTATTTATTTTTTTATTTTGTACTTTTTATAGGTATATACTTAATATAATGTAGAATCAAACGAAGCTAAGAACACTCTCGATTAATTCATCAATATTCTCGTTCAGTGCGCTTTCATTTGAGACCCCACTCGAGTATATTTGCTGACATTCGGTTACTCTTCCCTACTTTCCCCCCCCACAACTTTTAAACGGCTCAACCGATTTTCATCAAACATATCTAAGAACACTCGCAGATAAGTCACCTTTAATACATATTTTTTTTATTGAAATCGCATCATCCGTTCGGGAGCTATGATGCCACAGACAGACCGACACACAGACATACAGACAGACAGACACGTCAAACTTATAACACCCCTCTTTTTGCGTCGGGGGTTAAAAAGAATCATCAAAATCGGTTCACCCAGTCAAAAATTATGAGGTAAAAAACATTTAAAAAATACACTCGAATTGATAACCTCCTCCTTTTGTTGAAGTCGGTTAAAAACCATCTTATACCGTTGTCAATACTGGGTCACATCAGGCCTCTCTCAAGGATATCTCTTTTCATTCCGTGTGGTGCCGGACATAAAGAATAGCACCATCTCATTTCTTTCCGTGGCTATCGTAAAAAGGTGACTAAGGGACTTACTAGAGAATGGGCAGCAGCGTTCTCTATGCATTTTACCACCATACTGCGATCGCACCTGCCAACCGTGGCCATTATGGCAAACCCCCTCAAATTGGGGGAAGCCTATGTCCAGGAGTGGAAGTCGTTCGGCTGAAATGACTGATGATGATGAGGCTTTCTAGAGGTCGTTTTTAGACACGTTTTATGAAAATCCGTTCAGCCGTTTCGACACGACGATCGTCGTCGTCGTCAACTTTTTATTAAAGCTAAAGGGCCAATACGTTCTTTTTAAACGACTTCAAAAAAAGTAGGAGGTTATTAATTCGACTGTATTTTTTATGTTTGTTACCTCATAACTTTGACTGGGTGAACCGATTTTGATGGTTCTTTTTTATTTGAAAGCTGGTGATTCGTTCATTTGTCGCGCAAATACTTAATGCAAATTTAAGACTTATATGGTTTTCACATGGACCCCATTGTCCGAATGGAACCAAATTAAAATGGGACCATTCGGGAAGCACCAGCTTTCAAATAAAAAAAGAATCATCCAGATCGGTTCACCCAGTCAAAGGTACAAACATTAAAAAAAAATACAGACGAATTGATAACCTCCTCCTTTTTTTGAAGTCGGTTAAAAATAAAATATAAATAATAAAAAATACAGTCGAATTGATAACTCCTTTTTTTGAAGTCGGTTAAAAACTGAAATACAGATCCTAAGACACCGACTTCCATAAGTAAAGTTATTTTTCACTTTGTAGTGTTTTTCAGGAAGTTGGTTTTTTTACTTTAAGAGGTTTTTGTTTTGGTCGCGAGTTTTTTAAATTATAAAAACTCGCGAAACAAATGAGTTCACTTCCAAATTATGATCGGTCACTTGATAGAGGCATCAAGTAGAAATGCACTGATCAGAACTCACGGACACACTTCGGCATCGTAGTGGACCACTCGCCCAAGATGCATAGCACGACATTGTTGCCAAGAACGCCGTGGAAAGGGAAGCAGCTCACGTTGAGGTAGACGTAGTCAGCTTCGTCTCCAGGCTTGGCCGCGGGGTCCCCAGCTACTGCATAGAACCCATGGTCGGGATATGGCGGGAGAATGCATTTCGTAGACCTGTCGAAAAGACATAATTGACTGTATTGCTTGAAGGTCCCATACCTTGATGTGTGAATTTTAGTATCCGTTTTGCAGTACGTGAAAGTTTGTGAGTACTGATCGATGTATGGATGATAAACTAATAATATAAAGCTGAAGAGTTAGTTTATTTGTTTGTTTGATTGATTGAACGCGCTAATCTCAGGAACTAGTCAGAATTGATACATTCTTTTTGTGTTGGGGAGCCTATTTATTGAGGAAGGCGATAGGCTATATAACATTACGCTACAATCAAAAGGAGCGGAGTAACAATGAAAAATTGACGAAAACTGGCAGGCAATTAAATGCGACGGGAAGGGTCAGGGGAGCAAAAATTTGACGCGGACGAAGTCGCGGGCAGAAGCTAGTGGATGATAAATCATTTTATTTCTGTTAGTAGGTTTGTACTAACACGTTTACACGTCAGTCATATATTTTTAAAACTAGATGATGTCAGCGTTTTCTAACTGACTACTGAGAAGTAGAAGTAGTCTGAGAAGAAAGGTCGAAACCAACTCAGAGTGACCTCAAAAATATGATTAACGTGAAAAAAATACTGTGAAATTACTTTTAGTGATAACTAGCTTCTGCCCGCGACTTCGTCCGCGTCAAATTTTTGCTCCCCTGACCCTTCCCGTCGCATCGAATTGCCTGCCAGTTTTCGTGCATTTTTCGTTGTTGCTCCGCTCCTTTTGTTTGTAACGTGATGTTATATAGCCTATAGCCTTTCTCAATAAATAGGCTACTCAACACAAAATGAATTTTCCAAATCGGATCCGAAGTTCCTGAGATTACCGCGTTCAACCAAACAAACAAACTCGTCAGCTTTACAATATTACAATTTTAATTATTATACTTATTTTTTTTTTCAATATTGGTATAGATATAATTCAATATTAGTATGTATATTGGTATTAGTATAGACTTATTATTATATTCCAAACTTTAAAATTGAATTATACAGATTTATTTAAATTAAACAATTTTTATCATTCGTTTTTACGCAAAATCGTTCACTACCCCAACACTATTAGTTTTAGTCTGGTAACATTATTTTTCTTTGAACTGTCAAGTTACTGACTACCTAAAAAAGTCCAACTATAGTAGAAAAAAATTAACCGTCGAAAAAACTGAAAAGCAAAAAATAAGAAGCCTACGTAATTTTGAGTCGGCCCCAAACAAGCAAATTAATTAACTCATTTGGTTTGGTTAAATCTACAAAATAGTAGATTATTAAGGGCCCGGCGACGGTCAATCTGTCCATACAAACGTAATACCAAAATCATTTGCAATTTGAGCATATTTCCACCATTTTAAGATGATATTCGGCTTTAGACAGTATTTATCTAGGTTATGGTGACGTTTTTTTTAAAAAAAACTGAGCTAAAATGCAGTTTGAGCGAATTGCATTTCGCACATTTTTACAACGTAAATGAGATGTTTTCTTTTTGTTTTTTCTCCATTAAAAACAACAAAACCTGTAATAATGTTTTATCCATAACACAGCTTATATTATCAAGATACAAAATAATGAAAACCAATTTAAAAATCATTAAGTTTTCATTCATCATTTTTGGTATTACGGAACACAGCCAAATTATCATAAATTTTCACTAGCGAGTAGTGCTATCGCGTCTCACAAAAATATCAATGTGTGCACGGTCGTACGGCTGGCAGTAGTGTGTTGTGTAGGTACCGCTCGGACATGTATTCACACTAGCGCAACATGCATTTTGGCCGTACTTTAATTTGTTTATTCAATTGTATTGTGATATTTCTGACATTATTATTGACCTATGCTATGGAACTTGGATTTTGATTTTTCTTCTGATTTGGTATCGAGTACAGAGACTGAATGACTGATCAGAATGTAGAGCATTCTGACGATTCTTTTTTTTTGTTGGATGGGAAATCATCAAATGACTTCTCCCGTTCTGGGCGGAGCGGGAGGGCGTGTCAGACTTTTACTGACTAAAACCCACCCATATTCCATCAGTTGCCCATATGCCAGGGCCACGGTAACTCTTTCGAACGAATCTCGCGACCCTGGCAGGAACTTTGCTTTGTATACGGACCTGGATTTATTATTTACGATTCGGTTTGCTCCGAACGTTGGGATGTGTCTCACAGTAAGTACCTATTAGCCAATGATATATTATAATAAGTTACCTGTCTAATATTTTCTTGGCTACTAATTGTTTACTTACATATTTTTAAACTCAGCCCAATGAAATAAAGATAATTTTTTTTCGTGGTTCGAGTTTAATAGTAGTAAGTACCTAACTAAGTATATTTTGTATAAGATAGTATTTACCTACCTATCTAGGTATAGGTTAATTATGTTATGACTACGTTAATGTAATACGTTAATTGCCACCTGTTGGTCTAGTGGTTAGTGACCCTGACTGCTATGCCGGAGGTCGTGGGTTCGATTCCCACCCAGGACAAATGTTTGTGTGATGAGCACGATCATTTGTTCTGTGTCTGGGTGTAATTTATCTATAATATGTATGTATTTAGAAATATATAAGTATGTTTATCAGTTGTCTAGTACCCATAACACAAGCTCTGCTTAGCTTGGGACTAGAAGGCGTTGTGTGATAGTTGTGGAATATTATTATATTATATTATTATTATATGTTATGACTTAACACACGTCCCCATGGACGTAATAAAATCGCGGTTGGTTATTTTCGTGCACTGGGTCTTCAAGATACTGCTCAGCGCCAAGAGCTGAAAATCCAACTGTGCTTCGACGTGCTGAGACTCACCCGCGCTGCACTGTGTTGTATCCTCAATGCTCGGTTCAACACCGACAGTTGAAAATGCGATCTTATTACGTCCGTGGGAACGTGAGTTTCACCATAATTAACGTAGTTTTAATTTCTGGGATAAATAATTGCCAGTATAGAAAATAACAGAAATCGATTCTGTAAACGATTCTGAACAATTTATTATGGTAATGTTCATTTATTGTGTTACACACACTATTTAAACCTACTTCTACTATCCTTCACCAGTTTTTATTTATTTGTTGGTATATAGCATAGCTAGCTGACATATGGCAAATACATAATCAGTCTATAAAGTTCCCACTGCTGGGATCCAAGCCTCCTTTCTGAGAGGGAATGGGCCGTAATCTACCACGCGGGCCCAGTGCGGATTGGTTCAGATGTCTGATGTTTTCGATTTTTTAATTCTAAGACATGCCGGTTTCCTCACGATGTTTTTCTTTACCGGTGCGAGAGCAATGTTGATGAAATTATTTATACAAAGTAAAGCGCGTCCCTGGGTTTGAACCCGCTACCTATAACTCGTAAGTCGGGGCCATTACCACTGGGCCACCACTGCTTATGCAGATATGGTAAATAATGTATTGTAATATTCTGTGCCTCGTAATTACTTTGCCTACCTACTATTGTATAGAATCAAGTTTATGTTACTAAACAGAAAGCAGGTGCTGCTGGGGAGTTTGTTGCGCTGCTTCTTCTCAGATAAAGCACTAGAAATTGGTGACGGGCGGGCAGTTTGTAGGACTATTTTATGTAATTTTCACGTTCGAAAAGTGCTGATTCTAAACCTAGCTTAGCTTAGGAGAGTGACGTGTACATTAAAAATACAATAAATGTTAATTAAGAGTCTTTGTTTTTTTATTTATCCTCTTTTATATCTGCACATCACGTAAATATTGTTACGAGCTGGGGTTCGGGATAAATTAATGGAAACCAATTTACCAAAACACACAACACAGTTTAATTAAATAAACACAAATATCGCGACTACAAGAAACGTCACTAGGAATCACTTGTTTCGCTCACTCGAATCGTATTCGCTCGCTTCCGAAATCGAACTGCCTGTCGGCCCCACAATCCGCTATTTATATTCCGAGCAGAACATTCGGGAACATTCTATACTGTGCCACAGTCCACAAGTAGCGTAGAAGCTTCGAGTCCTTTCGGGAGCCAACTGTTTAATCCCACTATTAGACGATAGATGGCGGTAGCGTCTACGTACAATTTAGTGTAGTACTTGCTACTTGACAACAGATGGCATCAGAGTGTCATTTCCAGTAGTTTCTAACACTGCCCCGTACTTAGATGGAATTAGCGTGATGTTTCTAGACTTTTCGATTTACGTCACACTGCCCCTTTCTGAGACGGAGTTAGCATGATGCTTCTAGACTTTACGATCTACGTAACACTGCCCCCTCCTTAGACATGCTCGTCCCGAGCATCATTATTCCCGTAGTATCGTGCCAATCGATCTACATGGACAATTTTAGGTGCAGTTCGCATACCCTTTTGTATTCGGTAAGTGACGTCGTTGATCTTGGTCACAATTCGGTACGGCCCGTCCCATTTTGCCTGTAGTTTAGGGGACTTTCCTTTGCTGCGCACTTTTTTTTTTTTTTTTTTTTTTTTTTTTTTTTCAGGATGGGAAATCATCAAATGACTTTTCCCGCTCTGGGCGGAGCGGGAGGGCGTGTCAGACTTTTACTGACTAAAACCCACCCGTGTTCCATCAGTTGCCCATGTGCCAGGGTCACGGTATCTCTTTCGAACAATCACGCGACCCTGGCAGGCATCGGTCCTAGTAGACCCCTACACTGCTGCTGACATCTCTTTGAGGCGCGCGTGGAACACTGCGCGCCGTCGACCCGAGCTTGGTCCTTACCGGGCGGCGAGCTACCCATTGCTCGCCACCCGCAAGCTCGCGCCTACGGTGGCCGGGAGTCCGCAATCGACTCCCGACGCCCGGGGCGTCTCCTCCTGCGGCGGCTAGGGACGTGAGGGCGCAGAGACTGCCACTCCCTCACGCGCCCCGCCTCCTCCTTCGCGAGCATTACTGCTTCGCAGAAGGAGGTGACGGCTTCCCATTCCCTCTCGCTCCGTACCATGGCTCGCACCAGGGCCGGACGCGAGAGGTCGCCGCCGCCGATCGCCTCCACGAGGACACGGCGGTGCCCCGCCCAGGCTGGGCACACCTCCACCGTATGCTCCACCGTGTCCTCCAGACGATCCTCGCAATGGAAACACCCGGACGTATCCTCCCGCTTTATCCTGAACAGGAACCCACCGAAGCACCCATGCCCGGTGAGAACCTGCGTCAGGCGGAAGGTGAGGACGCCGTGGCGCCTCTCTATCCACTCCTCAAAGAGGGGACTTACCGCCGCAATTGTGGCGTGCCCAGCACTGGGTTGCGACAATCGTATTTGCTGCGCACTGGGTTATGCAACCACACTAGCGAACCTTCGTCGAAGCCAGTATTGTTCATCTTCCGATCATAACGAGTTTTCATTCTCTCGGACATCTGTTGGCCTGATTCTCTAACATGCTCATATACGTCATTCATCTTGTTGCGCAGATCATTTGCATAATCTGTTATACTCCGTGGTGAATCAGGGGGAATGCCGGTTATTAGATCAGCTGGTAATCTTAGCTCCCTTCCAAAGTTTGCGAAGGCTGGTGTCACAGTTGTACTCTCGTGAACTGCACTTCGGTATGACAGAAGAAACGGTTGTATGTGCTTGTCCCAATCCTTTTGTCTGCTTGCTACAACTTTTGCCAGATATCTTTCCAACGTCTGATTAAATCTCTCCACCATTCCGTCAGATTGTGGGTGGTATGAAGTGGTTCTGGTTTTGTGAGTACCCATAACCCGACATGTTTCCTGAAACACTTGAGACTCGAAATTCCTTCCTTGATCGCTGTGGATTTCCAAGGGTACCCCAAACCGACAGAAGACTTCGTGGACTAATTTATCAGCGACTGTTGAAGCTTCTTGATTAGGGATGGCGAAGACTTCCGGCCACTTGGTGAAGTAATCCATAACAACCATGAAATATTTATTTCCACTTTCACTTTCAGGGAATGGCCCAGCGACATCTAGTGCTATCCGTTCCCAGGGGGCTCCCACGTTGTACACTTTCATTGCACCCCTGCTGCGTGTGTGTGGTCCTTTTACCGCTGCACAACTGGTACATCTACGACACCAGTCCTCCACATCTTCTCGACAATGGATCCAGTAAAACCTTTCTCGGATCTTTAACAAAGTCCTTCTTACTCCCATATGACCTCCTGAAGAACCATTGTGATAGAGCTGTAGAACTTCTGGTACCTTCGTTTTTGGGACTACCATTTGCAGGTGGCAGCTATTCCCTCGAGCATTTTCCCATTTTCGGCACAAGACACCATCCTGGATCACTAAGCTCTCCCATTGTGCCCAATAACTTTTGGTGGTGGTACTCATCGCTGCAATATCACACCATTTCGGTTTGGGAGCATTAGCTTTAATCCACTCGAGAATTGGCCGGATATCTGTGTCACTTTGCTGAGCATGCTGTAGGGTTTCCTTCCATTCGTCACTAAGGTCCGTTCTTAGCATCCTGACAGGTACCGTTTCCTTAGCTTCTTGCCTGACACAATGCTTGCAGTCTTCAGGACAAGGTCTTCTTGATAACGCGTCCGCGTTGCCGTGAGACTTCCCACTACGATGTTCAATTGCGAAGTCGTACTCTTGTAGCAGTTCAATCCATCTCGCCATTTGTCCTTCTGGATTCTTAAACTGCAACAACCACTTTAATGCAGCATGGTCAGTCCGCAGGTGGAATTTGCGTCCAAGCAAGTATTTGCTGAAATGCTGCAATGTCTTTACTACGGCAAGAAGTTCGCGTCTCGTGACGCAATAATTTCTTTCTGGCTTTGATAAAGATTTGCTGAAGTAAGCTATCACAACTTCATAATCTCCTTTCCGTTGAGATAACACACCGCCAATTCCAGTATTACTTGCGTCCGTGTCAACTATGAATTCATTTTCTGTGTCAGGGTAGCCTAAAATTGGGGTATTGCACAAACGTTCCTTTAAATCTCGAAATGCGATGTCACAGTTCTCATCCCAACAGAACGGTCTTTTCTCCTCAGTAAGCTTGTGAAGAGGTTTGGCAATGTCAGCAAAATTCTTGACAAACCGTCGATAGTACGAGCACAAACCCAAAAATGCCCTGACCTGCGTCTTGTCTTTCGGGACTGGCCATTCCTTGACGGCGACGATTTTCTCAGGATCTGTTTGTACTCCTTCCCTCGAAACCACGTGCCCCAAAAAGCTTACTTGCTGTCTGAAGAATGAGCACTTCTTTGGACTTAGCTTGAGATTGGCTCCTCGGATTTTTGATAGAACACGTTCCAAATTCTGAAGGTGGTCTTCGAATGTGCGGCCCACGATGATGATGTCATCTAAATAGACAAGGCAGGCGTCTCCAATTAGTCCCATGAGAACTAGCTCCATTAGCCTTTCAAATGTTGCAGGAGCATTGCACAATCCGAATGGCATGACGTTAAACTGCCATAGTCCCTTTCCCGTAGAAAATGCAGTTTTCTCCTTGTCCTCAGGGTCTATTTCCACTTGCCAGTAGCCACTTTTTAGGTCCAACGTGGTAAACCAATTCATTCCTGACAGCGTGTCCAGCGTGTCGTCGATCCGGGGTAGTGGATAGCTGTCTTTCTTAGTAACGTCATTCAATCTACGATAGTCTACACAAAACCGCATGCTGCCATCTTTCTTTTTTACCAGGACCACAGGAGAACACCATGGACTAGACGAAGGCTCTATAACTCCATCCTTTACCATTCCTTTAATCATGGTATCTACCTCCTTTTCTCTTGCCACTGGTAGTCTTCTTGGTCGCTGTCGTATCGGTAACTCATTTCCGGTATTAATTCTGTGTTGAACCAATCCAGTCTTCCCTATGTCAGCATCATTTGTAGAGAATATGTCTGCATATTGAAGTAGCATCTTCCTAGCCTTCTCTCTTTCTTCTTCTGATAGATCTTTACGACAGTCTTCCAAAAGATTTAACACGTTAAATCTTGCACTTTGGGCGTTATTTTGAGGAGGCCCATGTTGGCATTCACGCATCCAAGCTACTTCCTCACAGGAACCCATCAATGTACCCTTCTTGATTACTTGCTCCTTTTCACTTGGGTTCAGTATGCGTACGGCTGCAACGTCGATTGCCTTTACCAAGGTCCGCGCAATCTTCCATGGAAGGTTATCATCCAATCCTTCAATGAGAATACATCGGTTCTTCTGCCCAGAATTATGTGGGAGACTTACTGGAACTATTGTTTCCGATCGGGGAGGAAGAACAATCTTCTTCAAGCAGTACACTTTCCCTGATGGTGCACCTTCCATGAAGACTTCTTCTGATCCACATTTTAGGACTCCTTGATTAACGTCAATCTCACAACAGTGCTGTCGCATGAAGTCCAGACCTAGGATGCAGTCGTCCACTATGTCAGCCATGATGACCTTATGCCGGTAGATTGTGTTACCCAGTTTTAACTCCACCTCCTTCTCACCACGGACGGTTATGTGCTGACCGGTAGCTGTTACTAAATTTACGCCATTATGCTTACCGAAGAAGTCCCCAAGAAAACGATTCGCTAGTTGGGAACTGACAACCGTGCGAGAAGCTCCAGTATCCAATGTCAGCTTACATGGTCTTCCGTTCACTTCACCTTTTATGACTAGGGTGTTCCCATCATGGGCTTGTGAGACCGAAATTCTTGGGGCTATTTTAACACCAGCCAGCACCCGCCCCGCAGTCCTGGCGTTTATTAGTTTTCCTGCTGCTGGGCGGTGACATCAGCCGCCCTTCTTTCCTGGGTCTGGTCTTCGTTAGTTGTGCTTCGCTTCGGGCAACTTGACCGAAGGTGGCCTTTTTCTCCGCAAGTGTAGCATCTAGGGCTGTACCTAACACGGTCACGAACAGGTGACGCCGCAACCTCCCTAATGCGATGGGTTCGATGATCCTGCCTTACTGCCTCCACCTCCAACGCATGGGCCAAGGCGTCCTTGAGGGTCTCATGGTGCCCAAGTCTCACAGCTGCCCTTACTTCCAGGTCCCGTATGCCATCTATGAAGGTTTGAATTAGTATACCCTCGATGAGCGCGGGCGCAGTCTGGTACGCCTTTCGAACCAGCTTTTCGATTTCCAGGGCCCACTGCTGCAGGTTTTCACCACTGCGCTGCACACGATCCTTCAACTGGGCACGAAAAACGTGTTCCAGGTGCGCGTCACCGTATCTGGCCTCTAACGCCTCAACGAGCTGCTCGTAAGTTATATTTTTGCCGAGAGCCTCTAACACAGTTAAAGCCTGGTCACGAAGGGCCAAAGTAAGCGCGGTCATGGCTTGGCCCGTTGTCCACCCATTTGCTTCCATGACAGCTTCAAATTGAATTTTGTATGCCGACCAGGAAGATGTTCCGTCAAAGGGTGGCACTTTAAACCCGCGCACGGAAGGTGCAGCAACTATCGAAGCCGTAGTCCGGTCTCCAGCTTTCAGAACTCCAACCGCTTTTCTTATATCAGCGATCTGGACTTCGGCCTCGGAGATACGATTTTCATGTACCTGAACAGTCTCCTTCATGGCTTTGATGTCCTTGCCAAAAGTCGAGTGTAGATCTTTCAAAAGGAGAACCTGCTCCTCTTTATCACGCTGAAGCTGTTCTTGCAGGCGGCGGGTCTGTTCTTCCTGTCGGCGAGCCTGTTCTTCCTGTTGGCGGGCCTGTTCTTCCTGTCGGCGAGCTTGCTCCTCTTTGTCCTGCTGCAGCTGTTCCTGTAGGCGGCGGGCCTGTTCTTCCTGTCGGCGGGCCTGTTCTTCCTGTCGGCGGGCCTGTTCTTCCTGTCGGCGGGCCTGCTCCTGCAGCATCGCCATTAGCGCAGAAAGATCCATGGCTGGTGATGCTGTAGGGACACCAGACGCTTGGGAGACTGGCTCCGTCGTCGGCTGATTACCCCCAGGTGTCTGTCTAGAAGTTCCTTCAAACCGCCTCTGATCCACCTCCTGCTGGCGCTGACTCCTGGTACGGATACCTTCCGTATCCTCCTTCGGTAAAACTGGCATAATTTATCCCTTACTTCTGACACCAAATGTTACGAGCTGGGGTTCGGGATAAATTAATGGAAACCAATTTACCAAAACACACAACACAGTTTAATTAAATAAACACAAATATCGCGACTACAAGAAACGTCACTAGGAATCACTTGTTTCGCTCACTCGAATCGTATTCGCTCGCTTCCGAAATCGAACTGCCTGTCGGCCCCACAATCCGCTATTTATATTCCGAGCAGAACATTCGGGAACATTCTATACTGTGCCACAGTCCACAAGTAGCGTAGAAGCTTCGAGTCCTTTCGGGAGCCAACTGTTTAATCCCACTATTAGACGATAGATGGCGGTAGCGTCTACGTACAATTTAGTGTAGTACTTGCTACTTGACAACAGATGGCATCAGAGTGTCATTTCCAGTAGTTTCTAACACTGCCCCGTACTTAGATGGAATTAGCGTGATGTTTCTAGACTTTTCGATTTACGTCACACTGCCCCTTTCTGAGACGGAGTTAGCATGATGCTTCTAGACTTTACGATCTACGTAACAATATGTATAAATTATTGGAATATTTGTCTGTTACTAATATTTTGCGTAACACTTTTAGTGACTTGTATTCATTATTTGTAAGTAGGTAGCTTTTGCCGGCGACTTCGCCCGCATGGAGGTTAGAAAATGCATCATAAACCTTCCTCATAAATCACTCTATCTATTGGTGAAAACCGCATGAAAATCCGTTGAACATTTTTTGAGTTCTTCGGAAGTAGGCAGACGCGGCGGGGACTTTGTTTTATAATATGTAGTGATAACAATTTTTAAAATTAGTAAAAAGAATACTTACTTACATAAATATGAGTTGGACTCACAACGTTCATGTATCAATTTATAGGAGACCACAAACAACATAATTATACATTGGTTTACAAGTACCAAGTTAGGAAAGGTATGTAAGACTGTAGGTACAAAAGGCCTAGATCTCGAAATATTGTAATAATTTGAGATACCGACATTTTAAAGAAATTTCCACAAAACGCATTACTAGTCTGTACATTTACTAACGATTCCCCAGAGTAGTCAACAAAAATAAAGCAAATAACGAACATACCTAATTACTAGTAAATAAAAATGCGTTGAGTCGTTATGAATAAAGGATAGGTACAACTACTCACTCACACACGGCTGCATACCGCGTCATCGTTGGCCTTCTATTGTCAAACAGAGATAGCAATATTCCGACCGAATTTTGCCTTAGCGTCGGCTCGTGGTTAGCGAGTTTAGGCGCCGCGTTCTTAACCAAGGGAATAAAGCAGTGTCTTCTGTCGCGGGTGACGATAAAAATCGCGAGCGTAACGAAGGACTCGAGGTTTACTCCCGAGCGTAGCGAGGGTGTTAAAAACTTAAATCACGAGCGAAGCGAGGGATTTAAGACGAGTCCTGAGTGTAGCGAGGGATTTAAGTTCACCCAAGGCTAAGACAGCTTTATCAACGAGGAAAATACTCTACTTTTCATACCATTTGCGAAAAAATTAACACAATAATAATATGAGATAAGCATTTGTTGAAAATAATGACAATTAAAATAAACTTAACGTTTATGTATTTGAAGAAAACAAAAACGCGGCAAATTCCTAGACTAATATTTTTTGTCGGAAAAGCAAAGGCATCAAGCTCATACGGCCTCGTCGGTTTTCGTAATTTTATTTAATAATCATAACTGCATAATAAATGCGTATTCCTTTTTCAAAAAGACGTATAATGCTTTATATACAAACTCAATGGTGTAAACATGTAGTTTAGTATAAACTTCGGTAAGTATTCCAAATTTAAATCACATTCTCCCCCTAGAGGATGAATGAAATTCAGTACAATTTTCTTTCCCTGTTTTTAACAGATTAAAAATGACTATTGTTATGTTAGCTTTTTGTGGCATAGAATGTCACTTTTTTGAGCAAGTGGTACGAAAAGGTAATTTAGTGGTCATTGATTGTTTGGTGCCGACTCAAAATAAATTGCTTAGGCTTCTTATTTTTTGCTTTTCATTTTTTCGGCGGGTTTATTTTTTCTTAACAAGTTTTTATTTTATAACTTATTTTTTTTATTTTATTTATTTATTGGTCCATCTACAATTGTTGCACTTTATAATCTAATAATACAATGTACAATATGATGCGATAGACACACCATGCATGAACTTATTTAAAAATTAATTACAGTGGTTTTACAGTTATAAACAAACTTAATTAAAGACATACTTATTATTAAGACAGTTATAGGCTTAAATATAATATATAGGATAAGATTAACATAGTTCAGTGTAGTGTTGATTATTTTTGGTGGACTTGCTGCTTGGATTTATGAATAGATATGTGGCTATTATGTATATATATTATTATTGTGGCTATAATCTACTAATTACTACATGCTTGCAAAATCGGACTTTTCTGTAAGAAGTTATGCATTACAATCAATAAGTGAACAATCATCCCCTGTTTTTCTACCCTTAGCGTTGGAATTTTCTTTCCAAATTTATATGGGACCACCTTCGGGACATAATCTTTCCAATAAAACGACTTGAGAACTTCCTCAGTTTTTTTTTTCGTCGGTTAAAAATTACACAAGCATGACACGTCATGTTTTTGCAAATACAAAGAATTATCGCAATTACCTTTCTAGCTGTACAATCAAGAACTAGGCTACACAGAAAATAACTAAACTGCACAAAACGAATCTCATTCATATCTTGCAGCTTTAGTTTCGTACTTACCTTTTTTCAATACTATGTACTTGGCTGGCTGAAATAACGGCTGCGACTGTAATCATGAAATAATATTATTTATTTCCTTATTATATTAAATGAGTCACAATTTAATAAAGTTTCAACGTGTGGCATAATAGTTGGTAAAGTGGAGTCATTTTAATAGGGAACATTTGACAATTCATCAAAATTCAACAACGTATGAACGTAACCTTGTAACAGCGGGCATAAAATAATGTATTTTTCGTTTTGTTAGAACTGCACAATTGCTTAACTTTTTTCAATTACGATTACATATTTATTGTAATAATGACCGATACGAGTAATTTTACGATTTGCTTTCATATGAACTGACAGACGTCAAATGTTACCTATTCAAATGACTCCACTTTAGTTGGCATAATCAATAAATAATGTTCCCACTGCTGAGACACAGGTCTGTCTGTGAGAGGAATCGGGTCATAATCTACCACGCGGGCCCAGTGCGGGTTATTAGATGTCACATGTGTTCGAATTTTTGTTTCTAAGAGATGCCAGTTTCCTTACTATGTTTTTCTTCACCAAGTTTGAGAGCGGTGATGATGAAATAATTTACACAAAGTAAAGCGCCTGCTTGGGTTCGACCTCACGACCTACTACTCGTAAGTCGCGGCCGTTACCACTGAGCCACCACTGCTCTCTGCAGTTATTAAATGACATAAATAACTAAATAATTTTCCTAAACTGCAGATCTGTGTGTATTACGCCCCGATGCCATCAACACGGCATCGGCATCCAGACTCCGGGCTGCTACTGAAAAATTCCTAATGGAAAAAAATAACAACCGACTTCCTAAAACAAAAACAGTACAAAGTGAAAAATAACTTTAATTTCGGAAGTCAGTGTCTTAGGATCTGTAATTAAGGTTTTTTGCCACCGACTTCCGAATTAAAGTTATTTTTCACTTTGTACTGTTTTTGTTTTAGGAAGTCGGTTGTTATTTTTTCCATTAGGAATTTTTCGGAAGTCGGTTGTTATTTTTTTGTAAAAAGTTTTTATTATTAACTTTTTAGTTATGGTAGATACCCCGCACTAATCTAATCGCGTTATTCGTTCATTTGTCGCGTACTTTATGCAAATTTAAGACTTATATGGTTTTCACATGGACCCTATTGTCCGAATGGAACCAAATTAAAATGGGCCATTTGAAAAGCACCAGATTTCAAATAAAAAAGAATCATCTAAATCGATTCATCCAGTCAAAAGTTACGAGGTAACAAACATAAAAAAATATAGTCGAATTGATAACCTCCTCCTTTTTTTGAAGTCAGTTAAAAACCCAGTAACACTTTGCTCAACCTGGGAATAGATGCAAGGACGCAATGCCCAACAGTAGCGCCGGCGACCATTAGGCCAACGAGGCATTCAGTTTCTTTTTTATGGGAATGTCATCTCACACGTCAACTTATGACGTTGTCAGCTGCTTAACAGGACTTGACTATGGCTACCTTAATAAATTAAGGCCCTCAGCCAGGGCTTAAAAACTTGAAACTAGAGCGACTACTCGCTAAGGGCACCCCCTGTGGGGGACGGACCTCGTCTTAGGGCATCGCTGGTAGAAGGCAGCAAGGGACGGGCTGGATCGGAAGGAGGATTCAATTTATCATTTATCGTCGTATTTATAATAACTTTGTTAGAAGTGACCTAGTATAATGAACAAAACTTACCAAACAACAAAAGTAGCACCAGCTGAATCTTCTTGTAACCGGTTTTAGGACTCATCTTTCTAGCACAACGAATTGACTTAAATAATATTAAATAATAATCATAGAGAACCACTATGCCACTTCTATATGAAAAAAAAAAATCTTAGAACGTCACTTTAAATTGGAACAGCGCGCAGTGTCTCGTTCCATGTTCGAATCTGCGATGACTTTAAAAAACAAATGAGTCCGTTTTCGAATTTCGTACGGTCACTATAGTGAGGTTTCAATTGAACTATACAGAACAATACTGTAATTTTTATCTGTGCTAATTGAGTAAGTAGCTGTACGATGCACGGTACGGAACTGAGACCAAGTTTATTATTAGTTCGTATATTTTATTCCTGTTTAAGATTTTTCCTTATTTGAATCAGTACTCGGTATGCGATTGATTTTACTTGTTATGAGTCATTATTTTGTCTTGTATGTACTTACATCGCGTGTTTTGCAAGTATTTGCAGGTTTTAAAAATTATATTTTTATTTATTATAAAAAGAAGCCGGTTCTTAAGATCTAGCGTTTAAGACGAATAATCTAACTTATTTTTAACTGATGAAGTCCTGAGTTTAGTCCTTTTCTATTTTCTTCCCGCAGGTGTCGTAAAAGGCGACTAAGGGACTTACTAGAGAATGTGCAGCAGAGATTCCTATTCATTTTACCTCCATACTGCGATCGCCTGCAAAGCGTGGCGATTATGGCAAAGTCCGCTGGGGTTGGCCTATATCCAACAGTGGACGTCTTACAACCGAAATGATGATGATAATGATGATTCAAAAAAATTTGGAATGTTCTAATATCATGTTATAGTTATTTTATCGTCAGCAAGTACCTACATTATATGGTCATGTTTGCAGCCAACCTTTATAGAACTCACACATATGCCAGCAGTACGCGTAGCATGACCACCGTAGAAACGGGTTTTGTCGACGGAAGAATAGACAAAATCACAGATAGTAGAAAGATTTCTACCGTCCAAAGCATGGCTATGAAAACTGAAGAGAGGAAATGTTTCTATTCTTCAGTCGACAATATTCTACGATGTCGAGCAAAGCGACTTTTGAGTTGGAGTTTCAGTTGGGGGTTAATTTTTTTTTACAGGATTATTAATCCCACTGTATGACTATTCAATGAAAAACTCCTTAGCGGATCCACTTTAATTACATTAGTTACCAGTTTCTTGCTATGGAAAGAATAACTGTCTTTGTCTTCATAGAAACCCGAGTCTACGGGTCGCCCCGTGCTCGTGCCGAAGAGATGTCGAATTGAATAGAAAGAACTTTGTCTATTCTTGGTAGAATAGAGATAGAATTGGTCATGCTACGCCTGCAGGCCTCACTGTTTTCTTTGTTACTGTGTCTTCATATAGGTACGTCTCCATTCCACTGAGTCGAATGCCCTAAGACGATTAACACACGGCACCGCGCACCACCGCGGTAGGCGGCGAAGCGGATCTCATGTCGCATTGCCCTCTATTAAATCCGTCGATGCCTAACACACGTACACCGACCGACCGCGCGGTCAATTCGCTTTACGCAACCGCCCTCCGTGGCGGTGCGCGGTGCAGTGTGATAATCGCCTTAAAACTAGATCGACTAAGCGCTAAGGGCACCCTCGTGGGGTAAGGGCCTCGGCTTAGGCGATTGGGTGAATTGGACCTCGAATTCGGAATCAGCGACCCCAAAAACGTAAGATCAACATGGTCCGGTCTTGGGTAGATTTATTTGTTTTTTTTTTGTAGCTGGGTTAATACGCTAAAGTGTAAAATTTCAAATAGCGATATTTTGCTGAAAAAAAAAGATATTTGAAAAAATCCAAATATGTATATGTTTAAAGGGGGAAAGGTTTTTTTTTTTTTTTTTTTTTCAGGATGGGAAATCATCAAATGACTTCTCCCGCTCTGGGCGGAGCGGGAGGGCGTGTCAGACTTTTACTGACTAAAACCCACCCGTGTTCCATCAGTTGCCCATGTGCCAGGGTCACGGTATCTCTTTCGCACAATCACGCGACCCCGGCAGGCATCGGTCCTAGTAGACCTCTGCACTGCTGCTGACATCTCTTTGAGGCGCGCGTGGAACACTGCGCGCCGTCGACCCGAGCTTGGTCCTTACCGGGCGGCGAGCTACCCATTGCTCGCCACCCGCAAGCTCGCGCCTACGGTGGCCGGGAGTCCGCAATCGACTCCCGACGCCCGGGGCGTCTCCTCCTGCGGCGGCTAGGGACGTGAGGGCGCAGAGACTGCCACTCCCTCACGTGCCCCGCCTCCTCCTTCGCGAGCATTACTGCTTCGCAGAAGGAGGTGACGGCTTCCCATTCCCTCTCGCTCCGTACCATGGCTCGCACCAGGGCCGGACGCGAGAGGTCGCCGCCGCCGATCGCCTCCACGAGGACACGGCGGTGCCCCGCCCAGGCTGGGCACACCTCCACCGTATGCTCCACCGTGTCCTCCAGACGATCCTCGCAATGGAAACACCCGGACGTATCCTCCCGCTTTATCCTGAACAGGAACCCACCGAAGCACCCATGCTCGGTGAGAACCTGCGTCAGGCGGAAGGTGAGGACGCCGTGACGCCTCTCTATCCACTCCTCAAGAGTCACCAAGAGGTGGTACTTTCAATTGCCATACAACGTTTTTTGATAATCATATATTTCCTTCTGCCACGTAACCTCAAACACCGCAAAAAAACACGTTTTTTGCACTTTTAGGTTAGGATATCTCGAAACCCTGACGTGATAGAGCAATTTTGAGGCCAGATTTGAATTCAGTGCGTCAAAATCCTTCGGAAAAGTATAGTCCGGTTTCTGGGTAAAAATGTTGTCGGCCTGTGATATCATCAATCAACGTCTCCCGCTCTGGGGAGAGCGTGTCAGACTTTTACTGACTAAAACCCACCCGTGTTCCTTCACTTGCCTATATGCTAGGGCCACGGTATCTCTTTCGAACAAATCTCGCAACCCTGGAGGCCTTAATTTATTAAGGTAGCCACAGGCAAGTCCGATTAAGCAGTCGACAACCTCAGAGATTGAAGTGCGAGATGTCATTCCAAAAAAAAAACACTGAGGCGAGGATGAGCGTATAAAGATTTGTAGCACGAAATAAAAGTCTATAACTTTATACAAAAATAAATGTAATATAAAAAAAAAACACAATTTAGACAAGACAGGAACAATAAAATACGTACAAAGCTAATGCTTATTTCTAAAATAATTTCTTCTAGCAAACCTGCGATACGAGCATAGATATAAGAGATGTAGACAACGTGTATTGCCAAAAACTATTTACTAATTTAGGATACAATAATGAATTAATGATACAAGATTTAAGCTGCGATTAATAAACTTTTTAGACAAAAAGAATACATCATGTATTCTTTTTGTCTAAAAAGTTTATTATCCTTTACTTTTTAGGTGACATTTAACTTTGCTATGTCCTTAAGCAAATGAGTACGTTTTAGTGTCAAAGTCGGATCTCTACTGAGGATTCTTAGCACCCGCTGCCCTGCCGTTACCTAGGTCGATACCGAAAATAGGACTTACCACTATGTTGTACCTGGTTATGGTTAACTTAGGGCAAAATAGCGGTCACAGTACGTTATTTTTTACCGTATTATTTTGATATCACACGCAGATTCATACTGCATTTGTTTCTAACCGTATGAACCATAGAATGTTGTGGAATCCCAATTTTTTCCATAAAAAGGAATGAAGGAAGTTTGTGTTATTTAGGGAATTATATAAGTGTCCACGTAAACCTATCAATCCTTTTCTTATCTCCCCTGGTGGATTGGCCTAATGGTAAGCCCAGAGCTTGTAACCCGTCTCCAGTCTTATTGTGAGAACGGGGAACTGACATACTCACACACACTCACACTCACTCACTCTCTCACTCTCTCACACTCTCTCTCATACCTCTATCTTACTTTGTATGTAGTTGAAAAGGAAGGCTGTCACCAGGACCGACTTAGGGGTCCCGGTTATCTGTGACCTGTGAAATTGACTGCCTCCCCTAGAAGGGGTTCAGCAGGGCTCGAGCTTCGGCGGGTGCATTGGGTCAACACCCACTCTGCTTCGTTGACACCGTAAGGTTTCTACCGAGGACCACGAAACTGTGGTTTTACCCAGAGGGGGCCACTACGTTTTGACGATTCTCTTAATTAGAGAAACATTCGGTGGGCTCGAGGGGAGAGAAAGGTGCTGCCCGTCCCGGAGATGACGCTGAACGCATCTAGGGGGTTTGGCCTATCTTGGTGGCTCGGGCGGTGGTAGCGGCCGTATGCTTAGCGGGGGTGCGGTAGAGGGCACTGGGGCGCGAATACGCGGACTTGGCAGGGCTCCAGCGGCAAGGGTCAGAACGGGGTCTTAGGAGGGCGCTGTCTGGCTACATAACCGTATTTTCCCGTAGTGTCTTAACAACGTTGAAGTTTTTAAAACTATAAACTGTCGCCTACACGCTAAAGACATCCTCTGAGGCAAATCCTTGGGGGATCCATAAGTATGCAGTACAGTACTACGGTGACCTTGCTGATTGTGACATGACCTTTTGAGTGGTTTCGGGCTCTTTTTTACTTTATATTTTATTTTAAGGTTTAACCTACTATATCTAGAGGATTTAATTCTAACCAAGAAATATTAGACAAAAAATAAACTTATCGAACGGCGGCAACTGATGGGTCACGTTGACTGAAGGCTTAAGGAACGACTCTTGAATGAATAAAACATCTATGTGATGGTCGCAGAGGAAGGTTGCGAATCACATCTAGCTGTCCTAAGATACCATTAGCATTGGAGACGCCTAACTTGAGGAACGGGGTTTCGTCCAAGCTATTATTCCTTTATCCACAATTGGGGCTTTGGCTAGAGAAGGAAGCGAGGGCTTGCGTAATTTCCGGACACGCATTTTATATCGACTAGATCATGAGCAAGTTGCTGGCATTTCTAGCGGCAATTAGTTCTCTAGCCATCATTTTGGCATGGGGAGGGGAAAGGGCAGTGAACATGCCTGAAATGACATTGAAGGCGTCGAGGGGCTTAGTACTAACCCTGGAAGTGGTTGCGGCTGGGGCTACGGGGGGCGTGGCTGGTGCAGTAAGAGCGGCCGTGGATTTGGCCGCGGGTCCGAGAGGTTGAGAATGGAAGCCGGCACACTCATGGAGGAGGCCAAGGCAGGGAAAGCCTGCCCGTGGTTAGGGTAGTTCCAGGGGCTGAGTCGTTGAGGACTCAGCCACTCAGGTAGCTTGGTTGAGGGGTTTTCCCTTAACTGGCGGGTATCGGCGCGCTTTGCCAGCTTTAGGGAGGTGGACTTGGGGGCTTTGAGGCAACCCGCTAGTTTGCCGGGTTGCCGGAATCTCTGCAGAGCACACATCTAGGTGGCTCGGTGCAGCGAGTACGGTCCTTTGGCTGGGAGCAGTGTGCCATACCGTGATCTCCCAGGCACTTAACGCACCTGGGAGTGGCAAAGCAGTGATGGGCTGAGTAGCCGTACAGTTAGCATCGGTGGCACTGGCCGATGATGCCGGACTTTCTAGGTTTCACTATCGTGATGCCGCACACTGGTCCCAAATTAAAAAAAAAGTAGACATTGATAGTAGACCGCTGATATTTTTTTTTATTGTTGATACAATGATAACAGATAAGGCAAAAAAATATTATTGTCCTACTTCAAATACTTTTCTGTAAAAAAAATATTTCTTTTTTTTTTGTATGGGAGCGATTACATTTTACTCAATTTCTCAAAAACTTTAAGCGATGTCGAGATGGCAATCACATATGTTAGAAAACTAATAATTCTGAGTATTTGGCTCGAAGAAACTTATTGCTTATCTCTGCGTACTTTCGAGATAATAGTGACAGAAAATAACATTTTTTTTTTAATGTTAATTTTTTGCTTTTTTTTAATCATAGCCTTACTTTAGCACATAATTATAATGTATGCGTAATGTCAAATAAGTAAAAAGAGACTTCTCTGTAAAAGAGGTTATGGGGGCTCACTAATGACTGAAAAGCTATGACCTTTCTGAAGGAGTACTTTCATCAGTTCTAAAAAACAATCAAAATGAAGACATATTAAGCTGCAAACATAAAGTTGAATATGTTCACAAACGATTCTGAAAAAATATTATGGTGAAAGATTAATATTTGGGTCTATATTCTCTTGAGAAATCTCTATTTCCTCGTTTTCCAACTAAAGCAATTCATTGTTCAAGATCAAAGCACTAGCCTCTGGAAACAACTGTTTATGTAAACGAGCAAACTTTGGTTTGATATGGCTGATGTAAGGATCTGAGCTAATTAGAAAGCTGTGGATAATGTCTAAATTAGTCTGAACTCTACCGATTTTTCTTGTATGTGCCATTCTAACATTCCGGAAATCTTTATTCCTCGCTTCGGAAGCTTCTTCGGAAAGCATGCCTATCGGAATAAAGGAGAAATTTTCACAAATATCAGCACCGTGTATCAACAATTTATGGACACTTGAAGGCATGTAATACCATGGATATAAGTTTACATATAGCATTGCTGTTTCTTTACAATATTCCCTAAACAAGTTGGTATTAATAAGTTGACCAGATGAAATTGTTTGTAAAATGACTGCAAATCTCTTGATTAAATCAGGGTGGATACCCGTTATTTTAGCAGATACTTCATAATTTTCAAAAAACCTTCTTGCCGTGTTACCGTCATTGGTTGTACCAAATCCCTGTTTTACTATGTCAATTAACAAACCAGTTCTTTCCCGGAATTCTTCTTGTGTCAAATTCTTTTTAATTTCTTTTAACAATTTATCTTCTTTTCGTGCAGCCCACTTTTTGAAGTCTAAGTTGTACGAAATGTGTAAAATACATTCCATACATCTTATCCACATATGAAGCGAAGACAGACCATATTTATACATATCTTCTCTGATGAGTCTTTTGGATACAAAGTCCAAGTCATTCATTTTGCTAGGTGGGGTATTGCAAATATTACAAACAGCTGCAGAAGAAGTATTGTAAATCACAGTAGAAATTTTCCCATCAATCATAGTCATGTACAAATCATGTTTAATATCAAAATTATCTACAATTGTGGGAACAAGATTACGAATTTCTTCCTCTAAGGATGCACTTTCCTTCTTTATCAATTCATTTGTTTCTTTCGCAAATATAAAGCCAATTGGACGACAATAGTTTGTTGAAGAGGGAGCAGGATTTTGCCACAAGATAGTACCACTCTCTTCTTCCAAACGAAGCGGAACCAAACTAATCATGAAAACTAAAGAATCGTCAATTTTAGTGTCGGAGTGTGACTTTTGTTTATAATTACTTTGAGAAGATGACCCGTCAAAACCCCATTTGCTTATTAGTTTTAGCGATTTTTGTCGGCAGAGTTGTGCTGAATTGTTTTTAATATCCTATTAGTTGTCAAATCTAGAAGCGATTGAAGTCTTATCTTAGCATCAGATTCAGTTACAGTTATGTCTGACTCTGGAGGATAACAAGTTTTTTTAGCTTCCAGGAGCTTTTGATAGGATGGAAGACCATACATTTTCTCTGAAGCAAGAATAGTTCTTAAATTTCGATATTGCCATTTTGACAAATTTGTTGAGGTGTAAAGCGCTAACGTTTTATCATCTGGTAAACACGGTTTGTCAGTCTTTTTAGCGAATAGTACATCATGTACCATCTCACATTTTTCCTTGTTTTGGCTGAGTTCGTTTAATATAGCTGCTAATTTTGTTTTTTTAGACTCTTAATTTGGCACATAAAGCATAAACTAATTCCTCCTCTGTGTGATCTAGAAGTGTTAGAGAACGCCTTTTCTTCTGTTTATCAGATATATCAACAAATGGTTTTTTACTTGTACCATAACTTAATTGATGAGTATCCACTTGCGTTTCGAAATTTGGAATTACTTCCTCGGCAACTTTAAAAATGCTGCTTAAATCGATATTTTGACATTTTGGCCAAACTATTTGGGATTGTAACCAGTCTGAATTTTTGTTAAGAAAGGTCTTTTGAGCTCTACTGGAAGCAGACCATCTTTTTGAGATATTACTTGAAAAATTACGACAAAATAATTTAATATTACTCAAATCTTCGGAAGACAATTCAACACCAATACGTTCAATAAGAGCATTACATAAAAATTCGACATTTTTAAAACCACCTGATTTAAGAACAACGTATAAGTCTAAGTTGGTGACAAATGCGGACATATTATAATTTTAAGGAAAATTGAAAACAAATTAGAATCAAAGATATCAAAGACAAAGTGACTTTGATTTTAACAAAAAAAATTACGAAAACAAATTCGACGAAAGAAAGACAAACAAAAATTATTTGATTTTAAAATCCAAAGATTCAAAATACAACAATAACAAAACAAAAAAACAACAAGCATTTCTTCAAGCGCACAGAAAAAATAAGGACACGTCTTATCGCAACCACATTTAGTTGTACACTAAGTGAGGTGTACGCGCGCGATTCGTGACCGTATTACGTTACGTCATGAGAGGCGGCCATCTTGTTATCCCGGCAAACTCGCGTCGAAGCTCCATTTTGCTGGCCAGCGGACCTATTGCGATATGAGTAAGGCTATGATTAAAAAAAAGCGAACAATTAACATTAAAAAAAAATTGTTATTTTCTGTCACTATTATCTCGAAAGTACGCAGAGATAAGCAATAAGTTTCTTCGAGCCAAATACTCAGAATTATTAGTTTTCTAACATATGTGAATGCCATCTCGACATCGCTTAAGGTTTTTGAGAAATTGAGTAAAATGTAATCACTCCCATACAAAAAAAAAGAAATATTTTTTATAGAGAAAAGTATTTGAAGTAGGACAATAATATTTTTTGCCTTATCTGTTATCATTATATCAACAATAAAAAAAAATATCAGCGGTCTACTATCAATGTCCACTTTTTTTTTATTTGGGACCAGTGTGCATGCCGGTCCGATTGCAGATGGCCTTCACCTTGAATATGGGGTGGTGACCCTCCGTGGGAGGGCATACCACCAAGACCATATTGAAGGCTACGCCTTGTCTGGACCGGTGCATACGATGGACCTCTAGGACAGGCACGTTCTGTCTTTCGAGGTCCGCCTTGATTTCGCTGGTGGCGATTTCGCAGGGAATCCTGCGAATTACCACCCTGGTCTGACGCTCCGCTGGCAGGGAGTAAGTGTGGTAGGACACATTCCTTGTCGAGAGGAGTCTGGTAAGGTCGCGAAAGTCGCGAGAAGTGGGGACTGGCACTTTGATGCCTTGCTGGGTGGCTCGGGCATTCGTGAAATTTACCTTTAAGTCAACGCACCATTTGGAAACTTCGGTCCATTTCGGCTTATTCTGTTACAGGCGCTGGGGGAGAAACTTTCCTGGCGGCTGAGGCAGAGGGTGGGGCGCTAGCGCTAGCGCGGGGGGCGACAACCTTCGCAGAGGTGGATGCGATAGGGCTGGAGGTAGTGGTGACGGGGGAAGCCTGCGGCGTCAGGACTCGGGACGGAGGAGCTGATTCCTCGGCCGCTATTATTTTAGGGACTGGGGCGGAGCTGCACGACTTCTTTTTTCGTTTGCTGCCCTTTTCCTTCGAGCGGGAAACGACTTCGTAGGCCTCCCCGTCTGATAACGGGGAGGAGGTCGAGTCGGCCCAGGGGGCTGAAGTTTCTGCATCCGCGGCAGCGGGGACCTCTTCGGTGTCCATGGACACCGGAAAGCAAAGGGGCGGCTGAGCCGGAGGGTACTGGGTACGCTGAACGCAGAGATGTTGTTGGAGTCGGCGATGATATGGGTTTTGGTGGCTTTGATTTCCCAGGCTTAAAGGTTTAAAAAAGCCCTACAGTTCGGGTCATTAAGGAATAATTTAAAGACCTCAAAGAAGTCCGCTAAATCTCCGAGACGGGGGGCGGGGGGAAACTAGTTGCTCGTGAGAGCGAACTAGCCAAATAAAAACTTAACCCTAACAACCTAATCCTCGGGTGGGTTAGCCGAGGGGTGTGTGACCCTCCTTGTCGGGTATAGACAGGGAGGTGACTACTTATTGGTGAGCCCTAAGCTTGTGTCTCGTCGCTAATCTACGTTGTGGAATAGAGATACCCTGACTAGTCTAGTGCAGGGGTATAGAGATACCAGGACGCGGCTGTGAAAGGAAAACTGTCACCAGGACTGACTAGGAGCTCCCCCAAGGCCAGTGATCTGGGACCCGTCCAGTTGAGTGCCTAGCCCTGAAGGGGTTCGGCGAGTGTATTGGGTCAACACCCCACTCGGCTTCGTTGACACCGCGAAGGGGCAGGGAACGAAGACGCGCTAAACCGGCTTGCCTAAGAGCTAGCGGAAGGTAGGGGATCCAGGACAGGAATTTGAAGGGACGAGGGTAGAGGTAGCCGCAACTATTATTTTGAGTTTGCTGGCCTGGGAAGTGGCTCCGTTTTGCCACTTACTTCCCTTTCTACGACTTCTCCCACTTCAGCGCAGGACAACTAGGAAAGGGCGTCGTCAGCGTCCGAGAGTGTGTCTGAAGTGTCCTTACGCTCAGTATTCTGACAAGGGCTAGGGGCTGCGTTACACAGCTGCAGTGCATCCATTGTCTTAGAAACAATAGGGACGGAAATAATGACTTTGAGGGCGGATGACTCCAAAGGAATCTTTGTAATAAAGAAAGAAAGAAAAAAAGAAAATACATTTATTTAGCGCAGTTGGTGTGTAATGCGATAATGCCACACGGAAGGTAAGGATTTCCGCGGAAGGCGGAGACAAAAGACTGTCAAAGTCATCGCTGAAGTCAAAGGAGGGAGTAGGGGCTCGCTGGAGCTCAGCAAGTTTCTTGGCACACTAGACGAGCTTGCGAATTGGTCGATATCGGACTCTGTATAGACACTACACACCTCTTTTTTCGGAATGGCATCTTTGTCGGCGGTTAAATCGGACTTTCCTGTGATTCCTTCAGCCAAGATTAGACATGTACTGCATGCCTATGGATCCTTTTACACCTTGTACATCATCATCATTATCATTACATTTTAAGTCACTTCGCTGTCTGTCTGTCCCTATGTATGCTTATATATCTTTAAAAGTACGCAAGGGATTTTGATGCAGGTTTTTTTTAATAGATAGAGTGATTTAAGAGGAAGGTTTATATGTATATAACATGCATAATATAGTAAAGAAACGCTGATAATTTTAGAGGTTTCTAATGTGATGTCATAAATAAACACATTTTTTTGCGCTTACATTGCGAACGCTGGCTGAACCCTACGAAATAGCTCAAAATAATGTACTACAGTATAGTACACCTTAAAAAGTTCTAAAAAAAAATCCGCAATGGTATATGTCTAACTCTTAGGGATAACCCACAATAACCACTTTTATCCTTTACTTTTTACGAGAAATAATGGCTAATTTATGAATGCGATTTTTAGCAATACAGCATTAATCCTTATCCAATTAAGTACCTTAAATAAATTGTGCATTTCATGTAGATCAAAATTGCCCTTTACAGCATATCATTAAAATGAATATTATAGAAGATATCAGAGATTATAATAAAATAGCCGCCGAGCGGCTAGCGGGTCGTCCGGCGTCCGGCCGTCCCGGTTGGTAGCGGTCGGGTAGTGCAGGATTAGTAAGATTTAGTGTTGGGATTTTATCCGGATAAATACTCAAAATGGATAAATACTCGATAAATATCCGTTTTTACTGAGTTTTTATCCAAAACAGCGGATAAATACTATTTTATGTTTTCGTAACGTAAGTTTTGTCATTTTACTAACAAAAGGATTAAAATTAATGAAAAATAGACAATGCAGATTGTTATCGTACCTTATTAATCATTTTAACAATTACAAAACGCCGATATTGACAATAATCTTATACCTTTAAACGAGCAATTCTTGTATACAAATATATAATCTTATTCTCGGAGACGGCTCCAACGATTTTCATGAAATTTAGTATACATGGGGTTTCGGGGGCGATAAATCGATTTAGCTAGGATTACTTTTGTAAAATGTCGTTTTATTCGTGTTTTCAATTACCATCTTTATCGATAATTATAATCAAATTGTAAAATCTCGTCCCAGGATCTTCAATGAAACTCATGTAGAACACAATAGCACAATATATATTACAGGTTTATCTCTCTACAGATTATTCAAAAAAAACATATGTTCCAGGAGTACTTATACTTTCGCCGGTAACGTAACCATAACTTGATCTATTTCGACGCTAACGCCATCTAGTTAGAAAACAGGTACTAAAAACAATTTTTCTTACTTTAACTAAAAATTATTACACTGAATAAGATATGGTTTAACATTCCGCCCACCAAGGACATGCTCGAAAGAGTTGTCCTTTAAATTAAAGCCGCCCACCATGAGGTCAAGGGCTATAAAATAATAATGAAAAACAAAGTAAAATAATAAAAATAATAAACCACATCAATCACTGGTTGGCAATACACAAAGTTTGCAAATTGGTCTTTTAAATACAGAACCATTACACTTTATGGTTACAACTCGTGTGAGTCCGTCCGAACCAGGATGCTTCTCTAAAATCCTACCCAATAACCATTTGCCTGGAGGTAGATTGTCCTCTTTTACAAGGACAATGTCGCCAATCTTCGGCTCAATTTCTTTTTGCGACCATTTATAACGGTGTAGCATCGAAGTTAAAAATTCTCTAGACCATCGTCGCCAGAAGTCTTGAGTCATTTTTTGTAACAGTTGCCATCGCCTCAACGAGCCCACAGAGCTATGTTCGTAATTACGTTCCGGCACAAGAACCAGGGGTTCCCCGATTAGAAAATGACCGGGTGTTAGCGGCATTGGATCACCAGGGGTTTGGGAAATATGAGAAGTTGGTCTTGAATTGAGGCAAGCCTCAATCTGCACAAGTAAGGTAGCCATTTCCTCATAAGTAAGAGTGGAATCACCAATCACGCGCTTCAAGTGGAATTTTGTTGACTTGATGCCGGCTTCCCAAAGTCCACCAAAATTTGGTGCATGGGGAGGGATAAAATGCCACTTGACACCTTTACTACCGAGCCAACTCCTAATTTCGTTAGCGGTTGCTGACTGTTCAGCGGCGACTAATATTTGCAGTTCCTTGGCTGCGCCTACAAAATTTGTACCATTGTCGCTCCAAATATCACTGCAATGGCCTCGTCTAGCGACAAATCTCTTGAAACCGGCTATAAAACTTTCAGATGTAAGGTCACTAATGGCCTCGATGTGCACTGCTCGAGTGACCATGCACACAAACAGGCAGATGTAACCCTTGTAAGCCTTATTGCCACGACCCTTAGATACTCTAATGTTAATCGGACCGGCGAAATCAACACCTGTATGCAAGAAGGGCCTGGCTGGAGTCACTCTACAGGTCGGCAATTGACCCATGAGCTGATTTTTAAACGTCGCTGAATGCCGAACACATACGACACACTTACGTACGTAAGCCTTTACTAATTTTTTTGCAGATAGTATCCAATATTGTGTGCGCAAATAGTTTAACATCAATGTTGGACCTCCGTGGAGAGTGGTTTTGTGAGCTTCACTGACGAGCAGAGTAGCGAAGTGATGGCGCTGTGGAATTATAATAGGATGTCTCATGCTTGCTGGCAGTTGAGACTTTTCAATTCTTCCTCCTACTCTTAAAATTCCTTGCTCATCCAACATAGGACATAAAGGTCGTAATTTGCTCTTTTTACTTACGCTTCCTGTCTTCTGAATGTGTTCTATGTCTTCTTTAAATTCTTGTTCTTGACATTTTTTTATGCAGATTTCTAGCGCGGCTCTCAATTCCTCACTTGTCAGGTAAGTTTCTTTATGTTGTTTAAATCTTAAAAATCGTCTACAATATGCCACTACTCTGATTAATTTGTGATATGATGAATACTTTGTCCACAGCCCATCCTCTACATTCATTGACACATGTGCTTTAACGCCTTTCGATGATCTTTCTTCGAGTTTAGTTGACATCGAGTTTGGTTTGGCGTAGTCAATTGATTCCTTATTTAACCACAACGGACCGTGCTTCCACAGAGTTGACTGTGAAAGTGCTGAAGGTGTCATACCTCTTGACGCGATATCTGCAGGGTTGTGAGTAGATTTCACATGTCCCCATTGAGGATTATCCAACAAACTTAGAATTTCAGATACCCTGTTACCAACGAATGTTGTCCAGCGACTGGGATGACTACTGAGCCAAGCCAGAACAACAGTCGAGTCTGTCCAACAGTGTATATTGTCTTTAGGTATTGCTAGTATCTCTGCTACCTCCACAATTAATTTAGCCAACAGAACAGCACCCATCAACTCGAGACGAGGAATCGACAGTTGCTTTACCGGAGCAACCTTGGTTTTTGCCGATATTAAATTAATTTTAATACTCCCGTCAGCGCTGATTATCCTTAAATACGTAACAGCTGCATACGCTACATTAGACGCGTCACAAAAACCATGTAATTCTACAACTACATCGCCCTTTCTTGTTTCAACCCATCTTGGTGCATGAAACTCAGGTAAGTTTAGTAGTTCCTTTTGATATGTTTGCCATTCTTTTAATAAATCTTCAGGTAATCGATCATCCCAATCGATCCCGGCTAGCCATATTCTTTGAATCATTATTTTCGCCGGTATAACACACGGCGCTACCCACCCTAAGGGGTCGAACAGTCGTGATATATCTGATATTACTTTTCGTTTTGTTACAGATGCAGGTTGCGGAAATGTTATTGAATATCTGAAACTGTCAGATTCTCTATCCCAAGAAAGTCCTAGTATTTTCACCACCTCGTTTAGTTTTATCTCTACTACTCCTTCCTGATTTGTACCTTCTCCCAATATTTCCTCTGCTAATTCCTTGTTATTTGTCATCCACTTCTGTAATGGAAACCCACCTTTCTCCAGTAGTTTTTGCATTTCCCTGTGAATCCTTTTTCCATCCTCTACCGTTTGACATCCTGACATATAATCATCTACATAAAATTCGCTTTTTAATGTTTCAGACATTCCCGGAAACTCAGCTCCTTCATCGTGTTCCAGCTGCTGCAACGACTTCACGGCCAGGTAAGGTGCGGATGCAGTGCCAAAGGTGACTCTCAGCAATTCATACTCTTTTATTTCAGATGCAGGTTCACTACGCCAAAGTATTCTCTGGAAGTGTGTGTCTTCAGGAGCGACCTTGATCTGCCGGTACATTTTGACTATATCTGCGCATAATACAATTGGATACGTACGCCATCTCATGATGAGGTGACGTAATTCCGGTTGTATGGTAGGACCTACCATCAACATGTCATTAAGGGATTCACCATTAGAACCTTTAGCCGAAGCGTCGAATACAACTCTGACCTTGGTAGAGGTTTTATCCTCACGAATCACTGCGTGGTGAGGCAGATAGACTGCTTCTGACTGCTTAGTATCAGTTTCGCGAGACACCATCTTCATGTGTCCAAGGTCAAGGTATTCTTGGATTACATCGGTGTATTTTCTTTTGATCTCAGGATCTTTCTTGAAACGCTGTTCAAGATGATGAAATCGTTTCAGTGCGATTTCTTTGGTGTATCCGATTTTACTTCGTGGATTTGATTCGCGAAATGGAAGCTTGACTACGTATCGCCCGGTAGCGTCTCGTCGAGTAGTACGAGTGAAGAATTCTTCGCACTGCTGTTCTTCTTGGGTAAGTATCTTTTTCTTATTAGTAATATCAGATTCGATCTCCCAAAACTGTTTGAGCATATCATTGTCACTGAGGTGTGAATGCATACTAACTATAACTTTGTGACAATTTGCTGAATCGAGATCGCAATCTGCGGGTGTTAGTCCAGACAAAATCCACCCCAGGCTTGTGTTTTGAGCAATTATGGGGCCTGGAGAGTGTTTGACTAAACCCTCTTTAAGAACTTGGCTGTAAACTTCTGCTCCAAACAAAACGTCGATTTTGTTTGGAGTGTGGTATTCTGGATCCGCCAGAGTTATATCTTCTAGTTCAGGCCAAGTTGATATACATAGTTTAGTTGACGGAATCAACGTTGTAATTTTACTTAACACATATGCTCGAACTTGAATAATTGCATTAGGATCGTGACGTGAATGAATGGTTACGCAAACCATGAATCTAGAGGCAAAAGCGCCTTCGTCACCTCCTATGCCTGAGACCATACTCTTATTTGGTATTTTCTTCAGTCCGAGCAATTGGACTGCTGACTCGGTTATGAAAGAGGCCTGGGATCCTTGATCCAATAACGCCCTCAGCAATTGTTTACGACCATTCTGAGTCTGTGCTTCGACTAGAGCGGTCGCTAATAAAACTTGATTTGGTATAACCTTTGTAGAAAAGTGTGTTGCTATGGTTGAACACTCTGATTCTTTTGCCGTACCGGAAGCAGTTTGCAGTGAGGACACTGCTGATTTTACAGCTACTGCCTCTACCGGATGGCTATTGGGTGACGATGATCTTGAAGATGCCTTGGGGTGTAATAATGAGTGGTGTCTACGCTTGCAAACGTGACATGATGTTTTAACGCGACAATACTTAACTGAGTGATTCGCGCCTAGACAATTGTAACACAAATTGTGAGTTCGGACAAACTCACTTCGACTTTGGTAACCTTCTTTACTAAACTGTTTACAATTACTTATATAATGATCTTGTTTACAGAATGGACATATGATTTGTGCTGAGTTATTACTATTAGATTTGACTGCGTGAAAAACCTTTGGTTTACTATCTGTGGACTTCTGCTTTGACTTGGATGTGTCTAAGTACTCCAAAGAGCGGAACCTTGACTCTAAAAATGTTTTAAATTCTTCAAAAGTTGGTAATTCTTCATCTGCACTAATTTTCAATTCCCACAACTTTCGCGATTCACTATCTAGCTTAGCACTGATTATATAGATAACTATAGCATCCCATGATTTAACTTCAATTCCGAGAGTACTTAAGCCATGCAAACAGTCCACAGTGGTATCCAATAATTCTTTAACCGCAGTTGATGACTCTGATACATTTGATTGATTTATCAATCTCTTCAACATAGAATTAGATAAATATCGTTTGTTATCATAGCGTTTATTTAACATTTGCCAACATTCTTTATAATTTGCGGCTGTCACAGGAGTGTGACGCAACAATTGTTCTGGTTCACCCGATAAATGACCTTTCAAGTAATGCAGTTTTTGTACATCGTCAATTGAATCATTTTTGTGGATGAGTGATAAGAACAAATCACGGAATGAAGTCCACTCTGTATACTTGCCTGAGAAAGTAGGAATAACAACCTTAGGTAATTTCACATTCGTATACGTATTTGACGATGAAGCTTTATCTACACTTGCTTTTGTAGGTGTTAGTTGTTTAATAGACTCTTTCAACTCGGATTTATAAGTAATGTAAATATCCTCAGTAAGGTCATATGTCTCTGAAGTAAAGTAATTATGTTTCAAATCTAGTTTTTCTACTATGTTCCTGTGCGTTTTTATGAAATTAGACCATAGTTGTTCTAATGCTTCTAACCTTGCTTCTAAATATGACAATGTTATCCGTTCTTTAGGTGATTTTTTATAATTTGTTCTACCTTTTTCAATATTTCTTTTGTTATCAAGCTGCAAGTTGACTAACGAATCCATGACTATACAGTGGTATCAAACTAAATCAATTCAGAAACAACAAAAGAAAACAAGTTGCACAAGAACACAGAAATTTTACAAGTGTAAAACTGATGAAATTTTTCTAAGTCTATGAGGACAACAGAAAATTTTACAAGTGTTTTTTAACTTACAAACTTTTAGAAAATCGGGCATAGGTTCCCCGTCGGTTCACTTTTTTCTTAAACAGTCTAAGTCTAAACTACTTAAATTATTCTAAGTCTTGATTGTTACGTTAAATTCAAAGTTCCAAATCTTGATAACTTCACAAATAAAATTGTACTCACGGTTTTTATTTTCTAAGTCCACAACACGTCACTCACTATTACTTCTCCGGTTTGTTGCTACCGCACACCAGGGGGCGCGCAGTACGCCTCTCAGGTACTCTGGATGTCACCTTCACTTCTTCTCGATCCGGTTGTCCGCAATCGGGATGTCCGGAAGCCCGCAGAACTTGCTGCGGTGGCGCCCTCTGCAGGCGACGTCCTCAGAAACACTCGGTCTCCGCGGTCGCGCCCTCTGTAGGCGACGCTAAAGCACTTCAGTGGCGATCCACCACTGCTTTCTGTGCTGATACACAAAAACTCAGTGCGTAATTACACGTACGCACTGCTCCGGTTTCGAAGGACCATGTAAAATCTCGTCCCAGGATCTTCAATGAAACTCTGTAGAACACTATAGCACAATATATATTACAGGTTTACCTCTCTACAGATTATTCAAAAAAAACATTTTTTTTTTTTTGTGGGGCATCTCGTAGTGAATCCTGAAAAGATTGTGACTACTTAAACGGATTGGGGCCCGGCGAGTTCTAAAAAGTTACCTTTTTAGGCCTCCAGCCGGGGCAAAAAAAACATATGTTCCAGGAGTACTTATACTTTCGCCGGTAACGTAACCATAACTTGATCTATTTCGACGCTAACGCCATCTAGTTAGAAAACAGGTACTAAAAACAATTTTTCTTACTTTAACTAAAAATTATTACACTGAATAAGATATGGTTTAACACAAATTGAACATAAACTTATTATTTTAAACACAATTTACCAAAAAATATCGAGCAAAGCTCGGTCATCCAGATATTTTCATTCAATTATGAATACAGTTAGTCAATCACTGTGAAAGTCAGATAAAATTGTACATTTGTTAATTGTTTTTTCACATACATACCTGAACTCATGCCTGTCTCCCATGGCATGGGGTAGGCAGAAACTATTTATGTAACGCTTAAATCATTGTAATAATAAAAAAATTACCTCGTGATAGTCGAGAAAAATTAACAAATCAAATAATCAATAATCTTGACTTGGCTCGCGAGGTTGGCGATATTGTAGGATATGGATTCAGCGAGCAATGTGCAATTTTGAGACCAGTGTTGATGTAATTATTTACCACAAGTAAAGCGCCTGCCTGAGTACGAACTCACGACCTACAAGTTGTAAACCGGGGCTGATACCACCGGGCCACCACTGCTATCGCCAATATGAAAGGCATGTCAGACTTTTACTGACTAAAACCCATCTGTGTTAGTTGCATTGCCAGGGTACCTCTTTTAAACCTGATTTCTGATGCTATTTTTTGTTGTAAGTCCTTAGAGTCGAATTAATCTATACTATGAGTTTCCTGTTTGTTGTTGATAAATTTTGTACACTGATATATTTTGAAGTAATTAAATCATCTGCGCTCGCGTCCCTTCGTTTGTCATAGACCATAGATAATTGTCTGTGGCATGGACAAGCGATTTTGGAGCGTCGGGTCTAGGTGGATCATGTATTCAATTGTTAATTGTAATAATTAATACTGATTTCATAAACATTTTAAGTATATTTTATCCTTTTTTTTATATATAGTAATAGTTTTCAATGTGGGATTCATTGTTATGTCCGTAAGTGTGTCCGTGGCATCACACCGGGCCCTATCAGAATACCAGCGCTGCGGTAGTTGTTTTTTTTTACAAATATCGCAGCATTATGCTGAGATAGGAGCCTTTTTGGCCTCGCACAGGTCTTACTTTTTTATATTTTTTAGCTTTTAGAAATATTATTTTGTTATCTGTATGTTAAATGTAGAAATGTTCCTATGTTCTTTTTTATTGTTTTATGTCCTGTGCGTGTCCCAAATAAAATATGTTTCTTTCTTTCTTTCTTTAAACAGATCCGCAACCCTGGCAGGCATCGGTCCTCGCGGACCCCTTCAGTATGTAATGACATCTTTTTGGGGCGCGCGTGGAACACAATGCGCCGGTGACACGAGCCTGTTCTTTACCGTGGCGAGCAATGGGTGGCTCGCCGCCTGCAAGCCCGTGCCCACGGTGGCCGAGAGTCCACAATGAACTCTCGCCGCCCGGGGCGTCTCCTCCTACGGTGGCTAGGGACATGAGGGCGCACAGGCTGCCTCTCCCTAACGCGCTCCATCTCCTTCTTCGCGAGCCTTACTTCTTCGCAGAAGGAGGTCTTCTTATGTCCTCTCGCTTCATACCATGGCCTGCACCAGGGCCGAACGCGAGAGATCGCCGCCGCCAATTGCCTCTACGAGGATACGGCGTTGCTCCGCCCAAGCAGGGCAAACCTCCAGTCTATGCTCCACCGTATCTTCCAGGCGATCTACACAGTGGTAAAATTTACTGAAACCTGCTTTTAGATTTTCTTAAATCCAATTACTCATTATCAGTATCTTTCTGTAAATATAACCCATTTTGTGTTGATTTCATATCCTTAAATATTATAAACACTAGAAGGCCATTGCTTTTGTTGGACTCTTGTTGAAAGACAGGTTCTGTTATGGGTTCAAAAACAGATATGCATTGATATACCTAATCCCAAAAGTTATCATCAAGCAAAGCTGCTTGTAGCATTTGACTGGACGATCGCCCTATCTTGTGTAGCATGGCAGGTTTAACTTTTCTCCCGTTACCTTTTATTTACGATTTGTTGTAGCTTCGATCGTGGTTTTTGGGTTTAGTTCTTGTGATTTTTTGACTGTCTTATAAATCGATGAACACTGGCTGCACGCACGGAAATGCATGACTCATTGTCACGTTCCGCCTGAACCGAACGTGTAAGCGAGAGCAAGAAACAAGCGATACAGAGGCACGATCGGCCTTAGCGTTCGACTTGTGAAATCTATCTCTCTTCCACTCCATCAGCCAATACGTCCGAGTAAAAGAGACTTAGACATTGGTACCGATTCCCTTGTTCACAAACTAAACTAAATTTAAGTTCAGTGCATCTTTTTCTTTCTATTTCATTAAGGAAAGGACAGAAGATAAATTTTAGTTTAGTCCTGTCAAATTAATCAGCGCCTGTCACTACTCCATACAAGTTTAGACGTGATTAAAAACTTGCCTACTAAAATTACGTCAATTTACGTAAAGCTCTGATTATTTTGACAGGACTAAACTAAAATTTATATTTTGTCCTCTTCTTAATGAAATACAAAGAAAGAGATGCACTGAACTTAAATTTATTTTAGTTTGTGAACAAGGGAATCGGTACCATTATCACGTAAAATTATCGTCCGTATACCGATTTTACAGACAACCAATTGTTTTTTATTAAAGATTTTATTATATCTGCATAGTTTATAAATTTTTGAAACTACCGCATTTCAGTGCACCATGCCAGCAAATTACTAGTGTGTGCTGCGCAATTTAAAGGCACAACACCTTTAACTAATTGAAAAGCCCTTTGCATGTTTATAGCGTTGGCAAACAACAACAGCAAACTTGTCTTCGCCGCATTTTTCTTGACTTTTAGAATCTATCTCTTCACAGAGATAATCAATTATGTGGCTATTTTCTACGCTCTCAACAAAGAAAGATTCTTGTATCTAAAGAGCATGATCTAGTAGAGACGTTTGGGCTTCTGACACAATTACAGCCCTAGCAATTGACATTAGAACTAAATAATGTAATAACGTAGTATTTTGAAAAGCCTAAATAACAACAAAAGTCATTAACATTTTAAAATAATCATCCGATAAGCAAAAAAGATATTTATCCATCATTTTGAGTATTTATCCGATAAAAATGAGTAAAAACGAGTATTTATCCGTTTCGGATAAAAACTCGAGTATTTATCCTCCGAGTATTTATCCACTGCCCATCACTAGTAGGATTGTAATATTGTAATTCATATTACTTTAGCTTCATAGTAAATGCGAATATCATGTGTGTTCGAACTGTTCGAAGTACTCAAAATAAACCGAATTGTATTATTCCAAGTAAGAGACCACGAAATATGGCTTAGATGTTTAAATTTTTTGAAGGATTTGGATTTTTGGTTATCCTGGATACTTACCATAAAGGATAGTTTATCCCGGTAGTAGGTTCCCAGGTGATATTTTCTGACAACTATACGGGCGAAGCCACTGGCAAAGGTACTATTCCTATAATTCCTATGATCGATTTGGTGGTAAATGATTGAGTGTATGTATAGGTAGAATACGAGCGTTAAGAAAAACCAGGATGACTTACATCAATTCAACCCAACCCTATTTGACAGTCTTCTTACTCTGAATACTATTCATCAACACACATGATATTCTCATAAACTATGATTCCGAAGTAATATGAATTATAAACCTACTTACTACTAATATTATAAATGTGAACATTTGTATGATTGGATGTTTGTTTCACAATCTTGCAAAAGCGGCTCAATGGATCTTGGTCGAAAATGGCACACAGATAGTATTTATTACCTCTATATAATTAGCCTATATAATTCCCACTGCTGAGACACAGGCTTCCTGTCGGTGAGAGAGAGTGGGCCGTAATCTACCACGCGGGCCCAGTGCGGGTTGGTAGATGTCACATGTCTTCGAATTTTTGGTTCTAGGACATGCAGGTTTGCTCACGATGTTTACCGTTTTGAGAGCAGTGTTGATGAAAATGTTTACACAAAGTAAAGAGCCTGCCTGGGTTCGAACCCATGACCTACAATTCATAAGTCGGGGCTGATACCACTTAGCCACCACTGCTCTCTTATCTATACACCTATACAAACAACCATTTTTTACTAAATGTATATGGATGTATACACGGTACATATACCAAAACAACATTTTTTACAATTTTTGTCTGTCTGTCTGTCTGTTTGTTCCGGTTAATCTCTGAAATGGCTGGACCGATTTTGACGGGACTTACATTGGCAGATAGCTGATGTAACAAGGAGTAACTTATGCTATTTTATTTTAGAAAAAATCTTTTATTTAAGAAAATACCTGCGTTAATTTCCGACATCCCCGCGGGCGAAGCCGCGGGCAAAAGCTTGTACTATAAAACATCGAGTGAAAACCAGTGTTTCGGACCGTGCGATTAGTTACTCTATGAGCCTTCGGAACGCGCCATCGAACGGAATGACATCTGACTTGTCAGTTTGATTTTGACACTTGACACTTCCTTCTTGGTTTGGCGCTGAAGAAGCCCCGTCGCCGCTTGGGACCTCGCGACGCTTTTGTTGAAATTAATCCTTTTAAATCGATCCGTTTGTGGCAATTAGTCGTGATCCAATTGCTTTGATTGTTAATAACCCCAATTTGACGTAACAATACGGGTTACGTTTGTTAAAACTGAAGTGCTTGAAACATGGAGTCCGTCGCGTTTTGGAACCCCCGCGACGCGTTTGTAAATTATTCCTTGAGAATCGGTCGTTTTGTGGACAATCTGTCATGACCCGATTGTACTGATTGCAACTAACCCCAATTTGAAGCCCCTTCGGGTTTAGTTTAGTTTCTTGACATTGAAGAACTTTGAAGGTTAAGTGTTAGTGACGCTATTGGGAATGAGTGATTTGAAGACCGCATGCTGTGATTGCCTCCAGCCTTATTGCAGCGGATTGTTACCAGGAGAATACTCATAACGTCACGACACGATACATATACACTCACTTACATACATAACTCCAGGTAACCCCAAGGAGCCGGTGTTCGTCTACCCACAGGTAAGTTCTTTTGTTGTATTGTAGGTGAGTTACTTGAATTGTACTTGTATTGTCTGCTCCGCGTACGGCGGACAGTTTCGCTAGCCACTTCTTGTCTCCTGGACCCCACCATAATATCTTCCACTGCGCTATTGAAATGCTATTGTAGGGGTCTAGTCTGGCAGCGTACAACCAGCATGGCCTAGAACCAAATACTCAAAGACAGTTGTCCTGAACTGAATAAGAACGTTTTCAAGAATTAAATCCAATATTTTCGCAGGTATAACTCTCTAAAATAAAATTCAATGTTAAAAAGTAGCGTCATCTAACGTATAAAGCGTTAACTACTATGACGTCACAGGTACAAAGTACTTTTAAAAATAATCGCTAGATGGCGCTGACGATTTATTTTATTATTCAAGTGAAATCTTAATGATTAATATCTATTTTATTAATTAACTAGCTTTTACCACAGGCTTCACCAACGTGAATGTCGAAAGTTATTACATAGAAACGTACTATCCGAATAAAAAGTATCCTATGCGTCCAGAGGGGTAATTGCGGAACTTATTATCGGTAGGAATTGGTTTAATATTCATAGTTAAACAACATTCATTGCGTTATTTACGTTGCTGAGCCGATAAGTTATTCGAACAAATGACGCAATGGTTAAGAAATAATCTTCAATCCCATTCAGATTCTGATAAATTGTTCCCATTCAGATTCTGATAAATTAAAAAACAGCCGACCGCATTTGGCACACAGATAGTTTATAACCTGCACCGTGCAGGTTATAAACTATCTGTGTGCCAAATGCGGTCGGCTGTTTTTGCATAATTGAGTAAGAAACATATAATCTTTCACATCTATACTAATATTATAAAGAGGTAACATTTGTTTGTAAGTTTGTATGTTTGTAAGTTTGTAAGTTTGTATGTAGGGGGTAATCTCCGGAAGTAATGAACCAATTTTAAAAATTGTTTCACTGGTAGAAAGCTACATTATTCATGAATGCTATAGGCTATAAATTATAAAGATATCATGCATATAGCCGAACTATCTCAATTTTTGTCTAGCCAAGTGGAAAAAAAATACTCTTACATCAGAGTTATTTGCATGCGCTGCCTTAACAGTTGTATATAATTCAAAACAATGTATGGCAACCTGGTCCGCTTTGAATAGTTCTACAAAAGAGTCCGCGACACCATATTTCTATCTTTTATATTTTAGCAGATATAGTAGCTTTTATGTGTTAAAAAAAGTATTTTTCGACGTACTTACCTTTGGACGATTTTTTACACAACAAAATATTAAACCTTATCGAAAAAATATTATTATGATCACAAGAACATCACAGAGATATGATTTGCCCAAAACAGTATGTCAATTGGTTAAATAGTTTCGAAGATAATATAAAATTACTAAATCGCAAAATGCCGCCGTCCATTCACGAACCGCATTAGAACATGCTTTGTTCGGACGTTTTATCCATTTACCCATAGATGACAAGCTTTTGATGCTATTGTTGACAGTGTTATAAATAACAGGGGTAAAATATTTTTTCTAGATGCCCCAGGAGGCACTGGGAAAACGTTCCTCGCAAATTTGGTATTGGCAAAAGTCAGACAATCCGGGAAAAACGGGCTAGCTGTTGCCTCTTCAGGGATTGCCTCAACTCTATTAAATGATGGGAAAACAGCACACTCCACCTTTAAGCTACCACTGACAGTATCATTGGAACAACACTCAGTATGCTCCATACGTAAAAATGGACCGCGCGAGAAACTGTTACAAGAGACATCTTTAATTATTTGGGACGAATGTACCATAAGTCATAGAGCTCATGTTGAAGCAGTAAACCGAACGCTCAAAGACTTCAGAAACTCAGATGCTATTATGGGTGGTGTTACTTTTGTTTTTGCGCGTGATTTTCGGCAAACACTGCCTGTAATAACAAAAGGATCACGCGCCGATGTTATCAGGGCATGCTTAAAATCATCTTACTTATGGAGTTTCGTTGAAACTCTCAATTAACGAACAAACATGAGAGCTCATTTCAGCGACAACTACGATAACGACTTTCCGCATTAACTACTAAATCTTGGAGAAGGAAAAATTAGCTGTCCTTGCACCAACAGTACTAGCAATGACATTAAACTTGACGATAGATTAGGTCACATATTACATAGGTTAGAACATCAGATAGACGCTATTTATCCCGGTCTTGAAAAATTTATCATTGGCTTTGTTCCAGGGCAATAGTGTCTCCTAGAAACGATACAGTGAATGAGATAAATAAACTGATTTTAGAGAAAATTCCCGGTCAAGTCAAACACTATAAGTCCATTGATATGATGAGTAATTTTGAGGATACAGTGCACTACCCTCAAGAATTTTTAAATTCTTTGAGGCCTTCTGGCTTACCTCCTCATGACCTTATGTTAAAAGTTGGCATTCTTATCAGGCTATTAAGAAACTTGAGCCCCCCCAACATGTGTAATGGCACAAGGCTGCTTATAAAAGAGTTGCGGGAGAATATAATCGTGGTGACCATTCTCACAGGGCCAGCAGTGGGACGACTGGCTTATATTCCGTGGATACCCGTGATTCCGACGGATTTACCCATACCGTTTAAAAGGCTACAGTATCCCGTGAAAATCTCCTTTGCCCTCACTATAAATAAGTCCCAGGGTCAAACATTCTCTCTGGTGGGCATTGACCTGAAAAAAACAGTGTTTTTCCCATGGACAGTTATATGTTGGCTTATCTCGGGCTGGAACTACTGAAAGACAATATATTTTGGTACCAAATAATAGCATTACATCTAATGTAATATACAGAGAAGTTTTGAATAATTAAATTTAACATAGTTTATTCAATCACTAGCTTCTGCCCGCAACTTCGTACGCGGATCCTGTTGCTTATGCCAGCGACAACGGGGTCGTCAAAATCGAAGATTGAAAAGACTGAAAAGTCTGATGTAGAATTCTAAGGCCTGGCGAAGGGAAAACAACGGGATGAGCGAGACGATTGGAGTCGTTCCAGATCTTTTATTTTTGTATGTCAATAGGAAATGCCCATCAGACTAAGCAACTTTTGCTAAGACGTCATTCCTTAATATGTTATTAAGAGTTTTACTTAAGATTTCCACAACAGGTGTTCCAGATCTTCAAATGTATTCTCACAGCAGAAAATGCTCTTCACGTGGAATATTTTTTGCTATGGTACCATTTTTATATCTTTTATATTTACTTTAGCTGGTCTGTTGCGGTCTGCATCAGGTGTTCATTTTCCAAAATATAGCCTATATGTTGCCCTGACTTAATACCTATACAACAAAAAACTTTTCTTCCTGTTACTCCGCAGCGGATTCCAAGGGTACACTGAATTAACGTTGACAATACGACGGGTTCCGTTGCACAGTTTTGGCGGAGTTAAATTTCGCATCAGCATTATGGGAACACCGACTTTAAGTCTTATTTTATGAGCAGGGAGACCACTCGCTGTAAGTGAATTGAGAAACTCAACTGGGTAATCATAACGTTCGCGATCAGCGGACAGTCGCGTATCATATTCTTCACTGGTCTCTAGAGACCTGGATGTAGATGCATAAATACGCTGAGAACGCAAGCGAGCTTCGCGATCCGAAGATGTTTCTACGGAGCGAGTTGCAGCCTGATGTTCTAGAACAGCATCAAGTATATCCTGACGCTCTTCGGTAGATTCTTGGGATCTGATGATCCTCAATCTTTTAGCTCCTTTGCAACGTTGGGAAAGATTTGACCTCTTTCTAGGCATGGTTATAGTTTTATTCTGAAGATATCTGATCAATTAAAATCTAAGTGACTGCTCGCCTGCGTTACCGGGTAGGCTACCGTGTCACGAAGATAAATGGAAAACGAAATTAAACACTCAAATACCATAAGCCCGAAGGAATATTTCTTCGATAATATAAAATAATAAATGGGAGTTTTAGCCAGTAGAGCCAAATTTTCAATGATTCGTAGAATTTTCATCGAAAATCAGTCCTAAACTGTTACTGCCTTCACCGCGTGGAGGTACTCCCAGCTTATGTTATTTTATAATTATACAGTGAAATTAGTGGTAGCTTTGATTTCCACATCAGGTGTTCCAGATCTACAATCTTTATACGTCAACAGAGAGTGCTCATCAGGCTGAACAACTCTTGCTAAGAGGTCATTCCTATATATATGTTATAGTGTAGCTGGGCTCTTGGAGTTCCACATCAGCTGTTCCAGATCTTCAAATTTTATACGGCAACTGAGAGTGCTCATCAAGCTGAAAAACTCTTGCTAAGACGTCATTCCTATATATGTTATAGTGTAGCTGGGCTGTTGGAGTTCCACATCACCTGTTCCAGATCTTAAAATTTTATACGACAGCAGAGAGTGCTCATCAGGCTGAACAACTCTTTCTAAGACGTCTTTCCTATATATGTTATAGTGTAGCTGGGCTCATGGAGTTCCACATCAGCTGTTCCAGATCTTCAAATTTTATACGATAACAGAGAGTGCTCATCAGGTTGAACAACTCTTGCTAAGACGTCATTCCTATATTTGTTATAGTGTAGCTGGGCTGTTGGAGTTCCACATCAGGTGTTTCAGATCTTCAAATTTATTCTCTTAGCAGAAAATGCTCATCACGTGAAACAATTTTTGCTATGGTACCACTTTTCTATCTCTTATAGTTTAGCTGGTCTGTTGCGGTTCTGCATCAGGTATTCAAGTTTCCAAGATAAATTATAGCCTATATCTTGCCCAGACTTAATACCTATACAACAAAAAAAAATCTTTCAAATCCGTCCGGTAGTTCCGAAGATTAGCGTGTACAAACAAACAGACAAACAGACCGATTTTTTTTTTTGGTTTCGTGCTCTATTACTGTTTCTAAACCTCCCTCAATTATTATTTTTTTAATATATTCAATGTCCAGACACAGTTTTTTTACTGTTTTATTATATGTATATAGATAATCATTCGTACATACATACATATGCAATAAAAACAAAACCCTCCTTTTGGCAGTCAGGAAATAAATCATAGCACTCAGTACTAACCGACCCACACTCATAATTTCACCACAAGTTAAAATGTTTACTGCCCAACGAAGTGGGCACGGGTCAGCTAGTTTAAAATATAATTTAGCACAGATCTTATGAACATACATTCTTTCATATGAACTAGTAGCGACATCTAGTACAAGCAATATAAACTAAATGGACAGCACTTTGTTCGATTTAGTTTTGCATTGTGTCACACCTGTTGTAGACACCTGTCTAGATGGCTCTGACTACTAGAGGATATCATTTAATTCATATCCATAAATAGCAGCATCTAGCAGACGGTGCTTAAACTAATTAAGTTAAACAAGTGTTCATAGTACTCACTAGATGGCCCATAACCAATATTTTTAATTTTAATAAAAATAAATATCTACCAAATTAAAATAACACAAAAAAGGCGGAAAAGAGGTTCGAATCGGTTTGAGGTGCTTACTTCGGAACTAATAATGAAAAGATTATCATATCGTATTTATTTTGATACATTAACGGTTCCCCCCGAATTGGGGGAGGTCATGTCCAGCAGTGGACGTATTGCGGCTGAAATGATGATGATGATTAACGGTTCTAAACAAAGTTATTAAAAAGGCGATTTTCTGTAATGTAGATGACTACTTAGTCAATTTTAATGTTAAAATGTTTTGAACCACTGGCCGGTCGTTTTTACATGTCCGTTTCCACCGCGCGGCCAACTCTTAAAATTTGATGAAATTTTGCCAGGAATTAGTTGTAATTTCTTACAGAACACACCTCTTTTGCTGAATTTGTTACAAAAAAAACTAAGACGCTACGACCAAAAACAGTTGGCCGCTAGAACCGCCGCTTGCCGTAGTGATCGCCCGTGATAACACAGAAACTAAATAATTCAGATAGGCGAATGATACATCAAAAGAAAGGTCTTAATTTGTTGTATTTGTTACAAAAATAAAATTCATTAAAACTTGAATATATAAAAAGTTATGCTTTATTTAGTTTTCAGGTTAAGTGTAGGTACGTATCTCACCATAAAATCAAATTAATAGAGGCTAATGTGTATGGACAATTAGTTGCTATATTGTTGCAGCTAATAAACAAGAAAAATACATAATATATTTTAGTGAATAACTCCTAAAATATAAAGCCTGTAGTTATATTCGCCACATTTATCCAAACTTGGCTACGATACCTGTCGATTAGTACTAGAACTAAGCTTGAACCTACTATTAATAACGAAATAAAAGCCATTGTATTGGCCAACTAAAATCGACTGTAAAAAAAATATTGAACCTATTTTCTAGTATTTTTCTTGTTTATTAGCTGCAACAAATTAGCAACTAATTGTCCATACACATTAGCCTCTATTAATTTGATTTTATGGTGAGATACGTACCTACACTTAACCTGAAAACTAAATAAAGCATAACTTTTGTATATTTAAGTTTTGATGATTTTTATTTTTGTAACAAATACAACAAATTAAGACCTTTCTTTTGATGTATCATTCGCCTATGTGCATTATATAGTTTCAGTGTAATCACGGGCGATCACTACGGCAAGTGGCGGTTCTAGCGGCCAACTGTTTTTGGTCGTAGCGTCTTCAGTTTTTTTTTGTAACAAATTCAGGAAATGAGGTGTTTTGTAAGAAATTACAACTAATTCGTGGCAAAATTTCATCAAATTTTAAGAGTTGGCCGCGCGGTGGAAACGGACATGTTTTTACAGTGACATTTCTTATTTATGTGCCTTAACTCTTTAGTGCCGGTTACACGTAGGTAAGTGCCGGTTAAAATCAGTAAAAGTCAAAAAATGTACTTAGTGTTATTTCACTTTAAATACCTAGATTATTTATTCCAAAAACTTGGCCGTCAGGCAGCGCCGACGACACTTTCAGATTTAGTGTATTGTCGGTCATACAGGATGTAAGGGACAGCCCTCTGAAGGGGTATGCTAGGACCGGTGCCTGCCGGGGTCGCGTGATTGTTCGAAATAGATACCGTGGCCCCGACACATGGGCAACTGATGGAACACGGGTGGGTTTTAGTCAGTAAAAGTCTGACACGCCCTCCCGCTCCACCCAGAGCGGGAGAAGTCATTTGACGATTACCCATCCAGAAAAAAATAAAAAAAAAGAGGACATCCCTCCGCAGACTGATAGGGTGGATTCAGTATATCATACTAAGATGCCCAGTACAAGAATTTTTTTCAGAACCGTTATGGGAATCCAATAAACCTGATTTATTTTATTTCCTCACACGCAATGTATCTCGGATCAATTCGGAAAGCCGCCTTTGTGCAATCGCCGACGACGAGTTCGATGAACTCTGTAGTTAGACGGGAAGTGAACAGCTGATTTTACGCGTCGTTCGTTAGAGTATTTCAACATCCATTGCTGCTGTTTTGATTTTAGCCGTAATGTTTACATAAATGGAGTACTGCTTTCAGAGAATGTAATTTTACATTGAAATAAAAATGAAAAAGCTGAAAAAACGTAAAAAAAATTAAAAAAATCCTGATAAAAATTCCGGTGGAATATGATTCTAAATAAGGAGCTGAATGCACTCTGTCAGTTTGTGGAGGGCTGTCCCTTACACCCAGTACAGTCCGACAAATCCTGATTGGAATTAAAGTGTCGGCCACATAGTCCGACATGGCAGTTAACGTGATAAGGCAGATAAACAATCTTTTATTTTACCAACTTTAAATTTAAAGATGGCGCCTGAAAAAAAAATCCGTCGTGGATGGATGTGGGTGTAACCGAGGTCTCAGGTCATTTCCAAAATAAAACGACTATTTTCAACCAATCAAATTTTATTTCAACATCAATACAGTGTTTATAGTGAACAATCAAATCAAAATAAACAGTAATTTATTCGAACTAGGCTGAGAGTCAGCACTTTTTAAACGTCAAAATTACATAAGACAGTCCCTCAAAACAGCATTTTTTAAACGTCAAAATTACATAACGCTCGCTTTTTTTTTTGTAGGACATCTCGTAGTTAACCTAAAATAAAGGAACGCCCGCTCTTCACCACTTTCTAATATATTGGGTTAGTAACAATAGTCTTAACCTGGTTAGTACTTAACTAATAACACAGATAGGGTACAGGTGACAAGACCTCACAAGCGGGCTGTCATGTCTCCTGGCTATAGCGCGTCGAATGCTGTTGGGGCTGCCATGGAGTCTGTTTAGCAGCGACGCCGCCTTCTTACGACGTACAGCATTGAAGCAGTCGGTACGTGCCTCAGCGAACAAACATGACGCGCTACAGAACCGAGGCAGCTGCAACATTCTAATATTGGATCCTAATGCTTTAGCTGGGAAGAAGTGGCGCAACAAACGTGCAACAACAAACAGAAAGCAATAATACTATTCTTACAATTTAAACAGAAGCTGCAAGTTCTTTTTTATACAAACAAGAAACATTATACTTGACTCATTGACCAGAACAGTCAGTACGAAGAATGACATCGAAAACATAGGGCAAACTCCAATGGGAGTGTCGCCCCACATGCCAACAGAACCGGCTCATCTGCTCATAGTCTCACATATTGATCGCATGATATAAACAAGTGTACAGTCCATACCATATACAACACTCCGGAATTAAATAAGAAAGAATAATTCAATGTATCAGGTACATATACACAAAAAGAATTGACAGAAAAATGTTAGTTATCTACAGCTAACTTATAAATGTTACGACGTACACAAACCGCGTCGAAAAATGCATTTCTTTCGAGATTTCTTGTAAATGATGCTCAGTAAATTGTAGAATTCTTTAAGGTATTAAGATTTTTATGATAGTTATTGCCATCATGTTAAATAATGCCGGATTTATATTGGACGAAACAAATTGAACGATATAACGGCGCGAGCGCTTCGTTCACCAATTACGTCTGCACGTGTAAATATGGCCGCCCTACGTTCGGACAGCCTCAGGATTAGCTCGTGGCCTACACCATATCTATCTCCTGAGCAGCAGAGTTCATTCCACGCGGAACGCATATATTTTTAACTCGTTTCTTCTGTGTCGACGCAGCCGGCACCTGACACAGGACCGTGTGGACACAGGGGAGAACCTCGCTGCCCGGTGGCACAACACCGCAACGATCGCGGGAGTCCTCCGGGATGCCGAAGCCCGGCAAGCACGGATCTCCGGGCCTGAAGAACATCGTCCAGCGTCAGACCGGACGACGTCGATGCCGAGCATCGGTGACACGTCGTCCAGTGCGCCACTGGCCACAACAAGAAGAGGTGAAGAAGACCCTAGAAGAAGAATGGGAGAGGAACGCCGAGCTCCGCTGCGACTGCCAGCCCGCCGACATTGGCGTCTGCGCGCGTTGCGCTGACGCGGTGACGCCGCCGTCGAGCCGGCAACATGTCGCATTTCGGGGTCGTTAACCCAAACAAACTTGTACAGGGCGCCCATAGATTGATTACGTAATAATATGTATTGTACAGGACGCCCATAGCATAGATCGATTATATGATAATATGTATTCTATGTACTGTAATAATATGTAATTATGTATAGTTATAGTTTTTCTATTTATTAGTTAAGATATAGTTTTTCTATTCAATTTAGAAACGAAGGAAACTTTGGGCAGATCAGAACATGTCGAAACCTGTCCAAACCTCGAGACTCTCTTGCCTGCCTCTGATTGGTGGACCCGGAGTCGATCTAGGTTTCCGGGGCATCTCGTTTACAGGAAGGACAAACGGTCGGCCGACCAAAATTACCGTGGTCTAGCGGTATTGGTGAGGCGAAGAGTCGTCTATCAAGAGCTCCCCTCGCCGTCACTCGGCACGTTTTACGCGCTGGGTGTTCAACTGCACATAGCCGGTGAGGATATAAATACATATGTACGCTTATTATAAGCCGCCCGCGACTCACGTTTACTACTCGTGAGAACAACTGTGGAAAAATATATTAAAAACAAAAACCTAACAAGGACAGGAAGTGATGTGGGGTCGGAGTCCGATGCCGCGTCGAGAGCGAAGGGCTCGCGTACGAGCCCGGAGTGTTACGCCGGTTGAAAATGATCGAGTAGAAGATGGACGCAGACCCACAGTTCGCAGCTGAGTACTCCCGACAGATCGACAACCTCTTGAGCAAGGGGTACGCGACCCCGTGCGAAGGAACGGATGAAACGAGCGCCGTCTGCTGGTACCTCCCACACTTTGCCGTACAGAACCCGAACAAGCCCGGCAAACACAGGCTGGTATTCGACGCAGCGGCCAAGAGCCTCGGTGTGTGTCTCAACGACGAACTTCTGGAGGGACCCGATCTACTGCTGTGTGCAGAGAAAGGGGTGGCCATCACAGCGGACGTGCAGGAAATGTTCCTGAGGATCAAGATAAGAGCGGAAGACCAACCAGCGCAACAGTTTCTGTGGCGAAGCAACGATCGAGAGAAGAATCCGAGAAAGTATAAAATGACCAGCATGATCTTCCGCGCCGCGACCTCACCGTACATGGCCCACTATGTCCGTAACCACAACGCGGACGTGTACGGGCAGGAGTACCCACAGGCGCTAGAGGCCATAAAAGACAGTCACTACATGGATGACCTGGTGGCCAGCTACGAAAGCGTAGAGGAATCACGGCGAGCGGTTGACGAAACGAGAGCAGTACACGCACACGCGGGCTTCACGCTGAGAGGATGGACCTCCAGTGACCAAGCAGTGTTGCGCGACGTGCCCCCGGAGCAACACGCTACCTCTCTCAACCAACTGGGAAGAGTACAGCCCGAGAGTAAAATCCAGGGACTGTACTAGAGCGCGGAACGGGACGAGCTGGGCTTCAACACGTCAATGAACCGAGTCCTAGCTGAAGTAACAACAAAGACTCGTGCGCCGACCAAGCGGGAAGCCTTCAGCACGGTGATGTCGATTTACAACCCGCTCGGATTGCTGAGCTACTACACCATACGATCAAAGATTATTCTGCAGAACCTGTGGCGGCTACAGACGACCTGGGACGAACAGATTCCCAAGGAAGAGAACGAGTTCTTCGCGTCCTGGCTTGCGCGGCTTCCTGAGCTCTCCCAACTTCGGCTGCCGACCTGCTACGTGAAGCAAAGGTACGAACGCATAGATCTACACATCGTGTGCGACGCCAGTGAACAGGCTTACGCAACCGTGGCCTACTAGAGAGTGAAGAGCGTCAATGAGAAGGGTTTGTACGAGCCCGGAGCGAGGAGTGGCAGGCGTTAATAGAGTGAAACGGGAGATCTCCCAGAAGCTCCCTAAAACAGGGGACGGACAGGACTCCACCTCCGACGGGCCGAGCTCAGCCCGCCGGAAAATATCACGGTAGGGTGGGCTCCAAGAGAGGGGCACGGGCAGAGGGCTCCCCACCCTGGCGGCCAGCGAGCCGAGCTAAGCAGGCTCAGCCAAGCCGACCCAAGGTGAGGAGAGGCTCGCCACGGAGAGGCATCCCTCTGGAGGGAGCAGTAGCAGAGCCCTCTCAGTCTATCGTTGGCGAATCGGCGCTACCAGCGGCTCCAGTTCGGAGCAAATGGGCAGGTTCACGGAGGTCGTGGCTGTGGCCATCAAGAGGGCGACCTTAAAGAGGCTTCAGACCTCAAAGGATAAGGCCATATCCGTAGCCACGAAAAGCGTTGTGGCGGTAGCGAAGGTCATTTGTTCTGGGCCTCCGGTGGATGGGGTGGCAGAATTGCGGGCGGAGGTCACCCGCGTGACTGGTCATGGAGTTCCTTCGAAAGGATAATGCGGAGCTCCGAGCGGACCTAGCTGGGCTCCAAGGAGAAGAAGCTATGAAGACTGGCTGAAGAAATGAGAACGCGACGAGCTGAGGACATCGTCTCTGACTCAGGCTTACCATCCGAGAGGCTCCAGGTTCTCCGTCCGTAGCACCGACATTCGCATCGACGACGTCCGCTCGAAACATCCCTCTGACGGGTGCCCGATTAATTGACTACAATAAAGGAACGTCAGAGGGAGCGCAAGGGGGGCAGGCAGCGACCAAGGGTCATCATATCTCAACACGCAGCAAAACTTCATCAAGGAATAGCCACAGGAGCGTCGGTTACTTAAGAAAAAGGACCTTAACACGTTCATCGCCATGGTGGGTCAAAATGACCGGCACTTGATCTAGCCATTTGGGCCATGGGGGGTCAAAATGACCGGCACGCCAGACCTACCTTTGCGAAGCCCGTTCGCGCCGCAGAATGCAAAAGCTGTGTATTCAACCATACAATGTGACCGGCGCGGCCCCAATGAACACCTGTAACTACTTGGTTTTTTGATTTTTTGATGGCATACCTGTTTTTAGGACTTAGAGAAAAAAGTTAATGAAAAAACATAGGATTTCGAATCATATATTTTTATTTCTGTTATAAGTTGCATTTATGCATAAAAATGAAAAGACAACAGAATATTATTAATTTTAGGCATGTTTTTATCAAAATTTAAGAAAAAAAGAAAGACAATAGAACAAAAAATATTAGGAACGTTTTTTATCAAACCACAATTACAAATCGTCATACGAAAAACAATCAAACTAAAGATTAATTCAACTCTAAATGGATATTCAAACATTTTAGTGGTATTTGTCAAAACATTGACGACATAAATGGGGATTGCCGGGACAAATAGTGCAAAACCAAGAAACCTTCTTTGTTTTGTTCTTGGCCACATTTCTTCCATGCAACTCAACATTTGATTTGTAACAATCACGACAAAATTTTCTTGTTGATACTGCTGCACCTTCTTTTTTCTTAAGCTCGTGTTTTTGTCTTCTGGGTCGTGGTGTGGTCAATCCCGTATTTTCTTGACTACCCTCAATCAACTGCTTTGCCAACAGTCGCCTAAAATCGACGACAGATATCTTCTTCTTCGTTGTACTTTCATATAGTACTCTTGCATTTACTACAGCAGTATTGAGTAATAATTCGATACCGAGCTTCTTATACCACTTTAACGTCTTTCGCAATGGACTCGAATAAGCACTAATTTGGTCAGACAAGTCAACGGCTGCTTTGGCTTTATTATAATCAATCACAATTTTCGGTTTAATTGTTTCAACCCCTCTTTTGTTCTTTTTTTTTGTAAAACCAATTGAATGTTTGGTTGACAACAAACACACGTCCCTCTTATCCTTCCACTTCATAACCGTGACTCCGTTTTTGTTTTCTTTTGCCATAAACTCACCCGGTTTCAGATTTCCAGTCATGACGTCCTTTGGTAAGTTCTTCCTGTTTTTTCGTAGGGTCCCTACTAAATGAGTATCGTGTTGAACTAACTTCTCAGCTAGATCTAAGCTTGTATACCAATTATCTACGAACATGGTATGACCTTTTCCAAAGTAGTTACGTGCTAAATTCAAGACAACGTTGGTTGGAGTATTATCCTGTGAATCTAATGTCTTTCCTCCATATACCTCCACCTTTGTCGTATAGCCAGGAGTAGTACACAATTTAAATAGCTTGATGCCATATTTATGTCTTTTCGACTTATTATATTGACGGAAAATGATACGCCCACGAAATGGTATCATACTTTCATCGACGCATAAACATTCATCGGGAGTATAATGAATTGAAAATGTTTGGTTCAATATTTCAACCAATCTTCGTATTTTACCCAGCCGGTCATTTTTTGGAACTTCTTCGTTGTTGGAAAAGTGGAGCATTCTAAGCAAAACTTCGAAGCGGTTGCGACTCATAGTCTTTTTTGCAAAAGATTGACCCAACATTTCATCATTAGACCAATAGTCTACGATTTTTGGTAACTTCACTATACCCATCCAAATAATCACGCCTAAAAATCGTTTTATTTCTTCTTTGTCGGTTGGCGTCCAGAGCCGTAGTCTCGACTTATCTTTAATGCCACCTTTATCGATACTTTGTTGGGCAAATATATTCGTCTGATGTGCTATATTTTCAAATAACTGGTCAGTGACTAAGAGGGAATAGAAATCAACAGGTGTAGCATTGGCTAGTTGATTTCGAAGTGAGTAAGGTTTCAGTCCCGGTATTTCGGTAAAAGGAATTAAACGAGGCTGCTTACCACGTGGCTGGTACCACTCACATTCAGGTGTATGGCCAGATAAAGCTGGAGATAAGTCACGGTCATCTTCTTCACTGTCCGACAAAATAACTCGACGTTTTCTGGTACGTGGAATATTTATCACTTCATCACCCTCACTTATGACATGGTCAGTACTGCAATGTGACCTCTCTAAACTGTCAATTACATGTAATTGTTCTTGTGTAAACTCAAAGTCAAAAAAAGTGTCCATTTTAACAATAAAACTATTTTTTCTGCTAAACAAAATCTTAGCGTGCATTTGATGACCAAAACAAATGCGAACTAACGAAAACAATCCGTGATTGGCTTGAGTCATAGGGAGAGGTGAAAGGGGTGAAGGGAGGCGGGAACAACAACCGCACGCACGGTGTACTCCCGCGCTAGCATCCATTAGGCGCGCGGTACCCGTGCGTAGTAGACGTGTCTATAACGTTTGTAAGTACGCTGACCGGCATTGTGACCGGCAAGGCCTGAATGTAATAATTATTCCGTTTAGGCCGCGCCGGGTCGTAATGACCGGCACTTAAAAAAACCCTAAAATAAAGCCAAAATAAACAAATATCACTGTAAAACTTTTATATATGAACAAATAAACCTATAAATAATCATAAAAACCAATGACATTTTTTTATGATTTTGTAAAATAATAGTCGGCGATGAACGTGTTAAAGAGAATCTCTTAGGAGACAAGGAAATCCTTGTTAAGAAAAGGATGGAAGCAGAGATTGCAGAGATAGACGCGGCCGCTGAAAGCGATGATTCTCACGCAGATGTGAGTACGACACAGCGTGTCGAAGAGTGGGTGACAACCACGCCCCAAGTCCCACAATTGAGTGAAGTATTGGAGACGCCGTCTGTGTCAGGCGCACCTGTTGAAGTGGCTGCACCCTGTGAAACTTCTGAGATCCCAGATCAGACCGTAAGTAGCGTGAATCGTATTAATAACAACCGTGTGTCGTCAGTGCCGTGTGAAGTAAATATGTCGTGAGTGCGTAGGGCATGCACGTCTGAAATACGCCCAGGTACATGCCAGTGTCGTCAGAAGGTGTAAGGTTCCGTTTACCCAGCTATTACTCCGTCTTTAACCACGAGTAGCCACACTCAAGTCGGATACACTCAGAAGCCGAAGTGTCATCGTGTTGAAGCACCATCGTGAACATAGAAGGAGGTGGTCACACGAAGCCAAAGACATGCACCTAAGATTGAAGAACGGAAAGAGCGCCGTAGGGAAGCGGATCTGATCGAGCGGGAAATAATAAGAAAACTTTCACTAGATACACCGGCGTCGCCGTTTTCAAGATTAGCGGACACCAGCACGGCGGGACCATCCGGGCTACAGACAACAGACGCTACGGTGCGGCTACACCGTGCAAATCACCGACCCAATCGGTTAGGTCGCAACGATCAACTGCAAGAATAACAACGCGACTACGTATAGCGGAATTGGAGGCGGCACAGAAGCTAGCCGACATAAGAAGAAAAGAACTAGAGTTGGAAGCAGACCTAGTGAAGAAGACATTAGCAACACAAGTGTGTGCGATCCAGGACGACGAAAGCATACAAGAGAAGCCCGCTCCCCCACGTGAAGAACCCTATTTAAGGGTGGACGCATCGCTGAGGACGAACCCCATCAGCTCTCGAGAGGAAGAAGGGGCCCGGTACATGAGAGAAGAGCCTAAGCAGATACGCTTCGAGGTACCGCGAGGAAGATCACCGACTCCAACAAGAAAGAGTAGCATCGAGCACCTGGCCGCCACATTGGAGATGGCCAGACCTAGACCTCGACATACAGACCTGCCGATTTTATCTCTGTCGATTCTCAAGCTCTGCGGCCAGCTGTCGAATACCCCGGCCCCGGGTGCGCCCACTACTGAACAGCGTCGGAGCGCTCAAGTATGTAGCGGAGGACGGGGCGGAGGTCTTCGCCGAACACCTGGAAGAGTGAGTCGAAGAGTGGGTGAAAACCACGCCCCAAGTACCCCAATTGATAGAAGTATTGGGGACGCCGGCTGTGTCAGGCGCAACTATTGAAGTGGCTGCGCCCCGTGAAACATCTGACCCCCGGAATCAAACCGTAAGTAGGGTGAATCTTGTGAATAACCACCGTGGGTCGTCAGTGCCGTGTGATCTAGACCAGTCCCAAGTACCTAGGGCAGCCGCGTCTGTACCGTTACCTAACATAACGGCACCAATTACGTCCAGGTACATGCCAGTAACGTCAGATGGAGTAAGGTTCCAGTTACCCAGCCGTTATACCGCCTTTACCACTTTTGTCGCAAGTGTACCTCGAGTAGCCACACTTGAGTCGGATACACGGCGGCAGATGCAGTACGGAGCGGACGATCGAGAAAGGCGGAGAGAATCGTCAGGGGACAGAGACCGTAATATAGACAGACTAGCGGAGGCTATCACGAACATGGCACGACCACCACGACCGGTACCAAGACAGGCCTATGAACTGCCATACTTTAAAGGTGACCCAGCCGACTGGATATCATATCGGAACATGTACTGGGAAACATCACAGTTATACAATTTCAAGGCGCACGAAAACTTAGCACGATTAAAAACCTCGTTACAAGGCGACGCAAAAGTATCAGTAGAGGACTTACTACGATCGTCAACTGATCCGTCCGAGATAATGCGCGCGCTAGAGCATGTGTACAGTCACCTGACCCTAGTGCACGCCATACAAAAGGTCAAAGAATTACCTAGAGTAACGGAAAGAACTAAGGATATTCTCGTCAACGGTTCGAAATTGTGTTTCGTTATTCAAAAATGTTCGTGCGGATGGATATATAAATAATCCACAGTTAGTGAGTGACCTGCGGAGCAAGCTGACCCCTGTACAACGCGCGCAATACGGTGTGTTCGCATCAATTTGTGCAACGACAATGTTTGAAATAATTTAGTTCTATTTATGACCAGATGGCGTTGTTCTTCATATCACATTCACATTCATAATATTATGTTAGAAGTAATCTAGGTCGACTTTATGACACTAGATGGCGTTGTTCTTATACGTCACATAATTGAATCTCGGTGTTAAGATTCTCCAACGATAGTATATAAGGTAAAGGATTTTATTTTTTTTCATTGGGTCGTACCTGCCTATCCTGCGCGGACCGCACTAGTGCTCCTCAGTGCACAGTTTTAAACACTTCCGTACGTGTCGACTCAGGGACCAGCCGGCACCTGGGGCGACACGAACGGAGGCTCGCTGCCCGGCGGATCGCCGCCGCAGCGGTCGCGGGAGGCCTACGCCCCCGTGATGCCTAAGCCCGGCAAGCGCGGCTCATTGGGCCGCGATGCCGGGACTACGGAAGAAGAAGAGGGGCGTCCGGCGTTGGACCGGGCGACGTCGCTGCCGAACATCGGCACCGCGTCGTCCGGTGCGCCGCTGGCCGCACCAAGAAGAGGGGGGGGAGAAGACCCCCGAAGAGGAGGAGGGGCAACGAGCGCCGCTGCGACTGCGGGCCCGTCGACGACGCTGGCGCCTGCGCGCGCTGCGCCTACACCGTCGTCGGGCCGGCACCACGCTGTGGCCGTCCGCCCCGCGGCGTTTCGCCCGGTGCCTATCCAGGCCCCGGGTCCTGCCGCCGGTTCGGGCCGCGACCCAGCGCGCACCGCAGCGCCGCCCGCGCGCGTGCCCGCTCCCGTGCGCCCCGCTGCGCCGAGTGGACGCTCCGCCGCGCCGCCCGTGCGCCCCGCTGCGCCGGCCGCGCGGACCGCGCCTACTGGGCGCTCCGCCGCGTCGCCCACGCACCCTGCGCCCACGGCGCACCATGCGCCTACGGCGCACCCAGCCGCGCCTGCTGCGCGCTCCGGCGCGACCCACGCGCAGCCCACGCACGGTGTGCGCGCCACCGCGCCACCCGTGCACCCAGCCACGACCTCCGCGCGCCCCCGCGCGCCACCCGCGCGCCCCGCTGCGCCGCCGCCGCGATTCACTTCGCCGCCGGCTCGCAGCGGCGCCCCGCCAGCACCGACACCGACGCCGTCTCGTGCTGGCCCAGCTCCTCGCACCTCCGCGTTGGACCCCCGCCTCTGAGGGAGCAGGAGCGCCCGGCCAGCACGGGTCCACATGGCCGCCCGGCGCGAGCGGTGCCGTACGCACCGGATTCGCCCGCACCCCCGCGAGCCTCCGCTTTCGACTCGCCCGCGATGCTGTCGGCGTGCTCGTCCCATGCGGGATCGAGCATGTCGCTGGCGTCCGCGGGCTCGGCCGCCTCCGGTCGCAGCAACGTGTCGTACGATACGACGCCGCGATCCGGACAGCGGCCCTACGTGGGAGAAGCGGAGGCCGATGCGGCCACCCCGGCATTCTCGCCGACGCCATCGCTGGGGTTCGGGTTCGAGTTTCAGCTTGACCCGAAGCCTCAGCGACACCGGAGGAGACGCAGCTCGGGAGAGGAATTGGAGGAGGCGAAGCGTTACTGCCTCGACCCGCCGCGGCCACAGCGCGACAGCGCGCCGCGGGGTCGGGGTACACCGGCGTCGCCTACGCGGGAGAGGAATTGGAGGAGGCGAAGCGTTACTGCCTCGACCCGCCGCGGCCACAGCGCGACAGCGCGCCGCGGGGTCGGGGTACACCGGCGTCGCCTACGTTTGCCGAGGCGGCGCGCCGCACGCCGCCTTCTCCAACGGAAGCTCACCGAGGCAGAGCGACTGGGTCCAGCGCCGCAGCGCGGCCCCCCGCCACCCCTGCCACCACACCTACTGCTGCCACTGCTGCTGCCCCGGAGACCGCGACTTCGGGGGAAAATAGGGGTAAGCAGCAACCTAAAATTAAGAAGCTCCGCTACCCTCCGCTGGTGGTAGAGAAATTGCCCAACTGGGCGACGCATTTTCGGGCCATCGCCGCCAAGCTGGGCCGGCCTCCGAACGCTCGACCTTTCGGCGGGGGTGTTCGATTCACCCCCGACAGCGAAGAAGAATACAGGCTGGTCCAGCACTACCTGACCGGCTTGGAGAAGGACAGTGGCGTCGCCTGGTTCGCGTACTCCCTTCCAGCGGAGCGGAATCTAAAGGTGGCCATAAGGGGGCTGCCTGCGGACACCGATCCCAAGGAGATCGAGGAGGAACTGCGCGAGCTGGGATACCAGCCGGAGTATGTGCGCCACATCAAGGGCGCACAAGGACGACCCGGCTGCGTGTTCCACGCTATTCTAAAGAAGACCCCGGACGTCCGGGCCATCTATGACACGACCGTGTTTATGTACATGCGGGGCGTGAAGATAGAGGCCTGGCGCGGGAAACGTGGGCCCGCTCAGTGCCACAGGTGTCAAAAGTTTAGACACAGCTCGCACCTGTGTCACCGCCCGCTCGCCTGTGTGCGATGCGGAGGCGAGCACACGGCACGTGACTGCCCGCGCCCGCGGGAGGAGCCGGCCACCTGCGTCAACTGCGGTGGCCCGCACCCCGCGTGCAATATCAAGTGCCCCGCCTTCCAAGCGGAGATAAGAAATAGGCGGGCGGGGACCGCCGCCACTTCCGCCCAAACACGCCGGCCTACTGTGGCCACCGAAAGGCAAAGAGATGTGGAGCCAGAAGGGCCTCAGGGCGCGTCGCTGATGGCGGCGGCCAACGGGCCCACACAACGGAACGCGCAATCCTCCTCAGGTCGGAGGAAGAAGAGGCGCGGGGGAAAGAAAGGGAAAGGCAAGAAGCCCAAACCCCCCGCGGCGACCGAGACCGTTACCACCACTGCAGATGTCCCGAGGGCAGGCCCTGCCTCCAGCGGGGCGCAGGCCGTAGAGGTGGGTCCACCCACCACCAGCGCCGGCATAGCGCCACGGCCGGCAAAACTGCGAAGAGAAAGAGCAAAATACCCCGAGCCCAACATGAGTGGCGGCGCTGCCGGCGCCCCCGCTAAGACGCCCACAACCCAACGCAAGGACTTCACGGCCTGCGCCATTCAACTACTGATGGACCTGATAAAGGCCATCAGGCAGGGCCAGGAAGTGGAAACGGTTATCCTCGACGGCCTGGCCAAGCTACTAACCTTGTACCATGGCTAGGCCGTTGCGGGTAATCCACTGGAATGCCCGCGGCCTTCGGGACAAGGTCGCCCCTCTCCGACATCTCCTTAGGGAACAGGACGTCGACGTGGCGTTGATAAGCGAGACGCTGCTGGGCCCCGGGGATAGGATCAGATTTCCGGGGTACCTCGTTTACAGACAGGACGAGCGGTCGGCACATCAGAATTACCGTGGTCTGGCGGTACTGGTAAGGCGACGAGTCGTCCATCAAGAACTCCCCTCGCCGTCACTCGGCACGTTTTACGCGCTGGGTGTACAGCTGCACGTAGCCGGCGAGGATATAGATATGTACGCTTGCTATAAGCCGCCCGCGACCCACTTAAATACATCTGAGTTGCGGGCCCTTATATCCGGCTCTACGCGTCCCACTCTCCTCGCCGGTGACTTGAATTGCAAGCACCCGGCGTGGAACTCGTGCCGCACGAATACCGGGGGAAGACGGCTCTTAGCTGATGCCGAAGCCTTCGGTTACACAGTGTCCGGCCCAGAGACGCCAACACATTATCCAGACGCAGTCTCTTACATGCCGGACGTGCTGGACATTGTGGTCCATCGAGGGCTACACTGTCAGATCACGCAGCATGTGATCGACGACGAGCTGAACTCGGACCATCACCCGGTGCTCGTCGTCCTTTCGGGTGAGCCGACCCGTTTGAAACCCCTGGCGCCACGTCGACGTACCGACTGGACCCAGTTCCAAGAGGAAGTAGAGACCACGGTGCCGACTCGGCCTATGGCTACTTCCGCGGACGTGGACAGGACGGCTCGCGACGTCACTGCTTGCATCCAACGCGCTTTTCAAACGGCGACCACCGAGCAGCCGCGGGAGCGGGGGCTATTACCGCCTCTACCTCCGCGGTTGATTAGGTTGATCGCCGAGAAAAGGCGCCTTCGCAAGCAGTGGCAGCAATCGAGGTGTCCCACACAAAAGAGGCAGCTCAACCGTCTCGCGGAGAAGGTCAAGGCCGAGTTGCAGGCCCAGACCGCCGCGGGCTGGGAGGAACGAATCGATGAGACGACGGACAGTTGGCCGTCGATTCACAAATTATGCGGCCAACTCACGAACACCCCAGCCCCGGTGCGTCCATTGCAGAGCAGCGACGGGGCGCTTAAATATGTAGCGGAGGACCGGGCGGAGGTCTTCGCCGAGCACCTGGAGCGTCAGTTCCGCCCTAACCCGACTACCGACACAGACCATGTCGCAGCAGTCGAGAAACACCTCGGGGACTACTTCGCGATGCCGATAGCTCCCGATGAAGAGCCGATATTTTTCTCGCCCAACGCAGTACGACGCGCCATCCTGAGGACGAAGCCCAGGAAGGCCCCCGGTGCGGACGGTATCACAAACACAGTGCTGCGCCACCTGCCGTACCGAATGGTAGCGGCGCTGGCGCGCCTGTTTACCGCGATACTGCGCACCGGCGCCTTCCCCGAGTCGTGGAAGGAAGGGCGCGTCATAATGCTGCCGAAGGCGGGAAAGAACGTCCTGAAGCCGGAGAGCTATCGGCCGATCACCCTGCTGCCGACAGTCTCCAAGGTGTTCGAAGCACTCCTGCTGCGACACCTACTGCCCCACATCACGCCGCGCCCAGAGCAGTTTGGGTTCCGGGCGGAACATAGCACGACGCTCCAGCTGTCGAGGGTACTGCACCACCTCGCAGCTGCGATGAACAAGAAGGAGTACGCAGTAGCAGTATTCCTCGACATGGAGAAGGCCTTCGACCGTGTGTGGCACGAGGGCCTAATATATAAGATGGCCACCACCGACGCGCCCCGTCGCGTCGTCAAAGTGGTCTCTACTTTCCTCTCCAACAGGACATTCAGGGTGGTGGTTGATGGGGCGCTTTCCAGCGCCAGGCCGGTGCTCGCGGGCGTACCGCAGGGCAGTTGCGTCTCGCCGGCGTGTTACTCGCGTTACACCGACGACATCCCCACCACTCCGGACGTGATGCTCGCGCTGTATGCGGACGACGCCGCGTACATCTCTACTTCGATGAACTCGAAGTACGCGGCCGTCAAGATGCAGCGAGCGCTTGAGCTCCTTCCCGAGTGGCTCGCCAAATGGCGGCTTTCGGTGAACGTGGGTAAGACGCAGGCCATGATCACCGGCCATGTGTCCCTCCCACCACCCTTGAAACTACAAGGAGCCGACATCGAGTGGTCGCCCCGGGTCAAGTACCTGGGGGTCACCATCGATCGTCGGCTCAAAATGGGTCAGCACGTCCGCCAGGTCGCGGCTAAGGGGAGAGTCGCCCGCTATCTCCTCCGGCCCGTGCTCTCGTCGCGAATTCCGGCGCGCGTCAAGTTGGGCGTGTACAAGTTGTACATACGCCCGATACTGACGTACGCCGCCCCCGCTTGGTTCGCCCTCACGAGCGAGTCGAGCCGGAAAACGCTCCGCGCCCAACAACACTTGGCGCTGCGGACCATAGTTGACGCTCCTCGCTACGTGAGGAACGATGTCATCCAGCGGGATCTCGGGATCGAGAGCCTGGATGACCATGTGCGGCGCCTCGCGAAGGGGATGTTCGCGCGTGCCGGCGCGTCTGAATGGCCTCACGTCAAACAGATCGCGCCCTGGCATACGCGGCCCCCTGACGCGAGACCTCTGCCCCGCGATCTGGTTAGGGGCGACTGACACCATTACCGGACTGACTCCCGGGTAAGCCGCAACCAGGCTACACGCAGCTTACCTGTATCAAATAGCACTCTACACACACAACATACATCCGCTGCGTGGCGTGTCCTAAGTTAATATAGGCATGTCACGTAACGTAAATCAGACATTCACCTCTAATTCCTCTTATTCGCCGCCGGCGCGCAGCGGCGCCCCGCCAGCACCGACACCGACGCCGTCTCGTGCTGGCCCAGCTCCTCGCACCTCCGCGTTGGACCCCCGCCTCTTGCCAGCGGGACCAAGCGCGTTGAGGGAGCAGGAGCGCCCGGCCAGCACGGGGCCACATGGCCGCCCGGTGCGAACGGTGCCATACGCACCGGATTCGCCCGCACCCCCGCGAGCCTCCGCTTTCAACTCGCCCGCGATGCTGTCGGCGTGCTCGTCCCATGCGGGATCGAGCATGTCACTGGCGTCCGCGGGCTCGGCCGCCTCCGGTCGCAGCAACGTGTCGTACGATACGACGCCGCGATCCGGACAGCGGCCCTACGTGGGAGAAGCGGAGGCCGATGCGGCCACCCCGGCCTTCTCACCGACGCCGTCGCTGGGGTTCGGTTTCGAATTCCAAATGGACCCGAAGCCCCAGCGACATCGAAGAAGAAGGAGCTCGGGTGACCAACCGGAGGAGGCGAAGAGATACTGCCTCGACCCGCCGCGGCCACAGCGCGACAGCGCGCCGCGGGGTCGGGACACGCCAGCGTCGCCCACCTTTGCCGACGCGGCGCGCCTTACGCCTTCCCCTACGGCGTCCACCCGGAGCAGAGGAATTGGGTCCAGCGCCGCTGCGCGGCCCCCCGCCACCCCTGCTGCCACACCTGCTGCCACCACTACCTCTGGCGCCGCGACGACGACGGCCCCAGCAGGTAAGAGAACCAAAAAGCTGAGATATCCTCCGCTGGTGGTGGAGAAGTTGCCGAACTGGGCAACACATTTCCGGGCCATCGCCGCCAAGCTGGGCCGGCCTCCTAACGCTCGGCCTTACGGGGGGGGGGGTACGTTTCTTCACTTTTGATGTGAAACATCTATGGGCGAGGATAAACCTAAATTTTGGCGTGGTGAGCGTGGCCACGCACAGTGGCCCATACTGAAAATTAGTGGACTTAGGCAACAAAGTTTCAATATCGATGCGATTTTTTTGATGTGTCAATTAACATATAATTAATACGTTATTTTTTGATTATACCATATTTATTTCTTTTCGTAAAGCATGCTTTATAAATATTACCTTTACAAAATATATTTTTTGTTTTGCCTTGTGTCGCAGGTTCGCTAGGTTCAGCTACACTTCTCAAGGTTAACCCTTGGATGAGTGACCAATTAATTTATGCGGGGCGCGACAGAGACACTCATAGCAACCACTCACATGGACGCGTTATTGTTAACGCGTCCAACATTATCTATGGCCCAAGGGGCAACATAGTGAGGGGCCCGTCTTAGCGGACCACCGCGAACCCTCCGCGGCCAGGGAGCGAAGCTCTGCGCGGACCGCATCCAGTGCTACTAGTGCTAAATTTTAACCACTTCCGTACGTGTCGATCCAGGGACCAGCCGGCCGGCACCTGGGGCGACACGAACGGAGGCTCGCTGCCCGGCGGCTCGCCGCCGCAGCGGTCGCGGGAGGCCTACGCCCCCGTGATGCCGAAGCCCGGCAAGCGCGGCTCATTGGGCCGCGATGCCGGGACTGCTGAAAAAGAAGAGGGGCGTCCGGCGTTGGACCGGGCGACGTCGCTGCCGAACATCGGCGTCGCGTCGTCCGGTGCGCCGCTGGCCGCACCGGACCGCACGGTATGCGCGCCACCGCGCCACCCGTGCATCCCACCACGACATCCGCGCGCCCCCGCGCGCCACCCGCGCGCCCTGCTGCGCCGCCGCCGCGATTCACTTCGCCGCCGGCGCGCAGCGGCGCCCCGCCAGCAGTGACACCGACGCCGTCTCTTGCTGGCCCAGCTCCACGCACCTCCGTGTTGGACCCCCGCCTCTTGCCGGCGGGACCAAGCACGTTGAGGGAGCAGGAGCGCCAAGCCAGCCCCACATGGCCGCCCGGTGCGAGCGGTGCTGCACGCACCGGACTCGCCCGCACCCCCGCGAGCCTCCGCGTACAACTCGCCCGCGATGATGTCGGCGTGCTCGTCCCATGCGGGATCGAGCATGTCGCTGGCGTCCGCGTTCTCGGCCGCCTCCGGTCGCGGCGACGTGTCATACGATACGACGCCGCGATCCGGCCAGCGGCCCTACGTGGGAGAAGCGGAGGCCGATGCGGCCACCGGAGACAGGATTAGGTTCCCGGGGTACCATATTTACAGGCAGGACGAACGGTCGGCACTCCAGAACTACCGTGGTCTGGTAGTACTGGTAAGGCGAAGAGTCGTCCACCAAGAACTCCCCACGCCGTCACTCGGCACGTTTTACGCGCTGGGTGTTCAGCTGCACGTAGCCGGCGAGGACATAGATGTGTACGCCTGTTATAAGCCGCCCGTAACTCACTTAGACACATCTGAGTTGCGGGCCCTAATATCGGGCTCTACGCGTCCCACTCTCCTCGCCGGCGACTTGAATTGCAAGCACCCGGCGTGGAACTCGTGCCGCACGAATACCGGGGGGAGACGGCTCCTAGCGGATGCCGAAGCCTTCGGTTACACAGTGTCCGGCCCAGAAACACCCACCCATTACCCAGACGCTGTTTCCTACATGCCGGACGTGCTGGACATTGTGGTCCACCGAGGGCTACACTGCCAGATCACCCAGCATGTGATTGACGACGAGCTCCAGTCGGATCATCACCCGGTGCTCGTCGTCCTTTCGGGTGTGCCGACCCGCCTGAAACCTGTGGCGCCACGTCGACGTATAGACTGGACCCAATTTTCAGAGGAAGTAGAGACCACCGTGCCGACTCGGCTAATCGTACTGGTAAGGCGACGAGTCGTCCATCAAGAACTCCCCTCGCCGTCACTCGGCACGTTTTACGCGCTGGGTGTACAGCTGCACGTAGCCGGCGAGGATATAGATATGTACGCTTGCTATAAGCCGCCCGCGACCCACTTAGACACATCTGAGTTGCGGGCCCTTATATCCGGCTCTACGCGTCCCACTCTCCTCGCCGGTGACTTGAATTGCAAGCACCCGGCGTGGAACTCGTGCCGCACGAATACCGGGGGAAGACGGCTCTTCGCTGATGCCGAAGCCTTCGGTTACACAGTGTGCGGCCCAAAGAGGCCAACACATTACCCAGATACCGTCTCCTACATGCCGGACGTGCTGGACATTGTGGTCCATCGAGGGCTACACTGTCAGATCACGCAGCATGTGATCGACGACGAGCTGCAATCGGACCATCATCCGGTGCTCGTCGTCGGATCATCATCCGGTGCTCGTCGTCCTTTCGGGTGTGCCGACCCGTTTGAAACCCCTGGCGCCACGTCGACGTACTGACTGGACCCAGTTTCAAGAGGAAGTAGAGACCACTGTGCCGACTCGGCCTATCACTACTTCCGCGGACGTTGACAGGGCGGCGCGTGACTTCACTGCTTGCATACAGAGCGCCTTGCAAACGGCGACTACTGTACAGCCGCGGGAGAGGGGGCTATTACCGCCTCTACCTCCGCGGCTGGCCCAGATGATCGCCGAGAAGAGGCGCCTACGCAAGCAGTGGCAAGAGCTCCGCTGCCCCACAATGAAGACGCAACTCAACCGTCTCGCGGAGAGGGTCAAGGCCGAGTTACAGGCCCAGACCACCGCGGGTTGGGAGGAACGAATCGACGGAATGGCGGACAGCTGGCCGTCGATTCACAAGTTGTGCGGCCAGTTAACGAATACCCCAGCCCCGGTGCGTCCTTTGCTTAACAGCGACGGGGCGCTCAAATATGTAGCGGAGGACAGGGCGGAGGTCTTCGCCGAACACCTGGAGCGTCAGTTCCGCCCAAACCCGACTCACGACATAGACCATGTCGCAGCAGTCGAGAAACACCTGGGAGACTACTTCGCCTTGCCGATAGCTCCCGATGATGAGCCGATCTTTTTCTCGCCCAACGCAGTACGACGCGCCATCCTGAGGACGAAGCCCAGGAAGGCCCCCGGTGCTGACGGTATCACAAACACAGTGCTGCGCCACCTGCCGTACCGAATGGTAGCGGCGCTGGCGCGCCTGTTCACAGCGATACTGCGCACCGGCGCCTTCCCCGATTCGTGGAAGGAAGGGCGCGTCATAATGCTGCCGAAGGCGGGAAAGAACGTATATCTATACCCCCCGCACTAGACTGGTCGGGTACCTTCAGTACCCATCGCATGACCGGTTAGGAACCCGTTTCGCACAATAAGATTGGCGACGGGAAACACTCTTAGGGCTCACCTAGGTTCACCTCCCTGTCTATACCCGACAGGGAGTGTAACACTCTACCAGTCAACTATACCAGTGCCCGTGCCACCCAGCAGGGCATTAAGGTATCGGTCCCAACTTCGTCCGATTATCGCGAGCTGACCAGGCTCCTCTCTGTAAGGAACGTGTCCTTCCACACGTACTCCTTACCCGAGGAGCGACTGACCAGGGTGGTGATTCGCAGGGTCCCCTGCGAAATCGCCACCAGCGATATAAAGGCGGACCTCGAAAGGCAGAACGTGCCTGTCTTAGAGGTCCACAGGATGCACAGGTCCAGTCAAGGCATTGCCTTTGATGTGGTACTGGTGGTGTGCCCTCCCACGGAGGGGATCGCAACGCCTGGGGGATCACGGTACAGCGGACTGTACCCGGCCAAAAGACCACACCCTTTGCACCGAGCCACCTAGCTGTGTGCTCTGCAAAGAGTCCGGCCATCCGGCAAATTACCGGGGCTGCCCGAAAGCCCCCAAATCATCTTCCCCTAAATTGCTATCGCCCCATTAGTTTGCTCAAAGTTCTGAAGTCTATGAGAGACTTATTTATAAGCGACTCAGAGATTATGCCGAAACCAAGGGCCTCATCCCCAACGAGCAGTTTGGTTTTCGAAACCAACACTCGTGTGTCCATCAGATACACCGTATCGTTGAGCATATCAATGCTGGTTTTCAGCGTGGTATGTTCACGGGCGCTGTATTCTTCGATATAGCGAAAGCGTTCGACAAAGTCTGGCACAACGGCTTATTATATAAGCTGTACCAACTCGGAGTGCCCGACCGTCTCGTGCTCATCTTACGAGACTTTCTTGCGAACCGTACCTTGCGCTATCGCATCGAAAGGGCACTTTCCTCCCCTCACCCGATCCGTGCAGGAGTCCCTCAAGGCTCTGTACTAGCACCCCTCATTTTCACGCTGTTCACTAGCGATATCCCCAGAAGCAAGAAGGCAAGGTTAGCTCTGTTCGCAGACGACACTGCCATCTTCTTCTCGGGATTTAGTGACACAGCGCTGTTTCGCTACCTCCAAACCGCAGTCGACGAGCTCGGCGAATGGTTCAGGAAGTGGCGAATCGAAGTCAATCCCGATAAAAGTCAGGCGGTCTTTTACACCCGACCGCGACGTAATCACCCCCCTCCCCGACCCATCTCAATGTTCGGCAAGCAGATCCCTTGGGCGAAGCAAGCCAAACATCTAGGTGTCATCCTCGACGAACACCTCACCTTTTCTGAGCACATGCAGGCTCGCTCGCGGGCCGCTTTCGCTCTCGGTAGGCTCCATTGCGTCCTGAACAAGCGGAGTAAAATGTCTCTTCTGTGTAAGAAGCGACTTTACACCGCTTGTATCAGGCCCATTATGACATATGCAAGCCCAGTCTTTGCACATGCTAAGCCCCGATTCATCCATAGGATGCTCTTCAGAACCGTTTTCTCCGTCAAGCCACAGGCGCGCCTTGGTTTGTTCGGAATATAAATCTTCATTTAGATATGAAACTCCCGACTATCCATCAATATATGAAACGCGCTTCGAAGCGTTTCTTCGATAGGGCCGTAGCCCACCGCAACCCTCTGGTTGTCGCGGCAGCTACTTACACCCCTTCCCGTATCAGTAAAGTCCGCCGCTCGCGGCACGTTCTATCCGATCCTGACGATCCCACTACTCTCCTCCAGGAGAGTCGAAAAGAGACCAGTACAGCTAGAAAAACACAAAGACACAAACCGTACCGACCTCGCCGCCGAGGTCCGTCGTCGCGACCCCGACTTAATAGTCCCTCCCGACCCTTGCAAGAGCCAGCCCGCGATGCTGTGCCGTTAGCTTTAAATTAGTCCCTGAATAATTTAACCCAGATCCAGCCAGTCCCTTGCTGTGCCCCTACCAGTGATTGCCTAAGCCGAGGATCGTATCCCCCTCGGGGTAACCCTTAGAGCTTTCACTTTAGTTTAAGTATAATAAATAAGCCCCGGCTGGAGGCCTAAAAAGGTAACTTTTTAGAACTCGCCGGGTCACAATCCGTTTAAGTAGTAAGAATCTTTTCAGGATTAACTGCGAGATGCCTTACAAAAAAAAAGGCTCGAGGCAGTCGGTCTCCAGCTCCGCAAGAATAAAAAACCCACAGAAGAACGAAGTTTTTTATTTGAAGAAACCCCAACACAATACAGTCCACTTCAGGTTTTGGTCCTTCGGAGCGGCGGATATCAAGATCGAAGAACCTGCGGCCACGTTGCGAAGAAACCTGCAGGAAGGAGCATATTAAAGGAGATCGGCTGCCGCAAGAAAAACCGTTATTTTCATCGCGTTGTGGGTGCGTGAAATTAAGTAGTTTTAACGGTGGAAGAAAGAAAAACGTAAGTGTACCAGTGTCGCCATCAAGAACAGAACCAGGACGCCAATCGTCGAGCCAGCAACACCGCGTCGTGTCGAGCGACCACGTGGTGTGACATCATAGCGTCGCCGGGAAAAAAGGCGGGAAGAGGCAAGAAACCGCCACGCGGTGAGTGACGTCATAGCGTCGGTACGCCAAGTGAGAAATCCACGCGGGAGGTTCGAGCATCGGCGCGCAGGTGTCGTATGAAGAATCGCCACGCGGTGAGTGACGTCATAGCGTCGGTACGCCAAGTGAGAAATCCACGCGGGAGGTTCGAGCATCGGCGCGCAGAAGGTGTCGTATGAAGAATCGACCACGTGGTGTGGCGTCATAGCGTCATCGAAGAAAAAGGCGCGAAGAAGCAGGAAGCAACCACGTGGCGTGGCGTCATAGCGTCATCGAAGAAAAAGGCGCGAAGAAGCAGGAAGCGACCACGTGGCGTGGCGTCATAGCGTCATCGTGGAAAAAAGGCGGCGTCATAGCGTCATCGAGGAAAAAGGCGCGAAGAAGCAAGAAGCCGCCACGAGGTGTGACGTCATAGCGTCGGGGACGCCGAGCGAAGATAGCCACGTGACGTGCCCAAGCGTCATCGCGCGGGAGGCGTCTCTTTCAGGAATCAACGGCGTTGGCGCCAAAAGGTTAGTGGCGGCAAGTGCAGAACATCATCACGGCGTGTGGAGCCGCCGTGGGGTGAGCAGAAGTCAAGAATCGCGTTCAAGTATCAACGTGTCCCGGCCACCGTAGGCGCGAGCTTGCGGATGGCGAGCAATGGGTAGCTCGCCGACCGGTAAGGACCAAGCTCGGGTCGACGGCGCGCAGTGTTCCACGCGCGCCTCAAAGAGATGTCAGCAGCAGTGTAGGGGTCTACTAGGACCGATGCCTGCCGGGGTCGCGTGATTGTTCGAAAGAGATACCGTGACCCTGGCACATGGGCAACTGATGGAACACGGGTGGGTTTTAGTCAGTAACACGCCCTCCCGCTCCGCCCAGAGCGGGAGAAGCCTTTTGATGATTTCCCACCCTGAAAAAAAAAAAAAAAAAAAAAGTATCAACGTGTAGAATATCATCACGGCGTGTGGAGTCGTCGTGGGAGAAGCAGAGAGTGAAGAATCGCGTCGTAAGTAATCATATTCAACTATCGACGCGTTAGTATATCATCACGGCGTGTAGTGTCGTCGTGTAATAGGCAGCGAGCTAAGAATCTCATCGAGTGTCGTCGTATTGAAGCACCGTCCGTCGCGAACCAGGAAAATGGTGGTCACGAGAAGCCAGGCGGACGCAGCCGAAATTGAAGAGAGAGAGGCGCGCCGCAGGGAAGCGGAGCTAATTGAACGAGAGAGGTTAAGAAGATTTTCTCTGGACCCTCCGGCGTCGCCGTTCTCAAGGCTAGCGGCCACCAGTACGGCAGGACCATCCGGATTACAAACAACGGACGTCACGGTGCAACACAGAGTGGGATCACCGACTCGATCCGTCAGGTCTCAACGATCGACGACTAGTATTGCGACGCGGCTGCGTATGGCGGAACTGGACGCAGCGGAGAAGCTGGCCGCAATAAGGACGGTGCACACCGAGCTCGTCCCATCACTCTCTACAGACTTAACCATCATGGCGCTGAGGCGAATGGCGGCCCGCCGAGGGTGGCCGAGGGTGATGTACTCCGACAACGCGACCAACTTCCGAGGCGCCGATCAAGAGCTGCGCAACGCCTACGCCGAGTGGATGCCTGCCCTGCGAGACGAAGGGCTACAGCGCCGCATGGAGTGGCGCTTCATACCTCCTGGCGCGCCCAACCAAGGCGGCGCGTGGGAGAGGATGGTGCGTTCCGTGAAGGCGGCCCTCGACGTCACGCTACGAGAGAAGGCGCCAACAGAAGAAGTCTTGGCGACCGTGCTCGCCGAGGCCGAGTTCTCCATCAACGCAAGACCGCTGACCCACGTCAGCGTCAACCCCAGCGATCCAGAGGCCCTGACCCCCAACCACTTCCTGCTGGGGTCGTCAAGAGGCCTGCCAACGACGGGGCCGTGCGACGAAGCCGATCGAAGAACATGGCGAGTCAGTCAAGCCCTCGCTGATCACTTCTGGCGTCGGTGGTTACGCGAGTACCTACCGTAGGTAGGTACTCGCGTGTCTCTCGTATGTCGGCACCAGGGTAGCTGGTACGTCGCGGTGAACCACAGAACAACGTGCGGGCGATACAAGTCGGCGACGCAGTCCTCGTGGTCGACAGCACGCTACCCCGAAACACCTGGCCGATGGGAATCGTCGAGCGCACACATCAGGGACCAGACGGCAGCATCAGGGTCGTCGAGGTGCGCACCAGAACCGGCGTGTTCCGACGCCCCGTGAGCAAGCTCGTCGTCGTTATGAAGAAAGAAGAGGCTACGCGAGCTACGCCGAGGGGAGAGCTGTAACGGACGCCGAGCTGCATGTGTATATAAGTGATTACATCACGTCACAATCGATCGAAGAGTCTACCCGTCCAACCCCATGATGACGCGAGAAGTATTGGACAAGCTCAGGCCACACCTGCGATCACGCTGGACGAGCGGTGGTGTTTCGTGACGGAGAAGGTAAAAGAAGAAGCCGACCTACACAGTCAACTACATCATCAAGTGTCAACATTTCAGTGCAGTGATACCCACGAACTGGCTTTGAACCAAATTTCAGAACTAAAACAGAAATGATGTGAAACCCATAAGGCCCTATCTCTCTCAGAGTCTGTCAAAGTAAGTCAACAGAGGTTGCTATCACCGATAACCTATTTTATAAATTGGTAGGCAGTAAGTCAACATCAGTGTGTGAGCCAGCTGTAACAATAGATCTGACTGGTGACGATACCACATTGTCACGGTAGCTAAGGAGTCCTACCAAAGGTTGGGTTTTGTGCTGCGTAATTGCCGCGATTTTCGCTCCGCACATGCCATCAAATTATTATCTAATGTACTCGTACGTAGCAAACTGGAGTCTAGCTCTTGCGTATGGAACCCACACGAAAGTACCTATGCTCTTTTATTAGAGAAGGTACAAAAAGCATTCCTTCGGTTTCTCTACCAGCGTAAACATGGCTATTATCCTTACCTCTATCCGACTAAATTTCTAATCTTATCAACGCGGAAGTTGGGATTTTTCCCAATTTTCCGGGTTTCCAAATTTTCCAAGTCCCGAATTTCCTAGAACTTTTCGCGCCGGGGGGGCCGGTAAGTGCACTGAGCACATTTGCTTACCATCTCGCATGTGTAACGCGACTTGACATTGCGTTCGTGTAATGGTATTGCAATTACTTGTAGGTGTGAACGCGCCAGTCGGTGGCATCGGGCAGCTGAATTACCGAAGCAGAACTTAGAAAACTTTTTTAAAACTTTTTGTGAATATTGTGACACTCGTGCATTGAAATTGAAACTAGGGTGTACAGTCACGAGCAATAACATAGAAACGCCCTTAAAATTTAAATTCATGTAGCAACATTAAATCGCAAAAATAAGTATGCTAACTGTGTCCAAAAATTATGTAAACGTTAAATTGTGTCAAAATTAACTACACATTTTTATCAAATTTTCGTCAACAATAGATTACCAAAAAATTATATTAACTTTTAGTTACGTAATTATGTACGCAAGGAAATTTCAAAAACATGTTTACAGTACAGTTTCGAAATTATGTAAACAATTACAAAGCAGCAGTTTCAAGCACCTTTAGTTCGGAAATAAGTCGCAATTCGGGTTCAAAAGGAACCCAAATTGTGATTTTACCTAATTGACAAAACCAGAGTACATAAATAGTTATAGGATCTTATTGTATTATTTATTTTTAGATTTTTTATCATTGCGTTATACATATTGTGTCATAGTAAGGTAAAAGTAGCCATCAGTGAGTGGTATCGACTCGCCCGTCCACTTTTTTTATTTCCGTGTACCGTCCTAAAACTATTGTGCTATTAGATTCCTTTTTACTTTTTTTTTTGCTATTGTGGTGGAAATCCTCATGGATGTCCTCTGCCCTGGGGTGGACGGAGGGGTCTCCCAGACTTCTACTGACTAAAACCACCCCGTGTTCCCTCGCACACTGGCACCGGGGGCTACGGGGATGCTTAAGCATTCTTCAACGCAGCTCTCGGCTGGTGCCGGCCCGCCACTGCGGGCTCCGTCTGGTCAAGCAGGGGGAGTGAGGTGTTTGACTGCCCCCCGCGACGTCTAAGAGGAGCGCGCGTGGTACATTACGCGCCACCACCTCGGGTCATATATGATAGGGGCAGCGGACGTCCGAGAGTCCGCCGTCCCTGGACCCATTTAGGGGGGCCGGTAGAGGAAGTCTACCGATAATGTCCTCTACCGGCCCCCCTACATACATGTATTTTTATGTATTTTAAGCAGGTGCACCAGGCGTCGGCAGAGGGTACTCTGCTGACGCCCGGTGCGCCTGCTGTGGGCTGGGAGAGCACTCGAGATCTCCCTCTCCCTTTCCGCTGCCTCCTTCTGCGACATGAGATTTTCGCTGAAGGAGATCATCGCATCCCACGACGCTGCGCCACCGACCGAAATCGATATAAAATTAATAATAACAGCGTGCCATATCGTATTTCTACATATGAAAACACTGATTTTGTAAGTCCTTGTTTTATTGCAGTAACCAACCCCTATTTATTTATAAAACTGTAGTTATTACTATAATAAACTGAACAAAAACGGGAAAAAGTAGGTATACACTTTCAATCTCATTTTAATGTATCCATGACAATTCCTATAACACGTATACAATTGTATATATGTTATAGAAATTGTCATGGATACTTAAAAATTACATTGGAAGTGTAAACTTTTTAGTGATTTTGTTTCGTTTATATTATTGTGAAACTAATGTATACCCAGTTTTGACACAGTTTGATGGTTAGGTAATTTAGAAAAAAACATCGTACACATATTTTTTGAATGGTAGAAGTTAAGATATTTTAGAAAATGTGACAATGTATATATATTATTGCTCGTGACTGTACACCAACGTCAAGTATGGTGGATGAGGAGGAGGCAGAGCGGCTCCATATGGAGCTGCTGGAGCAGGAGATGGAGAGAAAGACGGAAGAGTTAAGGGTGCTGGCGGAGATACGCCTAGAGGGTGGATTCACCCCAAAGGCAGCCCTTGCGCGCACCCCACCGCAGGCGGTGAGCACCCCGCTACAGACGGAGCTACTGGTCGATCTGGCGACGCCCTCTACACCCCCCGGTAACACCAGGAACGAAAAGCGCACCCTTAGCTCACCGGAACAGGTGCAGGAGGCCGTGCGACGTCGCATCGGAAGTAAAAGGGCACAGCGCGCAGACGTGCCCCCTATTGGGGGTCTATTGACACGCCCCCAGACTCACCCCCACCGCCCCCACGCGAAGCGGAGAAGGAGAGGGAAAGCGAGAAGAAGGAGAAAGAATGCGACATGTTGTCCTGCGAAGTGGACCCACTCGCGACGGCTCCGGTCGAGTCGCTGGCGGGGTTGGCGACGGCGTCCACGCGTGGAATAATGGAGGCAGTTAGCTCCAAAACCTCAAAACTCAATAATGACGAGGTGGCCGCAATAGGTCTTCATACTGAACGCATAGCGGCGGTCATTGTACACCTCACGCTGCGCCTGGCGGCAGCAGAGAATCGGGCAGTTGCTGCTGCCGAGTGCAACATTTGTATCCACAGCGGCAGTGCGCGGTCGGTCGCAGTAGCGGCTCCACCACCAGCGAAATCGTACGCCTCGACGCTGTACCTACCCCGCCACTCGGAACCGGTGCACATTGACAGCACTCCCGGGCCAGCCATGGCTCTATACCCAGCCAACGAAAATGGACCCATACAAACGGCCGAGGACACAAAGACCGAATTGAAGAAGGCCGTTGACCCGGCAAAGATCTGGGTCCAGGTTACAAAGGTGCGCAAGGTTGGCAACGCAGTAGTGCTCATCCAGATAACCATGGACGCGGCAGCGATCAGACTCCGGGCGGCGATTCCGGCTACCCTCAGGGTGGCCGAACCGAAAATGCGGCAGCCGCTAGTATGCCTGCACAGGCTGGACGATGACCCGTCGTTTCAGGAAATTATTGAGGCATTGCACGAGCAAAACTACAGGGATGACCCGCAGTGGCCACTGGAAAGCCTGAAAAAGGAGGCGACGGGCGCCTTCAAGCGTAATAGTGTGTCCCTACTGGACATAGGGCGGGTCTACGTGGCCTGGCAGGCTATTGAAGTCGACAAAAGGCGACAGGGATCAATCAGGGAAAGATGATAATGCAAAAGAAAAGGCAACGGGGGGATGATAATGATAACAGTGGTTGCAAACGACAAGGCGACAGAATGGTTGCAAAAGGCAGCAGGAAAAAAAATGTAAGTATATATGGCTAGTCGATGTTGGCTAGTCGAGGGTCCGGCGGCGAAGGCGTATTTGTGCCGTTGCCCGCATGTGGGGCGCTAGAATGCCGCCCCAGAAAGGGGGGAAAGGCGTAACGGCGGACAGGACGAGATAACTTGTAAAGGAGTCAAGAAGCTACTGCGGTGATAGCACGTCCATCTGGACGGGCTATGTCCGCAGCCGTCTCCTTGAGATTCGGCCCATATAATAATAATAATAATCTGTGGCCCAACTGTCAGCTTGACGGTGCAAAAATTTTTTTCTCCGTGTATTTTTTCTAGAATTTTTAACACCAATCATGGAAAAATGTTTTATTATAAGTTTCTACAACACCAAGGAAGTACCTGATATTGGTGCTATAATGATAACATTATACCAGGATATAAGAAAAAATTAAATAACACGAGAAATTGTGAGATGCTGACGCGAAGTCGGGCACGTTTTCTACATAACACACGCCTAACATCTTCGGGTTCGTCGCTCAGCTCCGCCTCGCAGTTGCCGGATCCTGCTCCAGACGTGAGTCCAGTGACACCGGCCTCTGCAGTTGCGTCGAGCTCGAGCGACGAATACTTCTCGCCGCCGACGACACCACCACCAGTACGTCGGCGCGGACGAGGCCGACCACCGGCCAGCTTGGGACTCCGAGGCCCACCGGCTTCTGATAGGGTCCCCGCTACCGGTGGAAGTGTGCAGCGCATGAAGTGGACACAAGCGGTCAACGAAAATGTCATGCGCGCATACTATGGGGCTACAGAGGGGGGAACTAACTTGACTGCGTACCGTGGTCGGATGCTCTCTCTGTTTCAGGTGCTTGAACCAGGTGTCAACGTGTCGTCGCAACGATTATCGGATCAGGCACGGGTCATCCAGCGTAATCATATGCTGGATGCCGCCGTGCTTGATCGACTTTGCCTCGAATCACGGAATAGCCATGTTACGCCTGCTTCGCCACTGGTCGCGGTGCAACTGCAAAATTTACCCAGTGTTTCACCGCGACCCAACTGTGTTGGTGGAGAGGATGATGACGGGGCTATATCCGTGAGTACCCAATGCAATGTACGATTGAGGAGCGCTTTGGAGGATGCTTTCAGGGAGTATCGCTCTACTCCGCCTGAACATAGACCACGTTTACCTTGTTTGCCCATGCATAAGAAAAACAAGGCGCTGGTGTGTGCTCTAGACTCACAGCTGTCAACATATTTTGACGGCAGCAAAGACCTGGTTGATACCCACTCGATCTTGTACTGCGCAGCTGTAGCGGCTTGTCGTGTAGCTCATGTTAAGTTTCCTAACAGTGACAGAGCTACACGACCAAAACCAGCCGTACCAGCTTGGCAGTGCAGGATTGAGTGTCGTATCGGTGAGGCTAGAGCACTCATCGGTAAGCTAATCTGCTTCAGGGAGGGCAATACTCGCCCTCGAGTGATGCGCTTTGTGAAGCGGGCGTTCTCCGGGACTGATGTTAGTCCCCGAGATTATTTGCCCCGCGTCACAGAGCGCATCGACTTCCTGAAGCAGAAGATCTGTGCATGGGCAAACCGTATTCGTCGGTATCGGCGGAGGGTGGAGCGGTACACTCAGAATCGCACATTCCAAAGCGATGAAAGGTGGGTTTACAGAGCTTGGGAGCGACCGGACCAAGGTGTGGCTGACATGCCCCTTCCGGATGATGACGCCATGTCTTCGTTCTGGCGAAACATCTGGTCGGTGCCTGTCAATCACACCGAAGGTGACTGGACTAGGCAGATCGAGCGAGCGTGCGGACAAATACCAGAAATGGGGGCAATTACCATCAGCCCCCAAGATGTCGCTTGTGCAGTCCGTCCGTTGCCTAACTGGAAATCTCCGGGGCCGGACGGACTGCACAACTTTTGGATCAAGTGGATCCAAAAGTCGCACGCTCGCTTGGCATCTCAGTTCCAGTCAGCCTTAGAGTCAGGGTCGTTGCCCCAGTTCTTAACAACAGGGATAACCCACCTGCTCCATAAATCAGGTAGCACCGCGGAACCCAAAAATTATAGACCGATCACTTGTCTACCGACGGTCTATAAAATTCTTACATCCATTTTGAGAGCTAAAATTTACAATCATATTGACACAAACTCTATCTTGTCTGTCTCTCAAAATGGATGTAGGAACGGGTCCCGCGGTACTAAGGAGCTGCTCCTAATCGATATGACCATTAGTCAACAGGTTCGTCGTTCCCGAAGGAATCTGTCGACATGCTGGATAGACTATAAGAAGGCCTATGACTCGGTACCACACACATGGCTCAGGAGGGTGTTAGAGTTGTACAAAGTAGATACAACGCTGTGCACCTTCCTGATGTCATGTATGGGGCAGTGGAGGACGGTCCTTCGCTATCCAGGATGTCGACAAATCCAGAGGAATAGCGAACCGATAAGGATTGAGCGAGGTATATTCCAGGGCGATAGTTTGAGTCCACTTTGGTTCTGCCTAGCCATGAATCCTCTTAGCACACTGCTGGAGGATTCAGGTATAGGCTATCGATTGAGGAGAGGTGGTCAGGTTATATCTCACCTCCTCTACATGGATGACCTAAAACTCTTTGCCCACAACAATCTGCAACTGATGGAGCTACTGAAAGTAACTGAAACCTTCAGTAGCGCCATCAGGATGGAATTTGGTGTGGACAAATCTGCAGTCATGCATGTGAAGCGAGGGGAGATTGTGGAATCCGTGGGAACCCAACTCACGGATTCCATACACCTAAGATCCCTCTCCTCAATCGAAACATACAAGTATTTGGGTATGTCGGAAGCGTTAGGCATCGACACTGCTGACATGAAACAATCGTTGAGGGAGCGCTTCTTTGGCCGCCTGAATAAAGTTCTAAATAGTCTTTTATCAGGCGGAAACAAGGTGCGCGCCTTCAACGGTTGGGTTATGCCAGTTTTGATGTACTCTTTCGGCATACTCAAATGGACTCAGACGGAGCTGGACACCCTGGATAGACGGGTCCGCACACTGCTGACCGTAAATCGGATGCATCACCCACGGTCCTCGGTGATGAGACTGTATATCCCGCGGAAGTGCGGAGGTCGAGGTTTTTTAAATGCCAAGACCCTGCACAACCGTGAGATATGCAGTCTCAGGGAATACTTCCTTGAAGCCGATGTGGGGATGCACCGAGATATGGTCTCAGTGGACAAGGGCTTCACCCCGCTCTCCTTGGCTAACGAGAACTGGCGCAAACCTAAAGTATTAGATACTAATGACCGCAGGGAGGTATGGCAAAGCAAGGAGCTCCACGGACGCTTTTACCGGGTCCTACATGGACCCGATGTAGACCTCTTAGCGTCCATATCCTGGTTACGATTCGGAGATCTATTTGGAGAAACCGAAGGTTTTGTCTTTGCAATTATGGACGAAGTTATGATGACAAACAACTACCGGAAATATATTGTGAAGGATGGCACGGTTGACATCTGTCGGGCATGCCACCGTCCGGGGGAGTCAATCCGACACATTATTTCTGGTTGTTCTCGTCTGGCTAACGGAGACTACTTGCATAGACACAACCTTGTAGCCAGGATTATCCACCAGCAACTTGCTCTGAAATACAGTCTTGTGGAATCAGAAGTACCGTACTATAAGTATGTGCCCGACCCAGTTCTCCAAAATGGAAATATCACATTGTATTGGGATCGATCTATCATCACTGATAGGACTATTGTCGCTAATAAGCCGGACATATTGGTGATAGATCGATCAGAGCGTCGCACAATGATTGTTGATATAGCAGTCCCGCATGACGAGAACCTCGTGAAAGCCGAACAAGATAAGCAGATCAAATATCTTGACTTGGCTCGCGAGGTTGTCGAGATGTGGGATGTGGATACAGCAGTCATTGTGCCGATAGTCGTGACGGCCAATGGCATAATAGCCAAGAGCCTCGACCAACACCTAAAGAGGCTCTCGTTAGGCAGCTGGATCAAGCGCTTGATCCAGAAGGCGGTATTACTGGACACGGCACGTATAGTGAGAAGGTTCCTCTCTCAGCGGCCCTGACCACCGGTAGCTTGGATCCTATTCCCGATACCGGTGGGCTACTATTTTTTATATTTTTAAATGTTTTTATGATTTTTGTTATTTTAATATTTAAAAATGTAATTTATATGTTGTAAAAATTTAAATAAAGGAAATAATAATAATGTTAGTCCTCGAGATTATTTGCCCCGCGTCACAGAGCGCATCGACTTCCTGAAGCAGAAGATCTATGCATGGGCGAACCGTATTCGTCGGTATCGGCGGAGGGTGGAGCGGTACACCCAGAATCACACATTCCAAAGCGATGAAAGGTGGGTTTACCGAGCTTGGGAGCGACCGGACCAAGGTGTGGCTGACACGCCCCTTCCGGATGATGACGCCATGTCTTCGTTTTGGCGAAACATCTGGTCGGTGCCTGTCAATCACACCGAAGGTGATTGGACTAGGGAGATCGAGCGAGCGTGCGGTCAAATAACAGAAATGGGGGCAATTACCATCAGCCCCCAAGATGTCGCTTGTGCAGTCCGTCCGTTGCCTAACTGGAAATCTCCAGGGCCAGACGGACTGCACAATTTTTGGATCAAGTGGATTCAAAAGTCGCACGCTCGCTTGGCATCTCAGTTCCAGTCAGCCTTAGAGTCAGGGTCGTTGCCCCAGTTCTTAACAACAGGGATAACCCACCTGCTCCATAAATCAGGTAGTACCGCAGAACCCAAAAATTATAGACCGATCACTTGTCTACCGACGGTCTATAAAGTACTTACATCCATTTTGAGAGCTAAAATTTACAATCATATTGACACAAACTCGATCTTGTCTGTCTCTCAAAATGGATGTAGGAACGGGTCCCGCGGTACTAAAGAGCTGCTCCTTATCGATATGACCATTAGTCAACAGGTTCGTCGTTCCCGAAGGGATCTGTCGACATGCTGGATAGACTATAAGAAGGCCTATGACTCGGTGCCACATACCTGGCTCAAGAGGGTGCTGGAGTTGTACAAAGTAAATACAACGCTGTGCACCTTCTTGATGTCATGTATGGGGCAGTGGAGAACAGTCCTTCGCTATCCGGGATGTCGACATATCCAGAGGAACAGCGAACCGATAAGGATCGAGCGAGGTATATTCCAGGGCGACAGTTTGAGTCCACTTTGGTTCTGCCTAGCCATGAATCCTCTTAGCACACTGCTGGAGGATTCAGGTATAGGCTATCGATTGAGGAAAGGTGGTCAGGTTATATCTCACCTCCTGTACATGGATGACCTAAAACTCTTTGCCCCCAACAATTTGCAACTGATGGAGCTACTGAAAGTAACTGAAACCTTCAGTAGCGCCATCAGGATGGAATTTGGTGTGGACAAATGTGCGGTCATGCATGTAAAGCGAGGGGAGATTGTGGAATCCGAGGGAACCCAACTCTCGGATTCCATACACCTAAGATCCCTTGCCTCAATCGAAACATACAAGTATTTGGGTATGTCGGAAGCGTTAGGTATTAACACTGCTGACATGAAACAATCGTTGAGGGAGCGCTTCTTTGGCCGCCTGAATAAAGTATTAAAAAGTCTTTTATCAGGCGGAAACAAGGTGCGCGCCTTCAACGGCTGGGTCATGCCGGTTTTGATGTACTCTTTCGGCATACTCAAATGGACTCAGACGGAACTTGACGCCCTGGATAGACGGGTCCGCACACTGCTGACCGCAAATCGAATGCATCACCCACGGTCATCGGTAATGAGACTGTATATCCCGCGGAAGTGCGGAGGTCGAGGTTTCTTGAATGCTAAGACCCTGCACAACCGTGAGGTATGCAGTCTCAGGGAATACTTCCTAGACGCTGACGTGGGGATGCACCGAGATGTGGTCTCAGTGGACAAGAGCCTTACCCCGCTCTCCTTGGCTAACGAGAACTGGCGCAAACCTAAAGTATTAGATACTAATGATCGCAAGGCAGTATGGCAAAGCAAGGAGCTTCACGGACGCTTTTACCGGGTCCTACATGGACCTGATGTAGACCTCTTAGCGTCCGTATCCTGGTTACGATTCGGAGATCTATTTGGAGAAACCGAAGGTTTTGTTTTTGCAATTATGGACGAAGTTATGATGACGAACAACTACCGGAAATATATTGTGAAGGATGGCACGGTTGACATTTGTCGGGCATGCCACCGTCCGGGGGAATCAATCCGACACATTATTTCTGGCTGTTCTAGTCTGGCTAACGGAGACTACTTGCATAGACACAACCTTGTAGCCAGGATTATCCACCAGCAACTTGCTCTGAAATACGGCCTTGTGGAATCAGAAGTACCATACTATAGGTACCTGCCCGACCCAGTTCTCGGAAATGGTAATATCACGTTGTATTGGGATCGATCTATCATCACTGACAGGACTATTGTTGCCAATAAGCCAGATATAGTGGTGATAGATCGATTAGAGCGTCGCACAATGATTGTTGATATAGCAGTACCGCATGACGAGAACCTCGTGAAAGCTGAAAAAGATAAGCAGATAAAGTATCTTGACCTGGCTCGCGAGGTTGTCGACATGTGGGATGTGGATACAGCAGTCATTGTGCCGATAGTCGTTACGGCCAATGGCATAATAGCTAAGAGCCTCGATCAACATCTCAGGAGGCTCTCGTTAGGCAGCTGGATCAAGGGCCTGATACAGAAAGCAGTAATTCTGGACACGGCGCGTATTGTTAGGAGGTTCCTCTCTCAGCAGCCCTGACCACCGGTGGCTTGGACCCTATTCCCGATACCGGTGGGCTACTATTTTTTATATTTTTAAATGTTTTCATATTTTTTTTTAAATATTTTAATATTTAAAAATGTAATCTATATGTATTTAAATGTAATAAAGGAAATAATAATAATATTCCACAACTATCACACAACGCCATCTAGTCCCAAGCTAAGCAGAGCTTGTGTTATGGGTACTAGACAACTGATAATCATACTTATATATTTCTAAATACATACATATTATAGATAAATTACACCCAGACACAGAACAAATGATCGTGCTCATCACACAAATATTTGTCCTGGGTGGGAATCGAACCCACGACCTCCGGCATAGCAGTCAGGGTCACTAACCACTAGACCAACAGGCCTGTCAAAACATATGACTTGATGTCGGTGGGGCCAAGGGTGGTTGGCGGGATTTGTCCCTTTCTACACTGACTTCGCGCCCGACTACGGTAGTGGACGGACGAGTCGTTGCGCTCTCAGAATGAGGGTTTTCTGAAATGGTCAGGGCACCTGTCAAAAGTGTCTAAGCGCCTATATTTTCCTTAGTCGTAACTGAATGAAAATAATGAAATAGTTTTGTAATCATTGTGGAAGTGGAAGATCTCTTGTCAAAGTAGCGCCAACGAGTGACATGAATTTTCTTGAACACCCTCATTTTAATCAATAATATTTATTTGTTGAATTTTTGAGTAGTATAACAAGAGAGAGGAGAGACAGTTGTGGAATATAAATAGTGGCGCTGAATGGGCAATGAGGGCCCACGCAGCGCCACAGATGACCAGGATCAGTGAGCTGTCATCATACTAAGAGAGAAGAGAAACAGTTGTTAAATATAAATAGTGGCGCTGAGTGGGCAATGAGGGCCCACGCAGCGCCACAGATAACCAAGATCAGTGGGCGCTGTCAGCATACCAAGAGAGAAGAGAGATAGTTGTTAAAAAATATAAATAGTGGCGCTGAGTGGGCAATGAGGGCCCACGCAGCGCCACAGTAACCTAGATCAGTGAGCTCTGTCAGCATACCAAGAGAGAAGAGAAATAGTTGTTAAATATAAATAGTGGCGCTGTGTGGGCGATGAGGGCCCACGCAACGCCACAGATAACCAAGATCAGTGAGCTCTGTCAGCATACCACGAGAGAAGAGAGATAGTTGTGGAATTTACTTAATCTCCTCCTGCCAACGCCGAATGGCAAGTTATCGGGGAGAAGAAGAAGGCGGGCAAGGCAGCAAAGGCGGCCAAAAAGAAAGCTAGGTAACAGCGGCGTAAGAGGCAACGCGTCGCGGCTAGGCTCCGCACCCCGAAGTCCGCAGCTGTAGTGATAACACTACAGCCGGAAGCGGAGAAGAAAGGCGTGACCTACTGCGACGTACTCGCCAAGGCGGTGAACCTCCAGGAGCTCGGCATCTCCTACGGCCTCCGGTTAAGGGTCACTTTGACCGGAGCCCGAATGCTGGAGGTCCCGGGCGCGGACAGTGGCCCAACCGCTGACGCTCTGGCCGAAAGGCTCAGGGCGTCGTTAGACGCGGAAGAGGCCCGAGTGTCCAGGTCCACTAAGTGCGCGGACTTTCGCATCATGGGCCTGGACGATTGCGCGACGGAGGCAGAGGTGATGGCCGCCATCATCAGAACGGAGGAATGCTCTGCCGAACAGGTGAGGGCAGGCACCATCCGTCTTGACAACACGGGGATGCGAGCCGTAACGATGAGCTGCCCCGTGTCGGCGGCCCAGAAAATCACCGGGGAGGGCCGAAGGCTCCTGGTGGTGTGGGTTTCGGCGTAGGTCAAACTGCTGGATCCCAGACCTCTGGGACTCGGGAGGGAGCTGAAATGGAGTGCCAATAATGGCTACTCCATTACGCCTCCTCCAGGCGAACATCAAACACTGCGCCTCTGCTCAGGATCTTTTGCTCCAGAGCATGGCGCAGTGGTCGATTAACATCGCCGTGGTCCCTGAGCAGTACTTTGTCCCGCCCAGGGTTTACTGAGTGGACGACGTGAGCGACTCAGTGACCCTCATTTCGTCGGCCGCCGCCGCAACCCCGACCCTCGAGGCTGTCAAGAGCGGACGGGGTTGCGTAGCAGCGCAAGCTTGGAGAGGGGCCAATTTTTCACTTCGTTGGAAGACAGGTAAACTGGTCCTCATTAAGAACCCCAGCGGACTCTCCGTCCGCTTACCGGCCCATCGTGCTGCTCGACGAGGTGGGCAAGCTCTTTGAAAGAGTCATTGCAGATCGCCTCGTTGGGTGACTGGTGCGGGAGGGGCCGGATTTTTCGGACAGCCAGTTCGATTTCCGCAACGGACGCTCTACGGTGAACGCCATCATGTGCGTGCGAGCCCTCACGACGGGAGATGCAGTGGCCCGGGGTGGAGTCTCTAGACATCGCCAATGCCTTCAATACCCTGTCCTGAAGGTCCATTAAGGAGGCACTCCGGTATCACCGGATGCCGACCTACCTCTGTCGACCTATCTGACGGATATGGTCGTAATCTACCCTGGTCATCAAGGAGAATGGAACCGGCGAGAGATGTCGTGCGGTGACCCACAGGGATCGGTCGTGGGGCCACATATGAGAGACATCGGGTACGACATGGTGCTGTGCGCCGACCTCCCTAGCGGCGTCAGGTGGTACGGTCAGTGCCACACCCACGTCGCGGACCCCGGGATCTAATACGTCTTCCGCGATTCCTGACTGGTGCCGGCCCGCCTCTGCGAGCCTCGTCACGTTAGGGGGGAGTAAAGTGTTAAACTCCCGCCCCGCCCCCAGGTTTGTAGATCCTAGGTTAATATCTAGATTAGGTCTGTAAGAACCTAGGTTCATACAGAAATAAGATTATTTGTCATTTATGCAGAGAAAAAAACTGCAATGGCATAAATACCTAAAACTCGTTGAGGTCATGCCATGAAAATTACAACTATCTACTATGGTAAAGTGTGCAGCTAGCAAAATATACTTGTCAACAAAAGGGGGCGCCACTTGTAGCAACTTTGCTTACCATAACAGATATTACTAAGTCTCCTGTTTATACGCGAAAAATCTCGAAAGAAACGCATTTATCAACTGTTTTTGTGTTTGCTCTAACAAGTAAACACCAGTTTCTAACTTCGTCTTATTCTACTGAGCAGGTAGAAATAACAAGAATTTATAAAACCAATTATTTCACAGGTTGTTACGGAGCACATTATGTGTAAGTCCAACTAAGACTCGGCCGTTTTACATTACAACACAACAAAAAACCGTAATTATATAAAACAACCGCCCAAAACTCCTAAACACGAAAACGTCACAATATTCGGTCCGTGCGTTCAGAAAATATAGTGGAATAAAGAAACAATGAACCCTGAAAACTAACAACACAACACTCCTATTTTGGGCAGTCGTTTAAAAATACGCTCTCTGCTTGCAAGATACAATATAAAAATACAGAGATATTTGAATCTGGTTCTAAAGTACATAGCAATTAGGTAACTTTTAATTGGGCACACGAAGTACAGACCTACAAGGATCTTATGGTGCACGAATGACATTGAGAGGGTAGCGCTGTTGGTAAACATTAGTAACATTGGTTCACAAAAATGTAATACAAAAACAAGAGGTGGTGTTAGTCCGATTTTGACCACGGGCTAAAAGAACCTTGTAGCTCTGTACCTACATTACCACAAGCACATCTGGCTCGGTCATAGCAGTGCTGTTACTGAACAAAAAATTACACCTTATCAATTTTCATAGCAATTTCACTTTTAGCCAACGAGTCAGATAAGTTTGTATCACTATACTAACACTTCCCTTGATGTGTGTCTTGACAGTGCTGCCATCTGTTGGCGAAGTACTCGAAGCCAGCATCGGAGACAGCTGAAGATGTTGAGCTCGACAGTTATCGATGCCGGAGACTGAAGTATCGAGGTTCCTGAAATTCAAAAGAAAGCCAATGTTTATTTAATATCTAGTTGTAACAAGAAACTTGCCTTGTTCAACTAGTGGTTACAATTGCTACTGTTGGGCATGAGGTCCTGTGTTCCATTGATAAACGATAATAATGACTTTATTTTTGCAAGTAGGTTTGTACAAACACTTTTACAGGTCAATCACATTTTTTTTTAAACTAGATGAGTTCGGCGTTTCCTATCTGACTACTCTGAGAAGAAAGGCCGAAACAAACTCAGAGGTCACAGTCTCTTTTAAAATCCGGTCATAATCTTGGTCATTAACAGGGCAGGCAAAGTATCGTTGGGATTTACCATTCAGGATATCTCAGTAGCAGCCCGAAGCCTGGATTTGTGAGTGGCTGACGTCAATAAACAGCCCCCCCCCCCCTATTACATTATTTATGTAAGAAAAATTAGGGAGAGGGAGTTATTCAGGAAGGTTCAGAATCATGTACTGAACCCAGGTTGTATGTTCCAGCAGGTCTTAAAACCTGTGTAAAGGTAGCTATTGTATGATTTAAAAAAAAAACTTACCAAATTGTCCATTGTCGGCTGTATTGGCCATTACTCTTGGCAGTAATTTTTTCTTTTCTCCTTTTAGGCAACTGAGCCGATGTCGACTATTCTGCCAGTGTCACGTTTAGACGATAGCGCAGCAGCGAGCCATCGACTTTGCACTTTGTGGTAGGTTTACAGATTCTGTTAGTCGCTGAAAAGACGAGAACAAGGGTTAGAATATAAATATTCTACATAATTATATAAATAGGGTGATATACAGCACAAAGACATGCAATACATATCATTTACATATTTATAATGCACCATTTAAAATTTTATATTATTTTCGTTTAACTAAGGGCTTGAGGATAAGTAATAATAGCAGTATAGTTTGATCGTTCAGGTTAAGCTACGCTTGCCGCGGTTGGTCCGTGGATGGGTGATCATCTTTACATACCAAGACCCTTCCGTGCCTCGAAAAGGGCGTTAAACCGTTGGTCCCAGCTGTCTTTCGACATAGACCGTCGTTACGGGTTCTCAGAAGCCCGAAAGTCTGACAACCCGTCTTACCGAGGGGTATCGTATTACACAGTAACCGGGTTGTGGAGGTCAGATAGGCAGTCGCTCCATGTAAAATACTGGTAGGTACTCAGCTGCATCCGGTTAGACTGAAAGCCGACCCGAACATAGATGGGAAAGGCTAGGTGATGATGATTTCGTTTAAAAAAGTTGATAAACTTTTAATAATTTTGGGAGAGAAGTGGCATAAAAGGGGATGAAAGTCACCAAACTGTATACTTAATTAAAATTATAAATGTGAAAGTTTGTGAGTATGGATGTTTGATACTCTTTTACGCAAAAACGACTGATCGGATTTAGATGTTTGGTACACAGATATTTTATAACCAGGATTAACACATAGGGTACTTTTTATCTACGTTACGTATCTCTTTAGTACGTTCCAGCGGGATAATTTCTGAGCTCCACGCGGGCGAAGTCGCGGGCAAAAGCTAGTTCTAAATATTCTGGTTGTTTCGGCAGGTCCTTCTAAATATTCTGGTTGTTTCAAGGCCCTAAGCCTTATCACACTAGCGGTTTACGAGCGTCTTCAGAGCGGAGCGGGCGCACAGCGAATACGTCGCGATCACAACGCGGCTGCACAGCGAAGACGCCGCGGGTGCATGGCGATTGCGCAACGTTTTTGGCACCTGTTTGCGGCTGGTTTATGACGTAAAATACACTCAGTAACGGTGCGACCGCGACACATGCGTAGCGTATTTGTTGCGCGTTCGCTACGTATTCGCTGCGCACTCCCTCCGCTTTAAAGACGCTCGTGAACCGCTAGTATGATAACGCCCTTAAAACCGGTGTATTGGTTGCTAGTAAATGATTTAAAACAAATAAACTTACCAAATTGTCCGTTGTCAGCTGTGATGGCTATTGTTCTTGACAGTCATTTGTTCTGCTTCGTCCCTCACTGAGTGAGCTGTACATGATGTGTTCATCACAGCACTCACAGACCGTCTAAGTCTCTACCAGATACCTGCAAAATAAATCGATTTAATAATTACTGAACAAAATACAATGACTAAATTTTAAGAAGTGCTATGTCTGCATAGGACTTGAGGTGGTCTAAGGGGTGTATGCAATAATGCTTGCGAACGAGGAGGCGGGGCGTATGAGTGAGAGGCAGTCTCTGCGCCCTCACGTCCCTAGACGCCGCAGGAGGAGACGCCTCGGGCGTCAATTGCGGACTCCCGGCCATCGTAAGCGCGGGCCTGCGGGAAGGACCAAGCCCGTGTCGACAGCGCATATTGTTCCACGCACGTCTCAAAGGATGTCAGCAAACTGAAGGGGTGTGCTAGGACCGATGCCTGCCAGGGTCACGAGATTCGTTCGAAAGAGGTACCGTGGCCCTGGCATATGGGCAACTGAAGGAACACGGGTGGGTTTTAGTCAGAAAAAGTCTCCACTCAGTGGAGTAGCGAGCCTTGGCGGGGCCCCGTATAAACATTTGTTTGGGGGCCCTTATGAAGGGTAACAATTTCTCACGAAAGGAAAAAAAATGTTTGCATAAAATTAAAATAAATTATATTTATTCATCATAATTATTTATCTGTCACTTTTTCCAAAACCTTTATAAACAATCCAAATTAAAAGGCTCTCCTTGCCTTTTTTTCGACAAACTGGAGATAATACATAGTTTTACTGTTATCCAATTTTAATAAATTATTTTACCAAGTGTGTATATTTTTAAAAACGAGAAAACAAAAAGTTACTTAAGGGTTTCATGCGTGATATGAGCCACCCAGTAATAGAGATTGACGCACCATACCTACGCAAAGAGACCTCACTATTTAATTCACATGACTAAGTGTCACTGTACCCATTTTAAGTGAAAAAGACTATTTACGGGGAAATCCCGCAGCCCGAGATAACCGATGTAGGGTGTTGCCAATTTTGGAACGCACGCTTTACGCGGGAAAAAAGAAATTGCTTTTTGTGACTTTTGTCATTTCTGAAATTAAAAAAAAAAATTGGGAAGTATTTATTAATTTTTGCTTACGCACGTCGCGTCGGGGGCCCCCGTGAGCCGGGGGCCCCGTATAATTGATACGGCAGATACGGCGGTAGCTACGCCCCTGTCTCCACTCCACCCAGAGCGGCAGACGTCCTTTGATGATTTTCCAACCACAAAAAAAAGGTTTTTCCAAGTGTTTCTGCTGAGTATGAGTTCCTGGTTTGGAGTCTCAGGGTGAGCAGTGTTCAGTGTGGTGCCTGACATGAAAATAGCACAATACCATTTCATCCCGAAGTGTCGTAATAGGCGACTCTAAGTGACTTACTAGAGAATGGGCAGCAGCGTTCCCTATGCATTTTACCACCATACTGCAATCACCAAGCTGTCTGTCAAGCATAGCGATTATGACAAACTCTCCCAAACAGGGAGAAGCCTATGTCCAGTTGTGGACGTCTTTCGGCTAAAATGATAGGCAGTGCTATTGGGTTTTTAGGGTTCCGTTGCCAAATGGCAAAAAACGGAACCCTTATAGATTCGTCATGTCTGTCTGTCTGTCTGTCCGTCCGTATGTCACAGCCATTTTATTCCGAAACTATAAGAGCTATGCTGTTGAAACTTGGTAAGTAGGTGTATTCTGTGAACCGCATTAAGATTTTCACACTAAAATAGAAAAAAAACAATAAATTTTGGGGTTCCCCATACATAGAACTGAAACTCAAAAATGTTTTTTTTCATCAAACCCATACGTGTGGGGTATCTATGAATAGGTCTTCAAAAATGGTAATGAGGTTTCTATTATCATTTTTTTCTAAACTGAATAGTTTGCGCGAGAGACACTTCCAAAGTGGTAAAATGTGTGTCCCCCCCCCCCCCCCCGTAACTTCTAAAATAAGAGAATGACAAAATTAAAAAAAATATATGATGTACAGACGCCAACACATCAAGCTACTACAATCTGTCAGATTTCTTTGATAGATTTTCGACTTTATTTCTAGAGCATTAGGTTCAAGGTTCATTGGGAAAAATTGACAGTTTCGGGTAGCTTGACCTGGTGGCGTCTGTACATTACCATGTAAACTACCAACGAAAATTGGTTTGAACGAGATCGAGTGAGTAGTTTTTTTTTAAAACGTCATAAATCGTAAACCGCAATTTACCTTACATTCAATCAACTGAAATATAAAATTTAAAAAATATATATATTTTTAAACCGAAAATACCTACAGGTTTGTACGGAACCCTCGGTGCGCGAGTCCGACTCGCACTTGGCCGGTTTTTCAAAATAAGAGCAGAATTTCTCCTCAAGGTGTAGACACATAAATAGCTTTGAACTTTGAAAATTAAACTTTAACTAAGCCATGTTTGGTCGTGAGATTCGTTTGGCACTTCTGGCACATGGGCAACTGAAGGAACACAGATGGGTTTTAGACAGTAAAAGTCTGACACGTCCTCCTGCTCCGTCCAGAGCAGGAGAAGTCATTTGATGCCTTCCCATCCAAAAAAAATAGCCATGTTTTTAGGGTTCTGTACATCTGAATAAAAACATAACTATTTCAAGATCAGTTGTGAAACTGTCTCTCTATCACAGCCGACTTGAACCGAATATTAAGTTACTAGACTAATTAAGTTAGACTAATTAAATTGAAATATAATAATCGGGTTTGCACAAATTCATGTGTATCATACACATGAATTTGTGCGAACCAGATATGATAATTAACTGGTTTTATAGGGATCATGACTTTTGGAAGCAAGCTAGAAAATTTTAAAAAAATCTTACAATCTGAAAGTATAGTAAAACACATCAAAAGCAGAAAAGAGGTTTTTTATTGAAGAAATGTATTGAAAATTCTAAAATTGTTCTGAAATTATTTATGACTACTGACCCTAAAACTTACAAAATTGTTCTTAAATAGCTTACAGGAAAACCTTTATGAAGTCTCTCAAGATTGTGCGTACATAAAACAGAACATGGAATAAGTATAAATAAGTGACTGGACATGCCGGAAGGAAACTCACTAGGAGAACATAAAATATAGTAGCCTTGGTGATGTTATTCAGAAAGGTCAGGTGCGTAGTACTGGTAAAAAGCGTGCATATATGACCAATTATAAGAAAATAAGCAAAGCAAAAAGAAACGTAGCAGGCTGTGTTCTGTAGTTTCTGCCTCATCATCATCGTTTCAGCCGTAAGACCTCCACTGCTGGACACAGGCCTCCCCCAACTTGAGGGGATTGGCCATAATGGCCACGCTTGGCAGGCGGGTTGACGATAGCAGTATGGTGTTGAAATGCATAGAGAACGTGGTGGTTTCTAATAATATGATCTGTACGTAAAAAAAAATATGGACTCCCAACTCAACGTCAGATAATACGAAACTTAGCCCACCGCTGCCCATTGTCTAGTAAGTCCCTTAGTCGCCTTTAAGACAGCCACGTGAAGAAATGGGGTGATGATATTCTTTACGTCCGTCACCACACGGATGGAGTTTCTACCTACCGCCAATCCGCCATGAGAAAAATGTGTGAGCTTATGTACCTATGTATGGATTACGTACTCACGGTATCCAGTTGTTGTAGGTGAATGTGACGCAGGCGGCACCGGCAGGAACAACAGATGTAGGTACTTCGTGATCGCGGCAAAGTGGAGCATGCCAACGGGAACCTGGTTACTTTACAGCTAACTGCATCTGGAATCAGTTTATTACCACGATATTACACGGGGGAAATGGAGGACGTGATGAAGTTGGGTCAGTGGGTCGTCTTAGTTGAATCGGGATGTTTCGCCAAGGTCGGGCCGTAAGTACCTATTAAGCGCGTTTTCTTCAGGGCAGGTGCCGGCTCTGGTGCAGGTACTCCAACTATGCCAATCCAATACGGGATAAGCGTAACTGTGTTGATTCAAACTGCTCCAGTGTCAAAATAAAACACCATTTAAAATGTCTTCTTCACCACGTGGCGCGCAATCATACCTATCATTTCACATTTGTTGAAGTAGTGAAACGATAACGAAAAATCGTTTCGTTTTCATTTTTCAAACTCGCGTAGTAAGGTGGCGCTTGATTGGTCAACTGTTCAAATAATTTCAAATAAGATTCAAATTGCGGCCAATCAGAGAAAGGCATTAATGACGTTTGGTGGAGCGTTTGTGCGGCACGCTTTACTAACTACTACAGTTTAACACGCTTTGAATCAGACAATCCGAAAGATCATAAAAGAATCCCTAATACATTGCTCCAAAGATTTCAAAAAAATTGTCATATCAATAACGTAGGTTAAACCAAGGGTTAAACATAAAATGCTTAATGTTGAGCTGTCAATATGAAAGGCAATGTGTTAATACAGCGCTACAAGGATCTTCTGATACTCGAATGACGTTGGAGGCGCTGTTGTTAAACATCTGAGAAATGGTTTTGTAAAAAGTATCAAAAAACAAAATGGTGGCATTCGTTTCGATTTTATCGAAGATCCTTGTACCCAATATCTTATAGTACTTGTCCTTGTACAGCTATACGCGATTTACACAATTACTTCACTGTACTGTTAGCACCAAAATTAAAACCTCGAAAAGAAACAAACATAAATAATTTCAGTAATCTACCTGCATCACGTTACAAGCTAAGTTCCTGTGGGATTTCTTAAATTGATAAGTAGTATCACACCCTGGAACTCAACCTTCCCTTCCCAAGACATTTTCCGCTCGGTAAAACTTTGTAATCTTCGTTGAACGACAAGCGCAAAAAAAACAAAAGAATTCTATAGATTTATATCTAGACTATTTTTAAACTAGACTACTACTAACTAGAGAATGGGCAGCAACATTTTGTATGCATTTTACCACCATAGGTACTGGCTTTGCCAACGCGCCTGCCAAGCATGACAATTATGGCAACCCCCCCCCCCCCCCACCTCAAATTACTAGACCAAAAAGTAACAAATTATTGTGTCACATAGCGTCGTCGTATCCAAGCTGAACCTAATTGCGTATCAATCAGAATTTGAATCATATTGAAGAAATTATTACTGTCAACACAGTAACTGGGTTGTAGAGGTTAGATAGGCAGTCGCTCCATGTGAAAAATTAGTATTCAGCTGTATCCGGTTAGGCGCGGCTGGACGCTGACCCTCATATAAGTACTAGGGTAAAGGCTATTAGGCAGATGATAACTATTTATTTCATTGTGATAAGGGCAGGAGAACGATGCTTAGAAACGAACAGACAAAGAGGTTTTACGTTGGTTAATAAGACCTGCGTGAAGTTGAACTAGTTGAACAAAGAAAGCTTGGACAATGGCGTCACCTTAAGACACGTTTCGAATTTCGAACAAAAATCATAATTTACTATTGTTGTATAGATTTGAATTAGTAACTTACCCATGATAACGTTAATACTGCTTCGTTTTAGCGCGAAAACTAATAATTAACAAGAAATTAACCATTTAAATGAAATAAGGTTTTTATAACAATGCACGCTACCCTGAGTCGTCGGAAATGAAAGAGTGGCAACATAGCGCAAGTGAAATTTGATGCTTTGTTTCGACTACCTTCATTGATAAAAATTACTTTAGAATACCCACGATTACAAGAAGAACAATGTAATGCCGGTACCAGACATGTACCTTTGTATATTTTTTTTATAAAAGTAAATTGTGACTCAAGTACATAGTTTATTTGAGGCGACAGGAAAACCCAACATAGTTTCTGTAAATTATTAATACATTGGTGCCTAGTTAGTTCACACATCAAAAGTCTCAAGTGGTAAAGTATGTTCTTGCTAGTTACTAAAAACAGATTTTCAATTATATTTTTCTTCACTTCTATAGATAGTTTTTAGAAAATGCCGACATTTGAAAAAGGAACAGCATTTAAATTTTAGTCAAAAGATGATCATGTTCTGCCAACTCGTATTCCTATATAAGCCTGCAACGGGTTTGAGGCCAAATCAGTAAAATTTCTCATTTTCTTGGTTAACACAAAATAACGTTTTATGGAGCCGTGGGAATGTTGGAAGGTGGTTCTCGGCAACATGCTGTGGCAATCACTCTGAGGACTACGCAGAGTGTTTTAAGTCGAGTTAGGACATGTTACCGCACACGTTACTGACAGCTCGGCAGAACGACATGGAGGACGAGCTCCTATCACCACACGCAGACAAGATCATCAACTCAGCCTATCGCAGTCCACTGCTGGACATATGCCTCTCGCATGTTGCGCCACAACATACAGGGTGTGCTCCGCCTTCCGCATCCAGTCTGTCACCAGCCACCTTCTTTAGGTCGTTGGTCCATCTAGCTGAGGGGTGTCCCACTCTACGCAGACAAGATCGTAACGGACAAATTGCTACTCGACGAAATCGTATAATGACCGCGATGTTGTTGGTTACGATTTCGAGGCTTCAGAGCTCTTTAGGAATGTTTATAAGTGACTAAAGTATAAGAAATTTATATTAACCATCTATTCAACTAAAATATTTCAGAAGAAGAAGTGTTTGATTCATTTGTAAAACAACAAATAGGTAGGTACCCACCTCTTTTATTTTAAGTCGGTTCAAAATAATCTAAATCCTAGTGTCTAGTACCACCATTACAATTTACACATACGTTCCCGGAAATGAATGCGATGTTGCCAGATTATTATGAACATTCCAGAATTAGATGTTTCTAGAACAATTGACAGGAAACACGTCACGTACAATATGACAAGGACCGTAATAGACGACATTTGTAAGTGTAAGAGAGAAAGTAACTACTAACTACTTATTTATGTTGCAACGTCAAAAAACCGGCCAAGTGCGAGTCGGACTCGCGCACCGAGGGTTCCGTACAAACCTGTAGGTATTTTCGGTTTAAAAATATATATATTTTTTAATTTTTATATTTCAGTTGATTGAATGTAAGGTAAATTGCGGTTTACGATTTATGACGTTTTAAAAAAAAACTACTCACTCGATCTCGTTCAAACTAATTTTCGTTGGTAGTTTGCATGGTAATGTACATCATATATTTTTTTTAGTTTTGTCATTCTCTTATTTTAGAAGTTACGGGGGGGGGGGACACACATTTTACCACTTTGGAAGTGTCTCTCGCGCAAACTATTCAGTTTAGAAAAAAATGATAATAGAAACCTCATTACCATTTTTGAAGACCTATTCATAGATACCCCACACGTATGGGTTTGATGAAAAAAAACATTTTTGAGTTTCAGTTCTATGTATGGGGAACCCCAAAATTTATTGTTTTTTTTCTATTTTAGTGTGAAAATCTTAATGCGGTTCACAGAATACACCTACTTACCAAGTTTCAATAGCATAGCTTTTATAGTTTCGGAATAAAATGGCTGTGACATACGGACGGACAGACAGACAGACAGACAGACAGACAGACAGACAGACATGACGAATCTATAAGGGTTCCGTTTTTTGCCATTTGGCAACGGAACCCTAAAAATGTTTAAAAGTATTGGCAAAGGTATTCCAGGACTCAGCTTACTTTTTTCAATGGTATTCTTATTGTCAGTTGATACAGTGTCATCAGTATACTTTGAATATTCATGTTGATGTTGACTCCAAAAGCAAGGTCATATTATGGTGTATTTTGAAGTCTATTCGTTTACTAGACACCTATTGCTGCCCACTCTTGAATTCGGATCTCTGAAGTTGGCCCAATGCAGTGTAAAGGGGCTGTCCATAAATAACGTGCGGCTTGAAAGGGTGGGGAGGGGTCCATAAAAAATCACGTATCAGACCAGGGGGGGTGTAGTAATATTAGGTCTTTACCTATGAAATTGCCGTTCTGTAGTACTGGCCATTTCAAATCAAAATAATTTTTGTTTGTCTAAGAATTCTAATTTCAAATTAATTTTATTTTAAAAACATGGAATTCTTTTTCCAAAAGTAGTCATTTGTTTATTGATTAGTGTTACATTTTCATCGCATTTCAATCTTTTTCGTCATCATGGATACGTTAAAAATTCGAGTAATTATGGAATATGAGTACTATGGAATATGAGTACTGTCGTGGCAGCAACGCGGCACAAGCGGCACGCAACATCAACGACGTTTACGGAGCTAACACTACAATGGTCAATCGCTCGTCTCCGCTGCTCCTGCACGACAACGCGCGACCTCATACTGCCCAGCAGACGGTCTCCAAGTTGCAAGAACTGGGTTTGGAAGCTCTCCGTCATCGGCCCTACTCACCAGGGCCTCAAGTCTGCTATTACAATAGTGTCAGAATGGTCTATCATTGATTTCATAATTGTTGATTTTGACAAGTTTAGTAATCTACTAATATAATGGCGTCATTATGACTTTCCAATGGTCAACCACTGACACTCCATTGAAAGAAATGGCTTAGAATGGTAATCTCGTACCTATTGACAAATGAATGACTGACTTATGCGGTAATCTGCTCAAATTTTGACAGTTCCTTTGATCAGTGACCTACCATTGGACCGTCATTGTGCAGTCATTGCTTGTATTGTAATAGCTCGGTTGTCAAAAAGTGTTTGCTAGCTATTGTGTTTGTGGAATATTGAACGGAGAAATGTACGATATATGCACTACGAGCAAATATTCTCGAGCTAGCCAACGCAGTGGATGCTAAAGAAAGAAGATGGGCAGAATGCAAAAGACGTCGTCGAGCCCGTCGCTTGACGAGAATGAATACAAACCCCTTTATTGATATTTCCGAACCGGAATTTATAAAAACGTTTCGCCTTGAATAGGACTCAGTAAAGGGGTTAATTGAAGAACTCATTCCTCTTATGGCCAGACCGCGTCGAAACGATAGCGTATCGGCAGAAATTAAGGTGAGAAAACTGAATAAATAATTAACACACAAAACACCGGCCGCGAGAAATAAAAACAGATTAACGTCAGTAAGCAGTAATCCCACATTTGACTTTGACAGCTAAACAGATAAAATATTATTGAGTTGTCTATTTTCACATTTATCCGCGTTACACATGTAAATGCAATGTTTTTGCTATTTACGAACTTCTTACTACTTCAGATTGTTTAAAACAATAATAAATAATATGTCTATATATATATAAATGAAATCTGGCATAATTAAATGTTCAAATTTAGTAGTAGTTTTTAGAAAATCATTTCTACTAACGGGTTTTATAATAATGGCAATACGACAATGTCATTGTACCACGATTCTATTACGAGACCACTGACCGACCAATGATCCACTATTATGAATTAGCAGATTACGAACTTTTAGCAAAATGACAATTGGATTGTATTGGAATGACGAATTAATAAAAAATAGCAGACTTGAGGCCCAGGGCCTCAAGTCTGCTATTACAATAGTGTCAGAATGGTCTATCATTGATTTCATAATTGTTGATTTTGACAAGTTTAGTAATCTACTAATATAATGGCGTCATTATGACTTTCCAATGGTCAACCACTGACACTCCATTGAAAGAAATGGCTTAGAATGGTAATCTCGTACATAATGACAAATGAATGACTGACTTATGCGGTAATCTGCTCAAATTTTGACAGTTCCTTTGATCAGTGACCTACCATTGGACCGTCATTGTGCAGTCATTGCTTGTATTGTAATAGCTCGGTTGTCAAAAAGTGTTTGCTAGCTATCGTATTTATGGAATATTGAACGGAGAATTGTATTCACTACGAGTAAATATTCTCGAGCTAGCCAAACGCCGTGGATGCTAAAGAAAGAAGATGGGCAGAATGCAAAAGACGTCGTCGAGCCCGTCGCTTGACGAGAATGAATACAAACCCCTTTATTGATATTTCCGAAGCGGAAATATAAATTTATAAAAACGTTTCGCCTTGGAAAGGACTCAGTAAGGGGGTTAATTGAAGAACTCATTCCCCTTATGGCCAGACCGCGTCGAAACGTTAGCGTATCGGCAAAAATTAAGGTGAGAAAACTGAATAAATAATTAACACACAAAACACCGGCCGCTGGAAATAAAAACAGATTAACGTCAGTAAGCAGTAATGCCACATTTGACTTTGACAGCTAAACAGATAAAATATTATTGAGTTGTCTATTTATCTATTTATACATTTATCCGCGTTACACATGTAAATGCAATGTTTTTGCTATTTACGAACTTCTTACTACTTCAGATTGTTTAAAACACTAATAAATAATATTTAAATATATATATAAATGAATCTGGTATAATTAAATGTTCAAATTTAGTAGTAGTTTTTAGAAAATCATTTCTACTAACGAGTTTTATAATAATGGCAATACGACAATGTCATTGTACCACGATTCTATTACGAGACCACTGACCGACCAATGATCCACCATTATGATCTAGCAGATTACGAACTTTTAGCAAAATGACAATGGGATTGTGTTGGAATGACGAATTAATAAAAAATAGCAGACTTGAGGCCCAGACCTTGCGCCTACATACTACTACTTTTTCCAGAATTTGATAACTTCTTGGCGGGAAAAAAATTCAATACCCGAGAGGCAGTACAAAATGCCTTTGAAGAATTTGTTGCCTCCCGTCCAGCTGATTTTTTTAAGAAGGGCATCAATAACCTGCCACTGCGTTGCCAAAGATGCATTGATTGCATGGGTGATTATTTCGATTAATACAAATAAAAAATACATGAAAAAAATTCGTTTAATTTTTTCATACAAAACGGCATTTTCATAGGTAAAGACCTATTATTTCACGTGTCTTTATCTTTTCGGCAAACGCGCGATACTGAACCGAAAGGCTGGTTTTATCGTCACGCCGGTAGACGCGCCGCTGAGCAGCGCGCTGTTAACAGCACGCGCTTGAACAGCGGTGCACCGTAAAACGAGATTAGTACCGCGCGTTCCGCTGCTGTCTCTACTCGTCCCGTATCGATGTAATTCATTTCGTAAACAAATAGGTACCTACAAAACGGCGCGTCTCGTCGGCGTCACACTAAAACGCAAACTGGCCGTAGAAGCGAATGAGCGGCGGGCGCTTTGGCAGCGCCGGTGAACATCGCGCGTTTATTGAACGGCGCTGCTCAAGCGCGTGACTTTGAAACGCAACTACTACCCCAGCAGACATCTTCGAACGCGCGCGCTCCAACGGCGCTGCCGAAACGCGTGACTATAAAACCAGCCAAAAGCGGCGTTACGTGTAAGTATTTATTTTTTCGTCAAACGCGTCAGATTCTTTGTACAGAGTCTTAAACCTCACTGCGTGTCACCAAGGGGGAGGAGGGGGGTTATAAAATGCCAAAAAATAAATATCACGTGATTAATGGACGGCCCCAAACGTTATAGATAAGGTCAACTCGGGGAAGACCATCGCTCGGGCGGATAGGACCGTACATTAAGCAATATTTAGATTTCTATAGAAATAATTTTTTCTCGTTGTGTTATAAATAGCGCCATATGCCCATTTATTGAAACTAAAACAGTTTAAAGAGTTTGTTGCTATTCAGAATTCGTCGTATTGCTTAATGTACGGTCGTATCCGCCCGACGGTCTGCCCCGAGTTGACCTTAATTCCACAATTTAGCATTTCGTTCGGTCAGCTAGACATAGATGGCATCTTTCATTCTCATATGTGGCGTTCCGCACATAAAGGTACCAGATACATCAGCATTTACTTTCCGAGTTATTTGCGTTTTTGTAAAATCGGGTGAAAAAGACTACCCACTGACCAGCGCTTATTCCACTACACGATTTATCGGGCCCTGAGAGGGTAGTGTAATCGCAAACAGAGAGGGTACCTAAATCGCACGTCCGAGCGGTCCCGCGCCCTAACCGGTAGGCAGGGAACACGATTTCCAGGACCCGATAAATCGTGTAGTGGAATAAGCGCTTTACCTAGAAATCACATCTTTTGATGCAAGCCTATCCTTTGTTCACTGAATATGAAATCTCTAATGGAGTTCCAACACATTTTAACTCAGGTAATTGTCGAATCCTGACCATTTTTTTATATAAATCCAATCACCTGAAGGTCAATTCATGTAACCTAAAAACTTTCAAAATCTTGTCGCAGTCTTAGCTGGCGACAATCAAATGTCAAAAACTTGTCAAAAAAGTACGTATTGAACCTCGAGACGAGGTATTTTTGACAGATTGAGATCAGACTGTGAACGTTCTTAAAATTACGAGAATTGCCTCTCTGATTAAGTGATTATGTTTGTATTGTGTACCTGATGAACATTTACGCAAACTTCCACTTCATTGTTGTTAGCTGTTACAATAATATTCACTTTATGTTTTCTTTTTTTATCCTTCATTAAAAGGAACCCAGTTCTTAATAACTGATAATAATCTAGCCCATAAGACTAATAATAAGCAATGATTTATCTAACTTATTTTTTACAAAGTTTTTACAATAGATAGGTAATTATTTTAAAACTTAGAATAGTGATGATCGTACTTTACACAAGTCTGTTCCACATTCTACATAATGTGAAGATTATTTTATGTAGGTATGTACGTCTCGCAAAATCCTACATCGCGCAAGCATATTTTACTGTGCAACTAGCATACAAACAACGTCCTAACATCAATCATCAGTTGGGATACATAACACTCGTGGCCACACGGCAGCCGTCCCTGGTACAGCAAGTACTTTTCGCACGGACCGCATTATTTTTAACCTCTTCTTCTTTGTCATCGCAGGCTCCAGCCGGCGCCTGAGTGCAACACAGTAGAAAATCTTCGCTGTCCGATGCATAGCACCGCAGCGGTCGGGCCGAAGAAAGTACCCGGCATTGGACCGAACGACGTCGATGCCGAACATCGGCGACGCGTTGCCGAGCTTACGAAGAGGAGGTAAAGACCACAGAAGAGGAGAGGAGGGGGGCGCCGAGCCTCGCTGCGACTTCTAGCCCCCGACGACATTGGCGTCTGCGCCGCCGTCGAGCCGGCAACCCGTATAAAGGTACAAGTTGGTGGCCGACTGCACGCAGCAGCAGCAGACGACATGTCGTCGCTTCATGTCGTCACGACACGTCGTTGCGTCATGTCGCTGCAGTCATGATTTCGAACCCGACTGCAGACGGCAACAGCAGATGGCATCCAGTTGGTTCCGAGTGCTCCGTGAAACAAGATGTCTGACGTGTTCGAGAATAGTGATCGCATTTTTTATATCTTTTATTAGAAGAGGAAGAAGACGATGATGACTTGTTTTTATTACACAGAAAAAGACGAAAAGCCATACGTCCTACGCTTAAATGCAGGCACTACTGATCTGCGGTAGGACGACACTGCCGTCAGCCGCTCGACGACGCGTCGCTAGTTTCATGTTGCTAACTACGGAGGGAATTTCATAGAAATACGTAGAAACCAGTAGTGTCACTGCGACACGTCGTTTGCTGCAGCTTCATGTCGTCCGCTACCAACTTGTACCTTAACGTTAATTAACCAAATATAATAAATTGATTTTACATTTCCTTAAAACTAACTCATCATCATAATCATTTCACCAAAAGATGTCCACTGTCGGACATAGGCCTCTCTCAGTTTGGGAGTTTGCCATAAGCGCCGCGCTTGGCAGGCAGGTTGGCGATCGCAGTATGATGGTAAAATGCATAGGGAACGCTGCTGGTCATTCTCTAATAAAACATAAGACAGGCCTGCCAGGGTCGCGAGATTTGTTCGTAAGAGTTACCGCGGTCCTGGCATATGGGCAACTGAAGGTAGACGGGTGGGTTTTAGTCAGTAAAAGTCTGACACGCCCTCCTGCTCCGCCCAGAGCGGGACACATCATTTGATGATTTCCCACACACGAAAAAAAAAATGACATAAGATAAGTTATATAATACATTCTCTAGTAGTTCAATAAAACGAATTTTCAAATTCAAAATTATTTATTTTGGGACAAACAGATCCAAAGGTTAGTAAACGAAAACTTAGAAAAGATTGTTAGTATTTAAATACAATATCAATGACAACTCTCATCATATACACAAATGCCACACCCCGCCCCGTTAAGATCACCAGTAGGGAGATACCTCAGTAATAGATCACCCGACGAATTAAATGCCTCAACACAGGTCTGTAAAGGTTACAAAGGAAAACTCATTTTAATATTTTAATTTGTGGTCTCCATAGGTCGAGCCTGTCTCTTTGAGTCCTTGAGAGAACTAGTGAGTTTCCTTGATTAACCGCCGGGGCCGAAATTCCGTCGGTAGGGTATTGGTTAGTGATTCGATGTTAGATAATGTAGTCAGTCTGTCAAGCTATCAGTCAGTCAGTCTATCAGTCAATCTTTCAGTCAGTTTGTCAATCAGTCAGTCAGTCTGGCACACAATCTGTCAGTCAGTTTATTATACAGTCTGTCTGTCCGTCAGTCAGTCAGTATATCAGTCAGTCTTTTAGTCAGTTTGTCAATCAGTCAGTCAGTCTGGCACACAATCTGTCAGTCAGTCTATTATGCAGTCTGTCTGTCCGCCGGTCAGTCAGTCTGTCTGTCAGTCTATTATGCAGTTTGTCTGTCTGTCAGCCAGACAATCTGTGAGTCTATCATGCAGTCTGTCAGACTATCTGTCAGTCAGTCTACCATGCAGCCAGTCTGCTTGTCAGTCAGATAATCTGTCAGTCATCATGCAATCTGTCTGTCTGTCAGTCAGTCAGTTGATCATGCAGTCTGTCTGCCTGTCAGTCAGTTTACCATGCAGTCTGTCTGTCTGTCAGTCAGTCAGTCAGTCTGTCAATCAGTCACTCTGTCAGTCAGTCAGTTAGTCTATAAGTCTGGCTGGATCAACGTGGGAGATCAGCGCGTTCCACGCTTGGTAAGGCGTTCCGCCATCCCATCATACGAGGAGGTAACGATGTCGCAAGGTTCTCTACAATGAAATCCTTATGGTTATAAATATCAGTTAATCCTACGAAGTCCGTCGGGGCACATGGTTGTTCCGTCCTAGGTGCTGTGGACACGACGCCTCGTAAGAAGTAGCGGACGACGCCGCGTTGGTCTTCGGGGAAGGCGAGACCTGAACCGCTGTTGCCGATACAAATTAAGGTATCTGTGGGTATGAAAATTATGGGTTAAATCATCAAGGTAGTTTATGGGGCCTATACATACGCACCGCGATTTGGTTTTAGGACATGCCGGTGATGATGTTTCTCGTCACCGTTTTGAGAGTAGTGGTGATGAAACAAAACACAAGGTATGTAAAGTGCCTGCCTGGGTTCGAACTCAAGGGCCAGGATGAAATTGAATGATTATTATTTAGGGACGGATTTAAAGCTACAGGCTCGGGCTGGCTCGAGCAAGAGTCTGGGAGGCCATAGATTGGGACGTAGCGGCGGCGAAGACGGAAGGACGGTGGTCTGTGTCTATGTATTTTGACCGTGGACTTGCAACTCTCCTGTCGGCGTAGCATGACCATTCTATGTCTATTCTACCAAGAACAAAAAAAGTTGCTTATGTATTTTAGTTCAGTACAAATGTTTCTATCTCATCAGAAAAATAGTCATCATACTTAACATCGTACTCTTGTCGACTGAAGAATAGAAACATCTCTTCTTTTCAGTTTTAAACAATTTTTCTACGATACATTCTATCATTTTGTCTTTTCTTCCGTCGACAAATTCCGTTTCTATGGCGGTCATGCTACGCGTGCTGGAGGAGGATTGTAGCGTCATAGGAAATGGGAAGCTATGGGATTTAATGATGACAATTTAAATACACAAAACATTGTCTCACTGTTTTTCCGACCAGCGCAGATCTTGTCTCCAGTGATGTACTCTCTGAAGGATGGAGAGGCTATCTCCAGGCACTTCCGGATTGGTATGTAGGGGATACTCTGAAGTTGTAGCTGCGAGTGTTCTGCGGTACCCTCAACGCTGTTGAAAGGAAACACGCCCACCTGATGACCAGAAAGGTATAGTAAGCACCTTCAATAGAAAGGAGGTTCTCAATTCGGTTGTATTTTTTTATGTTACTTCAGAAATCAGTTTATGAAATAAATGAGGTTTTGTTTGAAATGGTATATTTACTGTGTGTATGGTTAAGTTCTGAATAGTCTACTTACGTATTTTTTCCACTTAGTTGATGATGTTATAATAAAGTTTTTGTTGCTATTATTTAATAAGCAAGTAAAGTTATTGTGTGAGGTAGGAACTACACTGTGTTTGTTTGCATGGAACAGATTGCGAGGTAAGCATAAAAAAATCTTTCAAATGATACCTACCGTGCCCAAGTTCCCCTCCTGCAAATGCCTCTTGTAGAAGCTGTAGTCAAAGTCCAAACAGACCGGATGCAACTTCATGGAGTATGTGAAAGCCTGGCTCAATATAACTAGGGCTAGGTCATCCTGGAAGTTTGTGCCTGCTCCATGAAAGCGGTCGATTGCCTTCACGTCCTTTACCTGCGAGAAATTGAAAAAATCTTCCTGTTAAAATCTTAAAACAGGTTTTTTCTTTTGGAATGACATCTCGCATTTCCGTGTGGTGTCAAACGTAAAGAATAACACTACCCGATTTCTTCCCGTGGCTGTCGTAAAAGGCGACTAAGGGACTTACTGGAGAATGGGCAACAGCGTTCTCTATGCATTTTACCACCATACTGCGATCGCCAACCCGCCTGCCAAGCGTGGCGCTTATGGTAAAGCCCCCCAAATTGGGGGAGGCCTAAGTCCAGCAGTGGACGTCTTACGGCTGAAATGATGATGAATGATCTCGCAGTTTACCTATGAGGTTGTCGGCTGCTTAACCGGACTTACCCGTGGCTACCTTAATAAATTAAGGCCTCCAACCACGGCTTAAAAAACATAAAACTAAAGCGACTACTCGCTAAGGGCACCCCATGTGGGGTACAGACCTCGGCTTAGAGCATCGCTGGTAGAGGGCAGCAAGGGACTGGCTGGATCGGAATAAGATGAAAGCAGCCTTGTCGGTCTATTATATATACAGTCCTTGATATATCTTCAAAGAGAATTTTGAGACTAGCCATCGAAGCGGGAGATATTCAAGTGCACACGTGTGTGTGCAGGCAGGTCACTCTCCCTTCCTTCACACTTGCCAATATTGTCACTAGTAATGACCGGTAACCCCAAAATCAATTCAATATTAACGTCAGCCAAACAACGTTTATTTTGGTACCGCTGGGTGAGTAGTCCCAAAGCGGTAGGGTAGGCTGAGTCAGTCAACGACAGATGCTGTACCAAGGCTCGGGCCTCACCTTCCAGGACAGACAACAAATAGGCCAACTTTTGGGTGGGTCTGAGGTCCGAGCGTGCATCAACCAAACTTGCAAACAGGTTTTGGAAACCGTACCAGTGGTCCGAGCGACCGTCAAAGTGTGGCAGTTCCAAAGTAGGCAATCTACTCAATAGTCCGGGACCTGAAACAACCGAGGTCTCCGGCTTGACCTGGACAGGTGTCCGGCACTGCAATATTTCCATTTGTATGCCATTGCACAAACAATACAATTCAAATAAACCAAATAATTAAATAATCAAATAACAAAGTTCAATCAATCAATTACAAAATAACTACAAGCGAACAATCAAACTACCAAACTGACTAATCAGCAACTCAAGAAATAACAATATATTGGTTTCAATTCAATTCAACAATAAACTTTTATTTTAATTCAAACCCAATATCAACGTTCAAAATTCTATTTCATATTCAATTCAAATATTCAAATTCTAATCCAATTCCAAATGTTAAGTTCACAAACCACTGTGTGGCACAACAATAATGAACCTTTATTCCAACTCAAAACAATGGTAATACTCAAAAATGCCAATTTCAAATATTAATTTTCACAAACAACCATATTGATGGTACAAACTCAATATTTCAATGTCTTCCTGACATTCAATACAACAGAGATCAGACACAAAAAGGGGCTACAACAAGGGGCTGCACCACAGCCCAATCCAATCCACTTTATTAGCCCGGCTGACCTTGGCAACATCAGGTTACCCGTCTTAATAAATTTAAACAAATTATTTCAAATAACAATTAATTACCATTAACAAACATTTACAGCGAATTACTACTTCCCTTATAGAAACTGCCAAGTAATTAGCCTACTGTAAATTACCAATTTGTTGGTTATATGTCTTATAACCGCGCTCTGAATACCAAAAATGTACGCTGCCAGACTAGACCCCTACAATAGCATTTCAATAGCGCAGTGGAAGAAATTATGGTGGGGTCCAGGAGACAAGAGTGGCGAGCGAAACTAGTCCTCCGTACGCGGAGCAGACAATATATAAGAGAACAACTCACCTACAATACAACAAAAGAACTTACCTGTTGGTTGAAGGACACTGCTCTGGTGCCAACCTGGAGTTATGTATGTAAGTGAGTGTATATGTATTGTGTTGTGACGTTATGAGTATTCTCCAGTTTACAATCCGCTGCAATAAGGCTGGAGGCAATCACAGCATGCGTTCTTCAAATCACTCGTTCCCAATAGCGTCACTTGCACTTAACCTTCAAAGTTCTTCAATGTCAAGTAATATCTAAATTCAACCCGTATTAATTCACCAAGATAGGGGTTATTAACACAAACAACTGGGTCATGACCTATTGTCCACCAAAACGACCGGGGTAAGGGTTTATTTTACAAAAGATCGCGAGATACAAACGGTGACGTGTTCCCTTTTTTTCCCACCAAATTCAAGAGAAGTGTCAAGTGTCAAAATCAAACTGACAAGTCAGATGTCATTCCGTTCGATGGCGCGTTCCGAAACTACTTTAAACGGGACTAAACACTTTGGCAAGTTTTTATTTTGGGTGGGAGATCATCAAATGTCGTCTTCCGCTCTGGGCGGAGTGGAAGGGCGAGTCAGACTTTTATTGACTAAAACCCACAAGTGTTCCTTCAGTTGCCCATGCCAGGGCAACGGTAGATCTTTTGTACAAATCCGCAACCCTGGCAGGCATCGGCCCTAGCGGACCCCTTCAGTACGTGGTGACATCTCTATGAGGCGCGTGTGGAATACAACGCGCCGTCGACCCGAGTCTGGTCCTTACCGTGCGTCGAGCTACCCATTGCTCGCCGCTCGCAAGCCCGCATCTACTATAGCCGGAAGTCCGCAATAGACTCCCGACGCCCGACGACTCTCCTACGGCGGTTAGGGGCGTGAGGGCGCATAAATTGCTTATCCCTCACGTGCTCCGCCTCCTCCTTCGCAAGCATTACTGCCTCGCAGGAGGAGGTGACGGTTGCCCTTGCCCTCTCGTTTCGTACATGGCCTGGACCAGAGCTGGACGCGAGAGATTGTTGCGTACAATGAATAGTACTTACAGGAATCTTCTCTTCGTTACTAATCGCGTCCAAACCATTCTTAGCGACGACAAAGTATCCTGAAGTTTCGATTCTCGCATCAATGGAGTTCCAGAAACAATGGGCAGCTGAAATGATAAATACAGTTGGGACTTTGTGAAGCAAGCATAATTATATTCAGTTACTTTCATTAGCATACCAATGTTTCCACTGCTGGTTTTTTTTTTTTTTTGGAAGACATCTCGTAGGTCAGCTTATGAGGTTGTCGGCAGATTACCCGGACTTGTACTCATTACGAACCAGCCAGTCCCTTGCTGCTCTCTTACCTCACCTTAATCCGTGACTACAAGCTAAGGGCAACCCATATGGGGTACGGACAATCCGAGGTCCGTACCCCATATGGGTTGCCCTTGGCGTGTAGTCGCTCCAGTTTTAAGTTTTTAAGCCCTGGTTCGAGAGCTTAATTTATTAAGGTAGCCACAGGCAAGTCCAATCAAGCAGCCGAGAAACCTCATAGTTTGTCAGCGAGATATCAATTCCCAAAAAGGGCTTAAAAAGTAGCGACTAAACGCTAAAGGCACCTCCTGTGGGTAGGGTCGCCAGGCGTTCGGATAAAGTCGGACACAGTCAGGCTTTTTAGTTGCATGTCCGGCTAAATTAGATGGTGTCCGGCCTGTCCGGCTTTTTGTTAGGTTTTTTAGATATGATCATTTTTGTCTTTACCCGCCTCATTTTGTATAGGTAGCGCAAGCGAGCGAACTAGCACTGTCCTCCCCGCGTTATTACTACTCAATTTTAAAGGAAAATTTGTTTAAAAAGGAAGTGTCTGCCAACCAAAAACTATGAATTCCTTTATGTTACAAAGATTTTAAAATGTAGGTATTTAGTTCATTAGCCTTGTTTAGTTTTGTTTTAACACTAAAAAAATTAAGATGTCCGGTCTTTTTACCCAAATGTCCGGCTAAACTGCCAGGTCTGTCCGGCTTTTCGGTTTTATGACCTGGCAACGCTACGGCTGTGGGGCACCTACCTAGGCTAAAGACGTCGCTTTCAGCAAGCGATGGATTGGATCGAAATTATTTAGGGACAAATTAAAAGCTGCAGAAGAAGAAAAAGTTAACATAACTATAAAAAAACTGTACCTGATATTACAATGTTGGGGCTTATAATAGATCCTGCGCAAATCGTTTGGTACTTGACAATGTTTGTTTTGATTTTTTCTTTCTTGTTTATATGTACAAACCACGGCAATGTTGAATTATCTGTAAGTCTGCCACATTCTGCGGGGAAATTAGAAGCAATTTATGAAATATTATCATTTTTCTAGGGCTTACCCAACTCGTCGGGTGCCTCTGACGACTCGGCAATCTTCGGCTGCTGTCGTGAGACAGCGGGAGGCGGCGACGGGCGAAGCATAGTGGCGCGATGGCGCGAAGCGCTACTGTGCCACCCAAATTGACCTGCGCCCCTTGTGGTTTGGCCGTATGAGGTGATTTTAAAAAAAAATGTTTGTCATAAAATTCCCTATCGATTCCTCTTTTTCGATGTTTGCTTCAAAGCTTAATTTTCGTGGAATTCGAGTCCAAAAATGGGTTTGCATGGAAAAGATTATTCGCACAAAAATGACCCTACGGAAGATGAGATTGAGATTTTGGCGATTTTTTTATGGGGAAATACTCGTCTCGGAAAACCCTACAAGATTGTCCATTTAAAATCCGGGGAAAAAATTTTCGGTGCCCTTAAAATGGCCAAAATCATCCAGAAAATTTGTCATATCAGAAATCGTTTTTCTGAAAACTGTTAAAGTATTGGAAAAAAATCCTAAATATCCCCGGATTCTAAATGGACAGTCTTGTAGAGTTTTCCAAGACGAGCATTTCCCCATAAAAATATCCGACAAAATCTCAATCTCGTCTTCCGTAAGGTCATTTTTGTGTCAAAAATCTAGTTTTTTCCATGCACAGCCATTTTTGGACTCGAATTCCACGAAAATGAAGACCCGAAGCAAAAATCGAAAAAGAGGAATCGAAAGGGAATTTTATGAGGAACATTTAAAAAAAAAAATCATCTCAAATGGCCAAACCACAAGGGGCCCAGGTCAATTTGGGTGGCACAGAGGCACATCGTGCCACTGTGCGGCGGAGACAGACGATCGAACCACTTCGCTACCGATCTCTGACGACGACACACGCGCGCACTCCATATTGAATTTAATTTATAGTCCATTGCTTTTTAGTTTAGTCCTTATTAAGGTCCCTAACACCAACTATGTTCGGGCTTCCAGCTTAACCAGATGCATTCGACCACTAGTATTTACATGGAGCGACTGCCTATCAGATCTTTTTTTCTTGAGGGTGGGAAATCATCCAATGACGTCTACCGCTCTGGGCGGAGCGGAAGGGCGTGTCAGACTTTTACTGACTAAAACCCACCAGTATTCCTTCAGTTGCCCATATGCCAGGGCCACGGTAACTCTTTCGAACAATTTCGCTACCCTGGCAGGCCTATCTGACCTCACGATTCTGTTTAAAATGGAGCTGTTCACGTAAACCACTGCACGAGTAGAACAGCTAGCAACAACATCAATAGTATGGAGAAGCAAGTTATTTACTGGTAGATTTATTGCGATAGAGACATGGACGTAGGCAGAAGCTAGTTTATAATAATACTATGTACCTGGGGTACAATGAGCCACATAGTCCCAGGTCCCATCAACGCATCGCATTCGAGGCATGGCGACTGGGCTATAGTAGCCAGTGGCACACTCGGGCTTCACGGAGGTCCCCAGAGGCTCGTACTCGCCGCAGGGGCCATATCCTTCAGCACCTGGTCTTTTACACGAGTACGTCACGCTTGGATGGTCCTGAAGGTAGCAGACGGCTGTAAAATAAAATTGTTAACATCACATTACAAAAAACTTTTTACCTACTTTCGGAAGTCGGTGGCAAAAAAACCTTAATTACAAATCCTAAGACACCGACTTCCAAAATTAAAGTAATTTTTCACTTTGTAGTGTTTTTTTTTAGGAAGTCGGTTGTTATTTTTTTTTAAGTTTTTATTTTAAACTTTTTAGTTATGGTAGATACGCCGCACAAAATCTAATCGCGTTATTCGTTCATTTGTCTCGCAAATACTTAATGCAAATTTAAGACTTGTATGGTTTTCACATGGATCCCATTGTCCGAATCGAACCAAATTAAAATGGGAGCAATCGGAAAGCACCAGCTTTCAAATAAATAGAATCATCAAATTCTGTTCACCCAGTCAAAAGTTATGAGGTAACAAACATAAAGAAACATACATTCGAATTGATAACCTCCTCCTTTTTTTGAAGTCGGTTAAAAAGTTAAAATTAAACCTTTTTAAAAAAAATAACAACCGACTTCCTAAAAAAACCGGCCAAGTGCGAGTCGGACTCGCGCACCGAGGGTTCCGTACAAACCTGTAGGTATTTTCGGTTTAAAAATATATATATTTTTTTTAATTTTTATATTTCAGTTGATTGAATGTAAGGTAAATTGCGGTTTACGATTTATGACGTTTTAAAAAAAAACTACTCACTCGATCTCGTTCAAACCAATTTTCGGTGGTAGTTTACATGGTAATGTACATCATATATTTTTTTTAGTTTTGTCATTCTCTTATTTTAGAAGTTACGGGGGGGGGACACACATTTTACCACTTTGGAAGTGTCTCTCGCGCAAACTATTCAGTTTAGAAAAAAATGATATTAGAAACCTCATTACCATTTTTGAAGACCTATTCATAGATACCCCACACGTATGGGTTTGATGAAAAAAAACATTTTTGAGTTTCAGTTCTATGTATGGGGAACCCCAAAATTTATTGTTTTTTTTTCTATTTTAGTGTGAAAATCTTAATGCGGTTTACAGAATACATCTACTTACCAAGTTTCAACAGCATAGCTCTTATAGTTTCGGAATAAAATGGCTGTGACATACGGACGGACGGACAGACAGACAGACAGACATGACGAATCTATAAGGGTTCCGTTTTTTGCCATTTGGCAACGGAACCCTAAAAAGCACTACAAAGTGAAAAACAACTTTAATTTCGGAATTCGGTGGCAAAAAACTCAAATACAGTTCCTAAGACACCGACTTCCGAAAGTAAAGTTATTTTTCACTTTGTAGTGTTTTTCAGGAAGTCGGTTTTTTAGTTTAAGAGGTTTTTGTTTTGGTCGCGAGTTAAAAAAAAAATTAAAACAATGAGTTCACTTCCAAATTGTGGTCGGTCACTTGATAGAGGTTTCAAGTAGAAATGCACCCTGTCAGGGTCACGAGATTGTTCGAAATAGACACCGTGACCCTGGCACAAGGGTAACTAAACGAACACTAAACTCAGTGAGGCCCTGCCAGTGTTGCGGCCTTGAGCCTGGTCTAAAGGCAAGAGCGGGAGAAGTCATTTGATGATTTCCCATCCAAAAAAAATAATTAGAAATGCACTGATCGGAACTCACGAACACACTTCGGCATCGTAGTGGTCCACTCGCCCAAGACGCATAGCACGACATTGTTGCCGAGAACTCCGTGGAATGGGAAGCAGCTCACGTTGAGGTAGACGTAGTCAGCTTCGTCGCCAGGCTTGGCCGTGGGGTCCCCAGCTACTGCATAGAATCCATGATCGGGATATGATGGCAGGATGCATTTCGTAGATCTGTCGAAGAGACATAATTGACTGTATTGCTTGAAGGGATGGGCTGATATGTGAATTTTAGTATCCGTTTAGCAGTATGTGAAAGTTTGTGAGGACTGATCGATGTATGGATGATAAACTAATATTGTAAAGCTGAAGAGTTAGTTTGTTTGATTGTATGTTTGTTTGGTTGAACGCGGTAATCTCAGAAAGTACTGGTCCGAATTGAAAAAATCTTTTTGTGTTGGGTAGCCTATTTATTAGCCTATAGTTTTCCTCAAAGGTAGTAAATAGGCTACCTAACACAAAAGGAATTTTTAAATCGGATCCGTAGTTCCTGAGATTACCGCGTTCAACCAAACAAACAAACTCTTCAGCTTTTCAATATTACAATATTAATTATTTTACTTATTGTTTTTTCAGTATTAGTATAGATGGTGTAGGCGAAGCTCAATAAAACAAGCTATAGTTAGTATTTATGTTTCTTTATTGTTTTGGGCGACGCCCTATGAGACTAACTAACTTTTAACATTAATATCTCCTCGCTATTGTATTCGGTAACTCCGGTATAGCCTCTGTAAAATACCTAAACAAATACCTATACTGTTCTTTAATAAAAGTAGTAGATTTCCATGAAGATACTTAAGTAAATACCGATGTATGTTTATAATCAGCTGTATTACCATTGTCTTGACCTTTTGAATTCTAATTAACCTGCAATTACCTGTAACAAACCTGTTGGAATCTAATTAGTCTGTAATGCCTGTGTTATGTTTGTATAAAACTAATTAGCATATAGTTACCTAACTCATTTATTGTAAAGCACTAATTAGCTGTGAGTAGGTATGAATATACCTAAAATATCTTACGTAGTTCGTACACGATTTTGAAAGTAGCGTATGTCCAATAGGACGAGCCACATTGTTAATCCAATAAGAAAGCAGAAACCTTGAACTCGCTTACACGTGTTTTGAAATTCTCGACAAGTCGAAACCTGTACCTTAGGGAAAGTCCATTTTTCTCGCTCTCAATTGGCGGAGCGGCTAATCAAAGTAAAGAAATGTATACGCTACTTGCGGTAGGCAACAAAAGTTATAAAAGGGCCGAGCGTCTATTTTTGGATTTAGTATTTTTAAAAGTTTACATGAATCATCAAGTTACCACGTAGTGTTTGTGAAGTAAGTGGCTCCGCTGTCCACTGCTTAGTCGCGATGTACCCTATATCTAGTTAGCCAGTCTTCAAGTGTAATATAGCTAGGATTTAATTATGTGTACTGCTTATTCTAACTGTATTTTATATTGTGTGCTGTGTACTCTTTTACAACCATTTGTAGTGATTTCTGTGTAATTTTATGTGTGCCAAATATACTCAATTATTACGACATTCTGACTGGTTTAATTTCACTCTTTCGTCAAGGGAACACCGTCACCCCCGCCTACAACACCTGACTCCCGTTTTATTAACATTTTGGTCCTTGCGAGCCGGATCAGGTACAATTAGAATAGAGTGAACCAGTCAGAATCATGAGTCACAGAAGTGAAATCACCACACGCAGCAAGTTACGAAGACTGGCGGAAGAAATGGGTACGCGACAAGCAGAGGACATCGTCTCTGACTCAGGCTTACCATCCGAGAGGGCTCCAGGTTCTCCGTCCGTAGCACCGACGTTGGCATCGACGTCCGCTCGCAATATTCCGCTCACCGGTGGCCGATTAATTGACCACAGTAAATTGACGTCAGAGAGAGCGCACGAGGGGCAGGCAGCGCCCAAGGGTCGCCACACCTCGCCGCGCAGCAAAATATCGTCAAGAAATAGCCACAAGAGCGTCGATTACCTTAAAAAATGGATCGAGTACGAAGCGGAGCGCGAATTAGTGCAGTTGAAAGAGAACCTGGTCAAAGACAAGGAAAACCTCGTCAAAAAAAGGATGGAAGCGGAAATAGCTGAGATAGAGGCGGCCGCTGAAAGCGATGATTCACAGTCAGATGGGAGTACGACACAGCGCGTCGAAGAGTGGGTGAAAACCACGCCCCAGGTCCCCCAATTGATAGAAGTATTGGGGACGCCGGCTGTGTCAGGCGCACCTATTGAAATGGCTGCGCCCCGTGAAACATCTGACCCCCGTGAACAAACCGTAAGTAGGGTGAATCTTGTGAATAACCACCGTGGGTCGTCAGTGCCGCGTGATCTAGACCAGTCCCGAGTACCTAGGACATCCGCGTCTGTACCGTTACCTAACATAACGGTACCAATTACGTCCAGGTACACGCCAGTAACGTCAGATGGAGTAAGGTTCCAGTTACCCAGCCGTTATACCGCCTTTACCACTCCGGTCGCAAGTGTACCTCGAGTAGCCACACTCGAGTCGGATACACGGCGGCAGATGCAGTACGGAGCGGATGAAAAAGAAAGGCGGAGAGAATCGTCAGGGGACAGAGACCGTACGATAGACAGACTGGCAGAGGCTATCACGAACATGGCACGACCACCACGACCGGTACCAAGACAGGCATATGAATTGCCCTACTTCAAAGGTGACCCAGCCGACTGGATATCATATCGGAACATGTACTGGGAAACATCACAATTATACAATTTCAAGGCGCACGAAAACTTAGCACGATTAAAAACCTCGTTACAAGGCGACGCAAAGGTATCAGTAGAGGACTTACTACGATCGTCAACTGATCCGTCCGAGATAATGCGCGCGCTAGAGGATGAGTACGGTCACCCGACCCTAGTGCTACAGTACGCCATACAAAAGGTCAAAGAATTACCTAGAGTAACGGAAAGTGGACGCGAACTAAGGAAATTCTCGTCAACGGTCCGAAATTGTGTTTCGTTACTCAAAAATATTCGTGCGGATGGATATATAAATAATCCACAGCTGGTGAGTGACCTGCTGAGCAAGCTGACCCCTGTACAGCGCGCGCAATACGGTGACTTCGCAATGGGCCTGGACAACACACAGGGGGTGGACCTAAGAGTGTCTCCAAATCTAGAAATATTATCACATTTTCTGATACACTTGACACGCTCAACGTCGTACTACACTCAGGCGAGTATGTTTGAGCCCGGTCCATCGAAGTCCCCTGCCAAGCAACAGCAGAAGTATGGCGGCGCCGGTCAGTCCCGGCCAGCCAACGCCGCGCGCTCGGCCGCGAGCAGGCCTCCGTTGACGCAACGAGTGAACACGCAGAGCGACGAGTCTGCCGCTCCTGAAGAATGCGTTATATGTCAACGAAAGCACAACATAGAAGAGTGTGACCAGTTCAAAAAGCTTACCGTTCAACAGCGTTGGGACACGATAAAGGAGAAGAACACATGCTTCAAATGTCTCGTGAGTAAACATCCCAAGAGGTTCTGCCGTGCGAGTAGATGCAAGAAGTGCGGGTTCGGACATCACCTGCTGTTACACGCGGATAAGCAGCCGAAAGAAAAGGTGGCTACGCCGCCAGAAAGTAAGACGGAAAGTGTCACAAATATAGGCGAGTGGCGAGCTACGGCACTACTGAAAATTATGCCAGTAACGGTCAGCGATGGAAACAGTGACGATAATCAGTGTTACGCACTACTGGACGATGGTGCGACCGTGTCACTCATCGACAGCTCGCTCGCCACAGACTTAGTGGGCCCATGTGTTCCTCTCTCCTTAAAAACCGCGGGTGGCTACGGAGTAACAGACTCAACGTCGCGAGTGGTACAAGTGCGCGTAAAAGGACCTAACGGTCAGTGCCATAACATTACGTGTCGGACAATAGTGGACATTAACCTACCAACGCAAACAGTGTCCGCCACAGTGATCGACGACAACGCGCACCTACGCGACTTGGGTTGCGTAGAGATGAGGGGAGCCAAACCGCTGCTGCTTCTCGGACAGGACAACTGGGAGCTGCTCGTCAGTCAGGACATCCGCCAAGGAAAATCCGGTAAGCCAGTTGCCTCACTCACTAAGTTAGGTTGGGTCATACATGGACCATTTAATATTAATAACAATAATAATAGTAAAGAATGTGTTAGTTGCATGACCGTTTCCCTTCCTGATTTACATAATCTAGTTAAATCACAGTTTGAGCTAGAAGCGATAGGTATTTCAGAGAATTTACGTAAACATAAAGATGTCGAAAGGGCATTAGCCGTGTTAGACAGCACTAGCCATCGTATCCCTGACCAGTCACAATGGGAGGTCGGTTTGTTGTGGAAACATGACAATATTCAGTTACCTGATAATTATAATCAGGCCAGGCAAAGGCTGTACGGCATAGAGAAACGTATGCGTAAAGACACTAGTTTCGCTGAGCAATATTCAGCTCAGATAGGTAGGTTAGTAGACGAAGGTTACGCGCGTAAAGTAGACGGTAACATAGACAGCTCGCCGGTTTGGTACTTACCGCATTTCGGAGTCGTTAACCCGAACAAACCGGGCAAGCTACGTCTCGTGTTCGACGCAGCCGCTACGTCTCATGGGACGTGTTTAAATGATAATCTGCTAACCGGACCTGACTTACTGAATTCTTTGCTAGGTATTTTAATTAAGTTCAGGATAGGCCCCGTCGCGTTTTCAGGGGATATCGCTGATATGTTCTTACGAGTAAAAATAAGGGCAGAAGATCAAGGCGCGCAATTATTTTTATGGAGAGGCGCGGATCACCATAAAGAACCAGATACATACACGATGAATTCCATGATATTTGGTGCAGCCTCGTCCCCTACTACGGCAATATATATACTCAACAAAAATGCCGATGATTTCATTGATGTTTATCCCGAAGCTGTGGAAGCCATTAAATCTAGGCACTATATGGACGACTATCTAGATAGTGCTTGGACCGAGGAGAAGGCTAACACGTTAATAGAGGAAGTGACACGAATACATGCATCCGGTGGATTCATTATCCGGGGGTGGGTCACTAACTCATCGGAGCTAAGGGAAAGGCTGAAAATAGAAATGCCTGATAAGGTAGCCCTTGAGAAGGGAACAGGCTCAGTAGAGAGGACCCTAGGTTTAATATGGTCACCTAAAGACGACGAGTTAGGTTTTGATCTGTCATTTAAGAGACTACCACCGGAAATTATAAATGGTAGCTTAGTGCCCACTAAAAGACAATTTCTTAGTATGATAATGTCGATTTACGACCCGCTAGGTTTCCTATACCCGTGTGTAATTCAATCACGCATATTAATGCAACGAATATGGAAGTCGGGAATACAATGGGACGAACCCTTAAAAGAAAAGGACGCCAAAGTATGGTTTAATTGGCTCCATAATTTATACCGCTTAAACGAATTAAAAATACCGCGGTGGTACGGGTTAAAACTCGATAATTTAGAATTACACGCGTTCGGGGACGCCAGCGAGCTTGCTTACGCCGCAGTAGTATACCTAGTGGGCTCTAACTCTGAAGGAAAGAGGGAATCGGTTATGTTACTAGGGAAAGCGCGAGTAGCTCCACAAAAAGTAGTATCCATTCCCAGGCTAGAGTTACAAGCAGCCGTGTTAGCCTGTCGTATAGCAGACACTGCCCACAAAGAGTTAGGTATACGAATCGAAAAGAAATTCCTTTGGACCGACAGCAAGACTGTATTAAAATGGATAAACTCCGATGCACAGGAATTTCAACGATTCGTCTCGCACAGACTAGCCGAAATAGATAGGCTGTCAGACAGAGGCAACTGGCGCTGGGTACCTTCACAGGATAACCCAGCTGATAAGGCCACCAGGTTGTGTTGGCCCGATGACCACGCGGAGTGGCTCTCGGGCCCCTCGTTTCTATGTAACCCACAGGAGCTGTGGCCTGCGTGTCCCGAGGCTGAGGCGTCGGAAGCGGACCTTGAGCGCATCCAGCGGGTCCACGCCGCGGCAGCACCGGCGGCACCACTCCTAGAGTACGAGCGCTACTCATCGTGGACGCGCATTCAGCGTGTCATGGCGCGCGTGCTCATCTTCAGCGGCCGATGTCGTAAACGTCGGTCGACTACGGAGCTGTGTCAGCGAGACCTAGAAGATGCTCACAACAGCCTGTTGAGGCTGTGTCAAGAAGAAAGCTTTCAAAGCGAGCGGGCCACCATCCTTAAAGGCCTGCCCGTTCCCAGCAGCAGCAGCATCAAGGCTCTCGACCCCATGCTAGCCGACGACGGGTTGCTACGAGTGAGAGGGCGCCTGAGTGCCTGTGAGGTGCTCACGTTTGGCGAGCGGCACCCTATTATCCTGGAGGGCCGCCATCCTCTGACAAGAAAGCTAATCGCTCATTACCATGCGATGGCTCTGCACGCCAACCACGAGACCGTCGTCAACAATCTACGGGAAAAATACTGGGTCACTAAAATCAGAACCTCAGTGAAGACAGTGGTTGCCAACTGCCAACTCTGTCGCGTCTGCCGAGCCAAGCCCGCGCCACCGAAGATGGGTGACCTGCCGCTCGCAAGGCTGGAACCATCCAGACGAGCCTTTGTGCGAGTGGGGGTGGACTACTTCGGCCCGATGGAGGTCGCAATCGGGCGACGGCGCGAGAAGAGGTGGGGTGTCCTATTCACCTGCCTCACTACACGCGCCGTCCACCTTGAGTTGGCCGCTTCCCTAAGCGCCGACTCCGCCATACTAGCCTTGCGGCGCCTCATAGCGCGCCGCGGGCAACCAGCACATCTGTACTCTGACCAGGGTACCAACTTCATCGGGGCCAATACCGAGCTTCGAGCAGCCCTGAAAGACCTCAACCAAGGTCAGATAAGAGCCGAGGCCATTCACCGTGGCATCGAATGGCACTTCAATCCCCCGGCGGCCCCACACATGGGTGGCTGCTGGGAGCGCCTGGTGAGATCCGTGAAGAACGCACTTCGCAGTACGCTCAAGGAGCGTGCCCCTCGTGAGGAGGTCCTCTACACCCTCCTCACCGAAGCCGAGCTGATCGTAAACAGCCGGCCACTGAGCTACGTGAACGACGACCACGACCAGCCCGTGGTCCTGACGCCGAACCATCTACTCCTGGGCACTGCGTCCGGGAGTACTCCGTTTGCATCGAGCGACGCCGAAGACATCGACTCTCGCCGGCAGTGGCGGCGCGTGAACGCGCTCGCCGACATGTTCTGGCGGCGCTGGCTGCGAGAGTACCTGCCTACGCTCCAACGTCGGGAAAAGTGGTTAAACAATGTGCCGAACGTACGTATCAGTGACGTAGTAGTGATTGTGGACAATAATAGACCGCGAAGTGCGTGGACCAAAGGTCTCATCAAAGCTGTGTATCATGGACACGATGGTATTATCCGTGTAGTAGATGTTAAGACTGTAAATGGGGTCCTACGTCGACCCGTAGCGAAGATTATTGTGCTTCCCACAGACCAAGAATTGTAAGTCGGTTGAACCCTGTTACAGGGGGTGGAATGTAGGCGAAGCTCAATAAAACAAGCTATAGTTAGTATTTATGTTTCTTTATTGTTTTGGGCGACGCCCTATGAGACTAACTAACTTTTAACATTAATATCTCCTCGCTATTGTATTCGGTAACTCCGGTATAGCCTCTGTAAAATACCTAAACAAATACCTATACTGTTCTTTAATAAAAGTAGTAGATTTCCATGAAGATACTTAAGTAAATACCGATGTATGTTTATAATCAGCTGTATTACCATTGTCTTGACCTTTTGAATTCTAATTAACCTGCAATTACCTGTAACAAACCTGTTGGAATCTAATTAGTCTGTAATGCCTGTGTTATGTTTGTATAAAACTAATTAGCATATAGTTACCTAACTCATTTATTGTAAAGCACTAATTAGCTGTGAGTAGGTATGAATATACCTAAAATATCTTACGTAGTTCGTACACGATTTTGAAAGTAGCGTATGTCCAATAGGACGAGCCACATTGTTAATCCAATAAGAAAGCAGAAACCTTGAACTCGCTTACACGTGTTTTGAAATTCTCGACAAGTCGAAACCTGTACCTTAGGGAAAGTCCATTTTTCTCGCTCTCAATTGGCGGAGCGGCTAATCAAAGTAAAGAAATGTATACGCTACTTGCGGTAGGCAACAAAAGTTATAAAAGGGCCGAGCGTCTATTTTTGGATTTAGTATTTTTACAAGTTTACATGAATCATCAAGTTACCACGTAGTGTTTGTGAAGTAAGTGGCTCCGCTGTCCACTGCTTAGTCGCGATGTACCCTATATCTAGTTAGCCAGTCTTCAAGTGTAATATAGCTAGGATTTAATTATGTGTACTGCTTATTCTAACTGTATTTTATATTGTGTGCTGTGTACTCTTTTACAACCATTTGTAGTGATTTCTGTGTAATTTTATGTGTGCCAAATATACTCAATTATTACGACATTCTGACTGGTTTAATTTCACTCTTTCGTCAAGGGAACACCGTCACCCCCGCCTACAACACCTGACTCCCGTTTTATTAACAGATGGTTAGGATTACTTATTATTATATTCCAAACTTTAAAATTGAATTTTACAGATTTATTTAAATTAAACCATTTTTATCATTCGTTCTTATCGCAAAATCGTAAACTACCCCAACACTATTAGTTTTAGTCTGGTAACATTATTTTTCTTTGAACTGTCAAGTTACTGACTACCTACAATTTAAAGTCCAACTATAGTAGAAAAATTAGAAAAGTATTACACGCCGACACGGGTGCTTACTCTTGGCTTTAATTCCGATCGATTGACATAGGAATTGGAACTTTTCGTATTCTTGAATTTGACGCTAGCGCCAAAATTTGTTTAAATTGGGGGTCCATTTTTTAGAACTAAGTGGAATCGAGATCGGACGTTGTTGTTGTTCCAATATTGACACGATTGTTTTCAAGAGTACCGAATTAAGTGTATGCAAAAATAACATTGGAATCGTATTGGCATTAGATTGGAATTAAAATTAGGTTGAAGAGTAAGCCCCACGTGTTTTTGCTGATACAAAAAATTATCGCAATTACCTTTCTGGCTGTACAATCAAGAACTAGGCTACACAGACAATAACTAAACTGCACAAAACGAATCTCGTTCATATCTCGCAACTTTAGTTTCGTACTTACCTTGTTTCAATACTATGTACTTGGCTAGCTGAAATAACGGCGGCACCTGTAATGATGAAATAATACTATTTATTTCCTTATTCGATTAGATGAGTCACAATTGTTAAAGATTAGCTTTTGCCCGCGGCTTCGCCCGCGTGGATATCGGAAATTATCGCAAGAGGATGTACTACCGCAGTTAATGTATTAAGAATGCATAAATCCAGGTTATATAGGTAATAAGAGAGCAGTCTCAAACAATACAATCTTCCACCCCCCCATTTTAGGGAAGTGGAGGGTTAGAAAGAGACAAAAAGTAGCCTATGCCACTCGCCATCCCTTCAACTATCTCCACTTAAAAAATCACGTCAATTCGTCGGTCGCTCCGTTTTGCCGTGAAAGACGGACAAACAGACACATAATCTTTCCCATTTATAATATTAGTATTGATTCTACATGCGGCAAGCAACTTGAGTTAATTATTATTAGTAGTTAGCATAATGTCAGTCTATAATGTTGGGAACTGCTGAGACAGAGGCCTACTGTCAGTTAGAGGGATCGGGTCATAAACCACCACGCGGGCCCAGTGCGGGTTGGTAGATGTCACATGTGTTCGAATTTTTGTTTCTAAGACATGCCAGTTTCCTCACGAAGTTTTCCTTCACCGTTTTGAGAGCAGCGTCTGCTTGGGTTCGAACTCAAGTAGTAGTGATTCGCGGATTCTGGCGCAAGCGCCAGAGCCCGCGCTTGCACCAGAGCCCGCGAATCTGTAGCACCCATCGTAAAAAAAAAAAAAAAAAAGGTTTTGGTGTGCTCTGATCTCAAATCTGTGGTCCATTTTAGCGTAGGATGCGTGGTTCTGGAGTTATGCAAATCAATTAACTGTTATCTCATTGATTTCCGGTGGTCCTGCACCCTCATTAGCATTCCATTGTTCGCCTAATCCTTTTATCTATTATACTTCGAACACCTCATTACGTTGCGCCAGAACCCACGAATCTGTTGCCCTACGGTTGATTTGGCGTTCTTATCTATTACTCATTGTATGTCTGCTTTTCTATGTCATCAATAAAACACATTCATTTTTATTTCAATATTTTATTACTTTTTTCTACAAAATATGAGCGGAAGATCTCATCCACAAAAATATCATTGTGCAGTGTGTTCCCTGTAAATATGTTCGTAAAACTATGCATTGAACATCCCTGAAACTTAAATAGCAAATACATTAAGCAATATTCACCACAAACTGAAGTCCAATCATTCTGAATCCTATCAACATTCCAGTCCCATCTCTTACAATTCCTTTTCAAAAACTGGAGATGATATCGCTCAGGTGTTCGTCCATATGAATCAAAATATTGACCGATACCATTCGTATCGATATGTACAGCTACCCAGTGTGAACCTGGTTTATCATCCGCATCCAAATTGCATATTATATACGTTGGTACATGTGTATACATAGGTAGTCTATTAGCAGCATAAACATTATTTTCTAGACTGGGATGAATCTTTTTCATATGTTTTTGTAATTCTAGTGTATCCATGATATTACTGTTATTAGCAGATTATTACAGTACCAATCTATTCAATGGTTGTCATAGGAATGTTCAATTATAGTGATTTGTAAATATTAAATCGCATTCTTTGTGGGAGTCACAAAGCTTAGGATTATCATTTTGCTGCAGCTAATTTAAAGTTTGTTATATGGGACATTTTTAATTAACTGTTCAACACAATAATTATTAAATAAATAAATTAAATACAGACATATTATTATCAAAATACCATTTTCTAATACACACAGCATTATTCAATGCACAATTCAATTTATGGTTCGCACAATTAAAATCAGTTTTATTTTTACAGAACTTTTTTTTTAATGTCGCAAAATTAGGACATCCCTTCTCACCTATGTCAATCACTTCACAGTTTGCACATAACTCTTTAATCCACGTAATCTTTTCCAAACCCTTCGTCATAATTTTTTTATTTTCTAAATATGGTAAAATAACACGTTTAAACTCTTTGTAGTCTATGTAGCCTTCACTCCAGTAAATTCCTCGATTTCTTTCTAACCATCTCACCTGCTTTTTTTCTTCTAGTGTTAGGTAATGGAATGAATATGGTGGTTTCACCAAGAACGTCTGTGTATGATCATGACTCGCAATGGCCAATTCTTTGACAATAAAATGATTTAAAGAATCTTTAAATCCTTGGAGTTCCACTATAAGGGTGTCCGTCTTCATGATATCTTCTTAACAATGTTACTTAATGGTTTGTATTCAACAATGCAATCGTTCAGAATGAGACAATATGCTGAAGTTTTACAGTACCAATCTATTCAATGGTTGTCATAGGAATGTTCAATTATAGTGATTTGTAAATATTAAATCGCATTCTTTGTGGGAGTCACAAAGCAGGTTGATGCCTGTTGCGAAGGAACGTGAGATAAGTTTGTTGACTCATAGAGTTACAATCAGTTTCGTATGTGCTTATGTAAAGTTTAAACTCGAACACTGTTTTGTATAAGATTAAATAGGAGAGGTTTATAAAGAAATAAAAAATAGTATATTGCATACAATTTGTTTTATTTAATTTTATAATGTTATCTTTAGTTACACACACACAAAATGCATTAAACATAACACATATATCTAAAACACAACACACATTATAATCCTAACTACTTTAGTCTACAGTAACATTTCTATTTTTATCTATTTCAATAATATTATCAAACTCAGCATAAACAATACAGTTAATTGTTTGTATTAGTGAGGATTCAAATCGTACTTCTAATCTTACACTACCATGCTTTATGAGATTCCAATGGGCTGATGAGTTAGCTGATAAATCAGGAGTTAAATCAAATGCTAAAAGACAGTAACCTTTGGCATACTGTTCACGAGAGATTGCATTTCCTTCATTAAGAAAGTGAATACCAGTCCCCGAGAATAGAGTATGATATGCTGATGTAAATATATTATTATTAAAAGATGGTTGCAAAGCTTTGGAAGGTATTTGTTGACCATCAATATATAAGCTGAAAGAGTTAATACCATAGTTTTCAAAGTTAAATGGATTTTTAGTAAGTGAACCATTAAATGCAGAATTATTCACAAAACCAATAATACATCTTTTGGGTACCTGTCCTAAGAATATATTATCAAGAGTTTTTCCTTGAACACCCGATGCAATTGTTAAAACTTTAACTTCAGCACGAGTAATAGGATATTTAGCAGTGGTAGAAGCTAAAACTTTCTGATGTGCGAGTAATACACTTGGATTAATTCGTGCTCTTCGAACAATAAGAGTTGCGTCCGTAATGCAAACTTTAAACTTTACATCATTTGACCCAGCAATTAAATTAAAACTCTCTCTTGACCGAACTAATTTTACACTCATTTCAACGCCATTAATTAAAAATTTATCTTGATTGAAAATGTCACCATGAAGATGACCAATCATTTCTATTTCCCTGCTTTCATTAACTAATTCCTGTCTTTTAACAAATCCTATGTTTTTACCATCTGTGGAATCCATTTTTCCTGCTGTATCATCATACCAAAGACTACAAGTAAGATGAGATTGTTTAGCAGCAGGAGCATAGTTTAAAAGGGTTTCCATGTATGCTCGATAGGCATAGGTATTATTAGGTGGTGATACAAGTTTTTGGTTTAAATAAACATCGAGTTGACTAAAAAGTGAATGCAACCAATTATTTACAGGTGCTACTGCTGTAGCTGATATCAAGTTTGTTGAATCTTGATTTAATACTTTTGCCTTTATGTGGAGTAATGTATGAGACAAATCTATGTAGTCATCGCCTGTTCCAGGAACTTGAAACTCGATAGGTCCATCATCAGCAAGAGATGAAATTGGTTTATAGTGAATCCACAATCCATTTTCAATGCTTGTTTGTGTAGACGGTAAAGCAAACAAATCTAATTCTGACTTAACGCACTCACAAGAATGATTATGAAGGAAAGACATACTTAATTTGAAAATATATCTTTGATGTTTTTTGGTTTTAGACCAAGTTTTTTCGTAGCTTTCACTTTAGCTGTTAGTGGTGGAATGAACGAGGCCAATCGTTTTCTTTTACTTATATACCCAGATCCTGTCATGTTAAATCGATCAATTTTGTCATCAGCCTTTCGTTTTAAGTTTGTACTAACTTGCTTTAGACGATCTTTTATTGAGGCTTCCATAGGACGGGCTTGAACCATATCCGATAAAAGTCCTACTCCAGCGTTTAATGCCTCCTTACCAACCACTCGAGCACCACTTGAAAGTAAAGGTAAAACTGATCTAAATAACCCTCCTAAGAAGCTCCCAATACCATGACCGCGTTGGTATGGTGAACCCTTATAAATTACTCCAACTCCTGATCCAGCTTGATGTGAATAATAATTTTCATATGGACATTTATGATGATCATGAGGAGAATACATTATTATAATTTGCGGAAATGTAGTTTAACACACACGGTTCCAAACTGGAATGGTATTTTTTGTCCTGTGCTCGATCTTATATCTATTTCCAGCGTATCGAACTCTCTTCGCATAACAGGTAAGTAGTGAGGTGGAGAGAAAATGTACATTTTATTCGCACCATAAATGTATTTTGAAGGATCTAATGAAATGACTCTTAATAGTGGAGTCATAACATCACCCACAATCTGAGGATCGATAATGTCGCAATATAGAAATAGTTGAGATGGTAACCCTAAGTGTAAATTAGCAGGACACTTCCCAAAATTTCTGTCTAGGAGATTTGTATTTGGTTCATAACCTAGTTGTAAACTTAATTTGGGTGATAATGTTACGGATGTTATATTTTTATCCAAAACAGAAACAGACACAAATTTTGTTATTTCATCATAACGAAATTTCAAGCTCTCTCTGATACCATTTAACGCTCTTAAAATATGTTCAACGTTATCGTAGTTGGTAGCGGGAATATGTTTTTTGTAGTACACTGTTGATGGTTTATCTTCATTAGGCATTAACATGGTTTTTGTGATGTATACAACATTTTCATGATCTTGAACAGTAAACATGGTGCATGGATATTGAAACTCGACAACTCCAACCGCCCATTCACCTTCTAATTTCATAGCTTTTGGTAATTTTGTTGAAAAATTTGTGGTCTTGTTATCAGGAAAGTATTCCATTGAACTATTGCTGAGCAAAGTTAAATAAAAACTTTCTTTATTCATATTTCTTTTAAACTAGAAGCTAAAATCCAACTGTTAAATTTATCTGGATAACCTTTCCACTTCACTAATACTTCTTTTCTGTTACCCGAATAACGAGTGACAATTATTTTATCTATTTTATATTGTGAGGTGGGGCTGTAAGTGACCTTCTGTAATTCTCTTTCATAAAAAGTACCAACTATTGGTTCATTTTGTAAATCTGTTATTGTATAAACAACCCATGGAGATCTATCAATTATTGAAGATATAATAAATATTTCATCACTCCAATTTGATTCATATCCTTTTTGGAAAACATGTTTATATTTAGTTATTCGAACATAATCACCCACGTTGAAATTTGGTTTTGGATTTTCTAGAGAAAGTTTGTTTGACCCTCTATCATAAAGATTAGTCCAAACTGTCATAATATTGTTGGAACTTACATCACATGGGCACATCTTAATACTCGAGTGAATGCTGTGATTATAAGAGTATATTAAATCTTGTAAAACATCTATATATCTATAAGTATTATTATGAGTGAAATAACGCCACATTTTCATTTTTAGAGTTCTTTGAAATCGTTCAACAATACTAGCCTTAATATCAGGATTGTTAGTGGTATAGTAATTTATCTTTTTGGATTTAAAGTATTTTTGTACATCTTTTGAAACAAATTCTGTACCTTTATCAGATTGTATGTGAGTAGGTGTTGTATTACTTTCAGTAAATATACTTTCAAAACATTCTTTAGTTGTTTCTGAGTTTTTCTTTTTCATTGGTCTTGCAAAAGCATATTTACTAAATACATCAATAACACAAAGTATGTAGTTGAAACCATCATTATATTGAGAATAAGTTCGCATATCACTTAAATCAGCTTGCCACAGCTCATTAATATTTGATAGAATGTACTTATTACGCGGGATTTTTTTCCGAATGGGTTTATGTAATGTATATGTTTCTTGTGATTGTAACCATTCCTTTGCTTGCTTTTTATCCATTTTACCCTTCATAGCTTTTGATAATTTATCAATACTACCAAAACCAGCGGGGTTAGATGGATCATAATAAATCCTGTTAATTTCTTCTAGTACGGGGTCCATTTTTCCCAATCGATCTTTTTATGTATTTTAGTTATAGATCTTTTATCCAGGGACTTGAAAACGAAATGAATTTTGTTCCGTTACACTAAATATTACCTTATAACGTTTCAGATTTTGTAACGATACTCAAACCTAAAAATATGAAAAACGTTATAAAGAATAACGTTATAGAATATTATTGTTGAAGAACAATATAACAAGTAGCGTTATAGGATCAGTAACGTTATGCTTATATCCGCTTTTAATAACGTTACAGGTGAAACGTTACAGTCTCACTTATAACGTTATGTTTAAAAAATTGCCCGCTGAACACCGCTCCTCCCGTCGGCGTCGCACCCTCGTATATGCCATCGCATCGCCGCGCGCCGTATCCAAGCATTTATTAATTACTCTAGTGCACGTTGTATATTTTGTGTAAACTTTAACATATTATACCTACACGTCGCACCGGTTCATTCTGTTATTATAATGAGTGAGTACCTATCATTTTAACTATTAACGAATGAATACGATTGTTATTTCTGCCTCATGTGGGCTACAGCTATTTGAATTAATTTTTTTCTATCTAAAAACTCTCAGTTATTGTCCGATGTATAAAAGTTTGGGTTAAGATATTATTCATTATTTACAGGTGACAGTGACGATGATTTTATGTTTCAACAGAACAGTCAGCCAATTTTTCGACAGTATTTGGGGTCGTCGACCACGCGTCTGTCGGCGTGCGCGATGATCAGCTGATTTTTACATTTGAATTTACATTGCCTGCGAAAGTTCAAATTTTTTTTTTCAAAGTATATGTTTTATATCTCAAATAATGGTTCATTTAACTGTTAACACGTAAAGCTACTACAATTTGTCAAATTTCTGTAATAGGTTTTCAACTTTATCGCTAAAGTATCAGGTTCAAGATTTATTGAGAAAATTTGACAGTTTCGGGTAGCTTGATATGCTGGTGTCTCTACAAAAAATGCAAAAAAATATGGTAATCTATACTATATATACAGGGTTATCTGTAAAACACCGGCAACCTCTCAGGACTTTGTTACTAACATCATAATCAACAACTTTTGTTCTATGACTTTTAAAAATTCATCATATTTTAGTTCATCAGATTTTCATATAAAAGTAAAAATATTTAAACTGAACGCTCTAAATGTTACGAAGTATATGCGAAGCAACAGAAAGCGATAGTATAGTAGCGAGGTGAGTGGGGTTAGGGCAGCGGGGGCGCTTGAACTTGACCTATTTACGTGTGGCCAATTTTTGTATGAAAATCTGATAAACCAAAATATGATTAATTTTTAAAAGTCATAGAACAAAAGTTGTTGATTATGGTGTTAGTAACATAGTCCTGAGAGGTTGTCAGTGTTTTACAAATAACCCTGTATATATAATATATATATTTATATTTTATATATCTATACTAATATTATAAAGCTGAAGAGTTTGTTTGTTTGATTGAACGCACTAATCTCAGAAACTACTGGTACGAATTGAAAAATTATTTTTGTGTTGAGTAGCCTATTTATTGAGTAAGGCTATAGGCTACATATCATCACGCTACAACCAAAAAAAAGCGGAGCCGTAATGAACAATGTTGCCAAAACGGGGAAAATCGCATGGGTAGGCGATTCGACGCGACGGGAAGGGTCGGGGGAACAAGAAATCGCGGACGAAGTCGCGGGCAGAAGCTAGTACCTATTTAATAAAAATTTCCAAAAAAAAATATGGTTGCGTATCAAGAATAACTAGCCCTATCACCTACTATCCGTTTGTTCTCGGAAGCATTCCCCTTACACCCTTTATATCTTGAAATTAATTTCCTCCTACAGTTTCGACTTGAATATTATGTCGTGGTACTTTGGATATACTCGAATTAGTATTATGCCCGGTTGATGGCAATAGGCTCGCCACAGTCGCCACCTACACATTACATGGGACTTGAACATAACTGTCGAAATGTGGGTGTCTTCTACACCTTCTACACTTTGAGGAATAGTGGCGTGATGTTATGTTATGTTAGCAATATCGTCATTTTCTGATAACTCCTGTGCGGCCGCAGATCGGGTGGGAGACTATGCGTGCGACATCCTGTTAATAGCGCCGGCGCCTGTGCACGACAGAGCGAAACGCGCGAATTTTATTTCACAGTGCGGGCCATAGTCATAACTAGTTAATACTGAACAAAACATTCGCGTGGAAATTAATCCGCATCGCATCGCGTTCAATTTGCATCAAACCACAGATTTTTTTCCACGTGAATTTCCTACCGCGCCTGTGTGGCAATCCCATTACATTCAATAAGTTAGCGAACTACGAGAAGATAATCGCACGGTGAAAAATCGCGGTGCGGACAGGGCCAAAGGTGTAAATACTGGCCCCACCAATTGTAAATATAAAATCCTCTTTATTATTATTCGAATCGGACCTTTCGTTTAGAAATTACGACGGGCAAAACAATTCTACAAGGAACAAAAACACTGCGGGGTGAGCTAGTTGCCTAGTGTACCCCTTATTTTTTGAGAACAAGTGTAACTTGTTCTCAAAAAATAAGGGGTAAAATTAGAGATTGAAATCCGGATAGTTCGAAATTCGAAAATAACTGAAAAATCCGGATTTTCCGTCCTCATATAAATTCGAATTTTAATATTACAATCCGTTTTTTTTTTCGAATTTCAATATAGCGTTTTTTTGTAAACCTATGAAATAGAGCACGTGTCTTCAACCACAAACTTAATTATATTTTAGCGTAAACTACGTGACAAATCTAAAAACAATGTAAACTCTATGTAACGTCATTCGCTTTAACGACAAACTCACTAAAGCGTCGAAATCACTCCACTTTAAATGGTTTAGCTTGTCTTCCATACAAACATATATCCTCTATGTGGCGATCGCCGGGCAGTTTAGAATCACGTGCGCTGCTGTCTCGTCGTCCTCAATGCAGGCCCTGCAGAACGGACTGTCTGTAACTCCTATGACAAATAGATGTTTATTAAACGACCCATGGCCAGTTATTGCTGCTGTCGCAGCAACGCAGCTGTCGTTTGTCTAACCGGAGGACCTGCTTTGTGAGGCGGGCATCGATGGTAGGAAGTGCTTCCTTGGCATGCCTGCACTCACTTTGGTCCACCCATAGCTCACAGTGTAGATCCCTGGTACGTTTTGTTACAAGAGAGCGTAGGAACCCAAAGGGGAGTGGCACGATGGGTTCTGGTCCCACCGGTGTCGTGCTCGACTCCCTTCTGGCAAGTTCATCAGTGGCATCGTTACCTAGCGAACCGCTGTGTCCTTTTATCCATTGAATGGTTATATTATTGAGGCTACCCACCTGGTAGAGGCGCTGGTGGCACTCGTATATTAGCCCAGAGTCAATCGAGTGACTGTCCAGTGCTTGCAGAATAGCCATACTATCTGAGAGTATGCGGATCGAGTGGTCTTTAACTGCCCTGGCCATAATGGCTGAAGCAGCAAGAGTGATCCCAATGCATTCAGCCTGGAACACTGTGTTGTGGACTCAAAACGGTGTGGCTATATGTATGTTGATGTCCTGCGAGAAGACTCCAGCACCTGTGCCACTGTCTGTTTTTGATCCGTCCATGAAGATGCGCAGCTCAGTGGGGCGCAAACCTCCACATCGGCGATCTTCGTGAAGCTGGATGCTGTATTTTTTATCAACAATGAATTGTTTAGACACCCGGTCATTTACCACCCGGCCTTAGTGATGGGGAACTCATTGTTGAGTTCCTTAAGCAGCGTGGTGTGTTGTATGTCTCTCTTTCACCAGAGGTCAGTTGCATCCAGACGCACTGCCGCCATCGTGGCTTCCTGCTGTATGAACAGGTGGAGCGGTGGTAGTCCCAGCATGGCGTCCATGGCTGCAGTCGGAGTAGTCCTCATGCAGCCCGTGACCGCCATGCAGGCTAGTCTTTGCATGCGTTGCAGTTTGTTGTAGGCTATAATACGCTTGGTGCGGGGCCACCAGACCACGGCCCCGTAGGTGATCATCACTGCGGTGTACAGCCAAAGTATGATTTTGGGGGATAGGCCCCACTTCTTACCTATCATTTTCCTGCATTGCCAGAATGTGATGCAGGCCCTGTTTAGTTTCGGAATCATACCGAACTTTCTAATCCGTTCTTTTGTTTACAAATTGGGATTGCTTGCACGTGTGTTGTTACTAGGAGTTATGGATTATCTATACGTTATCATATTCCAAGTTGCTCACAAACTTTCTAACTGTAAACATGGCAAGTAAGAGAAAATCAGTGTGTATTGACGAAAAAGTTTTACGTTTTTAAGTGATTTTGGCAGATGCTTTGGATTTAGTCGCTCTACCGTGTCCACCATATCGAAAAATAAAGAAAAATTTCTACAAGCAGAGCAGGATGGAAAATCTTCCAAATAAGAAACCTAAATACGAAGATTTGGATCAAGCTATACTATCATGGTTTCACCGACAGCGCCAGCATAATATGCCAATGTCGGGCCGATCGTGAAAGCTAAGGCGGAGAAGTTTGCTGAAGAACTTGGTTTACTTTCTTTCAAAGCATCGGGATGCAAGGATGGCTCGGTTTTTTTTTAATTTTTCTAATACAGATTTTTCTTCTCTCCATTTAACGACAACTCTATAACGTTGAAATGTGCACAGTCCCTTGAATGTCGTTGTATAGTTTACACGTAAACTTATTTTTTAAATAAAATAAAAAACTTCGAAAAATCCGGATAGTCCGGATTTGTGTGCGAATATACTTTGTAAATCCGGATTTGTAAATAATCCGGATTTTGCTATCCCTAGTTACAATTAAATACAATAGGTTCACTCTCTCTTCCATGGGACTAAAACATAACTGGTGAAACGTGGGTGTTAGGGATACAACTCTGCCTAACCCTTTGGGAGTACAGGCGTGATGTTAAGTTTATGTTTTTTCTAGTTATGCTAGATATCTACCTAAAGTTACCTAACTACTTACTTCCAAATGTTAATTTATGATATGTATAGGTACAGTTTAGTAGTCTTCTAACGTTTCATAAGTCCCCTTGTAGGCTTATGTGAAATAAAAATATTTTGATTGATTGATTGATACACAAATAATATTTAAAAAATGCTTTAATTTATTGTAATTATGTTTGTTTGTCCATTGTATTTGAGTTATTTACCATTGTAAATAACATAAAAAATACTAAACCGATCATAAAGATTCCCTCATCTGTAAAAATCTGCATAACCTATGCGAAATCTACGCAGACCCCGCGGGCACAGTGTAAGTTTGTTATTTAAAAACTCGCAACAAAACTTAACGGGTTTTTAAACAATGCATGTCTTATATAGTAGTTTGCAATATGAATTCTTTTCTAAAATACTATACGACAAACCTTTAGTAATTGTAAACAGAACATTAGTAGCGCTCGCGGACGTTATCAATAAATCAAAATCAAATGAGCGGGCGAGGAGTCCCTAACTATAACGTTGCCATCGTAGTATCGAATAGGTAGGTATACAATTTTGCCGCCAACGCGATCACGAAACCGAAATATAATTGAAAACTTTCTTCAAATAACATCCTACTATCTTGCAATATACAACTCACATGTTAACTTTTTATCTATCATCGATAAATTGTCATTAATCGTTATTTAAGATTGTAGGTGGAACATCACATTTCGACGTTTGTTTGTCGTAACTCAGTAAAAAATATCTGTATACAAAATTCTTCTTACGGCCCATGATTTAATAGAAAAACTGTCAAACTCAAAATATACGACAGAAATCAGTAAACAAACAATCACGGCGCAATGTTACGTTGCCGTATTAAAATCGGGGACAAGCGAGGAGCGGGAATAATCTAATGGGTAGGTACTTATGTGCCTCAGCCCTCAAGGTTGCGTATCGAAATGAATAACGTTATTATTTCGTTAAACTAATAACGATATATTTTTGTTATTGTTACTAAATAGTTAAAGATTTCGTTCCGTTCTTCATATCGTTGTACCCAAAAAAAATATTTAGTTACGATTCTGGTGGAACGGTACAAATTATCGTTACTGAAACTACGCGTAACGTTATTAGAGAGAGATTGGAGTAACGTTTCAAGTCCCTGCTTTTATCTCCACTGCTCGGTGTAGAAAACTCTTGAACTTCAATCTCAGAGGTTTTGTTCAGATCTTTTACTTGAAGTTGGTTAATAAACTCACATCTCTTTGGATTTCCAATATAAGTAAGTGGTACTTTAATATCTTTTAATGCTTTAGCAAATCTATCCCACCCTATCGGATCACTTTTTTTTAAGGGTCTAAGTGAATCATTTATTAAATCAACAATATTACTTCCTGGAATTTTTTCATTATCAATTATGACTGTGCCTTCATTATCCCAACGTATTTTACTTTTACTTGTTCCAATTAAGTTTAATAATGACTCACCTTTTTTATTATAAGTTTTTGGTATTAAACTGAGTATTTGTGTTGATGAATACAGTGGATTTGCCTCACTTTCTATACTTTTAATAGATCCTTTCTCCTCCAACAAAGATTCAGCATCAACTGAACTTTTTAGATCTCTATCTTTATTTTTAAAACCAATTTTAGACCCATTTGAATCTTCATTAGATGTATCAGAATAAATTGGTAATCTGAGTGGTTGACGATCCTCTTCGGTAAAGTGAAGGTATCTTTGTAGTGTTTGTAAATATAACATCCACTTCTTTCGGTCTTCCGTCTTACTATTCATAATATTTTGCATTTCAATATCTAATCGAGACAAATTACTAGTAACCTTATTTTCTTGTTTTAATTTTTCAATCAATCCCGGTTCAATAAGTATCATTTTCTTAGCATTTTCCATGTTAACTGGCTAGTCCACTTACTAATCCACTCAATATTGCACCTAATATTATTGGTAAGAAAGCCCCTCCTTTTTGTATAATAATATTTTTTCTTAGTTTATGTTTACACTTATGCACCAGTTTACGGAGTATATTTTTGTGTTTATTCAATTTTTGTTTATCTTGATCTTTAAGAGGTATCTTTCCTTGTAAAACGTTATGAATACATTCACAAATACAATTTATTTCTTCTTCATCACACGTTTTAAGTAACGCTCTTTGATATTTTGGTTTAAGCGTATGCAAAGCGTTTAGCAAATGTTTATGCGTTGTGAGTCGACGATGCATCATTTAGAAATGATTTGAATTGTTTGATTCTTGGTGTATTTAAACTGCAAAGCGTTTAGCAAATGTTTATGCGTTGTGAGTCGACGATGTATCATTTAGAAATGATTTGAATTGTTTGATTCTTGGTGTATTTAAACTCTTTCGTGGGGACGTAGACTGTGCAGTAACCATTAAATGGGAATACATTTGTCTTGATACGACAAAAATCATTTGTATTCTGTTTTAAATCTACCATTAAATATCCATGCGCTTCTAAAGTTGCATCCCTGTAGGCGTCTTCAATGAATTTTGGGTTATCTGGTGACACTTGTCGTGCTAAATATCTTATTTGAGTTTTATCTCGAGGGTTTTTAAAATAAATTATATAACTTGAGTTTAAAGAAATGTCTCTTTGACCTTTACCTTGATGAAATAAATTTTGTGTTAAATAAAATACACTAAGATTCCTGTGATGACTACCTTTTGTAAATATATCCACAATTCTTCCATCAGACTCTCTCATTAGATCATCAATAATAATAAGGTGTGGGTTTTCACCATCAAACATATTAAGATTTGGAATTCCTTGATGATAGTTAACATTTGGTAAATTATTTAAAGCCTGCATTTCATCAAAGCACCATGTGATCTGATTAAAATCACAATTACATATTTCTTTAACGGATTTTATGAAATTTGTTACAAAATTTGACTTCCCACATCCACTTGGTCCTGCCACAATAGCAGTAAACGGATGGATAAAGTGAAACATTTCACACGTCTAGAGTTTTAAAGGGATGAAATAAAAATGAAAATTTTGGTGTAAAAATTAAATATATATATATATTGCTAAAATTATATAAAACATGTAATTTGTGAAAAACAGAATGATCTGTATACTATTTCTAACACAATTAGTACTTATCAGAATTTCACAATCACCTCAACGTCAAATTTAAGCACACAAATAAAAACTACAATTATTTTACATTATTTACAATCAAACAATAAATTTTAAATATGTAATAAACTATTATATAACATTACAGTAATATCATAATTTTACAATCAGTACAAAATTTGTATATACACACAGAAATAAAAGTAAAAAGTATTACACTTAGCGTAATTTATAATGTCCCCAAGCCAATGTATCAATGTTGTTGTTCATAATACATCGTTTGGTATCATTATATGATAAAGATGTTTTATTTATTTTTTGTGTAAAAATAGTGTGTTTGATTGACTTAAATCGAAGCATACTACAATATAATACATTTTTATTAAACAAACACGATTTCTAATTTTCCATATTCATTTTTTTGGTAACACTTTTGTTAACCCCTTTTGCCTTTGCTATAAATTTATCTTCTATTTCTAAGGCATACATTTTTGATCGCAACCCTACAAATTCCTTCAATACTTTACCATTATTCTCATCTTTAAAAAAACCTAACTTTTTTTTATTTATTTTTGGATATCCGTAAATATTATTTTCCGGGTAATCTGATGTATCGAAATAGTGAAGTAGATCTGGTTTTATATCCTCATAAAAATTGTCTGTAAAAATTTGATATATCAAACTATCGGTATCGGTGTACAATAACTTAATTTTATTATGAAACTTTTTAATCATGTAGTTATAATGAAATTCATACATAAGGGTCTTAGATATATCTAAAATACAAAATCCTAAATAAATCGGCTTATCATAAATTAATTTTGTTTTGTGTAATTGTATTGCAACTAAATGTTCTGAAAATATTGATAAACTATGGAATTCTGGTTTTGCAATCCAATCCTGAGCACCTAAAACTTTACCACGATTATCCCAGTGAGTTAGTAGTTTAACGTTTACTCTTTTTTCAATATTTTCCATAGTCTTACCGAAGACAGAATTGTTCATTAATTTAAAAAAGTCTTTTTCAAAGTTTGATGTAGCTAACGTTCTCAAACTAGTATTTAAGTCTATGTATTTCTTTAACCAAGAACTCTGTTTAAATTTTAAAATTCTATGTACTTTAATTAATTTAATCCCCATTTCAATGCATTGTTTTAAATTCCTGTAGTGAATGATGTATTTATTTTTATTATTTAAATTAGGAACTAATTTAGTTTCTTTAGTATTACCCACACATATGTTTTCAGGACATAACGGAAAGTCAGAATGCAAATTATGAAGTTCATCAGGATATTCCCAATCAACTTCTAAAACATAACCGAAATCAGAGTTATCCGACACATTATAATCTGTATTAGAATCTATCCATTCGAAACCACCAACAGGAAGAGATTGAGACATTGCCCAACCATATAAATTATTCGCATCAAAATATGTTAGATATGAATTAGGTTTTTCACTATCATAATCTTCCATGAATTTATTATTTGCTCTAGCAAAACGATTGCTACACTGAGATACACCCCCTCTAATACCAGCTTTAAAAAAAGCAATTTTGTCATAGTCCGTTAACAATTCTAATTCTATTTTGGTAAATTTTAACATTGCATCCCAACTTAAACCTGGGGCAGTATAGTAATGAGCAGGATCTAATCCATAAGTTTTAATACAAAGCTTTCTAAAGTTTTCGAATACATCAGTCAAAAGTAAAACATCAGTTTTTAAATATAAATTGGAATAATCAGACATACTACTACACTTAAAATGTTGCCAAATATCTTTTGCGTGATTATAATCATCATTTGAAATATTTGAATCTGTGAGTGAACTATAAATATGGTGTTGATCAGGAAGTGATGGATGTTTCAAGCAATCACTATTACACATAAATTCATAAGGATAAATACCTTTCCGTCTTAAACGCGAAAAATCTTCATTATTAGGATAGTTCCTTTTTAGTTCTGTAAACTGATCATCATTAAGATTTTTAGCTAGTTGATCTAAACTACACGATAAAAATTTCAATGAATCTATGAATCTTAAACTTACTGGTTGATTATTTATTGTTAACTGTTTTGAAAATGATATGTATCGTTCTTTATTTTGTGGAATAACTTCAACTTTGTCATCATCGAGGTTTAATGCATGGATAATGAAATGAGCATCGTAATGACTGAGGTTATGTAAAAATATTGGAATATGACGAGGGGTTCTGTACTTAGAACTACACACTTGATGTGCAACACCCCTAAAACTGCCAGTGTGCCAATCAAAATCGTAAAAAAGATCTTCATTTAACTCAGTTTCACAAATATGACATATGTTTGAATTTGAAATTTTAATTTTATCTTCATCTGATAATGGAACGAGACATTTTTGGAAACTATTTTTTTTAAATATTGTTTTCACATCTTCACAAAGGCGATTCATAAACACTTGTGCACAGTTTGACCCACTATACGTCTCATATTTTGATAATCTGTTATCATATGAACATTTAATGTAATATCCAAAACTATACACTTCATGTTTTTGAATATTAATTGTACTAGGCTTGGATGGATCGTTACTACATGATTCTATTGGGTTCAAAAATGCCTCAAAGTCTGCATAAACCACAAAGGGCATTTTCAACTTTTTCACGAATTTATCAAATTTTAATTTATTATTTGAGGTTGCTTTACCAAACCAATCCTTTTTGGAATCCTCACCGTTTGGTAATTCCGTACAAATGTGAGCGCAATCATATTGTTGATGGTTATTAAGTCTTTCCTCTGATGGGAAATGAAGTAAACATGAATCACATATATAAACTGCACAATGATGTCTTGATATTTGTGAACTAACTAATCGCGATAAGTTTTTAATATAACAGTAATGATTGTTAGTACCATTCGATATATATAGTAGGTTAATATGATTAGGTGTACGACATTTTGTTAAATATAAAGGACCTACAACAGAATTACACTTTTTTTCTTTATTATACTCTAAGCCAAAAACATTAATACTAATATTGTTTAATTTCTCTACTTTTGATATATCTGCAATTATAACCGGAAAAGAAATACCAGTAAATTTTAGTTTATTTCCATGAATTGCGTAAGATGCTACCCGATCTACACTTTTACATACAGGATATAAACCAGAGAGTAATGCCCATTTGAAACACATATTATCATTATTTTTAACATTGATTACAGCTTTTTTTGATTTAATATCTTGAGGAAGGTCGATATATGAACTACCACGTAGGGGGTTGAATTTGTTAACATTCATATCTATGTATTTAATTTGATTAAGACTCCAACCACTATCTTTTTTTTCAAATTGACAAATTTTACCGACTACAGTGTCTATTAATGGTGAATAAAAAATATTTAAGTCATCTCCCTGACAAATTATGTAATTAAACGTTTGAAAATCAAACGTATTTTTAATATCTTTAGTTTGTTGTATGAAATCAGCATGCAATATGAAGTTTATTTTAAAAATTGTATGTTGTTGAATACATTCATTTATCAAAAATAAGATATCAATTTTTAGCGAATTTAAAAACGATTCCGGTGTTTCAAAATATTGTCCCGATTGAAGTGTTTTACTATTAATTCTATATGTTAAAATTCGATTGCCAAAAGCGGTTTCAACAACTGTAACATTTGTTAATGAATTATGTGATTTTAAAAGATTATTTTTATGTGAATTGCTTTTTAAATGGTTGTTTAGATACCTTTTATTAATATAAACATGACATGTATCACATTCCACCTTATTGTTGTCCACGTCATTGGTTTCAATTGATGATGTAGAAGCTCCTTCATCAAATTTTGCTTTCTTGGTAACCTTATTTTCATCAGTAGTGATACCTCGTTTGATACCTCTTCCAACTTGTTGTTGACTGTAACAAAAAGAAAATTATTAGGCAAATCTTAAAATAAAACATTACTACAATAATATTTCTTATTGAGTTTGTACTTCTAATACTTACATCAACTTTGTTTCAACCATCAAACATTGATTATACAACTCATCATCATACGATGAATCGAACAGTTCATGCTTCTCTATTTCATCACAAACTTTAGACAGCTCCTGATTGAATTCGCTGTTGGATTGTTCTATATTCTCTTCAATGGGCGCGGAAAAGAAAGCACTGGTGCACATTTCACTGAAGTTTTCCATCTTTATAATAAAGAAGAAAGTATGTAGCACAGTAAGTAACAGTTAAGTGTTGGTAGAGCAACTGATACCCAATTTCAAATAATGTCCAATATTCATAGTCTAGCAAAGGATTAGGAAAGTCATGTAAAATCTAATGAGTACACAGAAGTACTTTAAGTAAACAGAATCACATTCACTAATCCACTAATGAGTGTCATTGTTAAAAAAGTATTTTTTAACTTTTTCACTTTCTGCTATTGTCTTTGTAATATTGTATACGAGGCCGTTTGTGTTGTCGTAGATGCTATCCTTATTATTCTTTATGTAATATTTAATCCTCGTGGTAGCGTGCTTCCAGTGATCACTAGTTGGAATCTTGGATAGTTTCTTCATATCATACATTTCAATTTTTATGAGATGCGTCGCTTGGTCTCCGTCGTCAGAATTTGTAGAGATGTATGATACGCCATCTCTAGCAGCTCGTGTCACAGTCGAGGATAGCAGCTTCTTCCTTTTTATTTTTGGTACCACTTCAAAAAATTGATCAATCGGTTGCGATTTCCTTTTTCCACCATCGTCTGTGTTATTAACGACGATGTCATCACTCTCTTCTTCGTGTTGAGGAGAGAGTGGCGAGTAGTAATACTGTTTATAGGTATTTTCATTATCGTCTGCGAAGCTGAATGATCTCTGCAACAACAGAGTTATCACGTTAATATCAATTTGTTTACACTTAATCACACACGTTAGGAAACAACAACAGAAATACAAGTAAGTTTGTCAATAGAATAAACACTTACCTCCATGGCCATTGATGCGTTGAAGTAACACAAACGTAGTATTGGTAGACGTATACAATCCACTGTGGTCAAACGACCATAGACTGACTGCATGACTGCAACTGTTCGATCTTATATAGCACCATTCTTATCTAAAGCAAATTACTAAGTACAACGAAACTGATTGTAACTCTATGAGTCAACAAACTTATCTCACGTTCCTTCGCAACAGGCATCAACCTGCTTTGTGACTCCCACAAAGAATGCGATTTAATATTTACAAATCACTATAATTGAACATTCCTATGACAACCATTGAATAGATTGGTACTGTAAAACTTCAGCATATTGTCTCATTCTGAACGATTGCATTGTTGAATACAAACCATTAAGTAACATTGTTAAGAAGATATCATGAAGACGGACACCCTTATAGTGGAACTCCAAGGATTTAAAGATTCTTTAAATCATTTTATTGTCAAAGAATTGGCCATTGCGAGTCATGATCATACACAGACGTTCTTGGTGAAACCACCATATTCATTCCATTACCTAACACTAGAAGAAAAAAAGCAGGTGAGATGGTTAGAAAGAAATCGAGGAATTTACTGGAGTGAAGGCTACATAGACTACAAAGAGTTTAAACGTGTTATTTTACCATATTTAGAAAATAAAAAAATTATGACAAAGGGTTTGGAAAAGATTACGTGGATTAAAGAGTTATGTGCAAACTGTGAAGTGATTGACATAGGTGAGAAGGGATGTCCTAATTTTGCGACATTAAAAAAAAGTTCTGTAAAAATAAAACTGATTTTAATTGTGCGAACCATAAATTGAATTGTGCATTGAATAATGCTGTGTGTATTAGAAAATGGTATTTTGATAATAATATGTCTGTATTTAATTTATTTATTTAATAATTATTGTGTTGAACAGTTAATTAAAAATGTCTATGTACTCAAGAGTGTTTTATTTAATATAATCAGACCCATATAACAAACTTTAAATTAGCTGCAGCAAAATGATAATCCTAAGCTTTGTGACTCCCACAAAGAATGCGATTTAATATTTACAAATCACTATAATTGAACATTCCTATGACAACCATTGAATAGATTGGTACTGTAATAATCTGCTAATAACAGTAATATCATGGATACACTAGAATTACAAAAACATACGAAAAAGATTCATCCCAGTCTAGAAAATAATGTTTATGCTGCTAATAGACTACCTATGTATACACATGTACCAACGTATATAATATGCAATTTGGATGCGGATGATAAACCAGGTTCACACTGGGTAGCTGTACATATCGATACGAATGGTATCGGTCAATATTTTGATTCATATGGACGAACACCTGAGCGATATCATCTCCAGTTTTTGAAAAGGAATTGTAAGAGATGGGACTGGAATGTTGATAGGATTCAGAATGATTGGACTTCAGTTTGTGGTGAATATTGCTTAATGTATTTGCTATTTAAGTTTCAGGGATGTTCAATGCATAGTTTTACGAACATATTTACAGGGAACACACTGCACAATGATATTTTTGTGGATGAGATCTTCCGCTCATATTTTGTAGAAAAAAGTAATAAAATATTGAAATAAAAATGAATGTGTTTTATTGATGACATAGAAAAGCAGACATACAATGAGTAATAGATAAGAACGCCAAATCAACCGTAGGGCAACAGATTCGTGGGTTCTGGCGCAACGTAATGAGGTGTTCGAAGTATAATAGATAAAAGGATTAGGCGAACAATGGAATGCTAATGAGGGTGCAGGACCACCGGAAATCAATGAGATAACAGTTAATTGATTTGCATAACTCCAGAACCACGCATCCTACGCTAAAATGGACCACAGATTTGAGATCAGAGCACACCAAAACCTTTTTTCTTTTTTTTTTTTTTTTTTTTTTTACGATGGGTGCTACAGATTCGCGGGCTCTGGTGCAAGCGCGGGCTCTGGCGCTTGCGCCAGAATCCGCGAATCACTACTACTAACTCACGACCGTAATACTCGTAAGTCGCGGCCGTTACCACTGAGCCACCACTGCTCTCTACAGTTATGAAATGATATAAATAACTAAATAATATCCCTAAACTGCAGATCTGTGTGTATTACGCCCCGATGCCATCAGCACGGCACAAATCCAGACTCCGGGCTGCTACTGAAAAATTCCTAATGGGAAAAAAACAACCGACTTCCGTAAAAAAACACTACAAAGTGAAAAATAACTTTAATTTCGGAAGTCAGTGTCTTAGGATCTGTAATTAAGGTTTTTTGCCACCGACTTCCGAAATTAAAGTTATTTTTCACTTTGTAGTGTTTTTTTAAGAAGTCGGTTGTTATTTTTTTGTAAAAAGTTTTTATTAACTTTTTAGTTATGGTAGATACCCCGCACTAAACTTATCGCGTTATTCGTTCATTTGTCGCTCAAATACTTAATGCAAATTTACGACTTATATGGTTTTCACATGGACCCCATTGTCCGAATGGAACCAAATTAAATGAGATTCAGAAAGCACCAGCTTTCAAATAAATTCCCATTATCTTAATGGAATAAAATGGGACCAATCGGGAAGCACCAGCTTTCAAATAAAAAAAGAATCATCAAAATCGCTTCTCCCAGTCAAAAGTTACGAGGTAACAAACATACAAAAAATATCGTCGAATTGATAACCTCCTCCTTTTTTACCGACTCCAAACAAAAGGAGGAGGTTATCAATTCGACTGTATTTTTTTTATGTTTGTTACTTCATAACTTCTAATCTAATCGCGTTATTCGTTCATTTGTCGCTCAAATACTTAATGCAAATTTAAGACTTATATGGTTTTCACATGGACCCCATTGTCCGAATGGAACCAAATTAAAATGGGACCACTCGGGAAGCACCAGCTTTCAAATAAAAAAAGAATCATCAAAATCAGTTTACTCGGTCAAAAGTTATGATGAAGTAGATAAATGTACTTAGCAGTAAGCAACATTGTAACCAGTAAGTAGTCGATAATAAACGCTTGTCTTGACTTGACGTGTTTCCTTTCGCCTCCATACTTCATGGCGACCTTGCCATACGCGTTCCGGGAACTCAGCTTGCGAGCTATCGGATAGCGGGCGCAAAGTGCGAACAAGGCGAATTCCTGTGTGCCTCGGTGCACAAAGTTATAATGTTTTATAAAGTGAATAATAAAGCCACGAGTGTGATTGACTATAGTTGTGTCGTAAAAAGTACTACAAGTAAGGAAAATGGGGAAATCATACTCTAAAACTGAGGACAAGGAAATTGTCATTGCCCAAAACGCATCAGGAGGCAGTAACAGTGCAAGTGATTCAGAACAAGAGTACCATATCAAGTTTAATAACATTTTAATGACCACGTTCCTGGTGCTGATGGCTACTGTGATACTTGTAATAATTTACAAGAAAGTGATAAAAGGACATAAGAAATGGATAGACCAGCAAATAGATTCAGCATTTATAAGAAGGATGCGGCATCGTTTATCTGGAAGGCGTGACCAAGCTCATGGTGAAGAAGAAGTTTGAATGCAGCAAATTCAATTCGAGAGAAGATTCGTTAGTGCATAAAAAGTGTTTAAAAAGTGAAAAAAAAAAAAGGAAGTGCGTTGGTTTAAAAGTAATAGTGAAAGTGTTTCTACGCGTAAGATTATTGACAATTTTAGTTTTTAAAGTATGTACTTAGTTTAGTCATTTTTAAGTTCTAAAAATAGATTGTGAATCGCGTTACGGCAGTACTTACGTACAATGCCGACCCAGCATTTTTTTTTATCGGCGCATTGAATAACAGTGCCTCGAATTAGATTAAATAATATTGTTATGAATGAAATAAGATAGGATGTTACAAGTATTTCCTTTAAATAATAATGTTTTCTTCCTAAAATATGCTTGACGATTTAATAGAATTATATGAAGATTTACTAGAGATTCGAAAATACCTTATAAAAAAAGGCCAGAGTAGATATAAAGGTTCAGTTTCGTCAGATAAGTTACAAGAGGCCGAAATATTGTTAAATAAAAGTAAGACATTATTTTCTACTTTAAGTAAAACGACAAAGGAATCGGAAATAGAGTTAATTAATACCACGTACAAAAATATTTGTGCATTATTTTCAGAAATATCAAAATTGTGTACTTTGCCTAAAGTAGAAATAAAATCAGAAACCATGGAATTCGATATGAAAACTGCTTGTATGTTAATACCTATGTTAGATGATAAGGAAAATACAACGAAACGAATGATTGATGCGGTAGAAATGTATGCGGATATGCTTAATGATGTGGGTCAACAGTTATTAATTAAGTTTATACTAAAGGGAAGGTTATCTGAAAATGCAAAGTTAAGAGTAGCAGACACTTACTCGACAATTAATGACATGATTAAGGATTTTAGGATAAAGCTGTTAGTAAAGAAATCATTTATAGCGGTTCAAAATCAAATTCAGTCCTTGAACCAAGGTTATAGAACTGTTGAGGAATATGGATCGGAACTTGAAAGATTATTAACAGATTTGAATATTTCTCAGGCTGACGGTGACGCTGCCAAATGTGCGATTTTGAAGCCAATTAATGAAAAAATGGTTTTGAAAAAGTTTACAGATGGTCTTAAAAGTGAAAGGTTGGGCACGGTCATCGCCGCACGCAACTACACATTGCTGAAGGACGCAATCCAGGCAGCCAAGGATGAGTCCCCGCCGTCTTCATCTTCTTCCAAGCCTGCTGAAGTTATGGAGATGACTTCGACGTGGCGAGGTAGGCAAAATTATCGTTTTTCAAAGTTTCGAGGACAAAATAGAGGACGCGGTCGTCCAAATTACCACAATCATAACAGAGGTAATTTACAAAACAATTTTAATAATTATGGCCACCATCCAAATAGACATCAAGGCTACTCCAGACCTTTTAGGTACGCACCCCGCGGTAGAGGTCAGTATAACAAACAAGGTTATTATAATAATAGGCGTGGTGGACAAGGATTTTACAAAGTAGGGGTCACAACACAAAGTGACAATACTCAAGCACGCAATTCAAGTAATATGGAACAGAAGCCTGATAATACAGGAAATCAGTTTTTTCGTGATTAATAATTTTGTTTATAATACTTCTAGTGGTAAATTTAAATATATCAATTACTATACTAAGGGTAAAAAACTTATACTATTATTAGATACAGGGGCATCTATTTCGATTATTAAGGAAGAAGTACTTCCAAAAGCAACACAGGTGTTTCAAGATTGTTTAGTGGTCAATGGAATCGGAGGTAAAGTTCACTCCTCTGGTTATACAGTGCTCGATCTAGAAGTATCCGAAACTGAAATGTTTCAAAATAAGTTTCATGTTTTTAAAAGATTACCTATCATCGTCGATGGAATATTAGGATTAGACTTCATGAGTAGGTATAAGGCAAATATTAATTTAAATAAAAATTTGCTAACGCTGCAGATAGGAGAAAATTATTTTAATCTACCAATATATGACAAACCAGATTACAGTAATTCACTGTTAATCCCACCTCGGAGTGAAACTATTCACTACATTTATTTAAACACGGAAGTGGAAGGTGATTGTTTTGTTAGCGCTAGAGAGTTAGAAAAGGATGTTTTCCTAGCAGGTACTATAGTTAGGCCAAAAAATAAAAGAGTCCCAATAAAAATATTAAACACTCGAGATGAAGAAGTACGTTTAAAAAAATTCGAATTAAACGTAGAGGCGTTACAGGACTACAATATTTTTGAATTTAGCAAGCAAAAAAGTAGTTTAAAAAGAGCCAATACATTATTACCTTTATTAGAGTTACAACATTTAAACAAGGAAGAAAAGGATTCAATTGAAAAGATTTGTACTAAATATTCAGATACTTTCTTTTTACCCGGTGATAAGTTAGAAACTACAAACATTTGTGAACAATCCATAACAATGAAGAGTAACATTAATCCTATTTATACAAAACCATATAGATTACCACAAGCCTTAAAACCGGAAGTAAATAAACAAATAGAAAATATGCTTAAAGATGATATAATAGAAGAATCATCTAGTGAATGGTCTAGTCCAATACTACTAGTTCCAAAAAAATCGGAGGGTTCTCAGAAGTGGCGTTTAGTAATAGACTTCAGAAAATTAAATGAAAATATTGTAAACGACAAATTCCCTTTGCCTAACATTACTGATATTTTAGATTCATTATCTGGTTCAATATACTTTAGTCATTTAGACCTTCAACAAGGATATTACCAAGTAAAACTGGCTCCTGAAAGCCGAAAATATACTGCATTTTCGACTAGTACAGGACATTACCAATTAAAACGATTACCCATGGGTCTTAAGACTTCATGTAGCGCTTTTAGTAGAGTCATGTCAATTGCGATGTCAGGTTTAGCTTTTGAAAAATGTTTTATTTATTTAGATGACTTAATCGTTTTTGGAAGATCTCTAACTATTCACAACCAAAATCTCATAGCTGTTTTCGAAAGACTGAGAAAGGTAAATTTAAAGTTAAATCCTATAAAGTGTCAATTCTTAAAGAAAGAAATTTTGTATCTAGGTCATTTAGTTTCTGCTGACGGTGTTTCGCCTGACCCTGACAAAACTAAGGTTTTAGAAAATTTTCCTATACCTAAAAATGTAGATGAGGTAAGACGGTTTGTTGCCTTCTGCAACTACTACAGAAAATTTGTGCCGTCCTTTGCAACAATTACTATGCCTTTAAATCGTTTACTAAAGAAAGATGAACCTTTTGTTTGGAGCTCGGAGTGTCAAAGAGCATTTAATTTTCTAAAAACATCATTAACGACGCCTCCTATACTACAATATCCAGATTTTTCAGAAACCAATGAATTCATATTACAGACTGACGCGTCTGATTTGGCAGTAGGAGCAGTATTGTGTAATAAGGACATGAAACCAGTTGCTTATGCCAGCAGACCTTTAAATAAGGCAGAAAAAAATTATCCAGTAATACAGAAAGAACTAACAGCAATAGTATGGGCAGTAAAATACTTCAGGCCATATTTATTTGGCAGAACTTTTACAATTATGACAGACCACAAACCTTTAGTTTATTTGTTTGGCATGAAAGACCCATCTAGTAGGCTAATTAAATTCAGGTTAATATTAGAAGAATATGATTTTAAGATAGTGTATGTGAAAGGTAAGGACAATGTTATCGCAGATGCATTGTCTAGGGTGTCCATAACATTGAATGAATTGAAGGATATGAAAGAGCAAATTCTAGCTGTAACAACTAGGGGACAAAAGAGAAGGTTGGAAGAGAGTTGTAAGAAAGAAAAAACTGTGCCTAGTAAAGCCACCGACAACTGGCCTGATCAACCAAGGGTCGTGGAATTACTAAGACAGCCGTGTGATTCTATTGAGATAAAGTTAGTAGAAGAAAAGACTATAAGTAAGTACAAAAGAGAAAATATGATAAAGGAGCAAGAGGATTGTATGGTTTATATACCAAATAAAATGTTGTTGTGTATTAACCTTGACTTTAGATTGCATTTCTCGCGAGCCGAATTTGCGACTAAGTTAAAGGAGTTTTGTGAACGAATAAAAGTAAAGGAACTATGCATAGTCAAAGATGATAATAATATTGAATTTATAAAAGGTTTATGTAGTGAAATTAAATCTTTAAAAGAATGGACCGGACCCCGAATATGTATTTTGAGAGGAATAGAAAGAATATACGACGAGAAGGAAAAAAAGTTTATTTTGAATAACTATCATTTATTACCCACCAGTGGTCATGCAGGTATGAATAGAATGGCAAATAATATTAAGAGAAAATATTACTGGCCAGGGTTAGAAACGGATATTCGGAAATTTATAAGTAAATGTGAGATGTGTCAGAAAATGAAACAAAGTAAATATACAAGACAACCCTTGACTATAACTACTACAGCAACAGCTGCCTTTGATAAAGTTTTTCTAGATTTAGTAGGACCTTTGGATAGAGATGAGTCAGGAAATTGTTACATTTTAACCCTACAATGCGAGTTGACAAAATACATAGAGGCATATCCATTACCCAATAAGGAAACGGTAACTGTAGCCAAAGCATTCGTGAATAATTTTATTTTAAGATTAGGCATCCCTAAATCTATTGCTACGGATAGGGGGACAGAATTTATTTCTCAAGTCATGGAACAAGTATGTAGGCTATTAGAAATAGAAAAGCTAACATCCACTGCTTACCACCATCAATCAATCGGTTCTTTAGAGATAGCCCATAAACATTTAGGAGCATTTTTAAGAACTTATTGTAATAATGTGTATCATTCTTGGTCAGATTGGTTACCTTTTTGGTGTTTTAGTTTTAATACTAGTGTAAACACGCAAACAAAATATACACCTTATGAACTTGTGTTTGGAAGACAATGTCGTTTGCCAAACAGTTTAGAACATGATGTAGAACCACTTTATAATACTGATGATTATTGTTTAGATTTAAAATATAAGTTGCAAGTAGCTTTAAGAGATGCTAGAAATAATTTGATAGCTTGTAAGGAGAAAAGAAAAGACAAATATGATAAATCATGTAATCCTGTATTTTATAAGAAAAATGATCTTATTTTAGTTAAGAACGAATGTGCTCGTAAATTAGACTGTGTTTTTGATGGACCTTTTGAAGTGTTGGAAGATTTAGGCGTTAATGTAAAGATAATTAAGAAGGGTAAAGTAGATGTAATACATAAAGATAGAACAAAAAAATTTAGTAAGTAAGTTTTAAGAAAAGGTACCTTTGCTATATTTGTATTTAATTTTAATTTCTTTTTTCTTTCACCCCCGGAGGTGAAGTAGATAAATGTACTTAGCAGTAAGCAACATTGTAACCAGTAAGTAGTCGATAATAAACGCTTGTCTTGACTTGACGTGTTTCCTTTCGCCTCCATACTTCGGTAACAAACATAAAAAAAAAAAATTAAAAAACATACAGTCGAATTGATAACCTCCTCATTTTTTTGAAGTCGGTTAAAAAGTTAAAAATATAAACATTTTACAAAAAAAAACAACCGACTTCCTTAAAAAAACACTGCAATGTCTAAAATAACTTTAATTTCGGAAGTCGGTGGCAAAAACCCTTAAATACAAATCCGAAGACAACGAATTCCGAAATTAAAGTTATTTTTGACTTTGTAGTGTTTTTTTTTTTTGAAGTCGGTTAAAAAACCCAGTAACACTTTGCTCAACCTGGGAATAGAAACATGACAAGCAATGCCCAACAGTAGCGCTGGCGACCACTAAACCAATGAGGCATTCAGTTTTTTTTTTTTGTGGGAATGTCATCTCACACGTCAACTTATGACGTTGTCGGCTGCTTAACCGGACTTGCCTGTGGCTACCTTAATAAATTAAGGCCCTCAGCCAAGGCTTAAAAACTTGAAACTAGAGCGACTACTCGCTAAGGGCACCCCCTGTGGGGGACGGACCTCGTCTTAGGGCATCGCTGGTCGAAGGCAGCAAGGGACGGGCTGAATCGGAAGGAGGATTCAATTTATCATTTATCGTCGTATTTATAATAGTTAGAAGTGACCTAGTATAATGAAAAAAACTTACCAAACAACAAAAGTAGCACCAGCTGAATCTTCTTGTAACCGGTTTTAGGACTCATCTTTCTAGCACAACGAATTGACTTAAATAACATTAAATAATAATCATAGAGAATCACTATGCCACTTCTATAAGAAAAAAAAAAATCTTAGAACGTCACTTTAAATTGGAACAGCGCGCGGAGTCTCGTTCCATGTTCGAATCTGCGAAGACTTTGAAACAAATGAGTTCGTTTTCTAATTTCGTACGTTCACTATAGTGAGGTTTCAATTGAACTATACAGAACAATACTGTAATTTTGTATGTGCTAACTGAGTTAGTAGATGTACGATGCACGGTACGGAACTGAGACCAAGTTTATTATTAGTTCGTATATTTTATTCCTGTTTAAGATTTTTCCTTATTTGAATCAGTACTCGTTATGCGATTGATTTTACTTGTTATGAGTCATTATTTTGTCTTGTACAGACGCCACCAGGTCAAGCTACCCGAAACTGTCAATTTTTCCCAATGAACCTTGAAGATGTGTTGTTGGCGTCTGTACTTACATCGCGTGTTTTGCAAGTATTTGCAGGTTTTAAAAATTATATTTTTATTTATTATAAAAAGAACCCGGTTCTTAAGATCTAGCGTTTAAGACGAATAATCTAACTTATTTTTAACTGATGAAGTCAGTAATTCCTTTTATATTTTCTTCCCGCAGGTGTCGTAAAAGGCGACTAAGGGACTTACTAGAGAATGTGCAGCAGAGATTCCTATTCATTTTACCTCCATACTGCGATCGCCTGCAAAGCGTGGCGATTATGGCAAAGTCCGCTGGGGTTGGCCTATATCCAACAGTGGACGTCTTACAACCGAAATGATAATGATAATGATGATTCAAAAAATTAGGAATGTTCTAATGTCATGTTATAGTTATTTTATCGTCAGCAAGTACCTACATTATATGGTCATGTTTGCAGCCAACCTTTATAGAACTCACACATATGCCAGCAGTACGCGTAGCATGACCACCATAGAAACGGGTTTTGTCGACGGAAGAATAGACAAAATCACAGATTGTAGAAAGATTTCCACCGTCCAAAGCATAGCGATGTTAAAACTGAAGAGAGGAAATGTTTCTATTCTTCAGTCGACAATATTCTATGATGTCGAGCATAGCGACTAATTTTTCTGAGTTGGAGTTTCAGTTGGGGGTTATTTTTTTTTACAGGATTATTAATCCCACTATATGACTATTCAATGAAAAAGTCCTTAGCGGATCCACTTTAATTACATTAGTTACCAGTTTCTTGCTATGGAAAGAATAACTGTCTTTGTCTTCATAGAAACCCGAGTCTACGGGTCGCCCCGTGCTCGTGCCGAAGAGATGTCGAATTGAATAGAAAGAACTTTGTCTATTCTTGGTAGAATAGAGATAGAATTGGTCATGCTACGCCTGCCGGCCTCACTGTTTTCTTTGTTACTGTGTCTTCATATAGGTACGTCTCCATTCCACTGAGTCGAATGCCCTAAGACGATTAACACACGGCACCGCGCACCACCGCGGTAGGCGGCGAAGCGGATCTCATGTCGCATTGCCCTCTATTAAATCCGTCGATGCCTAACACACGTACACCGACCGACCGCGCGGTCAATTCGCTTTACGCAACCGCCCTCCGTGGCGGTGCGCGGTGCAGTGTGATAATCGCCTTAAAACTAGATCGACTAAGCGCTAAGGGCACCCTCGTGGGGTAAGGGCCTCGGCTTAGGCGATTGGGTAAATTGGACCTCGAATTCGGAATCAGCGACCCCAAAAACGTAAGATCAACATGGTCCGGTCTTGGGTAGATTTATTTGTTTTTTTTTTTTGTAGCTGGGTTAATACGCTAAAGTGTAAAATTTCAAATAGCGATATTTTGCTGAAAAAAAAAAGATATTTGAAAAAATCCAAATATGTATATGTTTAAAGGGGGAAGGGTTTTATTTTTTTTTTTTTTCAGGATGGGAAATCATCAAATGACTTCTCCCGCTCTGGGCGGAGCGGGAGGGCGTGTCAGACTTTTACTGACTAAAACCCACCCGTGTTCCATCAGTTGCCCATGTGCCAGGGTCACGGTATCTCTTTCGAACAATCACGCGACCCCAGCAGGCATCGGTCCTAGTAGACCCCTACACTGCTGCTGACATCTCTTTGAGGCGCGCGTGGAACACTGCGCGCCGTCGACCCGAGCTTGGTCCTTACCGGGCGGCGAGCTACCCATTGCTCGCCACCCGCAAGCTCGCGCCTACGGTGGCCGGGAGTCCGCAATCGACTCCCGACGCCCGGGGCGTCTCCTCCTGCGGCGGCTAGGGACGTGAGGGCGCAGAGACTGCCACTCCCTCACGTGCCCCGCCTCCTCCTTCGCGAGCATTACTGCTTCGCAGAAGGAGGTGACGGCTTCCCATTCCCTCTCGCTCCGTACCATGGCTCGCACCAGGGCCGGACGCGAGAGGTCGCCGCCGCCGATCGCCTCCACGAGGACACGGCGGTGCCCCGCCCAGGCTGGGCACACCTCCACCGTATGCTCCACCGTGTCCTCCAGACGATCCTCGCAATGGAAACACCCGGACGTATCCTCCCGCTTTATCCTGAACAGGAACCCACCGAAGCACCCATGCTCGGTGAGAACCTGCGTCAGGCGGAAGGTGAGGACGCCGTGACGCCTCTTTATCCACTCCTCAAGAGTCCCCAAGAGGTGGTACTTTCAATTGCCATACAACGTTTTTTGATAATCATTTATTTCCTTCTGCCACGTAACCTCAAACACCGCAAAAAAACACGTTTTTTGCACTTTTAGGTTAGGGTATCTCGAAACCCTGACGTGATAGAGCAATTTTGAGGCCAGATTTGAATTCAGTGCGTCAAAATCCTTCGGAAATGTATAGTCCGGTTTCTGGGTAAAAATGTTGTCGGCCTGTGATATCATCAATCAACGTCTCCCGCTCTGGAGAGAGCGTGTCAGACTTTTACTGACCAAAACCCACCCGTGTTCCTTCACTTGCCTATATGCTAGGGCCACGGTATCTCTTTCGAACAAATCTCGCAACCCTGGAGGCCTTAATTTATTAAGGTAGCCACAGGCAAGTCCGATTAAGCAGTCGACAACCTCAGAGATTGAAGTGCGAGATGTCATTCCAAAAAAAAAACACTGAGGCGAGGATGAGCGTATAAAGATTTGTAGCACGAAATAAAAGTCCATAACTTTATACAAAAATTAATGTAATATAAAAAAAAAACACAATTTAGACAAGACAGGAACAATAAAATACGTACAAAGCTAATGCTTATTTCTAAAATAATTTCTTCTAGCAAACCTGCGATACGAGCATAGATATAAGAGATGTAGACAACGTGTATTGCCAAAAACTATTTACTAATTTAGGATACAATAATGAATTAATGATACAAGATTTAAGCTGCGATTAATAAACTTTTTAGACAAAAAGAATACATCATGTATTCTTTTTGTCTAAAAAGTTTATTATTCTTTACTTTTAGGTGACATTTAACTTTGCTATGTCCTTAAGCAAATGAGTACGTTTTAGTGCCAAAGTCGGATCTCTACTGAGGATTCTTAGCACCCGCTGCCCTGCCGTTACCTAGGTCGATACCGAAAATAGGACTTACCACTATGTTCTACCTGGTTATGGTTAACTTAGGGCAAACAGCGATCACAGTACGTTATTTTACCGTATAATTTTGGTATCACACGCAGATTCATACTGCATTTGTTCCTAACCGTATGAACCATAGAATGTTGTGGAATCCCAATTTTTTCCATAAAAAGGAATGAAGGAAGTTTGTGTTATTTAGGGAATTATATAAGTCTCCACGTAAACCTATCAATCCTTTTCTTATCTCCCCTGGTGGATTGGCCTAATGGTAAGCCCTAAGCTTGTAACCCGTCTCCAGTCTTATTGTGAGAACGGGGAACTGACATACTCACACACACTCACACTCACTCACTCTCTCACTCTCTCACACTCTCTCTCATACCTCTATCTTACTTTGTATGTAGTTGAAAAGGAAGGCTGTCACCAGGACCGACTTAGGGGTCCCGGTTATCTGTGACCTGTGAAATTGACTGCCTCCCCTAGAAGGGGTTCAGCAGGGCTCGAGCTTCGGCGGGTGTATTGGGTCAACACCCACTCTGCTTCGTTGACACCGTAAGGTTTCTACCGAGGACCACGAAACTGTGGTTTTACCCAGAGGGGGCCACTACGTTTTGACGATTCTCTTAATTAGAGAAACATTCGGTGGGCTCGAGGGGAGAGAAAGGTGCTGCCCGTCCCGGAGATGACGCTGAACGCATCTAGGGGGTTTGGCCTATCTTGGTGGCTCGGGCGGTGGTAGCGGCCGTATGCTTAGCGGGGGGCGCGGTAGAGGGCACTGGGGCGCGAATACGCGGACTTGGCAGGGCTCCAGCGGCAAGAGTCAGAACGGGGTCTTAGGAGGGCGCTGTCTGGCTACATAACCGTATTTTCCCGTAGTGTCTTAACAACGTTGAAGTTTTTAAAACTATAAACTGTCGCCTACACGCTAAAGACATCCTCTGAGGCAAATCCTTGGGGGATCCATAAGTATGCAGTACAGTACTACGGTGACCTTGCTGATTGTGACATGACCTTTTGAGTGGTTTCGGGCTCTTTTTTACTTTATATTTTATTTTAAGGTTTAACCTACTATATCTAGAGGATTTAATTCTAACCAAGAAATATTAGACAAAAAATAAACTTATCGAACGGCGGCAACTGATGGGTCACGTTGACTGAAGGCTTAAGGAACGACTCTTGAATGAATAAAACATCTATGTGATGGTCGCAGAGGAAGGTTGCGAATCACATCTAGCTGTCCTAAGATACCATTAGCATTGGAGACGCCTAACTTGAGGAACGGGGTTTCGTCCAAGCTATTATTCCTTTATCCACAATTGGGGCTTTGGCTAGAGAAGGAAGCGAGGGCTTGCGTAATTTCCGGACACGCATTTTATATCGACTAGATCATGAGCAAGTTGCTGGCATTTCTAGCGGCAATTAGTTCTCTAGCCATCATTTTGGCATGGGGAGGGGAAGGGGCAGTGAACATGCCTGAAATGACATTGAAGGCGTCGAGGGGCTTAGTACTAACCCTGGAAGTGGTTGCGGCTGGGGCTACGGGGGGCGTGGCTGGTGCAGTAAGAGCGGCCGTGGATTTGGCCGCGGGTCCGAGAGGTTGAGAATGGAAGCCGGCACACTCATGGAGGAGGCCAAGGCAGGGAAATCCTGCCCGTGGTTAGGGTAGTTCCAGGGGCTGAGTCGTTGAGGACTCAGCCACTCAGGTAGCTTGGTTGAGGGGTTTTCCCTTAACTGGCGGGTATCGGCGCGCTTTGCCAGCTTTAGGGAGGTGGACTTGGGGGCTTTGAGGCAACCCGCTAGTTTGCCGGGTTGCCGGAATCTCTGCAGAGCACACATCTAGGTGGCTCGGTGCAGCGAGTACGGTCCTTTGGCCGAGAGCAGTGTGCCATACCGTGATCTCCCAGGCACTTAACGCACCTGGGAGTGGCAAAGCAGTGATGGGCTGAGTAGCCGTACAGTTAGCATCGGTGGCACTGGCCGATGATGCCGGACTTTCTAGGTTTCACTATCGTGATGCCGCACACTGGTCCCAAATTAAAAAAAAGTGGACATTGATAGTAGACCGCTGATATTTTTTTTTATTGTTGATACAATGATAACAGATAAGGCAAAAAAATATTATTGTCCTACTTCAAATACTTTTCTGTAAAAAAAATATTTCTTTTTTTTTTGTATGGGAGCGATTACATTTTACTCAATTTCTCAAAAACTTTAAGCGATGTCGAGATGGCAATCACATATGTTAGAAAACTAATAATTCTGAGTATTTGGCTCGAAGAAACTTATTGCTTATCTCTGCGTACTTTCGAGATAATAGTGACAGAAAATAACATTTTTTTTTAATGTTAATTTTTTGCTTTTTTTTAATCATAGCCTTACTTTAGCACATAATTATAATGTATGCGTAATGTCAAATAAGTAAAAAGAGACTTCTCTGTAAAAGAGGTTATGGGGGCTCACTAATGACTGAAAAGCTATGACCTTTCTGAAGGAGTACTTTCATCAGTTCTAAAAAACAATCAAAATGAAGACATATTAAGCTGCAAACATAAAGTTGAATATGTTCACAAACGATTCTGAAAAAATATTATGGTGAAAGATTAATATTTGGGTCTATATTCTCTTGAGAAATCTCTATTTCCTCGTTTTCCAACGAAAGCAATTCATTGTTCAAGATCAAAGCACTAGCCTCTGGAAACAACTGTTTATGTAAACGAGCAAACTTTGGTTTGATATGGCTGATGTAAGGATCTGAGCTAATTAGAAAGCTGTGGATAATGTCTAAATTAGTCTGAACTCTACCGATTTTTCTTGTATGTGCCATTCTAACATTCCGGAAATCTTTATTCCTCGCTTCGGAAGCTTCTTCGGAAAGCATGCCTATCGGAATAAAGGAGAAATTTTCACAAATATCAGCACCGCGTATCAACAATTTATGGACACTTGAAGGCATGTAATACCATGGATATAAGTTTACATATAGCATTGCTGTTTCTTTACAATATTCCCTAAACACGTTGGTATTAATAAGTTGACCAGATGAAATTGTTTGTAAAATGACTGCAAATCTCTTGATTAAATCAGGGTGGATACCCGTTATTTCAGCAGATACTTCATAATTTTCAAAAAAACCTTCTTGCCGTGTTACCGTCATTGGTTGTACCAAATCCCTGTTTTACTATGTCAATTAACAAACCAGTTCTTTCCCGGAATTCTTCTTGTGTCAAATTCTTTTTAATTTCTTTTAACAATTTATCTTCTTTTCGTGCAGCCCACTTTTTGAAGTCTAAGTTGTACGAAATGTGTAAAATACATTCTATACATCTTATCCACATATGAAGCGAAGACAGACCATATTTATACATATCTTCTCTGATGAGTCTTTTGGATACAAAGTCCAAGTCATTCATTTTGCTAGGTGGGGTATTGCAAATATTACAAACAGCTGCAGAAGAAGTATTGGAAATCACAGTAGAAATTTTCCTATCAATCATAGTCATGTACAAATCATGTTTAATATCAAAATTATCTACAATTGTGGGAACAAGATTACGAATTTCTTCCTCTAAGGATGCACTTTCCTTCTTTATCAATTCATTTGTTTCTTTTGCAAATATAAAGCCAATTGGACGACAATAGTTTGTTGAAGAGGGAGCAGGATTTTGCCACAAGATAGTACCACTCTCTTCTTCCAAACGAAGCGGAACCAAACTAATCATGAAAACTAAAGAATCGTCAATTTTAGTGTCGGAGTGTGACTTTTGTTTATAATTACTTTGAGAAGATGACCCGTCAAAACCCCATTAGCTTATTAGTTTTAGCGATTTTTGTCGGCAGAGTTGTGCTGAATTGTTTTTAATATCCTATTAGTTGTCAAATCTAGAAGCGATTGAAGTCTTATCTTAGCATCAGATTCAGTTACAGTTATGTCTGACTCTGGAGGATAACAAGTTTTTTTAGCTTCCAGGAGCTTTTGATAGGATGGAAGACCATACATTTTCTCTGAAGCAAGAATAGTTCTTAAATTTCGATATTGCCATTTTGACAAATTTGTTGAGGTGTAAAGCGCTAACGTTTTATCATCTGGTAAACACGGTTTGTCAGTCTTTTTAGCGAATAGTACATCATGTACCATCTCACATTTTTCCTTGTTTTGGCTGAGTTCGTTTAATATAGCTGCTAATTTTGTTTTTTTAGACGCTTTTAATTTGGCACATAAAGCATAAACTAATTCCTCCTCTGTGTGATCTAGAAGTGTTAGAGAACGCCTTTTCTTCTGTTTATCAGATATATCAACAAATGGTTTTTTACTTGTACCATAACTTAATTGATGAGTATCCACTTGCGTTTCGAAATTTGGAATTACTTCCTCGGCAACTTTAAAAATGCTGCTTAAATCGATATTTTGACATTTTGGCCAAACTATTTGGGATTGTAACCAGTCTGAATTTTTGTTAAGAAAGGTCTTTTGAGCTCTACTGGAAGCAGACCATCTTTTTGAGATATTACTTGAAAAATTACGACAAAATAATTTAATATTACTCAAATCTTCGGAAGACAATTCAACACCAATACGTTCAATAAGGGCATTAAATAAAAATTCGACATTTTTAAAACCACCTCCTGATTTAAGAACAACGTATAAGTCTAAGTTGGTGACAAATGCGGACATATTATAATTTTAAGGAAAATTGAAAACAAATTAGAATCAAAGATATCAAAGACAAAGTGACTTTGATTTTAACAAAAAAAATTACGAAAACAAATTCGACGAAAGAAAGACAAACAAAAATTATTTGATTTTAAAATCCAAAGATTCAAAATACAACAATAACAAAACAAACAAACAACAAGCATTTCTTCAAGCGCACAGAAAAAATAAGGACACGTCTTATCGCAACCACATTTAGTTGTACACTGAGTGAGGTGTACGCGCGCGATTCGTGACCGTATTACGTTACGTCATGAGAGGCGGCCATCTTGTTATCCCGGCAAACTCGCGTCGAAGCTCCATTTTGCTGGCCAGCGGACCTATTGCGATATGAGTAAGGCTATGATTAAAAAAAGCGAACAATTAACATTAAAAAAAATTGTTATTTTCTGTCACTATTATCTCGAAAGTACGCAGAGATAAGCAATAAGTTTTTTCGAGCCAAATACTCAGAATTATTAGTTTTCTAACATATGTGAATGCCATCTCGACATCGCTTAAGGTTTTTGAGAAATTGAGTAAAATGTAATCACTCCCATACAAAAAAAAAGAAATATTTTTTATAGAGAAAAGTATTTGAAGTAGGACAATAATATTTTTTTGCCTTATCTGTTATCATTATATCAACAATAAAAAAAATATCAGCGGTCTACTATCAATGTCCACTTTTTTTTAATTTGGGACCAGTGTGCATGCCGGTCCGATTGCAGATGGCCTTCACCTTGAATATGGGGTGGTGACCCTCCGTGGGAGGGCATACCACCAAGACCATATTGAAGGCTACGCCTTGTCTGGACCGGTGCATACGATGGACCTCTAGGACAGGCACGTTCTGTCTTTCGAGGTCCGCCTTGATTTCGCTGGTGGCGATTTCGCAGGGAATCCTGCGAATTACCACCCTGGTCTGACGCTCCGCTGGCAGGGAGTAAGTGTGGTAGGACACATTCCTTGTCGAGAGGAGTCTGGTAAGGTCGCGAAAGTCGCGAGAAGTGGGGACTGGCACTTTGATGCCTTGCTGGGTGGCTCGGGCATTCGTGAAATTTACCTTTAAGTCAACGCACCATTTGGAAACTTCGGTCCATTTCGCCTTATTCTGTTACAGGCGCTGGGGGAGAAAGTTTCCTGGCGGCTGAGGCAGAGGGTGGGGCGCTAGCGCTAGCGCGGGGGGCGACAACCTTCGCAGAGGTGGATGCGATAGGGCTGGAGGTAGTGGTGACGGGGGAAGCCTGCGGCGTCAGGACGCGGGACGGAGGAGCTGATTCCTCGGCCGCTATTATTTTAGGGACTGGGGCGGAGCTGCACGACTTCTTTTTTCGTTTGCTGCCCTTTTCCTTCGAGCGGGAAACGACTTCGTAGGCCTCCCCGTCTGATAACGGGGAGGAGGTCGAGTCGGCCCAGGGGGCTGAAGTTTCTGCATCCGCGGCAGCGGGGACCTCTTCGGTGTCCATGGACACCGGAAAGCAAAGGGGCGGCTGAGCCGGAGGGTACTGGGTACGCTGAACGCAGAGATGTTGTTGGAGTCGGCGATGATATGGGTTTTGGTGGCTTTGATTTCCCAGGCTTATAGGTTTAAAAAAGCCCTACAGTTCGGGTCATTAAGGAATAATTTAAAGACCTCAAAGAAGTCCGCTAAATCTCCGAGACGGGGGGCGGGGGGAAACTAGTTGCTCGTGAGAGCGAACTAGTCTAATAAAAACTTAACCCTAACAACCTAATCCTCGGGTGGGTTAGCCCAGGGGTGTGTGACCCTCCCTGTCGGGTATAGACAGGGAGGTGAGTACTTATTGGTGAGCCCTAAGCTTGTGTCTCGTCGCTAATCTACGTGTGTGGAATAGAGATACCCTGACTAGTCTAGTGCAGGGGTATAGAGATACCTGCGGCACCAGGACGCGGCTGTAAAAGGAAAACTATCACCAGGACTGACTAGGAGATCCCCCAAGGCCAGTGATCTGGGACCCGTCCAATTGATTGCCTAGCCCTGAAGGGATTCGGCGAGTGCATTGGGTCAACACCCCACTCGGCTTCGTTGACGCCGTGAGGGGCGTGGAACGAAGACGCGCTAAAACGGCTTACCTAAGAGGTGGTGGAAGGTAGGGTAGGGAGGACAGGAGTTTGAAGGGTCGAGGGTAGAGGCAGCCGCAACGATTCTTTTGAGTTTGCTGGCCTGGGAAGAGGCTCCGTTTTGCCTCTTACTTCCCTTTCTACAACTTCTCCCTCTTCTGTGCAGGACAACTAGGAAAGGGCGTCGTCAGCGTCCGAGAGTGTGTCTGAAGTGTCATTACTCTCAGTATTCTGAATAGGGCTAGGGGCTACGTTACGCAGCTGCAGTGCATCCATTGTCTTAGAATCAATAGGGACGGAAATAATGACTTTGAGGGCGAAGGACTCCAAAGGAATCTTTATAATAAAGAAAGAAAGCAAGAAAGAAAGAAATACATTTATTTAGCACAGTTGGTGTGTAATGCGATAATGCCACACGGAAGGTTAGGATTTCCGCGGAAGGCGGAGACAAAAGACTGTCAAAGTCATTGCTGAAGTCAAAGGAGGGAGTAGGGGCTCACTGGAGCTCAGCAAGTTTCTTGGCACACTAGACGAGCTTGGGAATTGGTCGATATAGGACTCTGTATAGACACTAGACAACTCTTTTTTCGAAATGGCATCTTTGTTGGCGGTTAAATCGGATTTTCCTGTGGTTCCTTCAGCCAAGATTAGACATGTACTGCATACTTATGGATCCTTTTACACCTTGTACATATAGTAAATAGCAGACCTCTAAAAGTTGTAAATATCAACGTAATATAGATACTTAAGATCTACTTAACACCAGTCTCCAAATTTTATTCAGTAAGGAGCAACTATCTTTGGCACCCGTCGTATGTATTCGGCTCCCGTCGTGTGAAGTCGGCTCCTGTCGGGTCAACTCGGTTGAATTACAATGATGATATTGGCTTCTTCTGACACCATGACGTCATCTCTCAGCAATGAGTGTTCGTGAAGTCGCTGTCTGGAAAACATAATTTATTTTTTTATTCATTATAAAAAAGTAGTACCTATATTGATTAATAAAAATAACAAAATAATATATTAACTTGACTAAAACTATACACAAACTAAAATAAAGCGCCGAAAAATTCAACCTCTTCGCTGTCGACCGACAATGTACCCCAGAGACTGGCGGCATTACCACGCTGTATAGCAATGCTTAGCCGCTGGCCAAAATAAAAATCAGCCCTTGGGTCACGAGAAGTGTCCTGCTCCCCTAGCCAAGTTGATAATCTGCAATCGTTAACGCTAGTCGAAAACTAATCAAATGTATGGTAATGAAATCATCTCAACGTTAAGTCACGTGGTTAGAACAAACGAATAGAAAATTCGTACCCAAGTTCACATCGTTCAAAGTTATAGAATGAATTGTTATCGTTTCTAAAATGTTCAACGCTACATACTTTGTTATAATGTGTCGCTTTTCTAAGGACATTGTAGAACGAGCGGCCGACTCAGGCGCGTCAACATGGCTACCAACGTCTTATCGTTTTCTACAATTGCTGACACCGATGCGTTACCGATTGGAGAACAGAATTCGACACGAAACGGTTGTAACTTGGCTAGGGGGGCTGGACTGACCGTGGCAATCATAACCTGATCGATCGACCCGTTCAGCTATTATTAAGAAGAAGCCACGGGCCCCTCCTTCTTCAGGTCCGACGCTAAGTAATTAACTGTCAAATTTTATAACAATCGGTTGAGTGGTTTAGGAGTGAAAAGGTAACAGACAAACAGAGTTACTTTCATCAGCAGCATATAATGTTCCCACTGCTGGGACAGAGGCCTCATCTCGGTGAGAGGGAGTGGGCCATAATCCACCACGCGGGCCCAGTGCGCGTTGGTAGATGTCACATGTCTTTGATTTTTTGGGTCTAGGACATACCGGTTTCCTCACGATGTTTTCCTTAACCTTTTTAGGGTTCCGTTGCCAAATGGCAAAAAACGGACCCCTTATAGATTCGTCATGTCTGTCTGTCTGTCTGTCCGTGTATGTCACAGCCATTTTTTCCGAAACTATAAGAGCTATGCTGTTGAAACTTGGTAAGTAGATGTATTCTGTGAACCGCATTAAGATTTTTACACAAAAATATAAAAAAAACCAAAAAATTTTGGGGTTCCCCATACTTAGAACTGAAACTCTAAATTTTTTTTTCATCAAACCCATACGTGTGGGGTATCTATAGATAGGTCTTCAAAAATGATATTTAGGTTTCTAATATCATTTTTTTCTAAACTGTATAGTTTGCACGAGATACACTTCCAAAGTGGTAAAATGTGTGTCCCCCCTGTAACTTCTAAAATAAGAGAATGATAAAACTAAAAAAAATATATGATGTACATTGCCATATAAACTACCAACGAAAATTGGTTTGAACAAGATCTAAAAAAAAAACATTTAATATCATAAACATAAACCTTATGCATAAACCTGGGACTAAAGTGCAGGTCGATAGAGATTGGGAAAATAATAACATCCATGTCACGTGGCAAATCTCCTGGCCATGACGGGCTCAGCATTGAGCACCTCAAATATGCTGGTCCCCATCTACCCAGAGTTCTGGCCATGTTGTATAGTTTTTGTGTGTCGCATGGTTATATGCCTGGGGAGATGATACGGTCTGTGGTAGTGCCCATACCGAAAAATAAATCTGGTGATCTTGCTGACAGAAATAACTATAGGCCTATCTCATTGGCAACTGTTATATCTAAGGTGTTTGACAGTGTGCTTAATAGACAGTTAAATAAGTATATAACACCTCATGATAACCAGTTCGGGTTCAGACCTGGACTATCAACGGAAAGCGCTGTGTTGTCTTTTAAGCATGCTGTCACATACTACACTGACCGCAGCAATCCCATATACGCCTGCTTCCTGGACCTGTCCAAAGCATTTGACCTGGTTTCTTATGATATCCTGTGGGATAAACTCAAAGAAGCTCATGTTCCACCTGTAATAATCAACATCTTTAATTATTGGCATAGAAACCAGGTCAACAATGTGCGATGGGCAGGGGCTTTGTCTGATCCGTATGGGTTGGAGTGCGGGGTGAGACAGGGGGGTTTGAGCTCACCAACGCTATTTAACCTATATGTCGACGGGTTGATTGGCAGGCTCAGCAGCGACAAGGTCGGTTGCCATATAGATGGGGTCTGCGTAAATAATATCAGCTACGCAGACGACATGGTTCTGCTGAGTGCGTCAATCTGTGGCCTCAGAAAACTTGTGGCCATTTGTGAGGAGTATGCCGTCTCACATGGTTTAATTTACAATTATAAGAAGAGTGAGGTCATGGTCTTTGGGTCTAGGGGTAGGTATCCTGCTTACGTACCACCAGTTCACCTTAATGGTATGCCATTAGAGAGGGCATACAAGTTCAAATATCTTGGCCACATACTTACCCCTGACCTCGGGGACGATGACGATATTGATCGGGCGCGGAGGGCCTTGTCGGTTAGAGCAAACATGCTGGCTCGCAGGTTTGCTCGTTGTTCAGCGAACGTTAAAATTACTCTTTTCAGAGCGCACTGCACTACGTTTTACACGAGCAGCTTGTGGGCTAGATATACTCAAAAATCGGACAATGCCCTCCGCGTGCAATACAACAACGCATTCAGGGTGCTGTTGAGGCTGCCCGCTACTGCAGCGCATCAGGGATGTTCGCAGACGCACATGTTGATTGTTTTTTTGCCACGATGCGTAAGCGCTGTGCGTCCCTGGTGCGTCGGATGTGGGGCAGCAACAACAGTATCCTGTCTCTAATCTCGAGCAGGCTAGACTGTCCGTACGTGAATCGCTGCTGCGCCATTTCACATGGAATGGTACAGCCGCGGTGACGCGTCGGACAATGCTGCCGCTATGTATATAAGAATGTATTATTAAGTTAATTTAGCTACTAACATAGGATAAGTGTACTAACAGTTGAGTCATTGTTACTTGAAATAAAATTTGAATATATATATAAACCGAAGATACCTACAGGTTTGTACGGAACCCTCGGTGCGCGAGTCCGACTCGCACTTGGCCGGTTTTTTTTTATATTAGTGGTGATGAAATAATTTACACAAAGTAAAATGCCTGCTTGGGTTCGAACCCACGACGTACAACTTATAAGTCGCGACGGTTACCAGTGCTCTATAGAATTACTTTCGCATTTATAATATTTAGTATGGAAATAGGGATTAAAAGTACCTTTGGGTTATGACAGCTGCGGTGTCCAATACTCATTCGACGAGCTGCATCATTATTGATTGCCAACCTTCCTCTACTTCACTTAATGCTAAATTCTTCCGGCTTCGACATTACTCAGCTCAGTATTGCTTGTCACCTGTGTAAAGAAATGTGTAAAATAGACAGGTACACAATACGGTTCTGTATGTGCCGGATGTAAAGAATAGCACCATCCCATTTCTTCCTGTGGGTGTCGTAAGAGCCAATAAGGGACTGACTAGAAAATAGGCAGCAGCGTTTTCTATTCATTTTACCACCATACTGCGATCGCCAAACGCGCGATTATGGCAAACCCCCCATTTGGGGGGGGGGGGGCTATGTCTAGCTGTGGACGTCTTTCGATATGACGAGACACAATGCGTGTCTGTATTCAGCAATATTCCTTATTTTATTGATGGCCAACTAAGTTGGGAAAAGGCTAGGGGGACGTTGATGGTAGCCATCTCACCAGATCCCCGATAAAAGCTGTGGCTCTGGTGCGAGGTATACCTGAAACTCTGGCACTGCGCGGGCCTACGTTTTCCTCGCCAAGCCTCAGTCTTAACACCACGTACATAAACACAGTGATTTCTTAGATGGTTCGGATGTCGGAGCTTTTCTTCAGGATCGCGTAGAACACGCAGCAGGATCTTCCTTGTGCGCCCTTAATGTAGCATACGTACTCTGGCTGGTATCTTAATGTCCGGAGCTGCTTCTCAATCTCCCGAGGATTTATTTTCGCTGGCAGACCCGGATCTTCAAATTTCGGTCTGCCAATAGTGAGCAGACGAACCAAGAACGCCGCTGTCTTTTTCAAGGCCGTTTAAGTACCGCTGGACCTGCCTATATTATTCTTCAATGTTGGGAGTGAATCAAACTCCACTCCAGTAAGGTCGAGCATTAGGGGGCCAGCCTAGCTTTGCACTTATGGCCCTAAAGTGAAAAGCCCATTTTGGTAGTCTCTCAACCACCAGCGGCGGGTAGCGCAAGTAACTTTTTCACCGACTTGGGCTTGGTGGCTTGATGGGCGGCAGCAGGGGGTGTGGTCATTTCAGTGGGGGGTGGGTGTGGGGGCCTAGTTTTGGGTACTTACCCCTGTCGGTTTCAACTGCTATGTTGAAAGAGTTGAGCGGCGCGCCGCGTCGGTGGAAGATGGCGACGCTGGCATACTCTGAGTTCCTGGCACAGTGGCGCACTTTCGCGCTGTGGCCAACGCAGCGCCACACGCGCATTGGCAGCGGCGGGTAGAGGCAGTACCGCTTAGCCTCCTCTCCATTTCCCTCGATCTCTTTCGGCGACGCTGAGGTCTGGGCTTGAGCTGGAACTAGAAGGCGAACCTCAGCAATGGTGTTAGGGAGAAGGTCATTGCGTTTTTGCTGCTTTCGCGGGTTCATACTACGTGACCGGACGCGGCCGAGCCCATGGATGCGAGCGACATGCCGCAACGGACGAGCATGTAGACTTCATGGCAGGCGAATCGTAGGCGGAGACACACGGGGGCGCTGGTGAGGCAGGTGTCTGTGGAGCCGCACGCGCCGTTTGGGTGTATAGTTCAGCACTAGCATTTACTTTGCATTAGGTGATATTCCGATGTTAGTCGCTGAAAGAACGAAAACAAGGGTTAGCAAAGCATAAATATTCCAAATTATTATCTATACATCAATACAAATAATTAAAACTGAAGTGTCTGTTTGTAATTTCAAATTAACAGCTTTTCACTAAATGCATATGAAAGTAAATACGGTACTTATACCAAAAAATCATTTTTTTTTTATCTTTTATCTGTCTGTCCGTATGTCTGTTGGTTCCGGCTAATCTCTGAAATGGCCTGACCGATGTTGACGGGACTTTTATTGGCCGATAGCTGATGTAATAAAGAGTAACTTAGGCTACTTTTATTTTAGAAAAATACCTGCGTTAATTTGCGACATCCACGCGGGCGAAGCCGCGGCCAAAAGCTAGTCCTATATAAAATAGGGTGATACACAGGTGGTGGTAGAAACGCCCGAAGTATTTTACGACGCCCATGCGACTAGTCCCCTGCCTGGTGAGATCTCTACTTCCTAGGGAAGGCCTAGCAAGAGCCGATCAAGCACTGAGGGCGTCGGTTTTGGTTGACGCTCGCCTACAACGTAACCAGATCTGGCCGGTAGCGTAGAAGGGCGCGAGGAGTTATAGTGAGTATCGAGGCACTTGAGATGTGTTACGTGTTGAGTGTAAACGACTTACCCAGGTGTTATGTCTGGTAACGCGACGTCTGACGCGGGAAGCGTTTGTAGTCAGGAGGTCGCGTGTGCTTTGTCCCGGATGTGCTGGTGCTCAAAGTCTTCAGCACGCGCGTACATACCCTTCGCGAGTTGGGGGCTGAAGTCATCGATGCACGAACCGAGGAGCCTTGACAGCGTGAGGTTCCGCTGCGTCCGGAGCTTCTTCCTGTGCTCCTCAACCGTGAGGGCGAGCCAGGCTGGGGCGGTGTAAAGGAGTTGTAGTCGCACGTAGGTCTTATAGATCCAAAGCTTGGAGCTCGCGTGGAGAGCCAGGGCGAAGCCAACTCGTAGAAGCCCTGTATTGAACATTTAAATGGAATGAGGCACCAACCGACGATTGTCTCTATATGCACTACGTAGGTGTTTCCAAGGACAACCGCCGTTTGGTGCAGGACAACTATTGCAGAATATGGAAACAAAACATATTAGGCTATGGGTTTGGGTGGCTATAGTGGATTGGATCCTCATCATCATCATTTCAGCCGAAAGACGTCCACTGCTGGACATAGGCTTCCAGCAATTTGGGGACTTTCCATAATCGCCACACTTGGCAGGCGGGTTGGCGATCGCAGTATAGTGATAAAATGTGTAGAGAACGCTGCTGCCCATTCTCTAGTAAGTCCCTTACGACACCCACGGGGAGAAATAGGATGGTGCTATTCTTTACGTCCGATAAAACACGGAAATACTGGACACATTGGGTTGGTTACCTACTTAGAACTGTGGAATAACTTTGGTCCCTGCCTGACCAATGATTAATCCTACTAATATTATAAATGCGAAAGTTTGTATGTATGGATGAATGGATGTGTGGATGTTTATTACTTTCACGCAAAAACCACTAAACGGAATTGGATGAAATTTGGAACACAGTTAGTTTATAACCTGGATTAACACATAGGCTACTTTTTATCCCGGTAGTACGTTCCACCGGGATATTTTCCGACCTCCACGCGGGCGAACCCGCTGGCAAAAGCTAGTTTAATAAATACAGATAAAATGGCAGGGAGTGACTTGCACCAGTTGCACCCTCAACAATATGTTTTAATTTTTAACTATTCAAATTTCAGGTACTTACCGACATTTAGCGCAAATACTTGCTGGAATTTTAATAAACTTTAGAATAATGCTATGAAAATATTTTATTAATATTACAGAGGAAAGGTTGAACTTGTAGTAAAATTACTTATGAAATGACGCAACTGTGAAAAAGTTAGTCGTACCTTCAGAAAAAATTTAAAAATTGGAAGGTAGAGGCTGAAATAAATAAAATTTCATTAAACGTTTACTTTAATACCTTGTTTCTAATTGATTAAATAACCAAAGTACTAATTTAATTATATATTTTATTATAAAATCAGTAAAGAATATATTTAGAATTGTTTCTTTTTTCACGAATCAAGAACGCCATCTATGTCTTTCCGTCTGTACCTACTAAACGCTGATTTCTGGATTTTTATATAACGTATGGGCAGCATTACGCAGTTCAAAGTCACAAATTCAAAACTAGACTACATCAGGCAACTCTAAGACGGACAGCTTAAGAATTTAACTCTAATAAGACCTTGCCTTGGCTTTTTTTTGGAATTAGCATTAACACGAACGATCAAAGAATACTGGTCACACTGTACCTACTGAGAAAAAGAAATACTACTGAAAAAAGTAGGCTGAGTACTATTCTTTTGCCAATACTTTTAATTATTTTTCGACATTGCAACTTATGTAAGTTGTTACTTTCTCGCTTACACTTAAACTGTCATCCTTTTTATATCGTAGGTGTCGTAGCTTCCTGTTGATTGTTCTAGAAAATTCTGAACCTAGAATACTCTGATAAATCTGGCAACGTCGCATTCATTTCCGGGATCGTATGTATTAATTGTAACGGTGGTACCAGACGGATTTAGATTATTTTTAACCGACTTAAAAAAGGAGCATTTAATGTTACATAAATCTATACTTTCTATACTATATATACTATATACTATAATATTATAAAGCTGAAGAGTTTGTTTGTTTGTTTGATTGAACGCTCTAATCTCAGGAACTACTGGTCCGAATTGAAAAATTCTTTTTGTGTTGGGTACCCTATTAATTGAGGAAGGCTAGGTATATAAAATCACGCTATAGTTAAAAGGAACGGAGCAGTAACGAAAAATGGACGAAAACTGGCAGGCAATTCGTTGCGACGGGAAGGGTCACGGGCTTCGATCGATATTATTGATCGAAGGTCACGGGAGCAAAAATTTGACGCGGACGAAGTCGCGGCAGAAGCTAATTATTTATAAAGGTCTTGTTTAGAAATATATTAGTTGGATATATAAATTAATAAATGTACTTATATTAGGCTAACTTTATTGTTGCTAACACCTATGAATATATTTTTTGTAATCCGGATTAAATTTGATCTGTTATTTACCAATGGATAAATTTACAAAAACAAAAATGCGTTTTTCCATACCACTCATAAAAACGTTTTATACGAAAATTGCATAAATGCAAACGTCTTGAAGCGGCATTACATTTTTTTTCCTGTAAGCGTGGGTAATTATCCATAAAAACAAATATGGTGAAGGTAGTCGTAACAACGTTTTTTTTTTTTTGCTTTGTGTTAGGTTGCCACTCTTTCATTTCCAACGACCCATTGTAACGTGCATCATTGAAAAATTAGTTAATTTCTTGTTAATTATTGGTTTTTGGTGCTAAAACGAAGCGGTATTGAAATTATATTGGGTAAGTAACTAATTTAAATGTGCAAAACTGTTGTAAATTAAGAGTTTTGTTTGAAATTCGGAATGTGTCCTAGGGTTTTTTTTTTTTTCAGGATGGGAAATCATCAAATGACTTCTCCCGCTCTGGGTGGAGCGGGAGGGCGTGTCAGACTTTTACTGACTAAAACCCACCCGTGTTCCATCAGTTGCCCATGTGCCGGGGTCACGGTATCTCTTTCGAACAATCACGCGACCCCGGCAGGCATCGGTCCTAGTAGACCCCTACACTGCTGCTGACATCACTTTGAGGCGCGCGTGGAACACTGCGCGCCGTCGCGCGTCGCGTCGACCCGAGCTTGGTCCTTACCGGGCGGCGAGCTACCCATTGCTCGCCACCCGCAAGCTCGCCGCCACCCGCAAGCTCGCATGTGTCCTAGGGTGACGCCATTTTTCGAGTCTTCTTTTTTCAAATTTAAACAGTTTTTAATGTAGAACGCAAAGTCTTGCACCTGTCTGTTGGTGTGCATACACTTAGCTGGTTATTAGTAGAACTAACTCAGAGTAACCAAATCATTCAGTTTAATACAATATTTACCTACTCGTATCTCTCGTACTCGGTATCGTGCTACCCAGTAACTGGATTGTGGAGATCCGATTGGCAGTTGCTCTATGTAAAAAACTGGTACATAATCAACTTATAACGTGCCCACTACTGCGACACAGACCTCCTCTCGGTGAGAGGGAGTGGGCCGTAATCTACCACGCGGGCCAAATGCGGGTTGGTGGATGTCATGACTTCGAATTTTTGGCTCTAGGACTTGGTTTCCTCACGAGGTTTTCATTCACCGTATTGAGAGCGATGGTGATGAAATTATTTACACAAAAGAAAGCGCTTGCCTGGGTTCGAACCCGCCACCACTGCTCTCAAAATACTGGTATACATCTGCTTCAGGTTAGGTTCGACGCCGACCCCTACATAGTTGTTGGGAAACGGCTTGCAGTTAAGGTTACAGCATTGTCACTATTGGTCCTGTGCTTTTCGCATGCAGCGGGTTCTCGCGAACTTCATCAGGTCAGCGAATCAGTCCACTTTGTTGGACTGCCTACTGCATACCGCCTACCGAAGCTGCACTGCGCCTTCCGGTACGCGACAGTCGGCTAAAATTACCAAATACTTGGGAAATAAACGTTATTTTAGAATCTTTACAAATCTTTGTCATTAGAAACACAACTTCAAAACAAAATGGCATTTATAAACCGTGACATTTTAATCGTCTTACAAAGGTTGTCCACTCAATGTATCTGACATAATTTACCTGGCAATAAATAAATAATTTGCGTGATTTAAAAAATTGTTACCAGTTAAGAAAATACGCACTAAGAAAAATAAATAATGTACTAGAATTATGAAAAATCCTGTTAATGATGTTCACGTATCATATGGTACAGAACATACATACCTATCCAGCGCACGAGTCGACTAGATCATTCCATCTCCATTTTCCATGAGACAAAATACCAAACAAACTACGTCATGCGTCATCATAATGAATAATATTTTTATTTTTAACCGACGAACAAAAAGGAGGAGGTTATCAATTCGACGCGTATATTTTTTTTTTTTTTTTTTTGTGTATGATCACGCATAACTTTGTACATGGTAGTCCGATTGTGACAATTCTTTTTTTATTGGGTATACTCCCAAGGTGGTCCCATATAAATTTGGAAAACAAAATCGAACCCTAAGGGTCGGAAAACAGGGGATGATTGATTGTTCACTCACTGATTGTAATGTATAACCACGCATAACTTTATACAGAGTAGTCCGATTTTGATAATTCTTTTTTTGTTGGATAGGGTATACCTTGCCAAGTATTATTAGTACATTAAAGTCACAAAAAATTATAAAATAAAAACTTTTTAACAAAAAATTAAACCGCCGAAAAAACTGAAAAGCATAAAATAATAAACCTTAAAATTTTGAGTCGGCGCTGAAAAATCAATGAACAAAGATCACTCAAAGCGTCGACTCATAATTTTAAGGTTTATTATTTTATGCTTTTCAGTATTTTCTGCGGTTTAATTTTTTGTTAAAAAGTTTTTATTAGTTATTCAAATGTTCAATTTTTTTCTTATGGCTGTGTAGTTGTCATTGGATACATAAAGTGGGCTGCCGTTGTAAGAAGACTAAAATCTCACGGTGTATATTGTTGAAGTAATGTAATCGTACTGGCTGTACGTTCATAGAAATAAGATAATTATATATATGAATGTTTAAAAAATTAATGACGTGTTCTTCCGTGTGACATTGTCTTTCAATAAATAAAATTTTTGCTTCCACGAAAATACAACAAACGGTCATGGGCCCAGAATAGATAATTTTATTACGTTTTTAGTGCTCGTAAATATATTTTAAATAGAGTAAAATATTTTGTTGCACTGTAATACAATGTCTGTGGGTGACATTAACGTGCCTTCGACCTACGCGGGTTCAGGGGCTTCCCTTGCTTCCATCAAACAGTTGCATGGAAAAGATGGATACAGTCAGTGGAAGTTCAAAATGCGTATGTACCTGCTGCACGAGGACCTGTGGTCTACAGTTGTGGGGTATGATATCGAAGACAGTACATCGGTAGCGGTAAGAAAAAATAGAGAACTTAAAGCTTATACCAAGATGTGTCTGACTTTGGAAGGTGGAGCGATTACCCATGTACGGGCTTGTAAAACTGCAAAGGAGGTCTGGGACGCCTTAGCAAATGCCTATGAGGATAAAGGTATGGGTAGAAAGTTGGCGTTAGAACGAAAGCTGTATAGATACCAATTACTTGATTTTGGTTCGATTGAAGACTATATCAATGCTGTCATTAGCACTGCTCAAGACTTGGCAGACATAGGGCGATGCATTGATGATACGTCTATAGGAGCAATTTTACTTGGAGGTTTACCACCAGAGTTTGATCCCTTAGTAATGGCCCTAGAGAACTCAAACATTCAGGTAACATCTGAATTAGTAAAGCAGAAATTACTAAACGAAAGTGCCAAACGAGAGTCAAAGGAATTGGTTCTTGCAACAAATGAAAAAATGAAGCCGCTTAAAGCTGCAGAAAGAAAAGTTATTTGTTACGAATGTAAAGAACCGGGACACAAACGTCCAGATTGCCCAACCAGGAAGAAAGGAAAACAGGAAAGGCAGAGAAAAAGTAAAAATAATAGTAAGGAGACAACACTTATTTCGGCCTTGGGTGTTGGAGGTAATCTAGTTCAAACCGACTGGTATGTAGATTCTGGAGCCTCTTCACATATGTCCTGTATGAAAGAATGGTTTACCAATTTAAACACGTCTGAAAGCAAGAACATAACTCTAGCAAATAATAGAGAGATAATTTCAGCTGGCGTCGGTGAAGTGTTACTTGTAAAAGACAGTAAGTTAAAATTAAATGGTATCAAAGATGTTCTTTACGTTCCTGAGTTGCGTACGAACTTAATTTCAGTTAGTAAGGCTGTTGAAAAGGGTTTAACTATTGTTTTTGATAAGAAAGGTTGTTCTATGTACAGACGCAATGAAGTAAAAGTAGTCGGCAAATCAGTAGGTCATGCGACATGCAACGTTGGTGGCTTGTATAGATTGGATCATCAAGTAATTCACTCGGAGCATGCTATGGCTTCTAAAGAACACACTACTTCAAGTTTGTGGCATCGCAGACTTGGTCATCTGTGCCGCGTTGCATTAGAACATCTACGTCGTGGCAAAGCTAAAGGTATTGAATATTCTTCTTTAGATAAAAACCCTTGTATAGCCTGTATTGAAGGAAAACAAAGTAGAAAACCCTTCAAAATTATTGATTATAAGAAAGGCAGCAGAATTTTAGAAACTATACATTCTGATGTCTGTGGCCCTTTTGACGTAATGTCATTAGGTTCAAATCGGTATTTGGTTACTTTTATCGACGATTTTTCTAGAATGATTTTTTCTTACTTTATACCGTCTAAAGCGCATGTTAAGAAAAAGTTTTTAGAATTCGAAGCTCTGGTTGAAAGGGAAACTTCTTTTAAGATAAGAAACTTGCGTACCGACAACGGGGGTGAGTATGTTAATGGTGAATTCGAAGCATATTTAACTTCAAGGGGAATTAAACATCAGACTACTGTCCCGTATTGTCCTGAATCCAACGGTGTTGCTGAAAGGACAAATAGGTCCTTAGTGGAGAAAGCTAGGTGCATGTTACAAGATAGTAACCTACCAAAGACTTTCTGGGAGGATGCGGTACGCACTGCTACTTATTTGAAAAATAGATGTCCACATAGAGCTTTAGATAATCGTACTCCGTATGAGATATGGTTCAACAGAAAACCCGATATCTCCCATCTACGAATATTTGGTTGCCGTGCATACGTTCATGTGCCGTCTTGCGATCGCCAAAAATTAGATGCGAAAGCGAAACAGTACATATTTGTTGGTTATTGCAATAGCAACAAGTCGTATAGGTTTCGTGATCCCACCAATATAAGAAAAAGTATCAAAGGGCGGGATGTAGTGTTTTTAGAGAATTGTTTCACAAACGCTGAGATAGGGGACGAGTCACATCGTCATAGCATTATTCTCTCCTCTGATAACAATGATTTACAGGTACAAAGTGGGTCAGCTGATCCTGTAGCAAGTACAAGCACTGCTGCTGCTGAACCATCCCTACCTATGGCCTATCCTCTTCCTGCAACTCCAGTAGTACCTGTTGAGGAAGAAGAGACGCACATGGAACCTGAAAGGAGGTACAAATTAAGGGATAGAAAGCCTGTAAATTACTGTTCCGTCTGTTGTTGTTCAGCGATGCAAAGTGGTGAGTTGAAAGATGAACCTTGTTCTTATTCTGATTCTCTTTTACGTCCAGACAAGGACATGTGGATTGCTGCAATGGAAGACGAATATAATTCCTTAATTTCTAGCGGTACTTGGACCTTAGTAGAAAATACAGGACAAAAAATCATACCGTGTAAATGGGTATACAAGCTAAAACGTGATTCTGAAGGTAAAGTGAGTAGATACAAAGCACGTTTAGTCGCAAAAGGTTTTCGTCAAAGCTACGGAATAGATTTCGAGGAAACTTTTTCGCCGGTAGTTCGTTACTCGTCGTTAAGGGTTTTGATTGCACTAGCCACTGAACAGAATTTAAAAATGCATCATTTAGACATAGACACAGCTTTCCTTCACGGAAAACTGGAGGAGAAGGTTTTTATGGCACAACCTGAAGGTTTTGTAGCTGAAGGTCAGGAGACCAAAGTATGTCAATTACATAAGTCTCTTTATGGTCTTAAACAGGCTGCCAGAGCCTGGAACAAAAGGTTAGATGAGGTGCTTCATAATTTAGGCTATAATAGATTAGAGTCTGAGCCCTGCGTCTACATAAAAAGGAGTAATAGTATCGCTATACTAGCAGTTTACGTAGACGATTTGATCTTGATTTATAACAAAGAAAATGAATTGTCTTTCTTGAAGAACGGCCTAAAGGATTTTTTTGGTGTCAAGGATCTAGGTGAACTTAGTTATTGCCTTGGTTTGCATGTCGTTAGGGAAAAGGGAACTAATGATGTGAAGGTAAATCAGAATCGTTACATATTAGAAACGTTGGACCGTTTTAATATGGCGGAGTGCAAAACTGTTCCTACTCCTATGGACATTAGTGTTGACCTGCGTTCTCAGACTGAACCAGCTGTCAATGTCCCTTACCAAAACTTAATCGGTTGCTTGATGTTTTTAGCTATCAATACAAGACCCGACATTTTGTTTGCCGTTAGTTTCTTAAGTCAGTTCAATAAGAATCCTATGCAGGCGCATTGGACTGCTGCTAAACGTGTCCTGCAGTATTTAAAAGGTACGTTGGACTACGGTCTTAGATTTAAAAAGACTGGAGAACCCTTACGTGGTTTTGTCGATGCCGACTGGGCCAACGGTGGTGACAGGAGATCGTATACAGGTTACGTATTCAAATTAGCGAATGCACCAGTATCGTGGGAGTGTAAAAAACAACCCACGGTTGCCTTGTCGTCCACAGAGGCTGAGTACATGGCGTTGTCCAGTGCTTCTAAAGAAGCTGTTTATTTACAGCGTCTTATATCTGAGATAACAGGTGAGTCTTTTCCGGTAACTATCTATAATGATAACCAAAGTGCGCAAAAATTGGCACAAAATCCGGTTCATCATAATAGGACTAAACATATAGATGTCCGTTACCATTTTGTTAGGGAGTTAGTCGAAAATAATAAAATAAAATTAGCTTATTTGTCTACGGATAAGATGTTGGCGGATGTTTTAACCAAAGGGTTGAGTCGATGCAAACACCAACGTTGCGTGTCTGATATAGGCTTAATGATATCTTAAGATGTTTTATTTGCTATTATTTGTATTATTTTTGATTTGTTTAGTGCTCTATGTTTTTTTTTTTATAAATTAATGTCACTGTCATTGTAAAGTACAGTCAGGTTGATTTACATGTGTGTGCCTGTTTGTACAGTCATCAGATGAAATTTGTAGCCTTGTCCGATTAAGGGGAGGATGTTGAAGTAATGTAATCGTACTGGCTGTACGTTCATAGAAATAAGATAATTATATATATGAATGTTTAAAAAATTAATGACGTGTTCTTCCGTGTGACATTGTCTTTCAATAAATAAAATTTTTGCTTCCACGAAAATACAACATATATAAACTCACGCCTATTTCCCATGGGGGTAGGCAGAAACTACAGAAAGCCACCTGCTACGATCCTTACTTTTGCTTCGTTTATGTTCTGCTCCTTATTCTGTATTTATTTTATTTTACGGGTTACGCTTGATGCCGGACGTAAAGAATAGCATCACCCTATTTGTTTAAAATGGCCGCCATTGAAGTTCTGCGACGTTTATTATCATTAATAGAAGGCATTAGGAGTATCCCAGAGCTGTGTACGTTTGTTCTAAATACAGTGGACTCTCAATAACTCGAATGTTAAATGAAATCCAAAAAAATTATCGTGTTAACGAGTTTTCGACTTAACAAGAACTTCAAGGTAGAAGTACATGATTTAACTGCTGAAATTTCGACTTACAAAGGCGCGATTTCTTAGTACGGAGTCTCCTTTTTGAAATTCGAGTTATAGAGTATAAAATATGTATTATCAATACGTCGTAGGGAAATAACAGTTTGTTCGAGTTACAAAGCCTAAATAATTCGAGATACTGCATATTTAGGGGTTCTGCGGAAGGGAATGACACTTTTTTCGACTTACTGAGGATTCCACTGTATTTATTACGAAGTATTGCACACAGTTAGTAAGTAATAAGGAAACAAGGTTTTTCTCTGCATGACGACGTGATGTGCCGCACCCACTGTCACATGGCCAATTCAATAATAATGCAAGGCAGATGTGAACGGGACGCAAATTTACAAAGGCTATACTATTTTAGTCACGAGTCAGCCTCTAATCAGTGAGCTTTTGTTTCTGAATATTACTCGACAATACCTAGTCTATCTCAGTAAAAAAAATGACTCAAATAGACTAGCTTTTTGTTTTGATATTTTCAATGAAAATGCACGGACAAAATCTAGTACCATTTCAGTCACGCGTGGACGAAATCCCATCCATGGTTTACCCCGACTCAAGAGTACCCCGACTCGGATAGGTTAGGTTAGAAGGCTAAGGCGGGAGCGAAGCGGAGCGGAGCTCCCGCCTTAGCCTTCGTGGTTATTTTTTTTTAAACCACCCAGAAATAGGAGCCCCGCGAAGCGGGGCTCCGTCAACCTATCTTAGCGCAGGTGGCAATCAGTTACATACATATTAATTTTGAATACAAATTAATGAAATAGATAAGCTTCAATTATAGGTTGATAGTTACATGGCAACTGTTATCATTTTAATTGCTCGTTTCTATTATGTATTTGATAAACAAAAATAAAAAGAATTAACAAACGAGAAGTACTTTTATTAGGTAAAGAAGGGTAGTGTTCTTTACCTAATAAAAGTACTTCTCGTTTGTTAATTCGTTTTATTTTTGTTGCGTGTATAAATTTAAAAATATCTCGCCAAAGGTTAGCTATTCGAGTGATATGTATTATATAGAACTAGATTTTGTCCGTGCATTTTCTTTGAAAATATTAAAACAAAAAGCTAGTCTATTTGAGTCAATTTTTTTACTGAGATAGACTAGGTATTGTTGAGTAATATGCATAAACAAAAGCTCACTGAATAGAGTCTGGGTCGTGACTAAAATAGTATAGCCTTTGTAAATACGCGAACGGGACGCCCTAGAAGAACATAATAGTGATCTTATTGGTGATATTCTTCAGAAGTGTCAGGTGCGTAGTACTCGCAAACGGGCGTGTAGAACTGAACTTAGACGAGGCAAAAGGACTATGTTAGGATAGTAGCAGGTGGCGTTCTATAGTTTCTGCCTACCCCCATGGGAAAAAAGCGTGAGTTTATGTATGTATGTACAAACGCCAGCACATCAAGGTACCCAAAACTGCCAAATTTTCCCAAACAATTTTGAACCTAATACTTTAGCGATAAAGTTGAAAACCTATTAAAGAAATTTGACAGATTGTATTATCTTTTAGTGCTAAGTCTGTACTATCCAGTCGCATGTAGATACGAATCTATAAAATTCTTTTGTTTCTACAGAGCGTGTTATTTAGCGGAGAGTGCCGAGTTTTGCCGAGCGTTACCGAGTCCAAATCACGAACACTCCGAATATCAGCATGTCCAGCCATTCCAGCCAAGATCTCCTGGGTACTGCGGCATCAAGTCTATCTAAATCTAGAAGTGAAATTCGTAGAATCCCAACAGCAAAAACTTGAAACCTGATGCAGGTAAATAACTAAAATTATTTAATTTTTTATTCAGTTTTTGGTTTAGGTGTTAAAAGTAAAGCGAAATACAAGGGTCTTTTGATGTGTGGTCAAAATCGGAACTTATACCGCCATTTTATTTTTTCATTACATTTCACTGCTACTAAACAATTCTTCAATTGTTTAATAGCAGTACCCATATAGCTATCAACGTTATTCGAGCGCCAAAAGATGACTATGTGCATGACACTGGCCTTTTTAATAGGAAAAAATAAAAAAATAAAATAGAATGTCGTGGGATACCTTACCGCATTCTCGTTAATTTCTTAAAATGTTGAGAATCTTTATCTAACTTATGAAGCAATCAATTAGTAATTTCTTATTAAATCCTTCTGATTGCGATTCAATTATTGTTTTGAAAATGTTGAGAAAATAAATGTTAATAACAAGAAAAATAACAAAGATATCCTCTAACCTTGAAGAATGGTTAACGCAGAGAATTTTTTGAAAATAGTTATTGCACAGTGCAATGCCAAGCTGTATATTGCTATATGCTCCAGATAGACTAAAACTTTGCCCACCCTGGAAAATGAATCCAGGAACTCATGCTCAGCACTAGCGCTTGCAACCACTAGACCAATGTAGTCCTCACTTATTCTTAGCATTACATAAAACTTAAGAATTGTTTTTTGTTCATCATCATTATAATTTCAGCCAAAAGACATCCACTGCTGGACATATGCGTCCCCCAATTTGGAGGTTTAGCCATAATCGCCACGCTTGGCAGGTGGGTTGGCGATCGCAGTGTGTTGGTAAAATGCATAGAGAATGCTGCTGCCCAGTCTCTAGTAAGTGCCTTAGTCACGTTTTACAACACCCACGTGAAGAAATATGATGGTGCTATTCTTTAAATCCAGCACCACACGGCACATATAGGTACTAAGCACTCATCGAGCATGTTAGCACTATATAAAACTTAAGCATTGTTTTTTTTTGTCCAGAAATAATTAAATCTGTTTATTTTGCAGGTATCTAGTAGAAAGCCAGACGGGTTGCAGGTGTATGCGTCATGTACAGCTCAGATATGGTAGAAGCATAGCCAATGACTGTCAAGATGGATAGTCTTCACAGCTGACAACATGGTCAATTAAGTAAGTTGATTTTTAATTCATTCTTCCTGATATTTTCCTATTTCAAATAGGTTGGCAAAACTGTTGTTTATGACAGCTGCACCTCGAGGTTCCACCGGTTCATAGGTCTTGATTCCGTGAGAATATCAGGATGAATAGTATTTAATGTTTTATAACATATCATGGTCTATCCGTATGCTAAATTTCATACAAATCCGTTCTGTCGTTTTAGCTTGAAAGTGTAATAAATAGGCTTGCAATGAATAGTATATTTGGCAGTATACCGAGTATTCGGCGAGCCCCCTGACCGAATAGCCGAATATTAGGCAAAAGTATTCGGCCGGATTTTAGCGCTTGCGCTCGTTTGTTCTAACCATTCTACCGCTGTCACTGTCAAACGTCAAAAAATATAGTTTGCCAACAGCCTTGACGACATCCCGCCTCTTTTTGGGCCACTTGTTGTTAAACCCCAATTTCTCGATATTTTACTATGAAACCCATTTATGATTGTGACTATTTCGTAATTTGTACAAGTTTTCCTATTCGGTGTATAACATTTATGTAATTTGGTTCAGAATAAAACGAGTATCATTCAAATTAAAAACGAGTTTTGTTGTTTTCGTCCCATTTTTATCATTAAAGGTCCCAGAAATTTTAGTAAAAGACATATTTAACCTAACTCTTCTAAATTTTGATTACGACAATAATTCAAATACAAAGAATCCTTAACTTTTCTAATACAGAAGATGATTATGTACCTGTGTTATGTACCAATGACTACTTAAATGATTATGAGAGAAATGAAAAGATATACGTAATGAATCGTTTTTTTTTTTATTTTTACCAATTATCTCCTTAAAACAAAATATATTACTTAAGTATTCGCTATTCGGCCAAATAATATGTAGATATTCGGTATTCGGCCGAATATAATAAAAGCAGCCGAATAGGCCGAATACCGAATAGTAACCGAATATTCGTTGCAAGCCTAGTAATAAACAAACATACATACAGACATGTTTTCACTTTGCAATGTTAGTTTAGATGGTCCTGGGATCCTGTAGTCCTGATAAGTTAAAAATAAAGCCATCAACTCAGAATTTTTTCAAAGTACTGTGAATATTCATTCCAGCTGAAAGATGACCACTGCTGGACCTAAGCCCCTCACAACAACCAGTCTGGCGATGCTTATTTGTTTAGCTGTAACATAATTTGACACCTGTTGTCCCCAAAGGGTTATTCAGAGGTGTACATAACAGTATGAACAGTCAAAAATCGTGTGTTATGCATAAGTCTCATGTAATAGAGGGTGAGCCTATTGCAGCTATTCAACCTTTCCCAAATTCAGACAACAAGAAGCTACTGATATAAATGATGGAAAAACCCACTGATAGTCTGCCCAACCTGGTATCGAACACAGGAACTCATGCACTCATGCGCAGCAGTAGAGCTTTTTTTTTTTGTGGGGATATCATCGAATAACGTCTCTCGGTCTGGGTGGAGCGGGAGGGCGTGTCAGATTTTAAAATCCACTCGTGTTCCTTCAGTTGCTTATGCCAGGGCTTTTATTTCTTTTTTGGATTGGAAATCATCAAATGACTTCTCCCGCTCTGGGTGGAGTGGGAGAGCGTGTCGGACTATTACTGACTAAAACCCACCCGTGTTCCTTCAATTGCCCATGTGACAGGGTCACGGTGTCTCTTTCGAACAATTTCGCGACCCTGGAAGGCATCGGTCCTAGCAGACCCCTTCAGCGCTGCTGACATCTCTTTGAGGCGCGCGTGGAACACTACGCGCCGTCGACCCGAGCCTGGTCCTTACCGGGCGGCGGGCTACCCATTGCTCGCCGCCCGCAACTTCGCGCCTACGGTGGCCGGGAGTCCGCTGTTGACCCCGACGCCCGGGGCTTCTCCTCCTGCGGTGGCTAGGGACGTCAGAGCGCAGAGACTGCCACTCCCTCACGCACCCCGCCTCCTCCTTTGCGAGCATTACTGCTTCGCAGAAGGAGGTGACGGCGTCCCATGCCCTCTCGCTCCGTACCAGGGCTCCGGTAAGTCTTTTGAACAAATTCGCGACCCTGGCAGGAGCGGTAGAGCTTGTGACCACTATACTAACAAGGCAGTTACTGATTATAACTAGAAATAAAATAAATATTGTCTTTTTTTTTAATTTCAGGAACTTCATACCTCTGTCTCCAGAATCAATTGCTGTCAAGCTCAACATCTTCAGCTGTCTTCGCTGCTGGCTTCGAGTACTTCGCCAACAGATGGCATCACTGTCAAGCTACATATCAAGGAAAGTCTTATAGTGATACAAACATAACTGACTCGATGGCTTAAAAATGAAACTAATGAAATCACAATGATAATTTGATATGGTCTGTCTTTGCTTTGTTCACTAACAGCATTGCTGTAACTGAGACAGATATGCTTGTGGTAATGTAGGTATAGTGCTACAAGGTTCTTTTGGCGCGTGGCCAAAATTGGAACTAACGCGACCATTTTGTTTTTACAAATGTTTACCAACAGCGTCACCCTGTCATTGTCATGCGTACGCCATATGATCCGTGTACTTCATGTGCTCAATTAAAATTATCCTTAGGGCTATGTGTTTTAAAATCAGAATCCAATGTTTCTTTATTGTACAGATGCCATCACATCAAGCTACTCGAAACTGTCAAATTTTCCCAATCAATCTTGAACCTAACACTTTATAAAGAGAAAGTGGAAAATCTATTACAGAAATTTGACAGATTGTATTAGCTTTATATGCTGGCGTCTGTACATCTTTTGTTTTTATAATGTGTCTCGCAACCGGAGAGCGTATTTTAAAACACCTGCCAAAAAAGAAGTGTTATGTTTCATTTTTCGGAGTTTATTATGACGTGTGTTGAATAACTTCGGAACGCCTGGACCGATTTTAATAAGTATTTGTGACTTTCCGTCATTTTGTATTTTTAGGCGGTTGTATTGTATTTTAAATGTCGCACTTTGCCGATTTACAGTATCACACATTGATGTGTGATACTGTAAATCGGCAAAGTGCGAGTCGAACTTGCGTATTCCGTACCGATCTGTGATAATACTATTTTTATTATTTCTTGTTGAATACCTATTAACTAGAATAAGACAATGTTATACACTAGTGTTCACTTGTTAGAGCGAGCACCAAAAACGTTGAAAAATGCGTTCCTTTGGAGATTTTTCGTGTAATAATTAACTGGAGACGTGATATTGCCTGATAAGGCAAGCAAAAAGCTACAAGTGGCGCCCCCTTTTGTTAACAAGCCTCTTCCGCTAGCTGCACACTTTACCATGGTAGATAGTGGTAATTTTCAAGGCATGATCTCGACTAGTTTTTAGGTATCTGTGGCGATGTGTGGGCCCTTATTGTCTACGTAGTCGCACTTGACATTTTTGTCTTTGTGTAAATGATAAATGACTTTATTTCTGTAAGTAGCTAGGTTTGTAGAAACACTGCATGTCAATCACGACTTCATAAAACTATATGGATGCGGTCGGCGTTTCTTATCGACTAATCTGAGAAAAAAAAGCCGAAACAAACCCGTGACCACAGTCTTTTTTAAAATCCAAACATAATGTTGGCCTGATCATATAAGAACTATATGTATTCTAGATTAGCGTATGACAAGGTCTTTTGAAAAAGAACCGCACAGGAGTGGATTTGTCCAGTCAGTGCAAGCATTTGTCAGTAATTATGTTTCTCAACTCCAAACTTGGAGCTCACAGTTAAATGATACTTTATTATAACTAATTAGGTTAATTATCACATACGTTAAACTAGATGAGGTCGTTATTCTGTTGGAGTCCGCTTTCATTTTCCCAGCAACGCGAGCAGTTGTGCGGTATCAGTGGCGCTGCGTGGGCCCTCATTGCCCACTCAGTGCCACCGTCTCACGGATGTCTTGTCTCTAGATTGTTACGCTGACTGAGTCCGCTGTCATTTTCCGTTTTTTTTTTTTGACACGGACTTCTCGTAGTTAGCCCGAAGGCTTTTACTACTTAAACGGGCTTTCCCTGCGGATGACTCTAGACGCGAATCTAAGGCCTCCAGCCAGGGGCTTACAAACTAAAGGAAAAACTACAACCTAAGCGACTAAGACCTAAGGGCACCCCCTGTGGGGTTCGGACCTCGGCTTAGGGAGTCACTGATGGGGGGGATCAGCAAGGGATAGGCTGGATCTGGGTGGTCGTTAACTAAGGGCTCAGCGACGCGGGCTGGCTCATGCAAGGGTCGGGGGGGACTATTAGCTAGTCGAGAGTGTCGCGACGACGGACCTCGGCGGCGAGGTCGGTATGACGGACGTTTCGGTTTAAGTAAGGTACTGGTGGCCCTATTGCTCTCCTGGAGGAGGGTAATGGGGTCATCAGGATCGGTTAGAATATGCCGCGGACGGCGGGTCTTGCTAATGCGGGAGGGGATGTAGTTGGCTGCCGCGACAACCAGAGTGTTGCGGTGGGTTGCGGCCCTATCAAAGAAACGCTTGGAGATGCGTTTCATGAATTGGTGGATAGTCGGGAGTTTAAGATCGAGATGGAGATTAGCATTCCGAACGTACCAAGGCGAACCTGTGGCGTTGCGGAAAAAACGGTTTTGGAGGGTTTGCATCCTATGGACGTGGTGGGGTTTCGCGTGTGCAAAGACTGCACAAGCATAGGTCATAATTGGCCTTAGATACGCGGTATAAATGAGCTTTTTGCACCGAAGTGACATTTTGCTCTTTGGATTGAGAACGGGGTGTAGCCTACCGAGAGCGAAAGCGGCCCGCGAGCGGACCTTCTTTATGTGCTCAGAGAAGGAGAGATGCTGATCTAAGATCACGCCTAGATATTTGGCTCGCTTCTCCCAAGGGATCTGCTTGCCGAACATGGATAGGGGGGTCGGGGGGCGGGGTTTGAGTCGCGGTTTCGTAAAGAGAACCGCCTGACTCTTGTCGGGGTTGACCTCGATTCGCCACTTCCTGAACCAGTCGGCGAGGTCGTCGACTGCGGCCTGGAGGTACCGAATCAAGGCGTCTTGACTGCGCCCCGTGAAGTAAATGGCCGTGTCATCTGCGAACAGAGCCAACTGAGCCTTTAAACTTCTGGGGATATCGCTAGTAAATAGCGTAAAAATGAGAGGGGACAACACAGAGCCCTGAGGGACTCCTGCTCGGATAGGATGGGGGGAGGACAGTGCCCCTTCGATGCGATAGCGAAAGGTGCGGTTCGATAGAAAGTCTCGTAGGATGAGCACGAGACGGTCTGGCACTCCGAGTTGGTACAGCTTGTATAACAAGCCGTTGTACCAGACCTTGTCGAACGCTTTCGCTATGTCGAAGAAAACTGCACCCGTGAACATACCGCGTTGAAAACCAACGCTTATATGTTCGACGATACGGTGCACTTGATGGACACACGAGTGTTGGGTTCGAAAACCAAACTGCTCGTTGGGAGTGAGGCCCTTGGTTTCGGCATAATCTCTGAGTCACTTATAAATAAGTCTCTCATAGATTTTGCCGAGAACTTAAAGCAAACTAATGGGGCGATAGCTCGTGGGCTCGGTTTTGGGCTTACCGGGCTTAGGGATGCCAATAACGGTGGCTTCCTTCCACGCTTGGGGGAAAATGTTATTACTCAAGGCACCATTGAAGATGGTACACATGAGCATAATCAGGTGTGCGGGGAACAGCTTGATCACTCTGTTGGTGATGCCGTCTGATCCGGGGGCTTTGCGAGCTTTCAGACCCTTGATGATCTCGTGCACCTCGTCAGGTGTGACAGGGGGCAGGGGATCATCAGGGTCTTCAACGGGCGGGATTGAGGCTTTGCGTTCGACTTCCGCGTTTACCTTATCGACAAACGCTTGGTCTACTGGCTGCGAACTGGGTGTGCATTGGGCTTCGAGGCTATCGGCTAAGCATTCAGCCCTGTCGATATCCTCGAATGCAATGGTCGCATCGGGGCGGGTCAGGGGGGGCATAGTGGAAAACTCAGAGGATTTCAGTTTCCTCTGAAGTTCCCAGAAAGCGAGATGAGTCGGCTCTAGTTCGCCCACCATCTTGTCCCAGTTAGTGTCACGCAGCTCAGTCACACGTGTCCTTACAGCACGCTGTAAGTAACGCATGTGAGCTTTGTTAGCGTCACAGGGAAAGTTGCTGTAGGCACGAACGGCCGCGTTCTTCTCTGTCAGCAGATCACGTACATCGTCGGGGAGCTTCCATTTACGGTCACACGTATCTGGAACCTCCCGTGAACTTTCGTTCACGATCGATTGTACGTGCTCCGTGAGAGAGTCGATCGCGGCCGTTGTGTCGGCGACAGAGTCGAACTGATCTGGGATAGAGTCTAAGTGATGTGACGTGTTAGATTGTAAGCGTTCGCTTACTTTCTTCCAGTCAGTGATCACTTTAGTGGCGGGGGGTTGAGAGGGGTCGCGAGTACCTAATCGGGGGGCCAGGTTCATGACTACTGGTCGATGATCAGAGTCGAGTTCGTGGATAGCCTCTATAGAATCCAACCTTAAGTTGATATTCTTAAGGAGTGCTATATCAAGAACGTCGGGTAACTGATCGGGGTCGAAAGGAAAATGAGTGGGAGTCATCGGGGCGGTGACGTCAAAGTTCATGGTAGAACAGAGATTAAAGAGTTGTCTACCTCTGGTCGAGGTCCTGGTGCTATTCCAGGCGGGATGTTTGGCGTTGAGATCGCCCGCTATGATAACGGAGTCACTCATGCCGAAAAGTTCGGAGAGGTCATTAGTGAGGAGTTGAGGGTCCTCGGAACCGTCTGGGGGAGGGAAGTAAGCCGACACGATAGTGATTGGCTGGTGGCCTGTCAGTGCTAACCGACAGGCCGAAACTTCTAATCGGGAGAGTTGGGGGGGATCCATAGGTATGCAGTACAGGGACTTCCTATAGTATATGAGGGTGCCGCCTCTATGACAACGTGACCTGTCGTTGCGTACTAAACGATAGTTTGCAATTTTCGGGTCACGATGGTGAGGTTTTAGGAACGACTCTTGAATGAGTAAAATGTCTACGTGATGGTCGCGGAGGAACGTGGCGATCTCATCACGTTGGCCGTGAATGCCGTTGGCATTAAAGAAGCCTAGCTTTAGGAAACGGGGTTTTTGTCTAGTTAATATTCCGCGACTATCCATAATGGGGGCGTTGGGAGTTCATAACGTGGAGTGCTTGCGTGATCTCTGGATACGCAGCATATATGGATTGGATACGGAACAGGTTGCCGCCGGCGGCAACTAGTTCCTGGGCCATCTGTTGGGCACGCGGGGAGAGGAACGAAGGTCCCGGCAATGACGTTAAACGCATTGAGGGGAGCCTGACCTTTCCTCTGTACTGGGGTTGGTCCTGCCATAGGGGCAGTGGGAGGGGCCGCGGCGCGGGCGGGGGGAGCGGTCGCGGGAAAACCGGGGGGCGTAAGGGGCGCTGGTACGCGGGTCCACTAAGGGAGGGATGGGGGCGGGCTTTGGCCTGGAGGAGGCCAGTGCGGGGAACTCCTTCTGGGAACTCAAAAGAGGCCATTGGGAGGGACGTTGAGGGGCCAATCTCGCGGGGAGTTTGGCCGAGGGGGATTCCCTTTTCTGGCGAGCGTCGAAACGTTGCGCCAATTTAGGGGACGATGACTTGGGGGCTTTCGGGCAGCCCCGGTAGTTTGCCGGATGACCGGACTCTTTGCAGAGCACACAACTAGGTGGCTCGGTGCAGAGAGTGCGGTCTTTGGGCCGGGTACAATCTGCTGTACCATGTTCTCCCAGGCACTTGACGCACCTGGGAGTGGCGTAACAGTTGTACGCTGAGTGCCCGTAAAGTTGGCATCTATGGCACTGGCCAATGATGTTCGACTTACGGGGCTTTTCGATGATGAGACCAGACAGATTGCAGACTGCCTTGACTTTGAAAATGGGGTGGTGACCCTCCGTGGGAGGGCACACCACCCAAAGACCATATCACCCAGGACCATATCAAAGGCAATGCCTTGCCTGGATCTGTGCATCCTATGGACCTCTGTGACAGGCACGTTCTGCCTTTCGAGGTCTGCTTTGATTTCGCTGGTGGCGATTTCGCAGGGGATCCTGCGGATCACCACCCTGGTCAGACGCTCCTCGGGCAAGGAATACGTGTGGAAGGACACGTTCCTGGCAGAGAGGAGCCTGGTCAGCTCGCGATAATCGGTCGAGGTCGGTACCGATACCTTAATGCCCTGCTGGGTGGCACGGGCACTGGTATAGTTGACCCTCTGGTCAACGCATCATTTGGACACCTCCGTCCACTTGGCCTTGTCCTGTATAAATACAGGGGGCGGTGGAGGGAGTTTCCTGGCGGTGGTTGAGCCAGAGGGCACGGACGGGGCGCTGGATTTAGCGCGGGGCGCGGCAACCTTCGCGGAGGTTGAAGGCGAGGGGCGGGAGGGGGACGCGTTGGCGGCGGTCGCCGGCGACGTGGAGGGGATGGACGCGGTCGCGGTGGCGGGGGTCGCCTGCGTAGCGGGGTGGGGGGGGTTCGCGGTGGCGGAGGTCGCCTGCGGGGTGGGGGCGCGAGACGGAGGAGCGGAGTCCTCAGCTATGATTTTAGCGGCCGGGGCTGAGCTGCTCGCCTTATTCTTTTTGCGCTTGCTCCCTTTGCCCTTTGTATGGGAGACGAGCTCGTACGTCTCTGCGTCCGAGGACGAAGAGGAGTGCGAGTCCGTCTGGGGAGTGAGCGCGGCGGTATCGGAAGGAGTTGTGGGTACATCCTCCGTGTTCATTTGACACGGTTCATCGGTGGCGGCTGGGGCCTCGAGGGCATCGCTGAAGTCAGCGATGCCCGGGCTGGGCGGAATTGCGAGCTGCTCAGCTCTGTACAACTCGGAGAATTCGGCAGCGAAATCTTTGTTTTTCTTTATCAATAAAAGAAAAACAGAGACCACAGCCCCGACCTCCGAGTGCTCAATGCTAAGCTGACTCGCAAGTTCAGCCAGGAGCGCCTCGATTCTTGCTGGTCTCTCCGTAGGATCCATGGGTTTATCCATGGCGGAGAGGAGGGGGGACCTAATCACTCATGAGAGTGATCCTGACCAAAACCCTACTCCTACGTAGCCTAATCCCCGGTGGGTTGCCGGGGGTGAGTGTTACACTCCCTGTCGGGTATAGACAGGGAGGTGAACCTGGTGAGCCCTAAGAGTGTCCCCCGTCGCCAATCTTATTGTGCGAACGGGTTCCTAACCGGTCATGCGATGGGTACTGAAGGTACCCGACCAGTCTAGTGCGGGGGGTATAGATATAACCGCGGCACTAGTACGCGGCTGTGGAGGGAAGACTGTCACCGGGGCTGACGAGGGAAGCCCCCAAGGCCAGCGATCCGGGACCTGTCCAACTTTCGTCTAGCACTGAAGGGGATAGACGGGTGCGTTGGGTCTGCACCCACTCGGCTTCGTTGGCACCGTTAAGGTATCCACCGAGTGACCACGAAACTGTGGATTTGCCCTGAAGGGGCCACAACACAACACACGTTTTTGACGATTTTCTGACGAATCAGAAATACCACTGTCTTGCGAACAAGACAGTACGGTTTTAGACTGAATCTGAAGAAACAAGAATCCGAATTTTGCGATTTAAATAAATTTAAATCGCAAAATAGCGGAGAGTAGTCGGGGCGACTACGCAGCGTGGCGCACGGAGCACAACTGACGGGCGAACGAGCGGCGGGCGGAGGAGGGGATACGCGCAGCGGAGCGGCAGCGTAACGACCTTCCAAGGCGGGCGTCGAGCGTAGAATGTCTGCCGCCGTACCGGCCCGGTTCGCGATATTTATACGCGCGCCGCGTGGCTGTGTTAGCGGGAGGGGTGCACAGATAACGAAACGTTATTCACAAAACGCGCAAGCGCGCTCGCGCGTGCTTCGCTTACACACTGCTCCACGACTATTACGGGGTGGGTAGAGATGAACGTTCAGTTCATAATATTTTATCGTTTACTTTTTTATTTATTCACTTTACACCTACGTTAACGTGATATACGAGCGTAAATACTTTATGTAATATAGATAGCCATGAAATATATAAAATACAATATGAAGCTGCACCTAACTAACCGGTAAACCTAACAACAAATAACCAATGCGATTTTCATTTATTTATTTTTGAATATGTAATGAAATTCATACTGTTGTTTAAGTTTCATTATTTACCCCTTATTTACTTTAGAGAGGGTCTATTGTAAGCATGATTTTTTTTTTTGCAGATTACTTACCTTTGTGGACTGACTAGACTTTAAGTTTCCTTTATGTTATCAATTATAATGACATATTCTCAGAGGAAGTAGAGATCACTGTGCCGACTCGGCCTATCGCTAATTTTGGACGCGTTAAAAATAACGCGTCCATGTGAGTGGTTGCTATGAGTGTCTCTGAAGGCGCGCCGCGACGTTGAGTTAGTATCAACGCCGCTTTCTTCACGACATCTTGGCGGTCTGTCCCCGTCAGGTGAGACCCACGGTTACCCGGGGGAGGCCCGCCGAGAGACGACCAGCGACAAGATGCCGACTCGACGCTCCTACAGAGTAAAGTGCGCGCCCCCGCTTATCCCGTTTTCCAGAGCAAGCCGGTAGCGGTCTAAGCTAAGGGGCAGTATGTGCGTATGGGCGGCAGTGTACTGTTGTGACACCGCCCATGTTAACGCGACACGCGGGCCCGTCCGCGCGCACGTGTGTGTCTTGGCGCCTGTTAAGAGGTGGGTGTCTGATTTCGTTACGTGACATGCCTATATTAACTTAGAACACGCCACGCAGCGAGTGTGTGTTGGGTGTGGAGTTCTATTTGTCTAGGTAAGCCGCGTGTAACCTGGATGCGACTTACCCGGGAGTCAAATCCGGTCATGGTGTCAGTCGTCCCTGACCAGGTCGCGGGGCAGAGGTCTCGCGTCAGGGGGCCGCGTATGCCAGGGCGCGATCTGCTTGACATGCGGCCAATCAGACGCGTCGGCACGCGCGAACATCCCCTTCGCGAGGCGCCGCACATGATCATCCAGGCTCTCGATCCCGAGATCCCGCTGGATGATATCGTTCCTCACGTAGCGAGGAGCGTTCACTATAGTCCGCAGCGCCAGATGTTGTTGGGTGCGGAGCAACTTCCGGCTCGACTCGCTCGTGAGGGCGAACCAAGCGGGAGCGGCGTACGTCAGTACCGGGCGCACGTACATTTTGTACACGCCCAGCTTGACGCGCGCCGGGAGTCGGGACGAGAGCACGGGCCGGAGGAGATAGCGGGCGACTCTCCCCTTGGCAGCGACCTGGCGGACGTGCTGACCCATGGTGAGCCGACGATCGATGGTCACCCCCAGGTACTTGACCCGGGGCGCCCACGCGATGTCGGCTCCTTGTAGTTTCAAGGGTGGTGGGAGCTGGACGTGGCCGGTGATTATGGCCTGCGTCTTACCCACGTTCACCGATAGTCGCCATTTGGCGAGCCACTCGGGAAGGAGGTCTAGCGCTCGCTGCATTTTGACGGCCGCGTACTTCGCATTAAGCGAGGTAGAGATGTACGCGGCGTCGTCCGCATACAGCGCGAGCATCACATCCGGAGTGGTGGGGATGTCGTCGGTGTAACGTAGGTAACACGCCGGCGAGACACAGCTGCCCTGCGGTACGCCCGCGAGCACCGGCCTGGCGCTGGAAAGCGCCCCATCGACCACCACCCTGAAAGTCCTGTTAGAGAGGAAAGTAGAGATCACTTTAACAACGCGACGGGGCGCGTCAGTGGTGGCCATCTTGTAAATAAGTCCTTCGTGCCACACACGGTCGAAGGCCTTCTCCATGTCGAGGAATACTGCTACCGCGTATTCCTTCTTATTTCGCGCAGCTGCGAGGTGGTGCAGTACCCTCGACAGCTGGAGCGTCGTGCTATGCTCCGCCCGAAACCCGAACTGTTCCGGGCGCGGCGTCGTGTGCGGGAGGAGATGTCGCAGCAGGAGTGCTTCGAACACCTTGGAGACTGTCGGCAGCAGGGTGATCGGCCGATAGCTCTCCGGCTTCAGCACGTTCTTTCCCGCCTTAGGCAGCATTACGACGCGCCCTTCCTTCCACGAGTCGGGGAAGGTGCCGGTGCGCAGTATCGCCGTGAACAGGCGCGCCAGCGCCGCTACCATTCGGTACGGAAGGTTGCGCAGCACTGTATTGGTGATACCGTCAGCACCGGGGGCCTTCCTGGGCTTCGTCCTCAGGATGGCGCGTCGCACTGCGTTGGGCGAGAAGAAGATCGGCTCTTCATCGGGAGCTATCGGCGAGGCGAAGTAGTCTCCCAGGTGTTTCTCGACTGCTGCGACATGGTCTGTGTCGAGAGTCGGGTTGGGGCGGAACTGACGCTCCAGGTGTTCGGCGAAGACCTCCGCCCGGTCCTCCGCTACGTACTTGAGCGCCCCGTCGCTGTTCAGCAAGGGACGCACCGGGGCTGGGGTGTTCGAGAGTTGGCCGCACAACTTGTGGATCGACGGCCAACTTTCCGCCGCCTCGTCAATCCGGTCCTCCCAGCCCGCGGCGGTCTGGGCCTGCAACTCGGCCTTGACCTTCTCCGCGAGACGGTTTAGCTGCGTCTTCATGGTGGGGCAGCGGAGCTGTTGCCATTGCTTGCGTAGACGCCACTTCTCGGCGATCATCCTCGACAGCCGCGGAGGTAGAGGCGGTAGTAGCCCCCTCTCACGCGGCTGTACAGTAGTCGCCGTTTGAAAGGCGCTCTGTATGCAAGCAGTGACGTCACACGCCGCCCTGTCAACGTCCGCGGAGGTAGCGATAGGCCGAGTCGGCACAGCGATCTCTACTTCCTCTGAGAATCGGGTCCAGTCGGTACATCGACGTGGTGCCAGGGGTTTCAGACGGGTCGGCACACCCGAAAGGACGACGAGTACAGGGTGATGGTCCGACTGTAACTCGTCATCAATCACGTGCTGCGTGATCTGGCAGTGTAGCCCTCGGTGGACCACAATGTCCAGCACGTCCGGCATGTAGGTCTGTGCGTCCGGGTAATGGGTTGGTGTCTCTGGGCCGGACACTGTGTAACCGAAGGCTTCGGCATCAGCTAGAAGCCGTCTTCCCCCGGTATTCGTGCGGCACGAGTTCCACGCCGGGTGCTTGCAATTCAAGTCACCGGCGAGGAGAGTGGGACGCGTAGAGCCGGATATAAGGGCCCGCAACTCAGATGTATCCAAGTGGGTCGCGGGCGGCTTATAACAAGCGTACATATCTATGTCCTCGCCGGCTACGTGCAGCTGTACACCCAGCGCGTAAAACGTGCCGAGTGACGGCGAGGGGAGCTCTTGGTGGACGACTCTTCGCCTTACCAGTACCGCCAGACCACGGTAATTCTGGTGAGCCGACCGCTCGTCCTGTCTATAAACGAGATACCCCGGGAATCTGATCCTGTCCCCGGGGCCCAGCAGCGTCTCGCTTATTAACGCCACGTCGACGTCCTGTTCCCTCAGGAGGTGGCGGAGGGGGGCGACCTTGTCCCGAAGGCCGCGGGCGTTCCAGTGGATCACCCTCAACGGTCTAGCCATGGTACAGGGTGAGTAACTTGGCCAGACCGTCGAGGATGACGGTCTCTACATTTTGGCCCTGCCTGATGGCCTTAATCAGGTCTTTTAGCAGCTGGATCGCACAGGCCGTGAAATCACTCCTGGTGGTGCCAGGAGTCCGAGTTGTGGTGCGCGGCGGTGCGGCGTGGGCGTTGACGTCGGCAGCGCCGCGACTCGGTTTGGGCTCGGGGTATTTGTTCATGTTCTTGTTTTTCTTCAGTGGGACCGGTCGCGGCGCTGTGCCGGCGCTGGTGGTGGGCACCACCTCCTCGGCCTGTGCCCCGCTGGTGGCAGGGCCAGCCCTCGGGACAACTGGTTCCTCGGTTGTAATAGTCGCCGCGGGGGGTTTGGGCTTCTTGCCTTTCCCTTTTCCCCCGCGCCTCTTCTTCCTCCGCCTTGTGGAGGGCGGCTGCGTGTTTCTTGGCGTGGGCCCGTTGGCCGCCGCCATCAGTGTTGATGCGCCCGGTGGCCCTTCTGGCTCCACTTGCCTCTCGGTGGCCGCCAAGGGCCGGCGTGTGGAGGCGGATTTGGCGGCGGTCCCCGCCCGCCTGTTGCGTATTTCCGCTTGGTAGGCGGGGCACTTTATATTGCACGCGGGATGCGGGCCACCACAGTTGATACAGGTGGCCGGCTCCTCCCGCGGGCGCGGACAGTCTCTCGCCGTGTGCTCGCCCCCGCATCGCACACAGGCGAGCGGGCGGTGACACTGGTGCGAGCTGTGACGGAATTGCTGGCACCGGTGGCACTGAGCGGGCCCACGCTTCCCACGCCAGGCCTCGATTTTGACACCCCGCATCATCATGAAGATGGTGGTGTCATAAATGGCCCGGACGTCTGGGGTCTTCTTTAATATGGCGTGGAACACGCAACCGGGTCTTCCTTGTGCGCCCTTAATATGGCGCACGTACTCCGGTTGGTATCCCATCGCACGCAGCTCCTCCTCAATCTCCTGGGGGTCGGTATCCGCAGGCAGCCCCCTTATGGCCACCTTTAGGTTCTTCTCCGCCGGTAGGGAGTAGGCGAACCAGGCGACGCCCTCTTCCTTTTCCAGGCCCGTCAGGTACCTCTGGACCAGCCTGTACTCCTCCTCCGAGTCAGGGGTAAAACGTACCCCCCCCCCCCCCCCGTAAGGCCGAGCGTTAGGAGGCCGGCCCAGCTTGGCGGCGATGGCCCGGAAATGTGTTGCCCAGTTCGGCAACTTCTCCACTACCAGCGGAGGATATCTTAACTTTTTAATTCTCTTACCTGCTGGGGCCGTCGTCGTCGCGGCGCCAGAGGCAGTGGTGGCAGCAGGTGTGGCAGCAGGGGTGGTGGGGGGCCGCGCAGCGGCGCTGGACCCAATTCCTCCGCTCCGGGTGGACGCCGTCGGAGAAGGCGTAAGGCGCGCCGCGTCGGCAAAGGTGGGCGACGCGGGCGTGTCCCGACCCCGCGGAGCGCTGTCGCGCTGTGGCCGCGGCGGGTCGAGGCAGTATCTCTTCGCCTCCTCCTCGTTGTCTCCCGAGCTCCTTCTTCTTCGATGTCGCTGGGGCTTCGGGTCCAATTGAAATTCGAAACCGAACCCCAACGACGGCGTCGGTGAGAAGGCCGGGGTGGCCGCATCGGCCTCCGCTTCTCCCACGTAGGGCCGCTGTCCGGATCGCGGCGTCGTATCGTACGACATGTTGCTGCGACCGGAGCCGGCCGAGCCCGCGGACGCCAGCGACATGCTCGATCCCGCATGGGACGAGCACGCCGACATCATCGCGGGCGAGTCAAAAGCGGAGGCTCGCGGGGGTGCGGGCGAGTCCGGTGCGTGAGGCACTGCTCGCACCGGGCGGCTGTGTGGCCCCGTGCTGGCCGGACGCTCCTGCTCCCTCAACGCGCTTGGTCCCGCTGGCAAGAAGCGGGGGTCCAACGCGGAGGTGTGGGAGCTGGGCCAGCACGAGACGGCGTCGGTGCTGGTGCAGGCGGGGCGCCGCTGCGCGCCGGCGGCGAAGTAAATCGCGGCGGCGGCGCAGCGGGGCGCGCGGGTGGCGCGCGGGGGCGCGCGGAGGTCACGGTGGCGTGCGCAGGTGGCGCAGTGGCGCGCACACCGTGCGCGGACTGCGCGTGGGTCGCGCTGGAGCGCGCAGCAGGCGCGGCTGGGTGCGCCGTAGGCGCATGATGCGCCGTGGGCGCAGGGAGCGTGGGCGATGCGGCGGAGCGCCCAGTAGGCGCGGTCCGCGCGGCCGGCGCAGCGGGGCGCACAGGCGGCGCGGCGGAGCGCCCACTCGGCGCAGCGGGGCGCACGGGAGCGGGCACGCGCGCGGGCGGCGCTGCGGTGCGCGCTGGGTCGCGGCCCGAACCGGCGGCAGGACCCGGGGCCTGGATGGGCACCGGGCGAAACGCCGCGGGGCGGACGGCCACAGCGTGGTGCCGGCCCGACGACGGTGTAGGCGCAGCGCGCGCAGGCGCCAGCGTCGTCGACGGGCCCGCAGTCGCAGCGGCGCTCGTTGCCCCTCCTCCTCTTCGGGGGTCTTCCCCCCCTCCTCTTCTTGGTGCGGCCAGCGGCGCACCGGACGACGCGACGCCGATATTCGGCAGCGACGTCGCCCGGTCCAACGCCGGACGCCCCTCTTCTTCTTCTTGAGTCCCGGCATCGCGGCCCAATGAGCCGCGCTTGCCGGGCTTAGGCATCACGGGGGCTAGGCCTCCCGCGACCGCTGCAGCGGCGAGCCGCCGGGCAGCGAGCTCCCGTTTGTGTCCCCGCAGGTGCCGGCTGGTCCCTGCACTGACACAAACGGAAGGAGTTAAAAACGTAGCACTAAGGAGCACTAGTGCGGTCCGCGCAGGATGGGCAGAGACGTGTGGGATAGTCTCTGCTTGGCCACGGAGCCAATCCCACATCGAAGATGTCGTGTTGACTTCGCTACGTCCCCGTAAGGGGGCGCGGCGAGCGGCGCCGGAGCATAGCTCCCCGGCCGCGGAGGGTTCGCGGTGGCCCGCTAAGACGGGCCCCTCACTGTGTTGCCCCTTGGGCAATAGATGATTTTGGACGCGTTAAAAATAACGCGTCCATGTGAATGGTTGCTATGTGTGTCTCTGTAGGCGCGCCGCGACGTTGAGTTCCTATCAACGCCGCTTTCTTCACGACATCTTGGCGGTCTGTCCCCGCCAGGTGAGACCCCCGGTTACCCGGGGGAGGCCCGGCGAGAGACGACCAGCGACAAGATGCCGACTCGACGCTCCCACAGAGTAAAGTGCGCGCCCCCGCTTATCCCGTTTTCCAGAGCGAGCCGGTAGCGGTCTAAGCTAAGGGGCAGTATGTGCGTATGGGCGGCAGTGTACTGTTGTGACACCGCCCATGTTAACGCGACACGCGGGCCCGTCCGCGCGCACGTGTGTGTCTTGGCGCCTGTTAAGAGGTGGGTGTCTGATTTCGTTACGTGACATGCCTATATTAACTTAGAACACGCCACGCAGCGAGTGTGTGTTGGGTGTGGAGTTCTATTTGTCTAGGTAAGCCGCGTGTAACCTGGATGCGACTTACCCGGGAGTCAAATCCGGTCATGGTGTCAGTCGTCCCTGACCAGGTCGCGGGGCAGAGGTCTCGCGTCAGGGGGCCGCGTATGCCAGGGCGCGATCTGCTTGACATGCGGCCAATCAGACGCGTCGGCACGCGCGAACATCCCCTTCGCGAGGCGCCGCACATGATCATCCAGGCTCTCGATCCCGAGATCCCGCTGGATGATGTCGTTCCTCACGTAGCGAGGAGCATTCACGATGGTCCGCAGCGCCAGATGTTGTTGCGTGCGGAGCAGCTTTCGGCTCGACTCGCTCGTGAGGGCGAACCAAGCGGGGGCGGCGTACGTCAACACCGGGCGCACGTACATCTTGTACACGCCCAGCTTGACGCGCGCCGGGATTCGGGACGAGAGCACGGGCCGGAGGAGATAGCGGGCGACTCTCCCCTTGGCAGCGACCTGGCGGACGTGCTGACCCATGGTGAGCCGACGATCGATGGTCACCCCCAGGTACTTGACCCGGGGCGCCCACGCGATGTCGGCTCCTTGTAGTTTCAAGGGTGGTGGGAGCTGGACGTGGCCGGTGATTATGGCCTGCGTCTTACCCACGTTCACCGATAGTCGCCATTTGGCGAGCCACTCGGGAAGGAGCTCTAGCGCTCGCTGCATTTTGACGGCCGCGTACTTCGCATTGAGCGAGGTAGCGATGTACGCGGCGTCGTCCGCATACAGCGCGAGCATCACGTCCGGAGTGGTGGGGATGTCGTCGGTGTAACGTAGGTAACACGCCGGCGAGACACAGCTGCCCTGCGGTACGCCCGCGAGCACCGGCCTGGCGCTGGAAAGCGCCCCATCAACCACCACCCTGAAAGTTCTATTAGAGAGGAAAGTAGAGACCACCTTAACTACGCGACGGGGCGCGTCAGTGGTGGCCATCTTATAAATGAGGCCCTCATGCCACACACGGTCGAAGGCCTTCTCCATTTCGAGGAATACTGCTACCGCGTACTCCTTCTTATTGCGCGCAGCTGCGAGGTGGTGCAGTACCCTCGACAGCTGGAGCGTCGTGCTATGCTCCGCCCGAAACCCGAACTGTTCCGGGCGCGGCGTCGTGTGCGGTAGGAGATGTCGCAGCAGGAGTGCTTCGAACACCTTGGAGACTGTCGGCAGCAGGGTGATCGGCCGATAGCTCTCCGGCTTCAGCACGTTCTTTCCCGCCTTGGGCAGCATTACGACGCGCCCCTCCTTCCACGAATCGGGGAAGGTGCCGGTGCGCAGTATCGCCGTGAACAGGCGCGCTAGCGCCACTACCATTCGGTACGGCAGCCCACATGGCAGCCCACATCGAAGAAAAATTATTCAAAACTACTTATACTATGAGCGGTAACGAAACCATAGCGAGAAGTAATACGGAGCTAACGCCATCTATCGAGCTAATGGGTACTAATTAGTCACTTTCAATTAATATTACTTCGCTATGTCTTCGGTAACTCTTTCTTAACCTAAACAAAAACGTTAACTACAATGACGTCGACGATGGTACAAAGTAGTTCTACAAAATTCGCTAGATGGCGCTGACGATTTATCTTATTTTCAAGTGAAACCTTAATTATTAATATCGTATTTTATTAGTTGACTAGCTTTTTCCACCGGCTCCACCAACGTGAATGTCGAAAGTTATCTCACGGGAATGTAATCCGGATAAAAGTATCCTATGTGTCCAGGTTATAAGCTATCTGTGTACCAAATACGATTGAATACCACTCAACTGTCCATGGTTACGAAAGTAACCAAATAAAATCTTGTCGAAACGTCCATGGTTACAAAAGTAACATCTTGTAGCCTATTTATGAACTAAATGGAAGTAAGAAACAGTTATTAATTCAGTCGACATAGACTCTGAAGACACTGGGAACGATATCTTATTGTGATATTTAGCATACATACATACATAAACTTACGCCTCCTTTACATCGGGGTAGGCACAAAAACCACGTCACCTGCCTTGACCCTTAAGTACTCCTTTTGCATCGTTATGATCAACATACTTCAAATATTACTCACTAGATGGCATGTGTGCTATTCTATCAGAATATGTTTATTATTATTTTGTATCCTAACATAAACTAGTAGCGACATCTAGTACAAGCAATATAAACTAAATGGACAGCACTATGTTCTACTTAGTTTCACATTAGGTGTCTAGATGGCTCTGACTACAAGTGAATTATATAATTATTTAATATCCATAAATAGCGACATCTAGCAGACAGTGCTTAAACTAATTAAGTTAAATAAGTGTGCATAGTACTCACTAGGTGGCGTACAAGCAATATTTTTAATTCAGTTAATTTATGCCAACTTATGGGAGATAAAAAAAATACACCTACCAAGTTAAAATAATACACAAAAAAGGCTGAAAAAAGGTTAGAATCGGTTTTTTGGTGCTTACTATTAACTAATAATGAAAAGATTCATCATCATCATCATTTCAGCCGAAAGACGTCCACTGCTGGACATATGCCTCCCCCAAGCTCCACCACTTCTGTACATCGAGTGAACCTACGGGCCAACATGTTCGCCCGTACCGCCAGTGCCCTTCGCTCCCGCTCAACATCCGCAATCAAATGTCCCAAGTATTTAAACTGATGAACCCGACGAATCGGGACATAATTTATTTTTATAGGTATCACATTTACTGGACTTTTCTTGCTAACAGCCTTAAAGACCATGAGTTTGGACTTCTTCACATTATACTGGGTGTAAGGGACAGCCCTCCACAAACTGACAGAGTGCATTCAGCTCCTTATTTTGAATCATATTCCACCGGAATTTTTCTCCGGATTTTTTTAATTTCTTTTACTTTTTTTTCAACTTTTTCAGTTTTATTTCAATGTAAAATTACATTCTCTGAAAGCAGCACTCCATTTTTGTAAACAATACGGCTAAAATCAAAAAAGCAGCAATGGATGTTGAAATAATCTAACGAACGACGCGTAAAATCAGCTGTTCACTTCCCGTCTAACTACAGAGTTCATCGAACTCTTCATCGGCGATTGCACAAAGGCGGCTTTCCGAATTGATCCGAGATACATTGCGTGTGCGAAAATAAAACAAATCAGGTTTATTGGATTCCCATAACGGTCCTGAAATAATTTCTTTTACTGGTCATCTTAGTATGATATACTGAATCCACCCCATCAGTTTGTGGAGGGCTGTCCCTTACACCCGTTATAGCAACCCATGGCTGAAACGATAACTGGTTTTAAACGAAGTTATTAAAAAGGCGATTTTCTGTAATATGTATGTAGGGTATAACTTAAATTTTATAGATGACCTACTAAAGTAAATTTTAATGATAAAACGTTTTGAACTAGTGTCCTATCGTTTTGACAGTGACATTTAGGCTTAAGCCTCCTACAAACCGGCGCGACGCGGCAACGCGACGCGACACTCGTAGAACAATTTGAATTTCATGGAAATTGTTCTACAAGAATCGCGTCGCGCTGTCGCGTCGCGCCGGTCTGAATAAGCCTTTATTCAGACCGGCGCGACGCGACAACGCGACGCGATTCTTGTAGAACAATTTCCATGAAGTTCACATAAAAATTGTTCTACGAGTGTCGCGTCGCGTTGCCGCGTCGCGCCGGTTTGTAGGAGGCTTTTCTCATTTATCTGCCATAAAGGCTCGTACAGACAGGCGCGACATGCCGCGCGACCTGTCGCGGAGGCGATTCTGCGATATATCGCGACGCAACACCTTTCACACCGGCCTGGTCGTCGCGCGCGAATCGCGCGCGGTTCGCGCGCGACAAGCAGCGCGACAGCTTTTAGTACATTTTGTATGGCGTCGCGCCATGTCGCAGCGATATCACCGCGACACGGCGCGACGCCCGCGCCGTGAGAAATGGTATAAATGGCGGAACAATCTGGGCTGAGCTCAGTAGTAAACGATCTTAATCAGAGGAAGAAGGCAGGTATGTGGATGATTGCGGGTCGTAGGTTCGATTCCCTGGTCGGTCGACATAGGTACCTACTTAAGTTAGGTAATGTCACACAACCCAACCCAACTAGAGGTACCTACGCTTGAAGTACTTTTACGTAGTAGTTGTTTAAAAATCAAGTTTTGAAGTCTAGGTAATTATGTTTGATTTTTGACGGAGTTCTTAGTTTCCAATTCATGTGATTTCGGAAAAATGGCTTGGTTTTAAGTGTACTTTCCGACACGACAATTATTATGAGGAGATTAGGTACATATCGCTCATTGAATGCAAAAGGGCCACAAATCAAAAAAACATAAAGTACCTTAAATAATTATTTTAAATATTTTATGTTTTTTTAATGATCACATAACTTGTTGATATAATATATTAACACGTTATGTGATCATAAAAAAACACAAAATATTTTAAAAAATCGTGTTCTGAATTTTGTTATGGCCGTACTACACAATTTATGTTTTTTGATTTGTTGCCTTTTTGTATTCAATGAGCGATATTATGATTTTGAAATCTTATTTTACACCCTCGTAAACTACCTACGTTTAATAGGTACGCATAACTGGCGAAATGCGGGTGTAGGTAGGTACTATACGTACCGTTACCTCTGTGTAACCCTTTGGGGATTGCAGGGGCGATGTTATGTGTGTGTTTAAAAAAAAATCAGTAATTAATAACTTAATGTGTCCAATGAGTGATCTAATCTAAACTAATATTATAAAGAGGAAAGATTTGTTTGTTTGTAATGGGTAAACTCGAAAACTACTGAACCGATTTTAATTTTTTTTTTTTTCACCAATAGAAAGCTACATTATCAGCAACACTTATAGGCTATATTTTGATTTACAAAAAGAGATCCTTACGAAAATAACAAAAATGTAACCCAAGGTATCCAAAAATTGCCTATAAAAGTCATTATTTGGCGTACGCTGCTTTAACTATTGATGGTACATATAATAATGTACTACATGTTTATAGTACTCATCATTACCTATCAAAAAGTCCGCGAGGCTGTATGTCCAACTATTACAGTTAAGTCATAATAACCGCTTTTTGTTCAAGTGAGTCAGTCAAAACACGGGTAGAATCGTAAGACGATGACATTCGTATCATGATATTAATCCTTATCCAAATAAATGGTTTCATAATCGAGGCTAATTATACACATGCAATTACTCTTTAAAATATTCGAATCAGACCTTTCGTTTAGAAGTTACGACGGCTAAAAGTAAGAAAAATGCCGCGGTGTGAGCGAACAGCCCTACGCTTAGTCTATTAGTAATGATGTAGGCGAAGCCCAATAAAACAAGCTATAGTTAGTATTTATGTATCTTTATTGTTGTGGGCGACGTCCCAATGAGACTAGCTAACTTTTAACATTAATATCTCCTCTGTGGAATACCTAAACAAATACCTATACTGTTCTTTAATAAAAGTTGTAGATTTCCATGAAGATACTTACGTAAATACCAATGTATGTTTATAATCACCTGTATTACCATTGTCTTGACCTTTTGAATTCTAATTAACCTGTAATTAACCAGTAACAATAACCTGTTGGATTCTAATTAGTCTGTAATGCCTGTGTCATAGTTGTATAAAACTAATTAGAATATAGTTACCTAACTCATTGATTGTAAAGCACTAATTAGCTGTAATTAGGTATGAATATAGGTACCTAAAATATCTTATGTAGTTCGTACACGATTTTGAAAGAAGCGTACGTCCAATAGGACGAGCTACATTGTTAATCCATTATTGGATTAACAATGTAGCTCGTCCTATTGTGAAAGCAGAAACCTTGAACTCGCTTACACGTGTTTTGAAATTCTCGACAAGTTGAAACCTGTCTCTTAGGGAAAGTCCATTTTTCTCGCTCTCAATTGGCAGAGCGGCTAATCAAAGTAAAGAAATGTATACGCTACTTGCAGTAGGCAACAAAAGTTAAAAATAAACCGCCGAAAAACTGAAAAGCATAAAATAATAAACCTTAAAATTATGAGTCGGCGCGCGGCGCTTTGAGTGTTCCTTGTTCATTGATTTTTCAGCGCCGACTCAAAATGTTAAGGTTTATTATTTTATGCTTTTCAGTTTTTCGGCGGTTTAATTTTTTGTTAAAAAGTTTTTATTTTATGATTTTTTGTGGCTTTAATGTACTAATAATACTTGGCAAGGTATACCCTATCCAACAATAAAAGAATTAAGTATCAAAATCGAACTACTCTGTACAAAGTTATGCGTGTTTATACGTTACAATCAGTGAGTGAACAATCAATCATCCCCTGTTTTCCAACCCTTAGGGTTCGATTTTGTTTTCCAAATTTATATGGGACCACCTTGGGAGTATACCCTTTCCAATAGAAGAAGAATTGTCACAATCGGACCACTATGTAAAAAGTTGTGAGTGTCAGTGATTGAACAATCAATCATCCCCTGTTTTCCAACCCTTAGGGTTCGATTTTGTTTTCCAAATTTATATGGGACCACCTTGGGAGTATACCCTTTCCAATAGAAGAAGAATTGTCACAATCGGACCACTATGTAAAAAGTTATGCGTGATCATACATAAAAAAAAAAAAAAAAAATATACGCGTCGAATTGAGAACCTCCTCCGTTTTTTTTTTCGTCGGTTGATAAAAGGGCCGAGAGTCTATTTTTGGATTTAGTATTTTTACAAGTTTACACGAATCATCAAGTTACCACGTAGTGTTTGTGAAGTGGCTCCGCTGTCCACTGCTTAGTCGCGATGTACCCTATATCTAGTTAGCCAGTCTTCAAGTGTAATATAGCTAGGATTTAATTATGTGTACTGCTTATTCTGATTGTATTTTATATTGTGTGCTGTGTACTCTTTTACAACCATTTGTAGTGATTTCTGTGTAATTTTATGTGTGTCAAATATACTCAATTATTACGACATTCTGACTGGTTTAATTTCACTCTTTCGTCAAGGGAACACCGTCACCCCCGCCTACAACACCTGACTCCCGTTTTATTAACAAATGAATATACTCAAAAACTACAGAATTGATTTTAAAAGTTCTTTCACCAATAGAAAGCTGTATTATCGCTGAGTAAGACAGGCTACTTTTAATCCCGAAAAAATGCACAGTTCCTGTGAGTCACGCGGACGAAGTCGCGGGTGAAGTGCTAGTTGTAAATATAGTAACTTCTAACAAACTGCTTCGTTGGTCTAGCGGTCGCAAGTACAACAGCGCATGTCCAGGGGCTTGTAATATGCACACAGCCGCTCGCTCGTATACACACATTGACATTTGAACTCGAACTGACTCTCGCACAGCTGACAACACGCAGCTCGCACATCCTAGCGGAGACCTAGCGCTCTTACGATGAATTGGGCGCACGCTCCGCCGCGACCCATTTCAACTCGAGGTGCACCCGCCCATTTAGAAGTATTATGTAGGTATTATTATTAGTGATATATACATATTATACATAATATGTTGTGTGTTCGGGGTAGGTTTATCAACGTAATTAAACACTACTTTAAAATCTGTAGTATAAATGATTATCATCACTAATATGTAAAATACACGGCGCAATCTAGGAATGACATACATTCAGGGTTGAGGTTTGTAGATGTAGTGGACTGGCGAAGGCGTCCGAAGGGCGCGGGCCGGTGCATGGGAGACGTGACGGTCCGATCGTTATCGCGGTTCGGTCGGTAGCTTCGATCAATATTTTGATCGAAGGTCGGTAGGGATGAAGCGGCCTACGGCCGAACGAGTGCTGGGGCTCCGCTGGCAGCCCTCGGTATTTTGCAAGGTGCATACCTACAGCATAGTAAGCGGATGTACAACACGTGTTTAGCCTACCTACAAAGTATTAATTTGACAAACAAATTACTTATAATGACAAAAAAATTATAGGTGTTGGAGGCAGTCTGCTGACTGTAATATTGAAGAGACTAAACTCCCTGAAGATACGAATAAAAATGTTGGACAAAGTATTATTTTGTAATCATTGAATAATGCCAAAGCATAATTGAAAAAATGCAATTAAAAGGTGCTTTATTCTCGCGGACGCCACGCCACACAGTGGGATCGTCCCCATACAAGAGGTCGGACATAGAATCAAAAATTAAATAAAAATGTATTTCATTTAAAAAACAAAATATACAGTTGCATTCCTCTATCAAAGAACAACAAAAAATGTTCTACGATTTTTTTATTTGACCAGCACTTTAGACGCTATTCGATGAAAACTGTTATTTTTAACCCCCGACGCAAAAAGAGGGGTGTTATAAGTTTGACGTGTCTGTCTGTCTGTCTGTCTGTCTGCGTGTCTGTCTGTGGCATCATAGCTCCCGAACGGATGATGCGATTTCAAAAAAAAAAAAACGTATTAAAGGCGACTTATCTGCGAGTGTTCTTAGACATGTTTGATGAAAATCGGTTGAGCCGTTTAAAAGTTGTGGGGGGGAAAGTGGGGAAGAGTAACCGAATGTCAGCAAATATACTCGAGTGGGGTCTCAAATGAAAGCGCACTGAAAGAGAATATTGATGAATTAATCGAGAGTGTTCTTAGCTTCGTTTGATTCTACATTATATTAAGTATATACCTGTAAAAAGTACAAAATAAAAAATTAAATTTAAAATTTAAAAAACCCCCGACACAAAAACCTAATTTCCCTTTAAAAAGTAAAAAATAACTCAATCTTAAAGTACCTAAGAATGTATTAATAATTCAAAAAAAAAAAGTCGCGTTGGGGGACCGCTCCGCGAGTGCAGACGTCGTTAACTGCTTAGTTAGGTAAAAAATAAAAAAATAAATTTAAAATTTAAAAAACCCCCGACACAAAAACCTAATTTCCCTTTAAAAAGTAAAAAATAATCAAAAATAACTCAATCTTAAAGTACCTAAGAATGTATTAATAATTCAAAAAAATACGCCGCGTTGGGGGACCGCTTCAAACCTAACAATTTAATTACCAATAGTCTTATTACCTAACTAAGCAGTTAACGATGTCTGCACTCGCGGAGCGGTCCCCCAACTAATACATTATTAATACATTCTTAGGTACTTTAAGATTGAGTTATTATATGGAAACGACCACAAAAATGTATGTATCTCCTGATTCCCTCTTTGTTTCGACTTGCGGTTTTCACTACTGTTATTTACCTATTTTATGCCACATTTTCTTCAGGGACACATGGTGCCCTCCGAGCGCCCCTTCCGAGATATTTTGCCTATAGTAACTATCTTCGTTATTGTATTACTTATGGAATGGAGGTACATTAAGTATACTTATTACTGAGAATTAGTCATCCCTAAGTAGTTCCTTAAATAACAGGTGCATTTTTGAGTACTTTAATGACTTATGAACGCTTTTGTTGCAACATAACAAAAGCGTTAATGAGTCATTAAGTAACGACTACCAGTACTTTCTTAATCTAATTAGTTATTGTAATTACTATGTTAGCAGCCCTTAAGCTCTGCAGTGTGATTCGCTCATGTAATCATTGCTAGTTGCAAACTTGCTGCCCTATACCTATATGATATTTTAGTGTGTTTTGCAAATATTTTCTTTCTTCCTTTGCCGGGTAACACTTAAGTTTTTCTTTCACTAACATGTATTAGCTTGGGTATTTCGCATGACCTTCTTTAAAACTAAAGTCCCTAAGTGTGATGTAACGCCACTTGGATAACTGCATTTAAACGTAAAGAGCAAGTGCTTTGTGAGTGGGAACTTCACGAAGCAAAGTATTCTGTTTAGTTTCCAGGACATTCATGACTGTTGAGACGTGTTCAAGATTTCCCAGCAAATGTTTCATTATTCTGGCCATATATTTTTTCCGACAGACTTAAGTGCACTTTCAACAGTATGTAAAAGCTCATCTGGACGAATACAACTGGCAATATTTTCATCAACACGTCTTCTTTTCTGTCTTCTCGATAAATTTTCAAAGCGCTGGCGAGATTTTTATGTTGAAGTTGATGCATCCGATTTTAATGGACTGATTACCTCTTTTTTTTTTTTTTCAGGCTGGGAAATCATCAAATGACTTCTCCCGCTCTGGGCGGAGCGGGAGGGCGTGTCAGACTTTTACTGACTAAAACCCACCCGTGTTCCATCAGTTGCCCATGTGCCAGGGTCACGGTATCTCTTTCGAACAATCACGCGACCCCGGCAGGCATCGGTCCTAGTAGACCCCTTCACTGCTGCTGACATCTCGTTGAGGCGCGCGTGGAACACTACGCGCCGTCGATCCGAGCCTGGTCCTTACCGGGCAGCGAGCTACCCATTGCTCGCCGCCCGCAAGCTCGCGCCTACGGTGGCCGGGAGTCCGCTATCGACTCCCGACGCCCGGGGCGTCTCCTCCTGCGGCGGCTAGGGACGTGAGGGCGCAGTGACTGCCACTCCCTCACGCGCCCCGCCTCCTCCTTCGCGAGCATTACTGCTTCGCAGAAGGAGGTGACGGCTTCCCATTCCCTCTCGCTCCGTACCATGGCTCGCACCAGGGCCGGACGCGAGAGGTCGCCGCCGCCGATCGCCTCCACGAGGACACGGCGGTGCTCCGCCCAGGCAGGGCACACCTCCACCGTATGCTCCACCGTGTCCTCCAGACGATCCTCACAATGGAAACACCCGGGCGTATCCTCCCGCTTTATCCTGAACAGGAACGCACCGAAGCACCCATGCCCGGTGAGAACCTGCGTCAGGCGGAAGGTGAGGACGCCGTGGCGCCTCTCTATCCACTTCTCAAAGAGGGGACTTACCGCCGCAATTGTGGCGTGCCCTGCGCTGGGTTGCGACAATCGTACCCGCCATGTCGCCATGAGATCACACCGGAGCTCTGTCCGCCGAGCCGCGATTTGTCACGGCAGCGGAGTTTCGCCCCGGCGTTTAGCCTCCTCGCGCCACTCCCACATGTGCGCGAGGACCTTTGCCTCCAGATCCCATGGCGCCTCCAGATCCCATGGCGCTGATTACCTCTTCTGCCTCATTTTCAGCTTGTCCAGTGTGAACAATATTTTCCTTAAAGCAATTTGGCCCAATGATATCGGAACTTAACCACTCTCTTTTTGTCCATGAACAGTCAAGTAGGACAGTCGACAAGTCGACTGTCCTACTTGATCCATTTGGAGTTAATCCGATATCAAAATTGTCGACACTAGTTCTTTAGATACGACACATCATTTTCACTTAACTGGACGTTACTATTCGACTTCATTGTGTTAAATAAATTTTCATGGTCACAAAGATCTGTATGATTACGAAGAGCAACATAAAGAACTCTAGATAAGTAGGAAACCCACGGAAATCCATAATGAGAACACTTGGTAGAGGTTGTAATTACAGCTAAATTATATTTGCAAAACATACTAAAATATTTAGAGCAGCTAGTTGGCAACTAGCAATGAATTTGATAAGCTAATGATGACATGAGCCAATCACACTGCAGAGCTAAAGGGCTGCTAACATAGTAATTACAATAACTAATTAGATTAAGAAAGTACTGGTAGTCGTTACTTAATGACTCATTAACGCCTTTGTTATGTTGCAACAAAAGCGTTCATAAATCATTAAAGTACTCAAAAATGCACCTGTTATTTAAGGAACTACTTAGGGATGACTAATTCTCAGTAATAAGTATACTTAATGTATGTACCTCCATTCCATAAGTAATACAATAACAAAGATAGTTACTATAGGCAAAATATCTCGGAAGGGGCGCTCGGGGGGCACCATGTGTCCTTGAAGAAAATGTGGCATAAAATAGGGTAAATAACAGTAGTGAAAACCGCAAGTCGAAACAAAGAGGGAATCAGGAGATACATACATTTATGTGGTCGTTTCCATACATAAATAACAGTTTTCATCGAATAGCGCCTAAAGTGCTGGTCAAATAAAAAAATTGTAGAACATTTTTTGTTATTCTTTAATAGAGGAATGCAACTGTATATTTTGTTTTTTTTTTTTAAATTAAATACTTTTTAAATTTTTGATTCTATGTCCGACCTCTTGTATGGGGACGATCCACTGTGCGCCGTTCGCATAGAAGCCTCCGCTGCAGTTGCAGTGCCACGCCTTTTATCTCACGAAGCAACGCATTTTGGTAACCAAGTGTACAACCACATGCGTGAAGACGAGTAGTGTCAGCACATAACACACACACGCACGCAAACACACTTTGGCCATGTCTAGGACGAGTCGGAAGTCGGACGGTACCACGGATAAATAAGACGATACCGTCAGCTCCTGCAGTTAAACACACAACTCGCTTTATGTCAATTATTTCCTCACTACTGCTCTCAAACCGGTGTCAAACTGTCTTAGAACCAAAAAATTCGAAAACATGGGGCACATATGGCCCAGCCGGGTCCGCGTGGTGGATTAAGGCCCACTCCCTCTCTGTGAGAGGAGGCCTGTGTCCGGTTGTGGGAATATTATAGGCTGATGAAGAGATATACATAATGTAATGTGGATGTTTAAAGGCTAAAAATATTTCTGTATTATATGCGATCGTAACAAACATGATTAAAGTCATTCATACAACCCTCTAAATTCATTTAATTAAATTGAATGAATATTTCATCATTCAGCTAAAGTAAGATATCGCGGACCAATTCGGTTTTTCCTCAGCACTAAAATTTTTTAACAAGATCGGTGTGGTTCGTCCGTTGTACGACTAGGGTTGCCAGATGAGTCGCGAAAAAATACCGGACAACCCCAAACAGGGGGGAGGGGGGGTGTGCTAGGTCGCAAAAAATACCGTTTTTATACTAATATTTTATTTTAATTAATCAACATCATATAAATGAACTTAATTAGCATTAGTAACAAAATATAATGCAGTCATAAGATACAGACAGCGAGCGAGGAGTGCGCGCGAATTTTGCGTTTGAGGGATTTCATATGCCTACTTTTGTAGGCGCTTGTGACCAGTAGTACCGACTTTCCTCAAAATACCGGACATTGTTCTGTCCGGTATGACCATTTATTGTTTACCGGACAGGCCTCGAAAATACCGGACTGTACGTGTAGTGGACGAATGGGATGTGATCAACACCCTTACTCGCCCTGGGACTTCTCCCACGTTTTTGACGTGCTTCCCTACTTACCTAATTGCGCGGGTAGTACACGTCACCACGCACCCCTGAATGCGTAATGACGGTACGGTCGACCAAGACCTCGGGAGACTAAACGTTTTTGACTGTACTCTGATAGAAACGAAATAAAACACTTTTCTCCTAGTACGTCTTGTCCATAGATTTCGGCTTGTTTTTTCGTTGTGCTTCTTCAACGGCTGAGCTGCGACTAAATGGGCCCGTTTTTTTTTTTTGTAGTACATCTCGTAGTTAACCTGAAAGATTTTTACTAAGAACTTAAACGGATTGTAGCCCGGCGAGTTCTACATTCCACGCTCGACCTCCGCAGCGAACGGACGTGTTGTTACCGCGCTCGCCGCTCCGCCGCCCGCGCCCCCCACCACTCCGCCGCTGTGAAAGTTCAGTTCAGTGTTGTGTCTGCTGCGCAACGCTCCGCATCGTAGTCGCTCCGGCTACCCAATTGGCGATCGAAAATTTATTTTCGATCGTGAATTGTCTCAAAACTGTCTTTTTCAAGACAATTGTTTCTTTATTTGGATACCGTCTAAAACGTAGTGGCCCCTTCTGGGCAAATCCACAGTTTCGTGGTCCTCGGTGGAAACCTCACGGTGTCAACGAAACCGAGTGGGTGCTGACCCAACGCACCCGCCTATCCCCTTCAGGGCTAGGCGTAAGTTTGGACGGGTCCCGGATCGCTGGCCTTGGGGGCTTCCCTCGTCAGTCCCGGTGACAGTATTCCTTCCACAGCCGCGTACTAGTGCCGCGGGTATTTCTATACCCCCCGCACTAGACTGGTCAGGGTATCTCTATACCCATCCGCACTGACCGGTTAGGGCCCCGTCGCACAATAAGATTGGCGACGGCACACACAGATTAGGGCTCACGCAGTAGGTCACACCTCCCTGTCTATACCCGACAGGGAGTGCTACTCACCCCCGGGCACACCCACCCGGGGATTAGGGCTTGTTAGGTGTTAGGCGCTCCGATGAGCGAATAGGGTTCCCATTTCCCAACCATGTTGGGCTCGAAGGTCGCCGAGTGGAGCTCAAAAGAGCGAGAAAGTTTTTTCTCGCTCTGCGAGCTCTTCATGGACGACCCCGAGTTGAAGGGGTTGTTCAAACGTCTGTCAAAGCGCGCCCTGGTTGCCCAAGCGCACACCATCGCCGCCGAGGCCGCTCCGACTTCAGAGACTAGCGTCGCTACTTTTAGCGAAGCTCTAGAGTCTCCCCCCGTGCCCAGCTCTCAGGTGCCCATTTCGATGGACACCGAAGAGGTCTCCTCTGGCGAGGAGGAAAACCGAGCAGCAGACTCGGTCTCCTCCTCCTCGTCGGACGAGGAACAATTCACGCTAGTTTCCCATGGCAAGGGAAACAAGCGTAAAAAGACTAACTCTAGCGCCGCCCCGGCCGCAAAGTTCGCCGCGATCGAGGAATCGTCCCCTCCCTCGCGTGCTCCCACCCCGCAGGCTAACGCCGCGTCCATCCCCACCCCTAAAGCGTCAACCTCCGCAAAGATTGTCGCTCCCCGCGACATTGCCCCCACCCCTCCGGTCAACAAGACCGCTAAAAAGATCCCTCCCCCGCCCCCTGTATTTATACAGGACAAGGCGAAGTGGACGGAGATCTCCAAGTGGTGAGTTGACCAGAGGGTCAACTTCACTAATGCCCGCTCTACCCAGCAGGGCATTAAAGTCCAGACCCCTACGTCACGAGACTTTCGTGACCTGACCAAACTCCTCAGTGCACGTAATGTGTCCTATCACACTTACGCCCTGCCTGAGGAGCGTCAAACCAGGGTGGTGATCCGACGGATCCCCGTAGAGATCGCCACGGAAGAAATCAAGGCCGACCTCGAGGCACAAAACGTGCCCGTAGATGAGGTCCATCGAATGCACCGGGCCAGACATGGTCCGGCATTCGACATGGTTTTAGTAGTGTGCCCTCCCACCGAGGGTCACCACCCTATCTTTAGGATCAAGGCTGTCTGCAGTCTCACGGGCATCCGCATTGAGAAGCCCCGGAAAACTGGCAATTGGCCAATGCCATAGGTGCCAGCTTTACGGGCACTCACAGCATCACTGTTTCGCAACCCCCAGGTGCGTAAAGTGCTTGGGGAATCACGGAACAGTGGATTGCCCCCGTCCCAAAGACCGAGCCCTCTGCACAGAGCCACCCAGCTGTGTTCTCTGTGGAGAGGCCGGCCACCCCGCCAACTACCGGGGCTGCCCCAAGGCCCCGAAATCTTCCTCCTCGAAACTGGCGAAGCGCGCCAACGCTCGCCAGCTAAGAGAAGCCCCCTCTTCCAAACTTCCAGAGAGGTTGAGTCCCCAGAGACCCAGCCCCTGGAATCACTGGAACCAAGGGAACCACATGCAGGCATTCCCTGCATTAGGTCCTCCCAAGCCCTCTCCCGCTGGGATCCCCGCGTTATTGGACCCGCGTCCCAACGCCCCAGCCCCCCCCCCCTGCGCCCCCCGCAAAGCCCGTTAAGCCCTTGGCCGCTCCCGCCGCCAAACCCGCACCCCCTGCTCCCCGTCCCGTAGCACCCCCATCTGGAGCAAAGGTGAACCCCCTAGATGCTTTTAACATCATCTCGGGTACGTTCACAACGTTCTTTTCCCCCAGAGCCCAACGTATGGCCCAGGAGCTAGTCGACGCAGCACGCGCCGGCAACCTGCTCCAAATCCAGGCCATCTACAACGCGTATCCGGAGATTACGCAGGCCCTTGTCTCCCTCTCTACTCAAGCCCCCCATTATGGATAGTCGAGTACTAGCGAGAACCAAACCCCGATCCCTAAAGTTAGGTTTTTTCAATGCCAATGGCATACTCAACCAACGTGATGAGATCGCCACTTTCCTCCGCGACCATCAATTAGACATTCTACTCATTCAAGAGTCCTTCCTTAAACCGAATCATCGCGACCCGAAAATTGCCAACTATCGCTTAGTTCGCAATGACAGGACGCGCTGCCACAAAGGCGGCACCCTCATTTATTATAGGAAGTCCCTGTACTGCATCCCCATGGACCCTCCCCCCCTCTCCCGTTTAGAAGTTTCGATCTGTCATTTAGGAATGACAGGTCATCAGCCGATCACTCTGGTATCGGCCTATCTTGCCCCTCAGTCCTCGACGGAGAACTACCAACTCCTCACGGACGACCTCGATCTACTTCTTGGCTTGAGTGAGTCCGTTATAATAGCGGGCGATCTCAACGCCAAACACCCAGCCTGGAACAGTTCTAGGACTTCGACCAGTGGACGACACCTGTTCGACCTCTGTTCCACCCTCCACTTTGACGTCATCGCCCCGATGACCCCTACCCATTTCCCCCATGATCCCACCCACGTCGCAGACGTCCTCGATATAGCTCTTCTTAAGAATATCAGCCTTAGGCTGGATTCTATAGAAGCTATACCCGAGCTCGACTCCGACCATAGGCCGGTAGTCATGCACCTGGCCTCCCGCTTAGGTTCCCACGATCCCACCCAACCCCCCGCTACTAAAGTGATCACGGACTGGAGGAAAGTCAGCGAAAAGCTGAAAGCCACCACGTCCCCTCACTTAGATTCCATCCCGGATCACTTCGATTCGATCGCTGACACAATGGCCGCGATCGACTCATTCACAGAGCACGTACAATCGGTCTTGAACGAATGTTCAAGGGAAGTTCCAGAGTTGGGAGACCAACGCTGGAAACTTCCGGACGATGTACGGGCTCTGCTGAATGAGAAGAACGCGGCCGTTCGTGCCTACAGCAACTTTCCCTGCGACGCGAACAGGGCTCACTTGCGTCACTTACAGCGTGCTGTAAGGACACGCATTGAGGAGCTACGTTCCGCCCGGTTGGGAAAAGATGCTGGGCGATTTAGAACCGACCCACCAGGCATTCTGGGAGCTTCAGAGGAAACTCAAATCCAAAGAAGTCACCACAATGCCCCCCCTGATCCGCCCCGATGCGACACTTGCATTCGAGGATGCCGACAAGGCCGAGTGCCTAGCCGACAGCCTCGAGGCACAATGCTCGCCTAGCTTACTGCCAGTAGACCCAGATCACCTCGCTGAGGTCGATGCTGAGGTCGAGCGCAGAGCTTCACTCCCGCCCGTTGAAGACCCAGATGAGCCCTTGCCCCCCGTCACACCTGACGAGGTGCATGAGCTCATCAAAGGTCTCAAATCCCGCAAGGCCCCCGGATCAGACGGTATCACCAATAGGGTGTTCCAGCTGTTCCCCGCGCACTTGATCATGCTCATGTGTACCATCTTCAATGGTGCCCTGAGCAACAATATTTTCCCACAGGCTTGGAAGGAAGCCACAGTCATTGGCATCCCAAAGCCCGGCAAACCGAAGGCGGAGCCTTCGAGCTACCACCCCATCAGTTTGCTCAACGTGCTCGGCAAAATCTATGAGAGGCTTATTTATAAGCGTCTCAGAGATTACGCCGAGACAAAGGGCCTCATCCCTAACGAGCAGTTTGGTTTTCGAACCCAACACTCGTGTGTCCATCAAGTGCACCGTATCGTCGAACATATAAGCGTTGGTTTCCAACGCGGTATGTTCACGGGTGCAGTTTTCTTCGACATAGCGAAAGCGTTCGACAAGGTCTGGCACAACGGCTTGTTATACAAGCTGTACCAACTCGGAGTGCCAGACCGTCTCGTGCTCATCCTACGAGACTTTCTATCGAACCGCACCTTCCGCTATCGCATCGAAGGGGCACTGTCCTCCCCCATCCTATCCGAGCAGGAGTCCCTCAGGGCTCTGTCTTGTCCCCTCTCATTTTTACGCTATTTACTAGCGATATCCCCAGAAGTTTAAAGGCTCAGTTGGCTCTGTTCGCAGATGACACGGCCATTTACTTCACGGGGCGCAGTCAAGACGCCTTGATTCGCTACCTCCAGGCCGCAGTCGACGACCTCGCCGACTGGTTCAGGAAGTGGCGAATCGAGGTCAACCCCGACAAGAGTCAGGCGGTTCTCTTTACGAAACCGCGCCTCAAACCCCGCCCCCCGACCCCCCTATCCATGTTCGGCAAGCAGATCCCATGGGAGAAGCGAGCCAAATATCTAGGCGTGATCTTAGATCAGCATCTCTCCTTCTCTGAGCACATAAAGAAGGTCCGCTCGCGGGCCGCTTTCGCTCTCGGTAGGCTACACCCCATTCTCAACCCAAAGAGCAAAATGTCACTTCGGTGCAAAAAGCTCATTTATACCGCGTGCATAAGGCCAATTATGACCTATGCTTGTGCAGTCTTTGCACACGCGAAACCCCACCACGTCCATAGGATGCAGACCCTCCAAAACCGTTTTCTCCGCAACGCCACAGGTTCGCCTTGGTACGTTCGGAATGCTAATCTCCACCTCGACCTTAAACTCCCGACTATCCATCAATTCATGAAACGCATCTCCAAGCGTTTCTTCGATAGGGCCGCAACCCACCGCAACCCTCTGGTTGTCGCGGCAGCCAACTACATCCCCTCCCGCATTAGCAAGACCCGCCGCCCGCGGCATATACTAACCGATCCTGATGACCCCATTACCCTCCTCCAGGAGAGCAATAGGGCCACCAGCACCTTACTTAAACCTAAACGTCCGTCATACCGACCTCGCCGCCGAGGTCCGTCGTCGCGACACTCCCGACTAGCTAATAGTCCCCCCCGACCCTTGCATGAGCCAGCCCGCGTCGCTGAGCCTGTAGTTAACGACCCCCTAGATCCAGCCTATCCCTTGCTGATCCCCCCCACCAGTGACTCCCTAAGCCGAGGTCCGAACCCCACAGGGGGTGCCCTTAGGTCTTAGTCGCTTAGTTTGTAGTTTTTCCTTTAGTTTGTAAGCCCCTGGCTGGAGGCCTTAGATTCGCGTCTAAAGTCATTCGCAGGGAAAGCCCGGTTAAGTAGTGAAAGCCCTCGGGCTAACTACGAGATGTCAGTGCCAAAAAAAAAAAAAGGCGAGTTCTAAAAAGTTACCTTTTTAGGCCTCCAGCCGGGGGTTATTATACTTAAAAACTAAAGCGAAAGCTCTAAGGGTTACCCTGAGGGGGGTACTGTCAGTCACTGTTAGTTTTCACCAAGCCGAAATCTTTGAACCCTTTATTTTGCATTAATTATCATATAACCCCTTACAATCTATATATTTTTACATTTTTTATGTGGTCCCTTCTTATATAAAAACACGATATTACATGTACATAGACACAATAAAAACTTTCTAGAACAAAAACTTACAAGGTTTAACTTAAGACAATTGCCACTATCTTTAAGAGCGTTAACGTGAAATCCACGGCACCAAGTTTAGGTAATTGCAGTGCTCCTTCCACTCACACAGATAAGCGCATAACTGTGTGCGTAGAGTTGGTGTGCTGCCCGTCATTATAGTCAAACTAACCCAAGTTGATCCTTAATGTTTAATGATACTTACTTATTTAATCATCAGTTGATTTTTATTTACTATTCTTATTTTTATTACATGCTTGTGAAATAAAAAGGCAATTTTGGATACGTAGTATAGTAAGTAGGTACTATTTAGGGGAGAAAAGTTAGAAATATTGTACAAATGTAAAATCCTACTACGAATAATATTATAAACACAAAGGTTTGTGAGGATGTATGGATGAATGATTTTAACAATTTACCGTAAGAACTACTGAACGAATTTTGATGAAACTTCAATTCATATCGATTACACATCAGAATACCATACAGATCATATTTTCAAATAATAATTATAAACGCGCAAGTTTGAGAGTTTATTTATGGATGAGTAGATGTATATTTGTTACTCTTTCACAAAAACTACTAAATGAATTTTGATTAAAAATTGCTCATTTGATAAAAAAGTATATGAAAAAATCATAATGAAGGGGGTTCATCATTTTGAAGTCGTAGGAAGTCGCGATGGTCCTCTAGCAAATTATTAAGTATTCTAGTTTTAAAATAAAATATTTCAATATCGAAGAATTCTTTATTTATAATATTATATTTATTATATATAGCACTTGTATGTAGATTTAAATAAATGTTTTCCTTTACCGACTTTGAAAGATAACCGACACGTGTGTTCCACACATCGACAAGCTGGTTTTGGAAGACGAGGCTAAGTCCTGAAAAAAAAAAGATAGATGTAATCCCATACGTAAATATGAAATTGTAAATAAAAAATACGTTAGTTGTGCTTTACCTTTACCTCATTTTGGATTTTAACATCTTCCGTACTCACAACAACATTATTTTCTTTACAATGCCTGAAGATAAAAAAACAGGATTTTATTTTACCCCTTTGTCTGCGTGATTAATATGTTTACTCATGTTGAATTCCAGCTTTCTAGTACAAAGGGTCTCTGAGCTAAGCAGCGGTCGGACAGACAGACAGACTTAGCGAAACTATAAATGGTTCCTCTTTCACTACGGAACCCTAAAAACATTTTTAAAAACAAGCTTTTAGTTAAATTCTCTAAAAAGAAGAAATAAAGTTTAAATTAAATCAAATCAATTAAATTATTATTATTACAATGCAAGTTAAAAAAAATCAGATGATCGACGGTTTAGTTTGAGGAAGTATTGTTTTTTGCAATTTCGAAATTGATCGTTTAGAAAAAAAAAATGTATTTGAGTAGTACAATCACCCCCTAGAAGGAAATAAATTAATAAACGAGGACCTTATATAGCAAACTTCGATCAACAAAGATAACAAATCAAGTTCTATACAAAATATTATTTTACCCAACCTTTTAGCCCTAGCTTTAGCTAAAACCTCTTGATTGAGTCTCTTCCTTTTCCTCGATAAAACTAGTTTCGTTTTTTTACTCTTATTCCCCATGGCACCTGAAACAATTTTTGTTGTTTCGAAAAACATTGTTTTCAATTATCTAAATAAAAAATAATTATTTTACTTACCAACCCAAGATCGTTATATCGCACTATAAACTCACTCGATGCCAAGGGCCCGACCCTTGGCATCGAGGTCACGCGTAGAGCACTGAGCGATACGTCCACTCTTTGAACAGCCTCGCGGCGGACTGATTTAAAATTTTTTTTTTTTTTTTTTTTTGGCACTGACATCTCGTAGTTAGCCCGAAGGCTTTCACTACTTAAACGGGCTTTCCCTGCGGATGACTCTAGACGCGAATCTAAGGCCTCCAGCCAGGGGCTTACAAACTAAGGGAAAAACTACAAACTAAGCGACTAAGACCTAAGGGCACCCCCTGTGGGGTTCGGACCTCGGCTTAGGGAGTCACTGGTGGGGGGGATCAGCAAGGGATTGGCTGGATCGGGGGGGTCGTTAACTAGAGGCTCAGCGACGCGGGCTGGCTCATGCAAGGGTCGGGGGGGACTATTAGCTAGTCGAGAGTGTCGCGACGATGGACCTCGGCGGCGAGGTCGGTATGACGGACGTTTCGGTCTAAGTAAGGTGCTGGTGGCCCTATTGCTCTCCTGGAGGAGGGTAATGGGGTCATCAGGGTCGGTTAAAATATGCCGCGGACGGCGGGTCTTGCTAATGCGGGAGGGGATGTAGTTGGCTGCCGCGACAACCAGAGGGTTGCGGTGGGTTGCGGCCCTATCGAAGAAACGCTTGGAGATGCGTTTCATGAATTGGTGGATAGTCGGGAGTTTAAGGTCGAGATGGAGATTAGCATTCCGAACGTACCAAGGCGAACCTGTGGCGTTGCGGAGAAAACGGTTTTGGAGGGTCTGCATCCTATGGACGTGGTGGGGTTTCGCGTGTGCAAAGACTGCACAAGCATAGGTCATGATTGGCCTTATGCACGCGGTATATATGAGCTTTTTGCACCGAAGTGACATTTTGCTCTTTGGATTGAGAACGGGGTGTAACCTACCGAGAGCGAAAGCGGCCCGCGAGCGGACCTTCTTTATGTGCTCAGAGAAGGAGAGATGCTGATCTAAGATCACGCCTAGATATTTGGCTCGCTTCTCCCAAGGGATCTGCTTGCCGAACATGGATAGGGGGGTCGGGGGGCGGGGTTTGAGTCGCGGTTTCGTAAAGAGAACCGCCTGACTCTTGTCGGGGTTGACCTCGATTCGCCATTTCCTGAACCAGTCGGCGAGGTCGTCGACTGCGGCCTGGAGGTAGCGAATCAAGGCGTCTTGACTGCGCCCCGTGAAGTAAATGGCCGTGTCATCTGCGAACAGAGCCAACTGAGCCTTTAAACTTCTGGGGATATCGCTAGTAAATAGCGTAAAAATGAGAGGGGACAAGACAGAGCCCTGAGGGACTCCTGCTCGGATAGGATGGGGGGAGGACAGTGCCCCTTCGATGCGATAGCGAAAGGTGCGGTTCGATAGAAAGTCTCGTAGGATGAGCACGAGACGGTCTGGCACTCCGAGTTGGTACAGCTTGTATAGCAAGCCGTTGTGCCAGACCTTGTCGAACGCTTTCGCTATGTCGAAGAAAACTGCACCCGTGAACATACCGCGTTGAAAACCAACGCTGATATGTTCGACGATACGGTGCACTTGATGGACACACGAGTGTTGGGTTCGAAAACCAAACTGCTCGTTGGGGATGAGGCCCTTTGTCTCGGCGTAATCTCTGAGACGCTTATAAATAAGCCTCTCATAGATCTTGCCGAGTACATTGAGCAAACTGATGGGACGGTAGCTCGAGGGCTCCGCCTTCGGTTTGCCGGGCTTTGGGATGCCAATGACTGTGGCTTCCTTCCAAGCCTGTGGGAAAATGTTATTGCTCAGGGCACCATTGAAGATGGTACACATGAGCATGATCAAGTGCGCGGGGAACAGCTGGAACACCCTATTGGTGATACCGTCTGATCCGGGGGCCTTGCGGGGTTTGAGACCTTTGATGAGCTCGTGCACCTCGTCAGGTGTGACGGGGGGCAAGGGCTCATCTGGGTCCTCAACGGGCGGGAGTGAGGCTCTGCGCTCGACCTCAGCGTCGACCTCAGCGAGGTGATCTGGGTCTACTGGCAGTGAGCTAGGCGAGCATTGTGCCTCGAGGCTGTCGGCTAGGCACTCGGCCTTGTCGGCATCCTCGAATGCAAGTGTCGCATCGGGGCGGATCAGGGGGGGCATTGTGGTGACTTCTTTGGATTTGAGTTTCCTCTGAAGCTCCCAGAATGCCTGGTGGGTCGGTTCTAAATCGCCCAGCATCTTTTCCCAACCGGCGGAACGTAGCTCCTCAATGCGTGTCCTTACAGCACGCTGTAAGTGACGCAAGTGAGCCCTGTTCGCGTCGCAGGGGAAGTTGCTGTAGGCACGAACGGCCGCGTTCTTCTCCTTCAGCAGAGCCCGTACATCGTCCGGAAGTTTCCAGCGTTGGTCGCCCAACTCTGGATTTAAAATTATTACCGCGCACGGTTTTATAGTAGTTTTAAAATAATTGTAGAAAAATAATAAAACTAATTTAGTTGAATTTTTTTATTGCAAGTTTTAAAGAAGATGTTCTTCTATTACAATACATCTTTATTTTGTAAAATTAAATAAGATTTATTGGAAGAAATAATGAATTTAGCAACTGCTTTTTCTTGTTAATTTCACTTTGTTTATTGTTTTATTTATTATGTTAGGCGCTGAAAATCAAAAAAGTCTCTCTCAGTTTTTTGCTCAAGGATGTGAACAATTAAATATGTTTATTAGTTTGTCAATTTTATTAGTGGTTTCGGATATTTTAAGCTTCGAAATGACTACTGTAAAAGGATTTTAGAAAACACTGTTTGTTTATCTGGTTAGAATTCACGAATACTTTATTAATGTAAAAAGGTTTTCAGTCAACTTTTTAGACCGAAATATTTCCAACAATATTTAGTTATTCACACTTTCGTTAGATACGTTTTATGAGGTGATTAAATGGTTTGAAAAGTACGCTTTTTGGGTCAAACAACCAAAATCGACGTTAACGCTCTTAATTTACAATATCTCCGAATCCTGTGGTCCGATTTTGATAATTTAAACGCTAAAAGTGGTTTTACATCTAATTCTATCGTTTTCAACAAAAATCTATATATTAATACGTGAAGCGAAAACTTTGGATCCCTTTTTACGAAAATTGGGCGGACGGAGGAGTATGAAATTTCGCACACTTATAGTTTATACAGAGAAGAAGTGACGAATGCTAATATTTTTTTTAATTATGCGTATAAATACATTATTTTCAATAAATAACACGTTACACACACTACTATTCATTACCGTGTATTCTTGCGTGTATTTAATACACACGTGCACAAATCGAGTATAAATTTGTTTTTGGTATTATTTGTCTATAGCCATAATGAATGTCAAATATAATTATGGATTACGAAATTACGAAAGTTTATTGTCGAAATCTGTGGTCCAATCGAGAATATCTGTCTTTAATATTTTGTGTCTATAGTCTTGCTGAATATGTCAAGTATAACCATAAGTAATAAATACGCAAGTAAATACGACAACATGAAGTACAAAAGCGAAAAAAAAAAAAAAAAAGACAACATGAAGTAAATGCTGTTCTGTCACCTATCAAAACTGTAATCTTATGGAATATTTTGAAATAATCTATTTAATGTATTAATACGTGAAGCAAAAACTTTGCACGTTGTACGAACATTGTGCGAACGGCGGTGTATGAAATTTGGCACATTTAAAGTTTATTTGGAGAAATAGTGCTGAAAACTAATATTTGTATATATTAACGAATAATGGTCGAGTTTCGACCTCTGGGCGACCACTAGTAACAACAATCGGACCATAAACAAAAAACCTCATTTTCAAGTTACGTAATTATAGAACATCCTTACGAAATTTTTGAACATTTCCTTACAAGATTCACTCAAATTGAAGTTAATTAGATTCTAATAAGAGAACTAAACATGAAATCTATAAACTAAAACTAATTAGAATGTAAAATCTTAATGTTTGAACAATACTTTTCGAAATTATTAAGAGAACTAAACATGAAATCTATAAACTAAAACTAATTAGAATCTAAAATCTTAATGTATGAACAAAACTTTTCAAAATGATTAAATTCCTTACTAACTACAAAATGATTCCTTATGTTTACATTTTATTATCAATGCGGTCTCTGCGCTACTTGCACCCACTCCCAGAGGGGGTCTCATTTTTTGACATTTTTCGAACTATTGAGATCTTTACTAATTTAAAAATGCTTTCTAACTTACAAAATCATTGTCAGGGTGCACTCCGATACTACTTGCGCCTAGATGTTTAGATTTCGTCGCCGACAGTACGCTTAAATACCGGACATCTGGCAACCCTATGTACGACCGAGACTCGCCGACGACATCCAAGCTGAGCCGAACTACTTAGGTTAAAGTCAGTAAGATCTGTGCGTGTTACGACTGACAGAGGAAAAATCATAGGAGAAGGGAAAATGAACATAGAATCATTAATTGACTTAGTACAGGCCAAGCCTGTCTTTTACGACGCACAGTGATTTGTCTAGTACAAGCTAGCGAGACAAAATAATTTTTTTACTTATTTTAATTGTTTACGTATATTTAAGGTGTCTTAAGCCGTTCTGTGTTCTCTAAGTCCAAAGGTGTGGATGCAAGATGGCAGAAGTCACCAAATGTTCTACTTTTGTCTACTGTTTTGTTTATTTGTTTATCGGTTTCGCTGCGTCTGCCTTCTTATTATGCAGGCAAGGCACTATACATACATGTAGTATATAAAAAAAGACTAAAATGACAAAAATGTTGTAGACAAAAATGTCTCGCGGTATTTCAAAATTAAAATCAGAAATATGTGCAAAATAGGTTTTTATTTATTCACTTTATCAAATAAAATACAATAATAGTCCAAGACAACAACAATTATCCATACATATAAAATAACTCTTCAAACAAAATCGTACAAAATTAGTATTATCCGTCTACTATAATGTTTTATCTAATATATAAAATTTAAAACTAATACATTGTTAAAATTACTACAAAATAAAATAGGTAAACATATTAACAATAAAAGAAAAATCTACCAAGCCGAATCTAATACTCATCATCAGAAGATTCCTCATCACCACTCTCCATTTCGCTAGAATCTTCCGATAATGAATAATCCGCTTCACTAAATTCGCAAACTGATGTTGATTGGGATGGTAATGAAGGTGGGACAATCAACTGCAGAACTTCTGGTGGTAATGTAGTGAATTTTTTTCGCGGTAATTCTCTGAATGTATTTATTACAGGATCGGACGTAATCAAAAGCATTCTCAGAAGATCCGTATTAGTGGCACAGCGTGATCGTTTTCTGGTATGTCGTTCCCGAAATCTACGACAGTCTTTATTTCTTGCTTCTTGGGCTTCTTCGGAAAGCTGTCCAATAGGAAGAAGGCAAGATTCAATGACTTCTGCACTGTGTACAAGAATTTTATGCACAGTAACGGGCATCAAGTACCACGAATACAGATCAAGATAACTTTCTTGTATCACTACAATACTTTTCGAAATCTACACAGTTAATGTCATATCCCGATGACAAAGTTCTTAAAATTACATGAAATCTTCGCACAAGACTAACGTCTAATCCTGTAATTTCACTGCTTAATTCTGCATTAGAAAAAAATCTACGTGCTGTGTTTCCATCGTTCGTATTGCCATACCCAGGTTTTGGTTTATCCACAATAAGGCCCATGCGCTCTTTAAACGCTTTTTGGATCTCTTGTGAGCGTTGCTTAACAATAGCTTTATCGTTGTCTCCCCTAACTTGCCACTTTTTTATTTGTAAACGATAGCTGATATGAAGTAAACATTCAAAAGTGCGGATCCATGCATGTAAAGTAGATAAACCAAATCCAAAGCGTTCTTGGTTGCTGGGATAGTCCTTTGACTCCTCGTTCATAATAGACGGAGTGGCACCACAAATATAACACTTCTGTGTTGAACGCGTGTCTGTTAAAGCATTACATACTTTGCCGTCAATCATGGTCAACAACAAATCGTGTTTAACAGAGATCTGTGTTAATAAAACGGGAGTCAGGTGTTGTAGGCGGGGGTGACGGTGTTCCCTTGACGAAAGTGTGAAATTATACCAGTCAGAATGTCGTAATAATTGAGTATATTTGACACACATAAAATTACACAGAAATCACTACAAATGGTTGTAAAAGAGTACACAGCACACAATATAAAATACAATCAGAGTAAGCAGTACACATAATTAAATCCTAGCTATATTACACTTGAAGACTGGCTAACTAGATATAGGGTACATCCCGACTAAGCAGTGGACAGCGGAGCCACTTACTTCACAAACACTACGTGGTAACTTGATGATTCGTGTAAACTTGTAAAAATACTAAATCCAAAAATAGACGCTCGGCCCTTTTATAACTTTTGTTGCCTACTGCAAGTAGCGTATACATTTCTTTACTTTGATTAGCCGCTCTGCCAATTGAGAGCGAGAAAAATGGACTTTCCTTAAGAGACAGGTTTCGACTTGTCGAGAATTTCAAAACACGTGTAAGCGAGTTCAAGGTTTCTGCTTTCTTATTGGATTAACAATGTAGCTCGTCCTATTGGACGTACGCTTCTTTCAAAATCGTGTACGAACTACATAAGATATTTTAGGTACCTATATTCATACCTAATTACAGCTAATTAGTGCTTTACAATCAATGAGTTAGGTAACTATATTCTAATTAGTTTTATACAAACATGACACAGGCATTACAGACTAATTAGAATCCAACAGGTTATTGTTACTGGTTAATTACAGGTTAATTAGAATTCAAAAGGTCAAGACAATGGTAATACAGGTGATTATAAACATACATTGGTATTTACGTAAGTATCTTCATGGAAATCTACTACTTTTATTAAAGAACAGTATAGGTATTTGTTTAGGTATTCCACAGAGGCTATACCGGAGTTACCGAATACAATAGCGAGGAGATATTAATGTTAAAAGTTAGCTAGTCTCATTGGGCGTCGCCCACAACAATAAAGATACATAAATACTAACTATAGCTTGTTTTATTGGGCTTCGCCTACATTCCACCCCCTGTAACAGGGTTCAACCGACTTACAATTCTTGGTCTGTGGGAAGCACAATAATCTTCGCTACGGGTCGACGTAGGACCCCATTTACAGTCTTAACATCTACTACACGGATAATACCATCGTGTCCATGATACACAGTTTTGATGAGACCTTTGGTCCACGCACTTCGCGGTCTATTATTGTCCACTGTTAATAAAACGGGAGTCAGGTGTTGTAGGCGGGGGTGACGGTGTTCCCTTGACGAAAGAGTGAAATTAAACCAGTCAGAATGTCGTAATAATTGAGTATATTTGGCACACATAAAATTACACAGAAATCACTAAAAATGGTTGTAAAAGAGTACACAGCACACAATATAAAATACAGTTAGAATAAGCAGTACACATAATTAAATCCTAGCTATATTACACTTGAAGACTGGCTAACTAGATATAGGGTACATCGCGACTAAGCAGTGGACAGCGGAGCCCCTTACTTCACAAACACTACGTGGTAACTTGATGATTCATGTAAACTTGTAAAAATACTAAATCCAAAAATAGACGCTGGGCCCTTTTATAACTTTTGTTGCCTACTGCAAGTAGCGTATACATTTCTTTACTTTGATTAGCCGCTCCGCCAATTGAGAGCGAGAAAAATGGACTTTCCCTAAGGTACAGGTTTCGACTTGTCGAGAATTTCAAAACACGTGTAAGCGAGTTCAAGGTTTCTGCTTTCTTATTGGATTAACAATGTGGCTGGTCCTATTGGACATACGCTACTTTCAAAATCGTGTACGAACTACATAAGGTATTTTAGGTATATTCATACCTACTCACAGCTAATTAGTGCTTTACAATAAATGAGTTAGGTAACTATATGCTAATTAGTTTTATACAAACATAACACAGGCATTACAGACTAATTAGATTCCAACAGGTTATTGTTACAGGTAATTACAGGTTAATTAGAATTCAAAAGGTCCAGACAATGGTAATACAGGTGATTATAAACATACATCGGTATTTACTTAAGTATCTTCATGGAAATCTACTACTTTTATTAAAGAACAGTATAGGTATTTGTTTAGGTATTTTACAGAGGCTATACCGGAGTTACCGAATACAATAGCGAGGAGATATTAATGTTAAAAGTTAGCTAGTCTCACAGGGCGTCGCCCACAACAATAAAGAAACATAAATACTAACTATAGCTTGTTTTATTGAGCTTCGCCTACATTCCACCCCCTGTAACAGGGTTCAACCGACTTACAATTCTTGGTCTGTGGGAAGCACAATAATCTTCGCTACGGGTCGACGTAGGACCCCATTTACAGTCTTAACATCTACTACACGGATAATACCATCGTGTCCATGATACACAGCTTTGATGAGACCTTTGGTCCACGCACTTCGCGGTCTATTATTGTCCACAATCACTACTACGTCACTGATACGTACGTTCGGCACATTGTTTGACCACTTTTCCCGACGTTGGAGCGTAGGCAGGTACTCTCGCAGCCAGCGCCGCCAGAACATGTCGGCGAGCGCGTTCACGCGCCGCCACTGCCGGCGAGAGTCGATGTCTTCGGCGTCGCTCGATGCAAACGGAGTACTCCCGGACGCAGTGCCCAGGAGTAGATGGTTCGGCGTCAGGACCACGGGCTGGTCGTGGTCGTCGTTCACGTAGCTCAGTGGCCGGCTGTTTACGATCAGCTCGGCTTCGGTGAGGAGGGTGTAGAGGACCTCCTCACGAGGGGCACGCTCCTTGAGCGTACTGCGAAGTGCGTTCTTCACGGATCTCACCAGGCGCTCCCAGCAGCCACCCATGTGTGGGGCCGCCGGGGGATTGAAGTGCCATTCGATGCCACGGTGAATGGCCTCTGCCCTTATCTGACCTTGGTTGAGGTCTTTCAGGGCTGCTCGAAGCTCGGTATTGGCCCCGATGAAGTTGGTACCCTGGTCAGAGTACAGATGTGCTGGTTGGCCGCGGCGCGCTATGAGGCGCCGCAAGGCTAGTATGGCGGAGTCGGCGCTTAGGGAAGCGGCCAACTCAAGGTGGACGGCGCGTGTAGTGAGGCAGGTGAATAGGGCACCCCACCTCTTCTCGCGCCGTCGCCCGATTGCGACCTCCATCGGGCCGAAGTAGTCCACCCCCACTCGCACAAAGGCTCGTCTGGATGGTTCCAGCCTTGCGAGCGGCAGGTCACCCATCTTCGGTGGCGCGGGCTTGGCTCGGCAGACGCGACAGAGTTGGCACTGGCAGTTAGCAACCACTGTCTTTACTGAGGTTCTGATTTTAGTGACCCAGTATTTTTCCCGTAGATTGTTGACGACGGTCTCGTGGTTGGCGTGCAGAGCCATCGCATGGTAATGAGCGATTAGCTTTCTTGTCAGAGGATGGCGGCCCTCCAGGATAATAGGGTGCCGCTCGCCGAACGTGAGCACCTCACAGGCACTCAGGCGCCCTCTCACTCGTAGCAACCCGTCGTCGGCTATCAAGGGGTCGAGAGCCTTGATGCTGCTGCTGCTGGGAACGGGCAGGCCTTTTAGGATGGTGGCCCGCTCGCTTTGAAAGCTTTCTTCTTGACACAGCCTCAACAGGCTGTTGTGAGCATCTTCTAGGTCTCGCTGACACAGCTCCGTAGTCGACCGACGTTTGCGACATCGGCCGCTGAAGATGAGCACGCGCGCCATGACGCGCTGAATGCGCGTCCACGATGAGTAGCGCTCGTACTCTAGGAGTGGTGTCGCCGGTGCTGCCGTGGCGTGGACCCGCTGGATGCGCTCAAGGTCCGCTTCCGACGCCTCAGCCTCGAGACACGCAGGCCACAGCTCCTGTGGGTCACATAGAAACGAGGGGCCCGAGAGCCACTCTGCGTGGTCATCGGGCCAACACAACCTGGTGGCCTTATCAGCTGGGTTATCCTGTGAAGGTACCCAGCGCCAGTTGCCTCTGTCTGACAGCCTATCTATTTCGGCTAGTCTGTGCGAGACGAATCATTGAAATTCCTGTGCATCGGAGTTTATCCACTTTGATACAGTCTTGCTGTCGGTCCAAAGAAATTTCTTTTCGATTCGTATACCTAACTCTTTGTGGGCAGTGTCTGCTATACGACAGGCTAACACGGCTGCTTGTAACTCTAGCCTGGGAATGGATACTACTTTTTGTGGAGCTACTCGCGCTTTCCCTAGTAACATGACCGATACCCTCCTACCTTCAGAGTTAGAGCCCACTAGGTATACTACTGCGGCGTAAGCAAGCTCGCTGGCGTCCCCGAACGCGTGTAATTCTAAATTATCGAGTTTTAACCCGTACCACCGCGGTATTTTTAAATCGTTTAAGCGGTATAAATTATGAAGCCAATTAAACCATACTTTGGCCTCCTTTTCTTTTAAGGGTTCGTCCCATTGTATTCCCGACTTCCTTATTCGTTGCATTAATATGCGTGATTGAATTACACACGGGTATAGGAAACCTAGCGGGTCGTAAATCGACATTATCATACTAAGAAATTGTCTTTTAGTGGGCACTAAACTACCATTTATAATTTCCGGTGGTAGTCTCTTAAATGACAGATCAAAACCTAACTCGTCATCTTTAGGTGACCATATTAAACCTAGGGTCCTCTCTACTGAGCCTGTTCCCTTCTCAAGGGCTACCTTATCAGGCATTTCTATTTTCAGCCTTTCCCTTAGCTCCGATGAGTTAGTGACCCACCCCCGGATAATGAATCCACCGGATGCATGTATTCGTGTCACTTCCTCTATTAACGTGTTAGCCTTCTCCTCGGTCCAAGCACTATCTAGATAGTCGTCCATATAGTGCCTAGATTTAATGGCTTCCACAGCTTCGGGATAAACATCAATGAAATCATCGGCATTTTTGTTGAGTATATATATTGCCGTAGTAGGGGACGAGGCTGCACCAAATATCATGGAATTCATCGCGTATGTATCTGGTTCTTTATGGTGATCCGCGCCTCTTCATAAAAATAATTGCGCGCCTTGATCTTCTGCCCTTATTTTTACTCGTAAGAACATATCAGCGATATCCCCTGAAAACGCGACGGGGCCTATCCTGAACTTAATTAAAATGCCTAGCAAAGAATTCAGTAAGTCAGGTCCGGTTAGCAGATTATCATTTAAACACGTCCCATGAGACGTAGCGGCTGCGTCGAACACTAAACGTAGCTTGCCCGGTTTGTTCGGGTTAACGACTCCGAAATGCGGTAAATACCAAACCAGCGAGCTGTCTATGTTACCGTCTACTTTACGCGCGTAGCCTTCGTCTACTAACTTACCTATCTGAGCTGAATATTGCTCAGCAAAACTAGCGTCTTTACGCATACGTTTCTCTATGCCGTACAGCCTTTGCCCGGCCTGATTATAATTATCAGGTAACTGAATATTGTCATGTTTCCATAACAAACCGACCTCCCATTGTGACTGGTCAGGGATACGATGGCTAGTGCTGTCTAATACGGCTAATGCCCTCTCGACATCTTTATGTTTACGTAAATTCTCTGAAATACCTATCGCTTCTAGCTCAAACTGTGATTTAACTAGATTATGCAAATCAGGAAGGGAAACGGTCATGCAACTAACACATTCTTTACTATTATTATTGTTATTAATATTAAATGGTCCATGTATGACCCAACCTAACTTAGTGAGTGAGGCAACTGGCTTACCGGATTTTCCTTGGCGGATGTCCTGACTGACGAGCAGCTCCCAGTTGTCCTGTCCGAGAAGCAGCAGCGGTTTGGCTCCCCTCATCTCTACGCAACCCAAGTCGCGTAGGTGCGCGTTGTCGTCGATCACTGTGGCGGTCACTGTTTGCGTTGGTAGGTTAATGTCTACTATTGTCCGACACGTAATGTTATGGCACTGACCGTTAGGTCCTTTTACGCGCACTTGTACCGCTCGCGACGTTGAGTCTGTTACTCCGTAGCCACCCGCGGTTTTTAAGGAGAGAGGAACACATGGGCCCACTAAGTCTGTGGCGAGCGAGCTGTCGATGAGTGACACGGTCGCACCATCGTCCAGTAGAGCGTAACACTGATTATCGTCACTGTTTCCATCGCTGACCGTTACTGGCATAATTTTCAGTAGTGCCGTAGCTCGCCACTCGCCTATATTTGTGACGCTTTCCGTCTTACTTTCTGGCGGCGTAGCCACCTTTTCTTTCGGCTGCTTATCCGCGTGTAACAGTAGGTGATGTCCGAACCCGCACTTCTTGCATCTACTCGCACGGCAGAACCTCTTGGGATGTTTACTCACGAGACATTTGAAGCATGTGTTCTTCTCTTTTATCGTGTCCCAACGCTGTTGAACGGTAAGCTTCTTAAATTGGTCACACTCGTCTATGTTGTGCTTTCGTTGACATATAACGCATTCTTCAGGAGCGGCAGACTCGTCGCTCTGCGTGTTCACTCGTTGCGTCAACGGAGGCCTGCTCGCGGCCGAGCGCGCGGCGTTGGCTGGCCGGGACTGACCGGCGCGCGGCGCCGCCATACTTCTGCTGTTGCTTGGCAGGGGGCTTTGATGGACCGGGCTCAAACATACTCGCCTGAGTGTAGTACGACGTTGAGCGTGTCAAGTGTATCAGAAAATGTGATAATATTTCTAGATTTGGAGACACTCTTAGGTCCACCCCCTGTGTGTTGTCCAGGCCCATTGCGAAGTCACCGTATTGCGCGCGCTGTACAGGGGTCAGCTTACTCAGCAGGTCACTCACCAGCTGTGGATTATTTATATATTCATCCGCACGAATATTTTTGAGTAACGAAACACAATTTCGGACCGTTGACGAGAATTTCCTTAGTTCGCGTCCACTTTCCGTTACTCTAGGTAATTCTTTGACCTTTTGTATGGCGTACTGTAGCACTAGGGTCGGGTGACCGTACTCATCCTCTAGCGCGCGCATTATCTCGGACGGATCAGTTGACGATCGTAGTAAGTCCTCTACTGATACCTTTGCGTCGCCTTGTAACGAGGTTTTTAATCGTGCTAAGTTTTCGTACGCCTTGAAATTGTATAACTGTGATGTTTCCCAGTACATGTTCCGATATGATATCCAGTCGGCTGGGTCACCTTTAAAGTATGGCGATTCATAGGCCTGTCTTGGTACCGGTCGTGGTGGTCGTGCCATGTTCGTGATAGCCTCTGCCAGTCTGTCTATCTTACGGTCTCTGTCCCCTGACGATTCTCTCCGCCTTTCTCTTTCATCCGCTCCGTACTGCATTTGCCGCCGTGTATCCGACTCGAGTGTGGCTACTCGAGGTACACTTGCGACCGGAGTGGTAAAGGCGGTATAACGGCTGGGTAACTGGAACCTTACTCCATCTGACGTTACTGGCGTGTACCTGGACGTAATTGGTGCCGTTATGTTAGGTAACGGTACAGACGCGGATGTCCTAGGTACTTGGGACTGGTCTAGATCACACGGCACTGACGACCCACGGTGGTTATTCACAAGATTCACCCTACTTACGGTTTGTTCACGGGGGTCAGATGTTTCACGGGGCGCAGCCATTTCAATAGGTGCGCCTGACACAGCCGGCGTCCCCAATACTTCTATCAATTGGGGGACTTGGGGCGTAGTTTTCACCCACTCTTCGACGCGCTGTGTCGTACTCCCATCTGACTGTGAATCATCGCTTTCAGCGGCCGCCTCTATCTCAGCTATTTCCACTTCCATCCTTTTCTTGACGAGGTTTTCCTTGTCTTTGACCAGGTTCTCTTTCAACTGCACTAATTCGCGCTCCGCTTCGTACTCGATCCGTTTTTTAAGGTAATCGACGCTCCTGTGGCTATTTCTTGACGATATTTTGCTGCGCGGCGAGGTGTGGCGACCCTTGGGCGCTGCCTGCCCCCCGTGCGCTCTCTCTGACGTCAATTTACTGTGGTCAATTAATCGGCCAGCGGTGAGCGGAATATTGCGAGCGGACGTCGATGCCAATGTCGGTGCTACGGACGGAGAACCTGGAGCCCTTTCGGATGGTAAGCCTGAGTCAGAGACGATGGCCTCTGCTTGTCGCGTACCCATTTCTTCCGCCAGTCTTCGTAACTTGCTGCGTGTGGTGATTTCACTTCTGTGACTCATGATTCTGACTGGTTCACTCTATTCTAATTGAACCTGATCCGGCTCGCAAGGACCAAAATGTTAATAAAACGGGAGTCAGGTGTTGTAGGCGGGGGTGACGGTGTTCCCTTGACGAAAGAGTGAAATTATACCAGTCAGAATGTCGTAATAATTGAGTATATTTGACACACATAAAATTACACAGAAATCACTACAAATGGTTGTAAAAGAGTACACAGCACACAATATAAAATACAATCAGAGTAAGCAGTACACATAATTAAATCCTAGCTATATTACACTTGAAGACTGGCTAACTAGATATAGGGTACATCGCGACTAAGCAGTGGACAGCGGAGCCACTTCACAAACACTACGTGGTAACTTGATGATTCGTGTAAACTTGCAAAAATACTAAATCCAAAAATAGACGCTCGGCCCTTTTATAATTTTTGTTGCCTACTGCAAGTAGCGTATACATTTCTTTACTTTGATTAGCCGCTCTGCCAATTGAGAGCGAAAAAATGGACTTTCCTTAAGAGACAGGTTTCGACTTGTCGAGAATTTCAAAACACGTGTAAGCGAGTTCAAGGTTTCTGCTTTCTTATTGGATTAACAATGTAGCTCGTCCTATTGGACGTACGCTTCTTTCAAAATCGTGTACGAACTACATAAGATATTTTAGGTACCTATATTCATACCTAATTACAGCTAATTAGTGCTTTACAATCAATGAGTTAGGTAACTATATCCTAATTAGTTTTATACAAACATGACACAGGCATTACAGACTAATTAGAATCCAACAGGTTATTGTTACTGGTTAATTACAGGTTAATTAGAATTCAAAAGGTCAAGACAATGGTAATACAGGTGATTATAAACATACATTGGTATTTACGTAAGTAACTTCATGGAAATCTACTACTTTTATTAAAGAACAGTATAGGTATTTGTTTAGGTATTCCACAGAGGCTATACCGGAGTTACCGAATACAATAGCGAGGAGATATTAATGTTAAAAGTTAGCTAGTCTCATTGGGCGTCACCCACAACAATAAAGATACATAAATACTAACTATAGCTTGTTTTATTGGGCTTCGCCTACAATCTGAGTTCCATCAACGTTACATAAAGTGGGAAGAAGCTGACTTATTTCATCCAAAATTTTACTAGTTTCTTCTTTCGTAAACTCATTTGTCTCCTTGCTAAAAATGAATTTAATAGGACGACAATATAAGGTAGAAGGTCGTGGATTTTGCCAAATAACAGTTTCGCCGTCAAGTAGTCTCAAGGGGACAAATGAGTACACGAACAGAAATTCGTCTGTAGCGTTGATGTTCTCAAATCTCTGCTTATATGTACTATGCCCTGAACTCCCATCACAACCCCATTTGCTTATTAACGTATAATATGAACGAGGTAACACACTTGTAATGACTTTCGACTGAGCTTCAACTAATCGTTCAGCCGTTTTATCTAAAATCACCTGAAGTTTAATCTCAGCTCGAGATTCAGTCACAGAAATATGTTCGTCAGAAGGACAGCAAGAAGCTTTGGACTTACCTAGGCTATAGAAGGATGGATACACTTGATGTCCCGCTTTCATTGACCACTTTCTCGTCTGTTTGTACGAGTGAGAAGTAGATTTAGAGTCTACATAATAAGCTAAAGCTTCGTCTGGACTCAATCGCCTACTCGCTTCAGAACACTTATTTTTTTTTAAACTTTCACCGGCCGCGACACTTTCAATTTGTTTGGCAACACTTCGATGCCCTTCTTTCCGTGTTGCCAATTGTGCTGCAGTAATTAGTTCATTTGCACTTCGCGATTCTAAAAGATCGTCTACTCTCCGTCTTTTTGTTTTTATAAATAATAATAAATAAATAAATAATTAATTTTATTTCTTTCACAAAGTACTTTAAAAACTTATATATAGATGCTTTGAACAATATTTATGTACACAAAAAGTTTTAGCATCTGGAGCCGAACTAGGAGGAACCTGTATTTCGGCTTACAGCGCCAACCCCCTCGAGTTACATTAAATTCGTTTTCTGAAATGCTTGCATTTTACAATTCCATTGAATATTTTGTACTCTTATAAACTTATGCTATGTAATAGTGATCTGTTCCTCTCTTTGTAGGTTATGCTAGGTGAATGAGTGAGTGTGAGAGGGTGTGTTAGGTGTGAGTGTAATACGTGAGAGTTTATGAGGAGACATGTTAATGACTGAGATACGGTTATTTGAGTATATTAATCATGTATGTGAATCTTACTGTCTAACTTGATACGATTAGAAGCTGCTCCGTCTCGTCATAAGTGAGACTTTGTAGGTATTCCAATACTTTTCTCTTGCAACCATCCTTATTCAGTGGATATATTATGTTCAGAAGTTTATTAATTTTGTTGTAGATATAGGGGCCGAGAGAATGAATGAATTTTGTTATAAATTTTGTGTTAGAAGGTCTTAGTTGTGTGCAAACCATGTAATTTCTGCGTTTATGTAAAATTTGGGGGTTGTAAATTATTTGTGTGTGTTGCATTGTGATTATTTTTAGTAAAAATAATTGTCTCACGGTTAGTACACCACATAATTGATAAAGTAAGGCAGTAGAGAAAAGTATTGGTTTGAATGTACTTACCTTAAGTATTGCACGTTGGGCAACCTCAATAGATTTGAGTGTAGTTTTTGGAGCACCTCTCCATACGGATATACAATACGTTATGAGTGACTGGTAGAGGGCAAAGTATATACGTTTAAGAATAGGAGGATCGGCGATGTGTCGTATATTTTTAAAGATATATATAAGTTTTCGGATCCGCCCCGTTAAGATTCTTATGTGTTCTTTAAAGTTAAGGTTTTTATCTATAGTGACGCCCAGATATTTGATGGCATTAACCCTCTCTATTTTGATACAAGAGCAATTACCATGAGGTGTACAATCATGTGGAATAATGGCATAGGTGCGATCAATGTCCATATCTGATCGAATACTAAAACAGATGTACTTGGTTTTATCAGTATTTAGAGTGAGAACATTGTTATCCAGCCACTTTCTGACAGTATTAAAACCAGTTTGGGCAGCATTAAAGACTTCATTCCAGTTATCGGCGGAGAAAAGGAGAGCAGTATCATCAGCAAAGGAAATGATTTCGCCCTGGGTAAGCTTTAAGTTAGTGAGTTCGTTGATATATACGAGAAATAAGGTTGGTCCCAAGATGCTACCCTGAGGAACTCCGTGTGTAACTGGGAGGTCAGTGCTAGTAAAGTTTCCCACACGAACACTCTGATAGCGCCCAGTAAGGTAGCTTTTAAAAAGTTTCAACTGTGTACCCCTGATTCCCAGTCTTTCCAGTTTAGCCAAGAGTATCGAAACAGAGATTGTGTCGAAGGCCTTTGCTAAATCTAAGCAGATGGTCAAGCATTTCTTTTTGCTATCCAGTTTATCAGTGATGTAATTGATAAGTTTGTTTACAGCTTGTTCAGTAGATTTTCCGTTACGGAAACCGTACTGGTTTGGTGAGAGCAAGTTTTTACTTTCAAGATATCTTGTTAGTCGCACATTAATTATTCTCTCAAGAATCTTTGACATAGCTGGCAGTATTGAGATGGGCCTATAGTTGTTTATGCTATCTCTGTTTCCACCCTTATGTATTGGGCAAACCTCAGATTTCTTTAAGGATTCAGGGAATATTCCGTTTTGGAGGCAGGAGTTAAAAATAAAGGTGAGTGGAGTAACTAAAACGTCTTTGTATTTTTTTAAAAATTTACTGCTTATCCCATCGAAACCCGTTGCGCTATCTGATTTTAAATTAGTGATGAGACGGTCCACTTCACCTTCATCTGTATCCTCCGATACAAACGAATTTAGTTGAGTGGGATTATACAAGTTATTATCTACATTAATGTCCATTGCTTGTGATTTATTTTGCCTGATTTTATCTGCCAGTGATCTACCTACATCAACAAAGTAGGTATTTACTTTGTTCAGAGACTGATTGGGACCGTCATCTAAAGATCGAAGTTCATTAGAGCAGTTAGTGTTTTTGTTTGTGTTTGTGACGTCTTTTATCACCTTCCACAGCTTTTTACTATCGTTTTGAGCTGATTTGACTAGATTTTTTTCAGGCTCTTTTTACTTTTTTAAGTATAGTGTTGCAGTAGTTTCTATAGCGTGTATACGTTAATTTTAAAGTTGCGTTATCTGGCGAAAGTTTTGATTTTTTATGTAACTGGTCCCTGTTCCTCATACAGCGCAGCAACCCCTGTGTGATCCAGGGTTTTATGATCTTCTTTCGACGCGATAAGGTAATGACTTTGGTATTGTTTTTTATTGCAACCTGAAGACAGTGAGTAATATATGCTAGAGCGATGTTAGGATCACGTGACTCAAATACCATAGTGAAGTCAATTTTTGATATATCCTCTTTTAAGCCATCTTCATCAATTTTTTTAATATTTGTTATCGCGAATTGGTAGGTTTTCTTAAAGCTCATGTGTAATAAAACCGGATAATGGTCAGTCAAGGTTGCTAAGGGTACAATGGTGTTGCAGGTACTTTTTGTCTTGAGGAGTATGTGGTCGATACATGTTTTACTCTCTGGCCGTGTAATTAATGTATGTGATGGTAAGAGGCCATGACTAGCAGCCAGAATTAGGTAACGTTCACCTTGTAGGTCTATTTTATCTGGGTTAATTGCAATATTTATATCACCTATAACAATAATATTACTAAAGGAGGAGTAATTTGCTAAAACATCATTTAAGGATTTAAGGAATGAGTCTAAATTTGAATAAGAGGGTGAACGATAAATTGCAACAATAGCAATATCTTTTTTAAGCGTAGCAATCAGACAGTTACCTTCGCTAAAGTTTGGTTCCTCAATCGTAAAACGAAGATGTTCCTTATAAAATATGGTAACACCATCATTTTGTTTTACATTATTTTTCGTCGCAGATGATCGATACCCTGGTAAATTAGGTATTACAGTTGTACACGACAGCCAGCTTTCTGTGAGGAGGAGTACATCACAGGATAGGTTTAATCTAGTTAATAGTAATTCCAAACCATTTATATTGCAGTTATACTGCGTATATTTTGGGTGAGAACTACAAGACTTTCCGAAAAGGGCAAAATTAGTTTGTGACAGTTTTCGACGTCGGCGTACAGTGATTCAGATACTGTTACCTTGTCGATTTTCTCTGTTAGATCATTCACATTACCGAATGTTAATATGGTGTTCAATATAATTGTCGAATATAGAATTCATTGTAATAAATATTAGTTTTATTTTTGTCATACGTGAATATGGAATTAGATCACCCATTTCAATTCCTGATGAAAATAAAAGAGCAAAATTGTAGCTGTGCGTGGACCTGACATCAGCCAAATACGGCAGTGTTAATTTACAATTTAAATAACGTGAGTTAATAATGTATCTCTTTGAGTCATAGATTGTGTGTAGGTAGACGGTCGTGTTAGATGTGTAGATAAAACTGTTTGTTTTGTGTGTTATAATTATGAATGAGGTTGTAAGTATAATGTAGTCTGTAGTTTTACCTAGTGACTTATGTGCGATTACTTTGTTTGTTTTGTAGTTTGATTGGATGTAATTGAATTTTGTGAATAGATGATTGTGTGATAGTTTAAAAAACTTATATTTAACAATGTGGGTTTTTACGAAAAAATAATGTTTTGTGAGAATAAAGTAGTGAGAAGTTATTGAGTTATTGATGACTCATCAAAGGTTTTCTGGGGTCGCCCTACAGAACGAACTCCCGATGATGTTGAAGGGCACGGCTTATTCACACATACTAACATTTCGATTCCGCATCCTTCTAACCAATTTTTATGTTTGATGAGAAATTCATCCTTATTACACTTAGAAGATGTCCACTTTTCGTTTAATTTTGATGATAGGCTCGAAATTTTCATTTTGAGTTTCCTCAGTGAATCTTCAGAAGCATCTAGTAGATTATGTTGTACACATAAATGATCAAAAATGTGACTTGCTCTTTCAGTTTTACTATGTTTTAACCATTCTTCGAAAAACTCTAATTTTCTCATAGCTATGGCTCGTTCTGAAAGAAAGTAAATTACTTTATCTACGGGCGGTTTCGGGAGCCAAAAAATAAATTAAACTACGCCTGAATGTTTTAATTATAACATACAGAAGAATCTAGCCGGATACATTGGGATAAAAAAAGTTGCAATCCTTTAAAGTTTGAAGTTAAGAAAAAATATGTGGGATTATTTCAACATACTTATAAACTCTAATTACGGCAAAAAAGTACATGTATTATTTTAAAATCAAGTCAAAATAGTAAGTACATACCTTCAATAGTAGAATCCATCACAAGAAAATCGTTTCACTTTAATAACAATTATTTGAGATGGTGTCACAAGTGTGTTAAAAATGCAACTTTTTTACAAATTTTTTTTTTTTTTTTTTTTGTAATACATAACAGATAAAAGTGGTTATTCTAGGGTATCCTTAGGAAATAAACATAGACTATCATGGTTTTTTTCATCGATATTTTTAAAATATATAATTCCGTGGTACATTAATTTGATCTATCTCGTAAGGTTAAGCCAGCGTTTGCGATTTAAGCGCACAAAAAATATGTTTGTTACGACATCGCATTAGAAATGTTTGAATTTTTCGGCTTTTCTCTACTATAATATGTATGTAAACTACTTTTAAACCTTCCTCTAAATCACTTTGTCCATTGATGAAAAACGCATTAAAATCCGTTGCGCAGTTTAACCAGTCAATTACCGCAATTACAGACACAATTAAAAAACCATTATGTCAATATCAAATGTGGTATCTCAGGGACTTAGAGGTTAAAAGATCTAATTCCAAGCGTACAGACGCAGCAAGCGACTTTAATATTACGCATAGGTTATCTAGAAAAAAAATAACAACCGACTTCCTAAAAAAAAACACTACAAAGTGAAAAACTTCCACACTGGTCGATTTAGAAGTACCGTGTTTGACCGATGCGTTGAATGCTTGGAAAAGAACTTGTCCAAATACGGTTTTAGCCGGACAACCCGTCCTCGCAGAGACAGTGGGACGTGCCGCTCTGCAGTAATATACGGAATACCCTAATAAACACGTCACTTAATACTATCGAGTGTGCCCGTCTGCTGGCTGTGGGAGAATGGGAGTCAAGCTTGTGGCTTCAGGCGCTCCCATCATCCACCATAGGTACTATGATGGATGACTCATCGTTTCGGCTCGCTACGTGTCTCCGCTTGGGCGCACCTTGTGTTGCTCCGCACCGCTGTCACTGCGGTGAAGCTGTCGACAGTCTAGAGCACCATAGCCTGTTCTGCTGCAGGAGCGCAGGCCGCATAGCACGGCACGCCAGCATAAACGATATTATTCGTCGAGCTCTTGTCACCGCCGGCGTACCAGCGGTATCAGAACCAAACGGCTTGGTACGTGACGGTACTGGTGTGAGACGCAACCTGTGTCGACACCCTTGCGCCATCTCATATTCCTAGCACGGCGGGCTGTCTTGGCGCCACTCCTGCGGCTACCCTCAAGCGGCGCAAATACTGTAACCTTATAGGTAACTACAGTTTTGAGCCGTTTGGGGTTGAATGTACAAAGTGAAAAATAACTTTAATTTCGGAACTCGGTGGCAAAAAAACCTTAATTACAGATCCTAAGACACCGACTTCCAAAATTAAAGTGTTTTTTTTTAGGAAGTCGGTTGTTATTTTTTTGAAAAAAATTTTTTGTTACAATTTCTAGCATTCATGACTGATAGAATTTAAAAAATATATAAGTTACTAGCTTTTTCCAGCGGCTTCACCCGCATGGATGTTGAAAATTATCGTACGGGAACGTGCTACCGAGACAAAAGGTAGCTTATGTCCTTTCCTAAGGTCTAGTCTATCTCTGTATTAAATCTCATTTAAATCGGTTCAGTGGTTTAGGCGTGAACGCGTACCGGACAGACAGAGTTACTTTCGCATTTATAATAACTATAATGTAAGAATTTTGCTTACATCAACGAGACTTTTTGATGAAAACCTAGCCTAATCTTTAATACGATTAAATTCATCACCCACATGGAACACGACCCAATGAATAAAGCATGTTTACATTTACAATAATCGTGAATAATTAATAGTTACAATTTGACTTGTAAAACATGTATTATGAATAATGTATAATCACCTCAGCGTGTAACGAGTTTAACATATTTGCTTGTACGAGTAGTTATGTGGAAAGCTAGAAATATTGACTTTAATTTAGTTTAAATGTAGGTACTTAGTTCATGATGGTTATGTACTGTGGTGAATTTTGATCACTAACTGATCCGACAGACGTTGTTATGTTCGGCAAAATTCCAATAAAAATCAGTGGGCAGCATTGGCATCGGTTATGACTCACGAGTTGTCAGGTGGTGAGTTCGAACCTAGATAGGCACTTTAGTGTGTATATTTTCATCACCACTGCTCTTAATATGCTGATGGAAACCGCCATGTCTTAGAACCAAAAATTCGAAGACATGTGACATCCAATAACACGGGCCGCGTGCCCACTTTCTCTCATAGTAAGGTGCCTGTGCACCAGTAGTGGGAATATTATAGGCTGCTTATGCATACAAATGCCCTATAATATTTTTTTCCTTTGAACATTTTCGGGAAACTTCTTGGAATCGGAATGATAATTACTTAGAGACGAATTTAAAACTACAGATCAGTGGCGCGGGCTAGCTCGAGCAAAAGTCGGGGCGGCCATGGATTAGGATGCCGCGACGGGCCTCGGTGGCGAGAACGGCAGGACGGCAGTCTGTGACGACGGTATGTCTTAAGAGTCCTAGTGAGCTTACTACTCTCCTTGAGAAGGGTTGTAGCGTCATCGGGAATGGATAGGGTATGCCTCGGTCGGCGAATCCCGCTAATAATTTGGGAGGAAGTGTAGCGGATGGTTGCCACGATCAAGGGATTGGGGTGCTTAACAGCAGAGTCGAAGAAACGCTTGGAAAGGCGTTTCATGAACTTTTGTATGGTGGGCATTATGAGATCTAGATGGAACATCCCTCAATTTTTTCTACTTTTCTTTTATACCAGAATCTGTTACCCAATACCTATTTAGTATTTATCCAAGCACCTACCCAAAAGCAAACTACATAACAAGGTTAAATAAAAACTTTCAAATCCGTCCGTACGAAATAATATATTAAATTTAAAACTTGGACGCTAATTTGGAACTTATGCATACAAATGCCCTATAATATTTTTTTCCTTTGAACATTTTCGGGAAACTTCTTGGAATCGGAATGATAATTACTTAGAGACGAATTTAAAACTACAGATCAGTGGCGCGGGCTAGCTCGAGCAAAAGTCGGGGCGGCCATGGATTAGGATGCCGCGACGGGCCTCGGTGGCGAGAACGGCAGGACGGCAGTCTGTGACGACGGTATGTCTTAAGAGTCCTAGTGAGCTTACTACTCTCCTTGAGAAGGGTTGTAGCGTCATCGGGAATGGATAGGGTATGCCTCGGTCGGCGAATCCCGCTAATAATTTGGGAGGAAGTGTAGCGGATGGTTGCCACGATCAAGGGATTGGGGTGCTTAACAGCAGAGTCGAAGAAACGCTTGGAAAGGCGTTTCATGAACTTTTGTATGGTGGGCATTATGAGATCTAGATGGAACATCCCTCAATTTTTTCTACTTTTCTTTTATACCAGAATCTGTTACCCAATACCTATTTAGTATTTATCCAAGCACCTACCCAAAAGCAAACTACATAACAAGGTTAAATAAAAACTTTCAAATCCGTCCGTACGAAATAATATATTAAATTTAAAACTTGGACGCTAATTTGGAACTAAGTTGCTGGACCCATAATTTTGTTTACGGATTTCAAAACCTACCTCCAATTTAGTTATTTAGTTGTTAAATGTGTAAATAGAATGAGCTAAAGTGGATGAGACTTATCCGTCCTTGATAGTAGAAGGAGACACAGTGACAAAGTCGGTTTTTAGCCGACTACACGGCAAGATCATGTTTTTTTTGTATTTACCTTTGTTCATAGTTTTTATTTTTTGCTTGAGTAAAATTTTTGTATTTAATTGTATTTGTTGGTATATTTGTATTTAATTGTATTTGTTGGTATATTTGTATTTAATTGTATTTGTCGGTATATTTGTATTTAATTGTATTTGTTGTTATATTTGTTGGTATATTGGCTAGCTGACATAATGGGCAAATGATTTAATTTAATGTTCTGTGTTTCATAATGTTAATAATTTTGCATAGGTGTATAGAAACAAGTTTATCTAATAAAACAGAAAGCTGTGCTGCAGGGGAGTTTGTCGTGTCACTTCTTGCCAGCTAAAGCACTAAGAAGTGGTGAAGGGCTGGCGTTTTAGGGGACTGTTTTATATATTTTTGGCATTTGTAAAGTGCTGACTCTCCGCCTAAATTGAAATAAATGACTTTTGATTTTCGCAGGCTATGAAGGTATGTATGTTAAGTTCATCTTTTTCCTTACAATTCTGAAACGTCTTGTCTCGTCGTATTTTGACAAACGAGATATCATTAAAAGCGTAATGTTGTTCTGCGGGTTATATTGTGTTATATGTAGTATGTAATTTGTGCGTTTTTGTCTAAATTACATGTGACTTGGGTTATACGAAATCCGACGTTATTTTGAAACCATGTCTTGTTTATACCTACTTTTTTAATTAGCGTTTTTGTCGTGAACTTCGAATTCTAAGAAGATTTTTCACGATTTTTAATGGATGTCGAGGACAGCACCCTGCCCTCCACAACTCAGTAAAACATATATACTTAAACAAAGCACAGTAGCTTTGTAATATAATTAAGTATATTAAACTACTCGATGATTATCTATCGGTGCATAACTATTCATCATATAATCCTCACAAAGTTTATTATTATAAGTTATGACCCCACTAGCCATTGAAGACCATAGCAATATCTTACCTTTAATAACAGTAAATGTAACTTACTAACTGAAAGTATCGTCATATGCTCACTTCAAAGCTTCTCCATCTCAATGCGTTATTGGTAGTATGGCGAGCGACGTGCTTTATCTACTGTGGACGGATTAAACGGTTTGATACTTTGTCTAGAATTTATTGCAGTTAAACGCACGGACGTAAAAAAATAATAATAATAATACAAAATAAAAATAACATAATAAAATATATCATAATGAAAAAATATAAATATGTCATGCATATTTAATATGTTAAAATATTATTGTTAAAATTTAAACTACATTACGCTTTTAGGCACTCGCAATTGGCACTTGGCCTATGAGTTCCGGGCCAGCATCGAAGACGGACGTGTTATGAGTGGTCAGCAATAGGGTAGGGTACATTGGTGACCACCACTTCATGTAAGTTTTATGTTACTATAATATTCTTAACTAGCTTCCAGCCGCGACTCCGTCCGCGCGGATGTCGGTCTTCGCGTGAGTTGGTTTATTTCTCCATTTTGAGTAACTCTGACAATGACATCTTATAAATATCTATTGGACCCAAATACGGCTAAGCCTATAATAATTAAGGAGATCCCTCTATTGAGCTACTGCTGTTGAGCTCGCGTTCTGTAGAAATACCAACCTAAATAAACCAATTTACGATGAAAACTTAAACTACGTACGTACTATAATATTTACAAAAGTATTTACAAATAACTGATCGGAACAGTAATCAAAAAGGTCGCGCTGAAAAGCATGGTTTAAAATTACACGCATACTTATAATTCGCATCAAAATTCAGAATTTATATGCATCGCGCGGCGTTTTTTTTTATTTTTTTTTTTGTAGGACATCTCTTAGTTAATCTGAAAGATTCTTACTACTTAAACGGATTGTGGCCCGGCGAGTTCTAAAAAGTTCTTTTTAGGCCTCCAGCCGGGGTATCGCGCGGCGCGGAACGTTGCTCCTTATATAGGAGTCGGGGAGGCGTGGCCCGCGTGTGCCGCAAACGGTTCAAGCCAAATCCAACTTTCGGCGCTACAGGTTACGGCGCTGAATCCACTGCGGGTAATGCAACGTGTGTTCGCGGTTCTACAGAACAACGTCTATGAATAAAACTGAAAAATAAGATTTTTTTTCTACGTATTTTTCCAGGATAAAAAGTATCCCATTTTATGCCCAGGATAATAAGGTATAATTATACCAAGTTTCATCGAAATCGAACCGTTAGTTTTCACGTGATGCCTGCATATACAGACAGACAGACAGACAGACAAAATTTGTTTTAATCACATATTTGGGTTTGGTATCGATCCAGCAACACCCCCTGCTATTTATTTTTTCAATATTTTCAATTTACAGAATTGACCCTTCTACAGATTTATTATATGTATAGATATTAAGCACTTATAACATTGTAAAACATTTTTTAAATAGTAGCGATGGAGTTTCTTGCCCGTTCTACTCCATACGCGATTATCTTTTGGAATGGGCAACTAGAGTCAATTCTATTTAAAGGTGTACCTATTTGAAATAAATGAGGTGAGTGGTGTACCTTTAAATGATACAATGTGTTACGTGTTATTTTCCTTATCCTGTAATACCTATAAGTCAGTTTACAGTTTGAAATTATCGAGTAATGACGATTAGATGCATTTGGGTACCCACCCATAAGTTTCTACTTTGAGGTTAAATATATTAGGTATTCTATAAGCTGTTTTAGAGCAAGGGTACCCTATTTTATAACAAATCAAAACTACATAGGAATCCTCATACCTAAATACATACTTTTGCAGAACTACCGTAGTAAAAATAAAAATAAACGACAATATACAAAAGTATCAAAACTGCATGAGAACACATCTGTACAACGAACTCCTATTGTTAACCGCACGGAAAAGATCAACTAACTGTTGCATTCAGATGAGACAGTACCTTGTAGTTTATGTTTTTGTCGTGTTGGTACCGCGCGTTCTAAGAATTCAAAGCTTGAAATGTGAATGACTCATGTATTCACACGAGCACACAGTTAGCTCAAGAGATTTTTTTGTATCTCTTATAATTAAACAGTTGTATCTCACGTTAGAAATATATTGTTGAAATCCAGTTCTGCGCAAATCAAAGTCGCAGTATTCGTTGTATTAGCCGAAAAATTAACGATGTATCTGAATACATAAATAAAAATTAAAGTGACGTTGTAATTTCAAAAATAACAGCGTTTTACTGTGTGCTAAGGAAAGAAAATAGTACGGTTCTTAAAACAATTATTTTTTGTCTGTTTATTTGTTTCAGGTAAACTCCAAAACGGCTGGCTCCATTTTGACGGGACTTCCACTGGCAGATAGTTGATGTTACAGGCTAATTTTTGTCTCGTTTCCTTGGGATAATTCACGACATCCACGTGGCTCAAGCCGCGGGAAATAGCTAGTCTGACGAATAAAACCTAAAAAACACCTAAACATAATCAAATTAGTAAAAATTCTACAACCCCTGCAGTTGAACTCTTTATTACCACCAACTGCAGTAAAACGAAATTCCATTATTTCGAGTTCAAAACGATGTCATGACCTGGAACACCCAGTCGCATCTAAGCCTTACTCTTTGTCCCAGCTACATCCCTTTTCGATACAACGTTTATATTAAAACTCGATGCGTCCAGGAAATTGCTATCATACTTGATCTCAAACTGTCACTGCTATGTGGTCGCGACGCGTGGCAAGCGGAGCGGGAGGGATTATTTTAAGAGTGGGGGACAAATTAGAGTGTAAATGGGTTGGCTGAGTTCATGTTTGTGGATTCAGTTGGGGTCGAGAATCGCAGATTTTAGGGCGAATCTTCTACTTGTTAAAACTGCTAGAGGGCACATGTGCTATTGCATTGTTATGTGCTTGTTTTTCTCAAACACACGTAAAACCATCTAACGTATCATAATCATCTCTGTTATGTTTCGACTATCATGTAAATTGAACTACAGCATTGCTGTTTTGTCGTAGAAGATTAAGGGACTTACTGGAGAATAGGCAGCAGTGTTCTCAATGCTTTTTATCAGGATACTGCGATCACCAAACCGTCAAGCGTGGCGATTATGGCAAACCCACCTAGTGATGCGGTGTGTAAATAGCCGACAGAACGTGGGGAGCTCAATTATGAAAAGTTATGGTTTGATAGTAATTATATGATTCCTATGAAACCCACCCTGTGAGCTGAAGAATGATAAATGGTTTCGACGTCAGCACTGAAAACTATTGGCCCACTAATCTGCAGACCAGCTCCAGGACGCTTCGCCAGCTACTATCAGCAGCTCACAACGTGAAGCACTTTCACGAAACAGATTGTCAGATCACTGTTGGGTATTTATAACGAGTCTCTTTAAACTTTAGCTGTCCATCACGGTGAAAAACCAACTTTTCCTCAAAATTACAGGAAAAAGCACTGGCGGAGCGGTTTCGTAAAAGAAGACTGACTGGCGGGGTTCTCATTAGTCAGCGCTCGGGGAGCGGTGGCCAAACTATGGCGCTAGTGTTGCCAGGTGTAAAGTATAGAGTTCGTAGGTAGGTCGCTGGTGTGTTGGGAGGCCGGGGGATGAACGGAAACAACGGTTTTCATCGGTAAACAAACGGCGGGCGAGCGTCCTTCGCGTTGTGTCGCAGTGCGTGTGCGCGTGTTGGGATCTAACGTCTGACTGCCGGGGCGAGGGGGCGCGATGGCGCGCCAACCCTTTCCGCGAATGATTGAATGTAGGAGCGAATCGCGGACCGAATGAGCACAGGCGCGAACGGGACGCTCGCGCGGGCATTTCAATTTATTGATAACATCAATAGTTCCACACATAAATACATGATATAGGCATGGGCAACATACAAGGTAAGTATTTAGTATTAAGACACATTTAGGTTATTTAGCTTTAAGTTATAGTTTTAGGATTAGTTATAAGTTTATTAGCTTAAGTAGGTACACATTACAGGTAAGTATGAATGTGTGATGCGTCGCCTACAATCTGCCTCCTTAGTGCTAACTAGTTAGCGCTATCACTAACCCTAGGTGTAAGTAGAGCGACGCGAGTTACAGGCCTACGCAACAAGCCAGTGCGAGTGCGCACATCTACAACGCGGACGCGGCCATCTCTCCCTGCATGGGTCTCACTCACCACTCCGTGTCGCCAGCAGCTGCGCTCCAAGTTGGGTTCGACGAGCACCACGTAATCGCCAACCTGTAAACCCTCGGACTCTGACGTCCATTTCTGACGAGGTATCAAAGTAGGTAGGTATTCTTTTACCCAACGTGACCAAAACATGTCGGCCAGTCGCTGTGCCACCCGCCAGCGCTTCCTAAGTAATAAGTCAGAATTATCATATTTACCAAACTGTGGGCTAGCGGATGATGAGCCGATCAAAAAATGATTGGGCGTGAGCGCCTCTGGGTAGGACGGGTCGTCAGAAACGTGCGTTATGGGGCGACTGTTAACCAGTGCTTCAACCTCAGCCATCAATGTCAACAACGTGTCAGGATGCGGAGCACGCTCCTTCAAGATTACCTTTAGGGACGACTTGACGGTGCGGATCATGCGCTCCCAAGCACCACCCATCTCGGGTGCGCCAGGGGGGATAAATTTCCACTCTACTCCACGTATGGCTCCAGCCTCGCGCACTGCCTCCTGGTGTAGGTCAGCCATGCTACGCTTCAGCTCCGTGTCGGCGCCACGCAGGTTAGTACCATTGTCCGATATTATTACCTGGGGCATACCACGACGAGCGGCCATTCGCCTAAGCGCCATAATGGTGGAGTCTGTGGTGAGGTCCTCGGTCACCTCAATGTGTATCGCGCGTATGGTCAAACACGTGAAGAGCATACAATACCTTTTAGGTCTGCTGCGACCGATGGTTACCTCCAGCGGTCCAAAAAAGTCAACGCCTGTGTACGTAAAGGGACGTCTATTGTGTTGCAGCCGGTCCGGCGGCAGGTCCGCCATGCGCTGCGGCTGCGGCGCGGCGCGTCTGTGGCGGCAGAACAAGCAACGGGCCGCAACGCTGCGGACGGTCGGCCGCAGTCGCAGCACCCAATAGCGCTGCCGTAAATTATTCACAACCAGCTCGTTCGCGCCATGTAGTGCTTGCCGGTGTGCGTATTCCACCAACAAACGGGTAATCCTGTGGTGTCCGTCTAAAATAGCTGGTCGCCGTACGTCATCAGGGACTCCTGCAACGGAGTCGATACGACCATGAACACGTAAAATACCTGCGTCATCTAAGTACGGCGTAAGTTGACGCAAGCGGCTGCTAGGTGGCAGCTGTTTGTTCTGCTTCAAACATGCCATTTCCTTATTAAAACTGTCTAATTGTGATTTTCGAATCAGTAGGTCCTCTGCCTCCTTCATTAGAACAATGTCAAGCTCGCAGGTCTTACGCTGACATTTTCTAATGAACAACAAAACTCTAGCGGTGGCACGGACAAGAGTAATCCAATTAGAAATGTTACCTTCATCAGGCAAAACCGGTGACGAACAGCTGTCTGCAACAACTACATTTACCGCCCGTACTTCACACTCGGCGTCCTCCTGCAATTTGGTAAACTTACGGTCCTTAGGCCACTGATCTTCTGGCAGCCTCAAAAACGTAGGACCCTGGAACCAGGTACTGGAGTACGCCAGCGGGGGCGCGTCATCACGCGTGGCGATATCCGCCGCGTTGTGTACCGTTGGGACGTGTCGCCATTCACACGACTTCGTCAACTCATCAATCTCACCCAGTCGGTGAGCCACATAAGGCTTATAATTACGTGGGTCGCTGCGGATCCATTGTAGGACCGTGCTGGAATCCGTCCAGTAATACCTCTTCCCAGGCTGAACATCTTTGTGCTCGCGCTGCGTCGCGGCGGCGAGCCGCGCTCCCAGTAGCGCGCCCTGCAGCTCCAACCTTGGAATAGACACGGGTCGTAACGGGCTTACCCTGCATTTACTACTTACAAAACACACTAGTACACGGCCATCTGCACGTGTAAAACGAAAATATACTACCGCTGCATACGCTTTTGATGAAGCGTCGCAAAAAACATGCATTTGTACGTCAACAATATCATTTTGGTTCGAATCCGAAATGTTCGATGACCACTGCTCGCCAGTATAACAATCAATCCACTCGTGTGCGCTGCCATAGTGCCGTGGAATACGAAGCGAACACAGCTGACGTAGGTCGGCGAGCCAACTTATCCAAAGAGTATGTTCCTCAGAATGGATGCGGTAATTCCAATCGACTCCGCTGCGATGAACGTTTTGGAAAATAATTTTACCTTTTATTGTAAACGGAGAAAGGAAACCGTGAATATCATACACTGACATTAAAATACTTAACATTTGTGCTTTAGTAGGTGATTCGGAACCATCTAAAATAGTAGGAGGTATTCTATCTAACGCAATTTTAAAACCAAAACAGTCATCGCTCGGATACCAAATCAAACCGAGCGTGCGCTCATGCGTATTCGTAGCTCCTTGTGTGAGCTCAATGGCGGCAGGCGCTAGAGCGGCGGGCGGGATTGCGTCGAGAACCGAGCGGCTGTTGCTCGACCAGCGCGTAATTTCAAATCCGCCTGATTTGTGTATGTCGGTTACTTCGCGCACTAATCGGATAGCCTGACTTTCGTCCTCACATGAGTGAAGACAATCGTCCATATAATGGTCTTTGATGATAACATCGACGGCTTCGGGGTACATATCCTGGTATTTAAGAGCATTTTTATTTTTAATGTATTGTGCGACAAAAGGAGAACAAGTGGCGCCAAAAAGTAAACTTTCCATTACACATTTTTTCAAAGGCATATCCGGGCTCTCTTGCCAAAGAAAGCGAAAAACATGTTTATCTTCATGGCGAATTTTAATTTGAACAAAGAAATCTTTAATGTCGGCAATTAATGCAATTTTATGCTCACGAAAACGTAACATAATTCCTAGTAAAGAATTATACAAATCGGGGCCGGTAAGTAAAAAATCATTTAGACAGACACCTTTAACTTTTCCCGCACAATCAAACACTAACCTTAATTTTTCGGGTTTGTTCGGGTTCTGGACTCCAAAGTGCGACAGGTACCATGTATGACTCGGCGAAAGTTCATTGTCCTCTAGTTCTCGCGCGTAGGCGTTGTCGAAGAGCCGCTTCATTTCCTGACAATATTTTTCAGCATACTTACCATCAGCCTGAAATTTCTTTAATAAACCCTTTAATCTAGAATGTGCATAATCAAAAGTGTCCGGGAGAGAAAGATGGTCTTTAGTAAACGGTAAACCAACTTCCCATTGACCACCGATGTTTCGCGATGTTTCGTCCAAAATCTTTACCGCTCTCAAATGTGCCGTATTCTCACGACGTACGGTCGAAATTCCAATGGAGTCAAGCTCGAACGACATTTTTACCAATTCGTTTAATTTACTTACGTCACAGCTAGCTTCCGGCTCCGGCTGCGCTTGTGGATGCATCGAGTGAGCGATATGGAAGGCGTGCGCGTTCACGGGAGAGTGAGTGAGACCATCATAGCAGCCATGAATGCACCATCCTAACCTGCATCTCGTTGCATACGGTTCCTGCTTGTTACCATGCAGAATCTGTAGGGGGGCTAAAAGAAAGTAATTATCTTCCCCTATCAGTAAACGAGGCACCACACATTCGCTACAGACATAATCTTTGATACCTAACAAATGATTACACTGCAATTGTTTGACGCAAGATAAATTTTGTTTAGGTAAATTCAAATTATCGACTTGACGTAAGGTTACATTGTAATTTTCAGCATTTTGCATACAACCAGAAATGTTAACAGAAACTTTAGGTACTTCTGACTGAAATATTTCGATGCCGAATGCATCTATGAACTTAATCGGACTACATTGTAACGTTTCTAAACCTAGCTCGTTAACTAGAGTCTTATCAATCATAGAAATAGAAGCGCCATCGTCCAGTAACGCGTACGCACTAACGGTGCCCTTGGGGCCACTTAGATTCACTTTTATTACCTTTAGCATCACTTCACTAACCGCTGAAGTCGGGGCTGACGGGGCGCGCGCGCCAAGCGCGGCAGCGGAGCCCGAAACGGCGGGCGCGGGAGGGCGCGTCGTCGCGGCTGTAGTCGCGACGTGCGCCACGGTCTCGTCGCGTGATGGTGACGTAGGCGCAGGTACCGCACTCCTTGGGTTGCTGGCTTTGTAGTGCAGAAGCGGATGGTGTGCCATCCCACAGCTATCGATGTCACATACGGGCGCCGGGCACGTGTCACGGCCGTGTCGTGATAACAGGCAGCAGTAGCATAGATTTTCTGATCTTACTAATCTCCATCTGTCCCTCTTCAGTTTGCGTTTGAAGGTACGGCACTCAGTAAGAATGTGAGGTTTCTTACAAAGCGGGCACGAAGTATTATTATTATTACTTCTACTCTCGGGCGTGGCTGTTGTTGCAAACACTGGTCGGCTCGTGGAGTGGCGCTGTCTCTCGTCGTATTTACGGCTGGGGGGCCCGGGGTCGGGTTTTCTGTAATCCCGTGTCTGTGGTACACCAACAACAGACAACATCTTTGCTTCTCTTTTCAGGAACAATCCAAGTAGTTCAAGTTTAGGTATGTTGTTATGTACGACTTTATCGTGGGCGTAGTCCGTCCACCGGCTGAGTAGCACGCTAGGTAATTTCGATATTATGGTAGCGGCAATCTCGGGGCTTCGTAGATAGTCTCGTTGGTTTAGTGAGTCCAACGTAGCTATGCAGTTATTAACTTTAGTTGCAAAGTTAATTAATTCGTGATGATAATTGGTAGGTAAATGAGGTAATTTCCTTATCTGTGACAAGAGATGTTGAATAATAATATCAGCTTGCCCAAACCTCAATTCTAAGGCTTCCATCACGACGGCTGGTGACGTATTGCCGATGAGTAGGTCGGTGACCGCCTCCCTGGCTTCACCTTTCAATGCTCGGCGCAGTCGCCACAAGTTTTCGGAATCGGTGTAGTTGCAAATATGGGACGACTCTTCGAATGCACTTTTAAAGTGCAACCATTCTATGCAGTCGCCGGAAAAAGTAGGTAGCTCACGTGGCGTGGACAGGCGTGTCAGTAACCTATCCTCTCTTCTGGCAGACGAGGCGTCCATGGAGTCCCTGAGTGCGTAGGCTAGCTGGAGAATACTATCAGCGGGAACGGCGGAGGCGGGTGCGCGGCCATGTTTTTCATTCGGTGCCGGCGCGGCCTCCGTCGGCGCTGCCATCTTTGCTGCCGCGGCGGGCGTCGCCGGCGGCTCCAACATTGCTGCCGCGGCGCGTGTCGCCGGCGGCTCTAACGTATGGTCCAGCCATTCATCAATAGTCACAAGCTCAGAGGTTCTCGAGTGAGTTCGAGACACGCGTTCGTCTTCAATCAGAGCTAACTCGCATTTTAGCTTTTTATCGATGAGCTCCTTATCAATTGCTGCCTTGGCTTCAGCGGCGGCCAGCTCCAATTGCTGGCGTTTCAGGCGACATGAGATTGAGGCAGACGATGCCAGAGTCACTGCACTTTTTACACTTTTCACGGGCTCGGTAGCCATTTTGTCTTTTCACTCCCGTTTGCGATTTCGCGTCCCCGGCCTAGATCCGGTTAGAAGGACCAGATTGTAAAGTATAGAGTTCGTAGGTAGGTCGCTGGTGTGTTGGGAGGCCGGGGGATGAACGGAAACAACGGTTTTCATCGGTAAACAAACGGCGGGCGAGCGTCCTTCGCGTTGTGTCGCAGTGCGTGTGCGCGTGTTGGGATCTAACGTCTGACTGCCGGGGCGAGGGGGCGCGATGGCGCGCCAACCCTTTCCGCGAATGATTGAATGTAGGAGCGAATCGCGGACCGAATGAGCACAGGCGCGAACGGGACGCTCGCGCGGGCATTTCAATTTATTGATAACATCAATAGTTCCACACATAAATACATGATATAGGCATGGGCAACATACAAGGTAAGTATTTAGTATTAAGACACATTTAGGTTATTTAGCTTTAAGTTATAGTTTTAGGATTAGTTATAAGTTTATTAGCTTAAGTAGGTACACATTACAGGTAAGTATGAATGTGTGATGCGTCGCCTACACCAGGTTCAGCGAATCGAAAGGCGCGCGAACCAGATAGCCACAGATACTAACAAATAGAAACCATTTGAAACGAATTAATTATTGCTAACGAAATGACCTAATACTTAGGTATAACAAAAATAAGTATTAATAAGTCAATTTGGGTCACTTAAGGTGCCCAACCACCATCATTTGTGGAACATCGCGACCAAAGCGTCTTTCAGCTGAAATGATTGCTGTTTTGAGGCAAAAAAAAAAACAAAACTTTTCTATAAAACTCTTTTAATAAAACTTCTGATGATTTTATCAAATGCTATATGCTAGTTACATTTTACTTCACGTCTTATCATCCTTCTAAGAAATGTGCAATATCTAAATATGATATTCATTCATGGTCACAATCATTATCTTAAGTTAGATCATTCAATTGTTTTTATAAAAAATTGATCACTCCGCCTCCGCTCAACAACATCGCCGCACCCCAAAAGCTTTGTAACGCATTTCAACCCACACACAACTGGAATTGAATTGCAACCGTACAAGTCAACACAGAAGATTGCTTTTCGCAAAACCCACAAGTATCAATAGGGATGTTCATAAAATAGAAAACGTAAGCTCGTCCGTGGATCAGAAACTGTTTAGCATTGTGTTGCATTGTGAAGTGCGAGAGGTACCTCAGTTGCCATAACAACAGCAACTCGTTGCTATTGGCAATCGCTATAGACTTTGACAACTTTGAAAGTTTGAAGTCGATTGGTTATTGTTGGGCTTGTTACATTTCAGGCATAACTTTGGAAAATGTGTGTGAAGTGATAGTTTTTTATTTATAGATATTGCTTGTTATTTTACTCACTTGTGTCAGAACTAGATAGTTATGGCTAGGATTTAGGCTTCGAGATCGGATTATGCTTAACATGGACCATAGGTCAATATTCATTCTTGCAATCATTTCTTCATTAATTCATTACCGGGTACACGACACTACCGGTATGAACACACAAATAAATATTTTCATTAAAAAAATATATATTGTATAATTAATATTTAAAACTGAATAATTTAAAGGCAGTAAATATATAACATTAATATCAAATACTAGCTGTGCCCGCAGCTTCGCCCGCGTGGGTTTTAGAAATTATCCCAAGAACGTGCTACACAGACCAAAAACTAGGCTATGTTACTCCTTATAACATCAATTATCTGCCAGTTAAAGTCCCGTCAAAATCAGTCCAGACGTTTTGGAGATTAGCCAGGAAAAACAGACAGACAGACAGACATTTTTCATTTTCATTTTCATTTATTTATTCTTAAACAATTAACATTGTGTTGAATATTACATATTAAATAAAATTATCAATACATCATGCAGAAACAATACATTTGAAAAAGTAATTAAAATAAAAATTGAAGTGAAATGTTAGACCAAGGGTTAAAATAAATTAAAATATGTCAACAAATAAATACAATGTCAAATTAATAGCAGAAATTATTAGAAATTAAATGTCAAAAAATAATAATATGTTTAAGTCAAAACATGATTTATGTAGTTTGTTACTGCTATTTTTAAAGGCGACTATTTTTATCATTTGACATATATTCTGATACCGAGTAGAAACATTTTTTCAACAAGAAGGCTTTTAGTTTAGTTTTAAATGAGTGAGTGCTATAAATTAATAATTTTAAATCAGTCGGTAACCTATTAAATAACTCCACTGCTTGGTATCTGGAACAATGCTTAGCTATGTTAAAATTTGGTGCCTTTTTGTGTTTAAATTCCTTCCTTCTTGTGCTTTCTCTTATCTGACGTTCCTCTTGTGTTTCATACTCATGAATATTCTTAGCAAAGAGACTAAGGATGACTAATATATATAAACTTGGTACTGTTAAAAAGCCTAGTTCTTTAAAGTACTCTCTACATGAGTCTCTTTGTGAGATCCTTACTATAGTCCTTATGGCACGTTTCTGTAAAATAAATGCTTTCCGACAATTATAACAATAGCTGTTTCCCCAAAGCATTATGCTATATCTTAACCTAGATTCTACCAGCGCGTAATATATAGCCTTAAGTTGCTTTAGATCCAACATATCTCTAAGGCTCCTGAGTGCATAGCATGCTGATGAAATAGAAGAGTCAATAGCAGCTAGCTCCTGTTTCCAATTTAAATTCACATCTATGTTAATCCCTAAAAATTTTACTTTGTTCACTAATTCAATCTTGTCTCCCTTGATTTGTACATCCAAATTGTCAGTATAACGAGTTGTTGTCTTAAATGAAATTATGTTCGTTTTACTTGTGTTTAGCAAGAGGTTATTGGCTGTAAACCAATCGCAGAGATCTTGTAGGCTTTTATTAACATTTTTGGTCAATTCTTTTAAGTCATTCGCCCCAATTATTATATTTGTATCATCTGCAAAGACAACAAGTTTTACATCAGGCTGAACATAATGCATAAAGTTAAGCAAGTCATTTGTAAATAAAATAAACAGTATTGGTCCTAAAATAGAGCCTTGAGGCACACCACGTTTAATATTAGTAATTTTAGAGGTGTGTATTACTTCATGATTATTTTCGTCGATGGTTTTAATTTCTACGAACATTCGTCTATTTTGTAAGTAGGATCTTAAAAGTTTAAGGGACTTGCCTCTGATACCATAAAATTCAAGTTTAGCTAGAAGTAATGCATAATCAATCGTATCAAAGCGGAGCTAAGGTCTATGAATAGTCCTGCCACTTTCATTTTGTCATTTAATTTATCAATTATGTCATTTATAAGAGTGTTTATAGCATCTGAACAACCGACGCCTTTCTGATACCCAAACTGTCTTAAATTAATTATTTTGTTTGCATTTAAATGTACCATCAGCCTAGTTTTAATGATTTTTTCAAATACTTTTGATAAGGTTGGCAAAAGGGATATAGGTCGGTAATTTTTCGGATCAGTCTTAATACCTTTTTTGAATACTGGAATTACTTTAGCCAGTTTTAACTGGTCTGCAAAGACGGACTCTTCGAAACATTTATTATAAAAATCAGAAAGAGGGATAGCCAAAGAGTCTATATTCTGTTTCAAAACCGATATCGGTAGATCATCAAAACCACACGATTTTTTATTGGCCATTTGACTAATAATCTTGGTAATTTCAGAAGGTGTAGTTTTATAGAAGGTTAAATCACTTTCAACTCTTTTTGTACTATCTAACAGAAAAGTCATAGCCCTGACTTTTTCATTGCTAGCGAGTGACGATTTGAACACAAAACTGTCAATGAATTTATTTGCGACCTGCGGGGGGTCAGTTATCACTGTATTATTAACTTTCAAGATTATATTTCTACAAATCTTATTTGTTGTTTTCTTTGTACATTCATTAACAAGTTTCCACGTCTGTTTTTTTTAGCGGTATTTAGATGGTTCATTATGGCCTTTTTCTTGGTTTGTTGAATAACTCTTCTATAAATTTGAACATAGTCGTTTTTGTATTTTTTTAGGCTGGCATTATTTATTGTACCTGAGCATAGCACTCTCTTCATTTTACTTGAAACTTTAACCCCTTTAGTAATCCACTGTATTGATGTTCTTTTATATGGCTTTATTGTAATTGACTTCTTCCGGTAACAATCTTGGAATGTATTACCAAGACAGCTTATAAAACTATTTATTCCCATATTAGTCAAAATTTTATTATCAATAGATTTCTTGAAAGCCATACTATTTTTATCATTAAATATTCTTTTTTTTATTATTACATTTTGATTAGAGTTTTTCGATTTCGTACTTATTTTGTCAAGAACTACATTGCAGAATAATCCACCATGACCATCTGCCAAACCATTGTGATCAACAAAACACTGATCTATGTCCTCATCCGCAAGATTTGTGATTACGTTGTCTAAACACGAATGCGCATTGTTCCGTATAAAAGTAGGAGTATTTATAAGGTATCGAAAATTATAACATGTCAGTATACTTAAAAATTCAGCATGCTTCTTACCGTCAACAAGTACATCAATATTAAAGTCACCACATATCATGCACTTCTTATTAATAAAATGTTCTAATAATTTTTCTAAGCTAGTAATAAAACTTTCAAAATTTTTGTCATACGGACTTCTGTAGCAACAACAAAGATTTAGCCCTGTTTCAAGATCCCTAACCCCACAAATTTCAAAACTATCTGATTTATACATTTTTTTTACAAAATCAATATTTTCACTTTCTTTATCTATATGGGCTAAAATAAGAGTACCTCCCCTGTTTTTGTTTGGCCTTGTGTTGTATGACACTAAATTATAATTGGAGAAGTTAAATACTTGAGCAGACTGTAGATTTAAGAAATGTTCTGTAATACACAGGAAGTCGAACTGAATGCCCGTGGTTGAAATGTATAATTCTAGCTCATTTTTTTTATTACTTATTCCACATACGTTTTGATGAAAAATTCTTAAAAATCTGGTTTTCTGCATCAAAGTACTTTTACAAACTGTATTTGATTCATTATTCACGAAAAAGATCAGTGTCGTCAATAATTGTACTATGATCAGATACAATTTTTGATGAAAGTTGGTCTTTGTTCATTTTATTGAAGTAATATGGAATTGTCCCGGGTTGTATTGTAACCAACACTTTTCGCTATCTTTATATGCTTGCGTCATATTAAAGTTACTATAACTAAAAATAGGTTCATAATCTGTAAATTTAAATAGCTCCAAATAGTTTTTCAAGTTACCGAAAACATTTTTTATTCCTATATTATTAACTTTGCCGGTATACTTAGAAAACATTTCATAGGAATATTCTAGTTTTTTGTTAGTATCAAAAGTGTATGCAAATTTAAAATTCTGATTACTTAAGTACAAGAGTCGATTAAAAGCTTCTATTCTACTATTAAACAAACTAGTATTCCATTTTAATTTAAAAGTAGGACAACATACAATAATATTCGTATGCAATATCTTTTCGAGTTTACATTTTATATGATCTACTAATTCTGCATAATTTTTGGAAACTAAAAAGTCCTGTTCGCCTAGGAAGATTATACAAAAGTCATTAAGAGTGTAATTTACAAGCTTTGTGTCTAATGATGCAAGGAGTTCCATGATACCCGCCTTCGGCATACAATAGTGGCATATTTTGTCATTTGGAAAGGTGTTTTCGGCAATACCCAATATGGAATTAACGTTATTATCACTTAATATACATAACTTATTTAGGTCTCTGTTGATGTTTTTCATGTTAAGGTTTTCCTGCACATCAGATGAGGATACAAAGATGTTTGATGTTCTGTCATAATCTACTTTTCTTGGAGATTCATCAAAATTATCCGACTCTAGTAAAATATCTGAGCTCTCAATGTAGTCCTTTTTACTGTCATTTTGGCATTCCTGGCCTAAGGATAACGCAGGTAGAATGTTATCCGACTCTAGTAAAATATTTGAGCTCTCAATGCAGTCCTTTTCACTTTCATTTTGGCATTCCTGGCCTACGGATAACACAGGTAGAATGTTGGTAATAGAACGACTATTTTTTTTTTTCCTTCGTACGGACAGTAACTTTTGTCTCTGTGACTTTAGAGGACTGGTACTAATATCTTTCAAAGTATTAATATAAACTTGCTGTCGTAATACTGTTTCTTTAAGTTCGTTGTTTTCGCATATCACCTTGTCCAATTCATTTTGTGTGATTTCAAATTGTTCTTTTAACTGTGATATTTCAACCTTCATTTCTTCTAATTCCTTTATGCTTATACCCGTTGACAGATCAAGACTTCTTGTACTTATGTCGGAATTTGTTTTGTCCAATGATGAGTCATGACTAACATTTTGAAAACTGTTTTTTTACTATAGGTACCTTATAGAATTTATTGTGCATTTAGTTAAAATACGTTACAAACAGGCACTTCAGTTTTATTTATTTGTATAGATTTTTGAGAAATACCTGTGCCAAAATCGGCCTCGTCTTTTTTCAAATATGTTGGGTTTGGCTTCCAGTCTAACCTGTTGCAGCTGAGTATCAATATTTTAGATGGTATGTAAAGTTGGTCACCCATCCATGGACTAACCGCGGTTAGCGTAGCTTAACCGACCCGTGCGACTGTGGTTTACTAACTATAAACACCCGATATGATACCAATGGCCACGACGACGGCTCCTACATCTATACACGTATCTTTATTAAAATCAGCTTTGTTCGTTACGCAAGTAAGTAGGCTACTATAGTCTGTGCTAGATGTGAAAAAAATAAAAGTCGTTGACACCCGCCTTCCAATGTATTCAAATATTTCAAAACGATACGAAAGAAATGTAAAGAAAGTGTCGCTAGCACGGTTAAAACTGTAATTAATAAAATACATTGGTAGGCAGGTGTCAACGACTTTTATTTTTTTCACATCTGGCACAGACTTAAGGCACACTCTGGAGAAGACAATAACTCGTTCCCAACAGTACTTAATGCAAAAAGTGATATCCCAGGAGTTATTAACGTGCGTATTAATATGTGAAACTTTATTAATATTCCTGTCAAACTCTTTTAACTAAGTCGCACCAAATTCCTGATAATCATTGTTCTAAGTCTGCTCTTACATTAATGAGAGTTTAGTTTTAAAAGTTGGCTTACGAGATAGGTATTGCAATGCAGAGTGCTGGCGGACTTTTAAAAACACCTATATATTACCAATTCAATAAGGTGGCAATACTTTACCCACGTGCTGGGTATCGATATTGAAAAGTAATGGAAAAAGAAAAAAAAAACGGATGAAATAATAACGTAAACAATAAAAATACGAGTAGCAATTGAGCAAAATGTAAGTTTCAATATAATCTGTCCAATCTCTTATTACTGAGAAGTTATTATTTATATTTCTTTCGTGACTTTTTAACTGACGTGATTTGAAAATTTCGAAAGAAATACTGTTAATGATCATAAAATGTTAAACAAATGTTTCATTTTTGTTTTGTTTAGATTTTCTAAGGTATAAATACTAGGTATGATAAGGCAACGGTGCTGTATAAAAGAAGATGCAGTGACAAAAAAAAATGAATACAGTATGCTTAGATGTTTTGGTCATGTTGAGAGAGTGAATGAAAGGCGGCTAAGAAAAGTATTTACAAGGCAGATATTAGTGGAAGCCACACAAGCGCACGAAGCCACTGCCGTACGAGGAAATATCGTCAGGTAAGATCAGGTGCGTAGTACTCCCAACCGGCGTGCCAGAAGGCAAATTCTCGTAACTAAAAACGTCAAAATCTAGTCGCATCGTTATCTCGATGACAATCAAATGTCAAAAACTTGTAAAAAATGTATGGAACTCGAGGTATTTTTGACAGATTGAAACTGAACTCAGACTGTGAACATTTTTCCAATAAAGAAAATTGCCTCTCTGATGTACCTACGATTGTAAACGAGGCAATAAGAGCATTGAAGGAAATCAGCAGCTAGCACTCTGTAGTTTTCTACTCCCATTGGAAGACGGCATGAGTTAGTTTTGTGTGTATGTATACTAGATGAGAACATAAGTGTATGGGTAACATTTTTTTCGCGTTTCCTGGGTTTGGTCCTCAGTAAAACTTGCTTATAATGGTGAATACAATGAGCCCTTAGAGGTTTTCAAATACTTTTTCTAACCCTTTTATATCATTAAAAATTTAGATTGTTATGTAAATACCATAAATACACCTGACCTTAATACCTTTAATTTCAATTTTCCTTGTTAAACATAAACACGTGAGGGGAGAACTGTGACCTTTACTTGAGAAAGTGAAAAGCCACGTGCCACTTAAAGGGAAAGTACCAGGGCAGCCTACGAGGTTCAACATTTCTTAAGATTTTGGTAATTTTGAAGTCAGAGTCAAGTTCTATGCTGAACACAATATGAATCGCGACCGTAACAAGTATATTTTACAATTTCATAAAAATATATATTCAAAATTATCATTCAATAGAACTATATGTGACAGTGACAATTTAAATAGCAGGCTCATTGCTCATAGAACAGATGGCCGATGGGGCAGAAACGTTCTGTAGTGGCGATCACGTACCGAACGACAAAGAGTTGGAAGGCCTCCCACAAGGTAGACCGATGATCTTGTGAAGGCAAGGAATCTGCTGGATATAGGAAGCACAGGACAAGTCAAGACAAGTGGCAGAGCTTGCAGGAAGGTCATGTCCAGCAATGGACAACTTTCGGTTAAAATACGTAATGAAAATTTAAGACTTATATGGTTTTCACATGGACCCCATTGTTCGAATGAAACCAAATTAAAATGGGACCATTCGGGAAGCACCAGCTTTCAAATAAAAAAAGAATCATCAAAATCGGTTCACCCAGTCAAAAGTTATGAGGTAACAAACATAAAAAAAAAAAATAAAAAAAAAAAAAATACAGTCGAATTGATAACCTCCTCCTTTTTTTGAAGTCGGTTAAAAACAAAAAACGCCATCCAGTGGATGTCTACGCAACTTTGGTGTCAAACGATACGATGAATTAACTTACACCGCCACCGATTAGGGATTCTTGGAACTAACCAATGAATACGCACATACTACACACGGCTATAGGTCAAGCTATATTATTTCCAGTTTTAGCTGACCTCACATTGTATAGGCTTTTCGTACAATCAGATGTCAGTTTATACTGGAAATGTGTAGCTTGACCTGTAGCCGTGCGTACTATAAAAAAAAACATTTAATTTTCAAATATTGAGATCAACAATTGAGATAAAAACTATCCTATCTTTTAAGTTGGACCAAATTACAAATAATTAAGAACTTTGATAACAATCTGTTATGTAGTTTTGGAGTTTATTGGCAACATACATCGTGACACAAGATTTTTATATATACCTATACAAGCAGATAGGGATTCCAACAACTTATCGAGAAGTTATCGATAAGCAATTAATCATTGCTTTCGGTCCATATTTTTTAAATAAAATATAACTCGTTGCATTATTCTTTTATTTAATTTGACCCTATTTAGTATCATACTATCATTAACACAAGCTACAAAGTTCTAAACAAACTAAAAGCAGACATTAGAACTACTAACGAATAAATGTAATAATAATAAGGTACATCACTAGTCTCGTTCGTGACGTCATCCGCTGTCGGGAAGACCCAACTCTGGCGTGGCTGGCACGACTTTTGACAACTTCCTCGCATGCAAGTAGGGATGTGACATTGTGGGACATGATAAATAATCATCATATATTTAAGACAATTTAATCAATTTACTTATAATTTTATTACTCTCCGTTTTTCGTAACTTGGCAAACTTATGTCATCCAAATCCCTTTGCTGTCGCACATTTCTTACAAAGTTCAGTAAATCGACATAAGTTAGGTATTGAACGTTTTTCTTCTGGTACTCTATCCAGTTCAAAAGCGATGAGTCTTCCGATGCCGCATTTCGTGGGTCCCTGGTTGGTTAAAATCCAACGGAGATAAATTAGAGACGTCACACCTTAATTCATTTGCGTCCCATATGCTCCGTTGATACATGATTGCACTCGTTAAATCATCTGAAGAAACCTTGTGTTTCTTTCGTTTTCTTTGCACAGACTTGTTCGTTTGAAGAATATAAAAAAATAAAGGAATCGTAAAAAGACTTACGTCACTTAACAACTTGCGGAGAAGACATAATTATCACTAGTACCTATTAGTTATAATATTTGTAATTATGAAAACTACCCGTTATATTACTTTACTCTATGGTGAAATTATTATAATAAATATTATGCATTAGGAATATTCAGATTCGAATAGTTGTCATTAAAAATAATTGTCGAAGTAATAGTAAGCTACTTTTAATAGAATATTTAATAAATTTGAAATATTATTTACCTTACTTACCCAATCACTAGCTGTCGTGTCTTGACGACTGTGGCGTGGGGAAACACACTTTTTTACGGATTTCGATTAGCAATTTTTGATGATTTGTTTTTTCTAGTAAAAGTAACTAATGGATATATATTTGTGCCATCTTGCAATATTTCATGTAGTTTTATATAATAGGAGAAAGAAACACAGAAAACTTAAATTATATATTTATTTTGTACTCAAAAAATGTCGTTTTCTTGTCGTCTATAGTTGACGGTGGCGTGTTGGGCACGTTTTCATTTGTCGGCTATACACGACCGTGGCGTTCAAAAGTTTAAATAGATTATTTGTTCACAAATAAATTATTCCAAAAACATGGCCGCTAGGCAGCAATGAAACGTTCAGATTAAGTTTTGTCGGTCATATAGTCCGACAAAGCCTGAATGGAATTAAAGTGTCAGACACATAGTCAACATGGCAGTTAACGTGTTAGTAGGCAGATAAACAATCTTTTATTTTACCAACTTTCAATTTAAAGATGTCGCTTGAAAAATTTCCGTCGTGGGGGAGGTGTGGGTATCACCGAGGCTCAGTTCATTTACAAAATAAAACGACAATTTTCACACGATCAAATTTTATTTCAACATCAACACAGTGTTTATAATGAACGACAGTCAGCACTTTTGAACGTAAAAATTACATAAGACAGTCCCTAAAAACGCCCACCCTTCACCACTTCCTAGTGCTTTAGCTGAGAAGTGGCGCAATAACAAACAAAATGCATTAATTTTTAAAATTTAATCAGAAGCGGCAAGTTTATTTATTTATTTAACCATTTATGTAGACACATACGTATAGAAAGAAACGAAGAAAATAGCAGAAGAAATTGTAAAGAGGAGAGGTGATGCTTATTAATAAAGAAATCTCTTCCAGCACACCTGCGATAGACGAGAAGATACAGAGATGTAGCAACATGCGTAAGAGTATGAGAAAATAAAATATATTATATAAAAACAGTTAACTTTATTTTATACAAACAATTTGAGAATATACTTCAAGTACTTATTACTTTAAGAACTTATTACTTTAAGAACTTATTACTTTAAGAACTTATTACTTTAAGAACTTATTACTTTAAGAACTTATTACTTCTACAATTTTTTATTTACAAAAAAACATTATTCTGGAACAATCAGTACGAAGAATGACTTCGAAAAGACGGCAAACTCCAATGGGAGTGTCACCCCACATGTTAACTAGGGAATGCAAATCTCGCGAGATTGGGGCTCAAGCGAGATCTCACGAGTTTATGAATAACAATACTGCGAGATCTCGCCAATTTCGAGATCTCGCGAAATTGGCAGTTTTGTGTTTTTTTTGTAAATAATCACAATATTTGAATAATTTACGAAAACAAAATATAAATAAACAACCAGTCTTCTCTTCTAATAGCAAACAAAAATCTTTTAGTAATAAAACAATTATTTTATAACAAACAAAACAACTAGAATAAAAATATTATCTAAGTTGACTATTAAACTGAGACATTGTTATCAATTAAATAAACCTATATCTACTCAATAGATCTATTAGATATTACAGATTAATTAACAAAATATACCAATTAGTCAGACTATTAGAAATTACAGATTAATTAACAAAATATAGGTAGGTACCAATCAAATGAAAGATTTGTTCAGTTGAAATCACAAGCCATTATTACGAATTATTTTGAAAGTAGCTCCTTCAGAAGCACAAAATGTCCAAAGAATCGTCTGCTAAGCGGTTTCTTATTTTGTTTGCCAGATAACCAGCCGCTGAGAAGGCCCTTTCTTTTTTCTTATTTATGCTCGAGTGCAATCTCGTTAAACTCGCGAGATCTCGCCCTTTTTTCGGCCGAGATCAATCTCGCTAAAAAAAGGCCGAGATCTCGCGAGAACGAGATTGCACTCCCTAATGTTAACAGAACCAGTTCATCTGCTCATAGTCTCACATATTGATCGCACGATAAACGCGAGTGTACAGTCCATACCATATACAACACTCCGGAGTTAAGTAAGAAAGAGTAATTCAAAGTATCAGGTACATAATACACAAAAATAATTGACAGAAAAAATGTTAGTTATCTATAGCTAGGTAACTTACAATATACAGTCTGTCAAGTAAGAGCGTAGTCGGGATAACTCATTTTTAAGTAAACGTATCGAACGAATTCTTTTTTACGGCGATAGATGGCACCTTTCTGCTTGATGCATTGTCGAGAACGTTTCAGTTTACGTAGATCTATTATCGCAGAAACACTATACTCGCAATGAGCGTTGCGTACGCTTCGCGTTACGAGGCTGTGTTCCTTTGTACCCACCCTAAAGGTCCGAAAATATCGCAAGCAGCCGCTACCGAGTACATGCGGAAGTCAAAAGCATTCGTACAAAAATGGGTACAGCGGTATAATGAGAAAAAAATCTGTCGATGACTTGTCGGAACGTGGCTCGTCAAGTAAAGTGACTCCTGAAATCGATAATGTCATAGTAAACTTATTTTTGCGCAATCCTAATCTAACATTGCGACAAGGACAGACAAAATTGCGTCAAAAGGGGTATGATTTATCCTACGAAACTATCCGTAAGCATCTCCATGACCACGACATCAAATGGCGCGCTACAGTAAAGAAACCTTTACTAAGTGAAAAACACATGACGAAACGACTTGTCTGGGCGAAGAAAAATGTCGATCGGGATTGGAGCAACGTCATTTTTTCAGGCGAAGCGTCTGTCTGGGCATATACGTCCATACCTCGAGCTTGGTCAACCCCCTACAACAAATTGGTACAGCGGACCGTAAAATACCCTGTAAAGATCAATTTTTGGGGTTGCTTCTCCGAACAGGGTTTCGGTACATTGCACTTGTTTACCTACAATCTAAATGCTCCAAAAATGATTCAAATTTATATGAAATCATTGTTACCGGCTGCTAAACGCTGGTTCATTAACAAAAATGAGGAGTGGATCTTACAAGAAGACAACGACCCCAAACACCGTAGCAAACTGTGCGCTGAGTGGAAGGAACAATCTGGCATTGTCACATTTGATTGGCCGTCTCAATCGCCCGACGCCAACCCAATTGAAAATGTTGGGGCGTACGGTCAAAAGAGGCATCTTTACCATATTTTTTTACCTTTATGCAATGTACTCTAACACGGAGCTAGTTGTTTAAGTTTTTATTGATTTATATTGTAAAAAAGGTGCGTCTCTTTTGGATGAACCAATGAATTCTACTAAATCTCACATAGTATCGCTATATTAACCAAAAGTATGAGCAGGGTAAAATTGACACATTTTTGGCAACTTTACCTAGCCTACGTTTATACTAGGGCTTTCAATACCGGTATTCCGGGATCCCGTAATACCGTGATCCCGGATTTTATTTTTGCTTTTTTAAATATCGGTACTGACGCCTCAATACCGTGATTACAGTATTACAGCCATAATTTGTACGACCCTGAAACTTTCTTCACTAACGATGACAATACCTTCACAAAACCTCATCATCATCATCATCATTTCAGCAGAAAGACGTCTACTGCTGGACATAGGTCTCCCCCAATTTGAGGCGGGTTGGTGATCGCTGTATGGAGATAAAATGCTAAGAGAACGCTGCTGCCCATTCTCTAGACAAAAAACCCACATAAATATTGTTACAAACTGGGGTTCGGGATAAATTAATTAAAACCAACGATGTTATCGTATTTACTTGCACGTTTAAGATATAATAATGACACGAAACGCTCAAAGGGACAGTGACTGATCAGAAATATGATAATAATATGACGATAGAAGAACCTTCTACTTCATTGAATACAAGCTGTGAAAATGAAGACAGGTCCATACAGGGGAAATTATAGAGGGATAAATACGAATTGTGATTTTAAATCATAAGAGTAGAGATGAGTTTCTTCGAAACTGCTGGGGGTGGTCGGGAGATATTTCTATAGGCATCTAACAGTATTTACTGTGTGTGATACCTAGAAGAGTTGTAGCAGAGCGTGGTTTTATGTCAGAAGGCTATTTATATAACAGGCTGAGAAATTCGGTATCTAATTCAACATTAATAGCACTCTTTGCGATCACACTTAAAAAAACGTCTTAAATTCAGAAAATTTTACTAAAGCTTGATTTATTTTGTTACTGGTTTAATTGTTTTGATTGCTTTTTTATTGCACACTTATAAGAATGTTGCTTTAGTAAACACCAAATGACTGCTGGGTAACCAAGCTATACTTATATTTCTACAAATAATGATATGTAACCTTTGTTGGTTTTGTTTTTTCCGTGTGATGCCGGACGTTAAGAATAGTACCATTCCATTTTCATCCATGGTTGTCATAAGAGGCGAAAAAGGGACTTACTAGAGAATGGGCAGCAGCGTTCTCTATGTATTTTACCACAATACTACGATCGCCAACCCGCCTGCCAAGCGTAGCGATTATGGCAATCCCCGCCAAAATTGGGGGAGGTCTATGTCAAACAGTGGACGTCTTACGGCTGAAATTATGAATGATAATGTTGATTTTGACATGTGACATTTAGATATTAATTAAAAATTAATATTTTTTACAATATTGTACTTTACAACGTCTATGTAAAATGTCTTCCTGCAAAAAAGCAAGTTTAAGTTTTGAATACGTCCCTAATTCTTAGTCCTACCTGAATAATCCTACTAATATTATAAATGCGAAAATTTGTATGTATGGATGTGTGGATGTTTGTTACTCTTTCACGCAAAAACTACTGAACGGATTTGGATGAAATTTGGAATACAGTTAGTTTATAACCGGTAGTACGTTCCCGCGAGATATTTTCCGACTTCCACGCGGGCGAAGCCGCTGGCAAAAGCTAGTCAACCCATATACCAAATTTTTATTTATGCTATATACAAGGTGCAGTTTTGGATCTGCAAAACATTTTAGGAGGTAATTATGTTAGTGATTCTCGACCTGAATCAACAATAAAATGGGCAGGTATATTTTTTCAAATTATTCTAATTTACGGAAATCGGTAAGTGTGAACTCCCTATTTTAAAACGCGGCCAGTCTGTACGTGTCCTTAAACTGCGCTTTCACACACACATACAAACGCAACCGACATTTCTTTCATAGATTTTTTGAAGAGGGTTATTAAGAGAGTTATTCTGAAAAACAATAAAATAGAAAAATCTAAAATAAAATGTATTATTAATTATTGACTTGGTACCGTATTGTTATATGATTATTTACGAGTCTTATAACAACCTCCTAAAATGTTTTGCAGGTTCAAAACTGCATCTTGTATAAAACATATTTGTTGTATAATTTTCAATAAATAAGAACACTAAAGACTGATCAGAAAATAAAAACACGTATTTTAATGTTTTTATTGATGTCTTATTAGAACTTCGTTCAATACCGGTATTGATACCGTGATCACGGTATTGACTTTCCCAATACCGGTATTGATACCGGTATTGGAAACATCCGATATTTGAAAGCCCTAGTTTATACTGAACGTGTGTCCCAAAACGCACGCGACGTAAAGTTACTAATAGTCCCGGCGCTAAAAAAGCGATGTATTTATTTTCGAAACTACCATCTTCATTTAGCAGGCACTACCAATACATAGGGAAAGTTGCCACAAGAATTTCAAAATTATCATAGAAACGGGTGAATGCCATCAGGGTTGTCAAAAATAGTAAAACATTAACATTAAAAAAAAAAAAAATATATTAAGGAACCAAGTAATAGGGACTTTTGTTTATGCATTACAGTTTAATATCTATTGTGGTTGTAAACACAGTAACAAAAACTATTCTAGACATTAAAACTTTGCCTAAAAACAGTAAACAATTAAATACTATGCGTATTTATAATCTAAACTAATATTATAAAGCTGAAGAGTTTGTTTGATTGAACGCGCTAATCTCAGGAACTACTGGTGAAATTGAAAAATTCTTTTTGTGTTAGGTAGCCTATTTATCGAGGAAGGTTAAAGGATATATAACATCACGCTATAACCAAGAGGACCGGAGCAGTAATGAAAAATGTTGCAAAAACGGGGAAACCCGCACCGGTAGGCGATTCGACGCGACGGGAAGGGTCGGGGGAACACGAAATTTAACGCGGACGAAGTCGCGGGCAAAAGCTAGTCAAGAATATTCGTTAAACAGTATAAAAAAGAACTCTCACAGACACAGAACAAATACTGGTGCTCTGGTTCCCTGGGTGGGAATCTAACTCACGACCTCCGTCTTAGCAGTCAGGGTCACTAACCACTAGACTAACAGCCCAGTCATTGAATTTGTTACACATATATTTCATAAACGAATAGAAAAAAATCGATAGGTATTATATTTAAAGTCCTGAATAACTGAACGAAAGTCCAAAACAGTTCCCACATAAAAGTAGATTACTTAGGCGTGCTAAATTTGACAACCCTAGACATAGGTAAAGTTGCTTTCGTGCTAAGCGAGGTAACTTTACCCAATATCAAGCATCATTACCTTTTCCAATCATTCAAGAAATATTAAATTTATAAGATTGAATCATTGCGATACACCTTAATAACAATATGCCACATACTATTTAATATAAGTCACTTACTTGCACATTGTTTTTCTGTAGGAAAAAACGATCTTTATGCGATGACGCCGCAAACATAATTGACCACATAGAACGAAATAGCACCCTATTTTGAGAACTAACGAAGTGGCTAACTTAAAAAACTTTTTGGGATAGCACAATTTAATATAAAATCAACCAATATGTCTAAAATTACGGCAAATGCCCTAGACAAAAAAATATTTAATTAAAACTAAGGACCGACCGAAGGTTCGGTTTCGGTTTCGGTTTCGGCTAGTTTCGGCCAAAAAAGCTAGTTTCGGCCACGGTTTCGGTTTCGGCCAAATATTGGCCGAACCTTCGGCACTGCCGAAACTAGATGTTCGTGAATTGTCGCGCATCATTCAACTACCTTCGAGCGAGTGAATGTGATTGCCAGTTGAGTTCGCTAGCCGGCGCGATCGAGATGATTTGAGGTTACGTGGTTTTTTCGCGCAAACATTATAAGGAAAGTATTAGTATTTGATTACAGTCTTGTCCTACAGTGGAAAATAAATAGGTTGTAACTTATAATAGAACAGAATTCATTAGATATTTTACTTGGTTCTGTGGAGTTATTCCCTAGAACTTAAACAAAATGAATTTATGTAGAAATTAATGTAGATGTGAAGATACCTGTGATGTTTGATTCAAACATTACTATATTTGTTTGTAATTGTTGTTGGATTAAATTTTGTACCCGTATTCAAACCACCCCTTACATCACATATTCAACTACCCCCGGTGATTTAACTATTACCGTGAATGACCTTCAGTACTATTAGTCATGTCGCATTTTTCCCCTTTAGTACGCAATGTGCTTAGTCAATTCGGACGCGTAGTACAGTAGTAAGTGAAAGTTTTCTAGTTAAACTTCATTATTTACTTGAATTAATTTTCCTGTTAATAATGACTGGCATAGGTATGTTTACCTTACTAGCTTTTATTGTATTTTAATCTGTGAAATATTTTTTTATTTATCATAAACTGATTTCTTTCAGGTTAAAAATGTCACAAAAAGAAAAGAATCCTATTTGGCAATTTTTTGAAAAAAGCATTATCGATACATCTAAGGCTATTTGTAAAATTGGCAGTCACGAACCGAAAAAACAAACGCTACACGGAGTTAAACAACATTTATCAAAATTTCATGACGCGGAACACATCTGGTCTTAAAACGACAATCAGAGGTAGATGAGTTGAAAAACATAGCCAAATTAAAGCGATCAGGCTCGAACATCTCATTGGAACTATTGAACACTGATCGGCCGAATTTTGTTCAGTCAACGATCCCAGGCTTGACCACTAAATCTAAAATTGTACAATGGCCTGATGATCATGAAATTACAAAAAGGATTGACAAAGCAATAATTGACCTAATAATTGTAGAAATGGTGCCATATGCTTTAGTGGAAGGCGAAGCATACCATAAATAAAGAACTATTTTTGTAAATAAATAATACTTTAATTCTTGCATTTTATTCATTCCACGCTCGACCTCCGCAGCGAACGGACGTGTTGTTACCGCGCTCGCCGCTCCGCCGCCCGCGCCCCCCACCACTCCGCCGCTGTGAAAGTTCAGTTCAGTGTTGTGTCTGCTGCGCAACGCTCCGCATCGTAGTCGCTCCGGCTACCCAATTGGCGATCGAAAATTTATTTTCGATCGTGAATTGTCTCAAAACTGTCTTTTTCAAGACAATTGTTTCTTTATTCGGATACCGTCTAAAACGTAGTGGCCCCTTCTGGGCAAATCCACAGTTTCGTGGTCCTCGGCTGAAACCTCACGGTGTCAACGAAACCGAGTGGGTGCTGACCCAACGCACCCGCCTATCCCCTTCAGGGCTAGGCGTAAGTTTGGACGGGTCCCGGATCGCTGGCCTTGGGGGCTTCCCTCGTCAGTCCCGGTGACAGTATCCCTTCCACAGCCGCGTACTAGTGCCGCGGGTATTTCTATACCCCCGCACTAGACTGGTCAGGGTATCTCTATACCCATCCGCACTGACCAGTTAGGGCCCCGTCGCACAATAAGATTGGCGACGGCACACACAGATTAGGGCTCACGCAGTAGGTCACACCTCCCTGTCTATACCCGACAGGGAGTGCTACTCACCCCCGGGCACACCCACCCGGGGATAAGGGCTTGTTAGGTGTTAGGCGCTCCGATGAGCGAATAGGGTTCCCCTTTCCCAACCATGTTGGGCTCGAAGGTCGCCGAGTGGAGCTCAAAAGAGCGAGAAAGTTTTTTCTCGCTCTGCGAGCTCTTCATGGACGACCCCGAGTTCAAGGGGTTGTTTAAGCGACTGTCCAAGCGCGCCCTGGTTGCCCAAGCGCATACCATCGCCGCCGACGCTACCTCGACTCCCGAGACTAGCGTCGCTACATTTAGCGACGCTCTAGAGTCTCCCCCCGTGCCCAGCTCTCAGGTGCCCATTTCGATGGACACCGAAGAGGTCTCCTCTGGCGAGGAGGATAACCGAGCAGCAGACGCGGTCTCCTCCCCCTCGTCAGACGGAGAAAATTACACGCTAGTTTCCCATGGCAAGGGAAACAAGCGTAAAAAGACCAACTCTAGCGCCGCCCCGGCGCCCCCACCCCTCCGGTCAACAAGACCGCAAAAAAGATCCCTCCCCCGCCCCCTGTATTCATACAGGACAAGGCGAAGTGGACGGAGATCTCCAAGTGGTGTGTTGACCAGAGGGTCAACTTCACTAATGCCCGCTCTACCCAGCAGGGCATTAAAGTCCAGACCCCTACGTCACGAGACTTTCGTGACCTGACCAAACTCCTCAGTGCACGTAATGTGTCCTATCACACTTACGCCCTGCCTGAGGAGCGTCAAACCAGGGTGGTGATCCGACGGATCCCCGTAGAGATCGCCACGGACGAAATCAAGGCCGACCTCGAGGCACAAAACGTACCCGTAGATGAGGTCCATCGAATGCACCGGGCCAGACATGGTCCGGCATTCGACATGGTTTTAGTAGTGTGCCCTCCCACCGAGGGTCACCACCCTATCTTTAGGATCAAGGCTGTCTGCAGTCTCACGGGCATCCGCATTGAGTAGCCCCGGAAAACTGGCAACATTGGCCAATGCCATAGGTGCCAGCTTTACGGGCACTCACAGCATCACTGTTTCGCAACCCCCAGGTGCGTAAAGTGCTTGGGGAATCACGGAACAGTGGATTGCCCCCGTCCCAAACCGACCGACTTTACCGAGCTCTCTGCACAGAGCCACCCAGCTGTGTTCTCTGTGGAGAGGCCGGCCACCCCGCCAACTACCGGGGCTGCCCCAAGGCCCCGAAATCTTCCTCCTCGAAACTGGCGAAGCGCGCCAACGCTCGCCAACTAAGAGAAGCCCCCTCTTCCAAACTTCCAGAGAGGTTGAGTCCCCAGAGACCCAGCCCCTGGAATCACTGGAACCAAGGGAACCACATGCAGGCATTCCCTGCATTAGGTCCTCCCAAGCCCTCCCCCGCTGGGATCCCCGCGTTATTGGACCCGCGTCCCAACGCCCCAGCCCCCCCCCCCCCCCCCCTGCGCCCCCCGCTAAGCCCGTTAAGCCCATGGCCGCTCCCGCCGCCAAACCCGCACCCCCTGCTCCCCGTCCCGTAGAACCCCCATCTGGAGCAAAGGTGAACCCCCTAGATGCTTTTAACATCATCTCGGGTACGTTCACAACGTTCTTTTCCCCCAGAGCCCAACGTATGGCCCAGGAGCTAGTCGACGCAGCACGCGCCGGCAACCTGCTCCAAATCCAGGCCATCTACAACGCGTATCCGGAGATTACGCAAGCCCTTGTCTCCCTCTCTACTCAAGCCCCCCATTATGGATAGTCGAGTACTAGCGAGAACCAAACCCCGATCCCTAAAGTTAGGTTTTTTCAATGCCAATGGCATACTCAACCAACGTGATGAGATCGCCACTTTCCTCCGCGACCATCAATTAGACATTCTACTCATTCAAGAGTCCTTCCTTAAACCGAATCATCGCGACCCGAAAATTGCCAACTATCGCTTAGTTCGCAATGACAGGACGCGCTGCCACAAAGGCGGCACCCTCATTTATTATAGGAAGTCCCTGTACTGCATCCCCATGGACCCTCCCCCCCTCTCCCGTTTAGAAGTTTCGATCTGTCATTTAGGAATGACAGGTCATCAGCCGATCACTCTAGTATCGGCCTATCTTGCCCCTCAGGCTGATTTTAGTCTCACGCTCACCGTCAGCGCTCATAGCTCAGCGCGTAGTTTGTCAGCGCTGAGGCTCAGCGTGACTCGTTTTAGTCTCGTACTGACCGCCTTGATGTACTGACGACGACCAAAATGCGGAGTGTATTAATTACTGCTGCTTTGTACTATCTATTCCAAAAAAAATAAAAACCGGCGACGACAAAGCCGTCGCAGGAGACTTTGTCTTGTTATATGCCACTTTGGCTTTGTTTCTTGCATCTTTATTTTTGTAGAGTGGATCGGATGCATCCCACAATTTCTTCCTCAGGCATACCTCATCGATAACTCGACCTGTATCCACTTCGCGATTCGCCATGATAGTACGCGCTGGCGGCGTCCGCTCCGCTCGACACTAGAACGCTCACTGAGAGCAGAGGCGCTCGTACGATCGTCAGCGCCGACAGCTACGCGGGGCCGACGCGCGACGCGTACTGCCGCGTAGCTATCAGCGCTGACCACCGTGCGCGCTGATAGCTACGCGTCTTTCAAAAACGCTTCCTAGAAGTTCATATATATCGGCCATCAGCGCTGACGGTGCGCAGCCTCAGTCCTCGACGGAGAACTACCAACTCCTCACGGACGACCTCGATTTACTTCTTGGCTTGAGTGAGTCCGTTATAATAGCGGGCGATCTCAACGCCAAACACCCAGCCTGGAACAGTTCCAGGACTTCGACCAGAGGACGACACCTGTTCGACCTTTGTTCCACCCTCCACTTTGACGTCATCGCCCCGATGACCCCTACCCATTTCCCCCATGATCCCACCCACGTCGCAGACGTCCTCGATATAGCTCTTCTTAAGAATATCAGCCTGGTGGGTCACCAGGCATTCTGGGAGCTTCAGAGGAAACTCAAATCCAAAGAAGTCACCACAATGCCCCCCCTGATCCGCCCCGATGCGACACTTGCATTCGAGGATGCCGACAAGGCCGAGTGCCTAGCCGACAGCCTCGAGGCACAATGCTCGCCTAGCTTACTGCCAGTAGACCCAGATCACCTCGCTGAGGTCGATGCTGAGGTCGAGCGCAGAGCTTCACTCCCGCCCGTCGAAGACCCAGATGAGCCCTTGCCCCCCGTCACACCTGACGAGGTGCATGAGCTCATCAAAGGTCTCAAACCCCGCAAGGCCCCCGGATCAGACGGTATCACCAATAGGTTGTTCCAGCTGTTCCCCGCGCACTTGATCATGCTCATGTGTACCATCTTCAGTGGTGCCCTGAGCAACAATATTTTCCCACAGGCTTGGAAGGAAGCCACAGTCATTGGCATCCCAAAGCCCGGCAAACCGAAGGCGGAGCCTTCGAGCAAAGGGCCTCATCCCTAACGAGCAGTTTGGTTTTCGAACCCAACACTCGTGTGTCCATCAAGTGCACCGTATCGTCGAACATATAAGCGTTGGTTTTCAACGCGGTATGTTCACGGGTGCAGTTTTCTTCGACATAGCGAAAGCTTTCGACAAGGTCTGGCACAACGGCTTGTTATACAAGCTGTACCAACTCGGAGTGCCAGACCGTCTCGTGCTCATCCTACGAGACTTTCTATCGAACCGCACCTTTCGCTATCGCATCGAAGGGGCACTGTCCTCCCCCCATCCTATCCGAGCAGGAGTCCCTCAGGGCTCTGTCTTGTCCCCTCTCATTTTTACGCTATTTACTAGCGATATCCCCAGAAGTTTAAAGGCTCAGTTGGCTCTGTTCGCAGATGACACGGCCATTTACTTCACGGGGCGCAGTCAAGACGCCTTGATTCGCTACCTCCAGGCCGCAGTCGACGACCTCGCCGACTGGTTCAGGAAGTGGCGAATCGAGGTCAACCCCGACAAGAGTCAGGCGGTTCTCTTTACGAAACCGCGACTCAAACCCCGCCCCCCGACCCCCCTATCCATGTCCGGCAAGCAGATCCCTTGGGAGAAGCGAGCCAAATATCTAGGCGTGATCTTAGATCAGCATCTCTCCTTCTCTGAGCACATAAAGAAGGTCCGCTCGCGGGCCGCTTTCGCTCTCGGTAGGCTACACCCCATTCTCAACCCAAAGAGCAAAATGTCACTTCGGTGCAAAAAGCTCATTTATACCGCGTGCATAAGGCCAATTATGACCTATGCTTGTGCAGTCTTTGCACACGCGAAACCCCACCACGTCCATAGGATGCAAACCCTCCAAAACCATTTTCATTGCATCGTGTAGGGTCAGTATTGCGCAATATTTTTTAGCATGTGTTTTGTCTTGAACGAGGAGTACACGGGAATTTCTGGCGGGAAATCTGACGCGTCGCTTGGGTTTTTGTTATATTTTTCCAAAAACTGAATTGTGATTAATTTTAAGGCTTTTAGTGGTGTAGTTTTGTGTTGTAAACTGTATTAATACTATTCTCCGACTGAACAGGAAAACATTGCGCAGTTCGTATTATTGTGGAATTTAATTGATCGTTTGGATTTGAAGCGCCTCTCAATCTTATTGTACAATAAAATATATTGTACAATGTTATTGTAGGTCTAGGGGCCGCCTAAAATATCTTATGTAGTTCGTACACGATTTTGAAAGAAGCGTATGTCCAATAGGACGAGCTACATTGTTAATCCAATAAGAAAGCAGAAACCTTGAACTCGCTTACACGTGTTTTGAAATTCTCGACAAGTCGAAACCTGTCTCTTAGGGAAAGTCCATTTTTCTCGCTCTCAATTGGATGAGCGGCTAATCAAAGTAAAGAAATGTATACGCTACTTGCAGTAGGCAACAAAAGTTATAAAAGGGCCGAGCGTCTATTTTTGGATTTAGTATTTTTACAAGTTTACACGAATCATCAAGTTACCACGTAGTGTTTGTGAAGTAAGTGGCTCCGCTGTCCACTGCTTAGTCGCGATGTACCCTATATCTAGTTAGCCAGTCTTCAAGTGTAATATAGCTAGGATTTAATTATGTGTACTGCTTATTCTGATTGTATTTTATATTGTGTGCTGTGTAATCTTTTACAACCATTTTTAGCGATTTCCGTGTAATTTCTGTGTACCAAATATACTCAATTATTACGACATTCTGACTGGTTTAATTTCACTCTTTCGTCAAGGGAACACCGTCACCCCCGCCTACAACACCTGACTCCCGTTTTATTAACATTTTGGTCCTTGCGAGCCGGATCAGGTTCAATTAGAATAGTGAACCAGTCAGAATCATGAATCACAGAAGTGAAATCACCACACGCAGCAAGTTACGAAGACTGGCGGAAGAAATGGGTACGCGACAAGCAGAGGACATCGTCTCTGACTCAGGCTTACCATCCGAAAGGGCACCAGGTTCTCCGTCCTTAGCACCGACATTGGCATCGACGTCCGCTCGCAATATGCCGCTCACCGGTGGCCGATTAATTGACCACAGTAAATTGACGTCAGAGAGAGCGCACGGGGGGCAGGCAGCGCCCAAGGGTCGCCACACCTCGCCGCGCAGCAAAATATCGTCAAGAAATAGCCACAGGAGCGTCGATTACCTTAAAAAACGGATCGAGTACGAAGCGGAGCGCGAATTAGTGCAGTTGAAAGAGAACCTGGTCAAAGACAAGGAAAACCTCGTCAAGAAAAGGATGGAAGCGGAAATAGCTGAGATAGAGGCGGCCGCTGAAAGCGATGATTCACAGTCAGATGTGAGTACGACACAGCGCGTCGAAGAGTGGGTGAAAACCACGCCCCAAGTCCCCCAATTGATAGAAGTATTGGGGACGCCGGCTGTGTCAGGCGCACCTATTGAAATGGCTGCGCCCCGTGAAACATCTGACCCCCGTGAACAAACCGTAAGTAGGGTGAATCTTGTGAATAACCACCGTGGGTCGTCAGTGCCGTGTGATCTAGACCAGTCCCAAGTACCTAGGACATCCGCGTCTGTACCTTTACCTAACATAACGGCACCAATTACGTCCTGGTACACGCCAGTAACGTCAGATGGAGTAAGGTTCCAGTTACCCAGCCGTTATACCGCCTTTACCACTCCGGTCGCAAGTGTACCTCGAGTAGCCACACTCGAGTCGGATACACGGCGGCAGATGCAGTACGGAGCGGATGAAAGAGAAAGGCGGAGAGAATCGTCAGGGGACAGAGACCGTAAGATAGACAGACTGGCAGAGGCTATCACGAACATGGCACGACCACCACGACCGGTACCAAGACAGGCCTATGAATTGCCATACTTTAAAGGTGACCCAGCCGACTGGATATCATATCGGAACATGTACTGGGAAACATCACAGTTATACAATTTCAAGGCGCACGAAAACTTAGCACGATTAAAAACCTCGTTACAAGGCGACGACGCAAAGGTATCAGTAGAGGACTTACTACGATCGTCAACTGATCCGTCTGAGATAATGCGCGCGCTAGAGGATGAGTACGGTCACCCGACCCTAGTGCTACATTACGCCATACAAAAGGTCAAAGAATTACCTAGAGTAACGGAAAGTGGACGCGAACTAAGGAAATTCTCGTCAACGGTCCGAAATTGTGTTTCGTTACTCAAAAATATTCGTGCGGATGGATATATAAATAATTCACAGCTGGTGAGTGACCTGCTGAGCAAGCTGACCCCTGTACAGCGCGCGCAATACGGTGACTTCGCAATGGGCCTGGACAACACACAGGGGGTGGACTTAAGAGTGTCTCCAAATCTAGAAATATTATCACATTTTCTGATACACTTGACACGCTCAACGTCGTACTACTCAGGCGAGTATGTTTGAGCCCGGTCCATCGAAGCCCCCTGCCATGCAACAGCAGAAGTATGGTGGCGTCGGTCAGTCTCGGCCAGCCAACGCCGCGCGCTCGGCCGCCAGCAGGCCTCCGTTGACGCAACGAGTGAACACGCAGAGCGACGAGTCTGCCGCTCCTGAAGAATGCGTTATATGTCAACGAAAGCACAACATAGACGAGTGTGACCAATTTAAGAGGCTTACCGTTCAACAGCGTTGGGACACGATAAAAGAGAAGAACACATGCTTCAAATGTCTCGTGAGTAAACATCCCAAGAGGTTTTGCCGTGCGAGTAGATGCAAGAAGTGCGGGTTCGGACATCACCTGCTGTTACACGCGGACAAGCAGCCTAAAGAAAAGGTGGTTACTCGGCCAGAAAGTAAGACGGAAAGCGTCACAAATATAGGCGAGTGGCGAGCTACGGCACTACTAAAAATAATGCCAGTAACGGTCAGCGATGGAAACAGTGACGATAATCAGTGTTACGCACTACTGGACGATGGTGCGACCGTGTCACTCATCGACAGCTCGCTCGCCACAGACTTAGTGGGCCCATGTGCTCCTCTCTCCTTAAAAACCGCGGGTGGCTACGGAGTAACAGACTCAACGTCGCGAGTGGTACAAGTGCGCGTAAAAGGACCTAACGGTCAGTGCCATAACATTACGTGTCGGACAATAGTAGACATTAACCTACCAACGCAAACAGTGACCGCCACAGTGATCGACGACAACGCGCACCTACGCGACTTGGGTTGCGTAGAGATGAGGGGAGCCAAACCGCTGCTGCTTCTCGGACAGGACAACTGGGAGCTGCTCGTCAGTCAGGACATCCGCCAAGGAAAATCCGGTAAGCCAGTTGCCTCACTCAGGGAAAGGCTGAAAATAGAAATGCCTGATAAGGTAGCCCTTGAGAAGGGAACAGGCTCAGTAGAGAGGACCCTAGGTTTAATATGGTCACCTAAAGACGACGAGTTAGGTTTTGATCTGTCATTTAAGAGACTACCACCGGAAATTATAAATGGTAGTTTAGTGCCCACTAAAAGACAATTTCTTAGTATGATAATGTCGATTTACGACCCGCTAGGTTTCCTATACCCGTGTGTAATTCAATCACGCATATTAATGCAACGAATATGGAAGTCGGGAATACAATGGGACGAACCCTTAAAAGAAAAGGACGCCAAAGTATAGTTTAATTGGCTCCATAATTTATACCGCTTAAACGAATTAAAAATACCGCGGTGGTACGGGTTAAAACTCGATAATTTAGAATTACACGCGTTCGGGGACGCCAGCGAGCTTGCTTACGCCGCAGTAGTATACCTAGTGGGCTCTAACTCTGAAGGTAGGAGGGAATCGGTTATGTTACTAGGGAAAGCGCGAGTAGCTCCACAAAAAGTAGTATCCATTCCCAGGCTAGAGTTACAAGCAGCCGTGTTAGCCTGTCGTATAGCAGACACTGCCCACAAAGAGTTAGGTATACGAATCGAAAAGAAATTCCTTTGGACCGACAGCAAGACTGTATTAAAGTGGATAAACTCCGATGCACAGGAATTTCAACGATTCGTCTCGCACAGACTAGCCGAAATAGATAGGCTGTCAGACAGAGGCAACTGGCGCTGGGTACCTTCACAGGATAACCCAGCTGATAAGGCCACCAGGTTGTGTTGGCCCGATGACCACGCAGAGTGGCTCTCGGGCCCCTCGTTTCTATGTGACCCACAGGAGCTGTGGCCTGCGTGTCCCGAGGCTGAGGCGTCGGAAGCGGACCTTGAGCGCATCCAGCGGGTCCACGCCGCGGCAGCACCGGCGGCACCACTCCTAGAGTACGAGCGCTACTCATCGTGGACGCGCATTCAGCGCGTCATGGCGCGCGTGCTCATCTTCAGCGGCCGATGTCGCAAACGTCGGTCGACTACGGAGCTGTGTCAGCGAGACCTAGAAGATGCTCACAACAGCCTGTTGAGGCTGTGTCAAGAAGAAAGCTTTCAAAGCGAGCGGGCCACCATCCTAAAAGGCCTGCCCGTTCCCAGCAGCAGCAGCATCAAGGCTCTCGACCCCATGATAGCCGACGACGGGTTGCTACGAGTGAGAGGGCGCCTGAGTGCCTGTGAGGTGCTCACGTTTGGCGAGCGGCACCCTATTATCCTGGAGGGCCGCCATCCTCTGACAAGAAAGCTAATCGCTCATTACCATGCGATGGGTCTGCACGCCAACCACGAGACCGTCGTCAACAATCTACGGGAAAAATACTGGGTCACTAAAATCAGAACCTCAGTAAAGACAGTGGTTGCCAACTGCCAACTCTGTCGCGTCTGCCGAGCCAAGCCCGCGCCACCGAAGATGGGTGACCTGCCGCTCGCAAGGCTGGAACCATCCAGACGAGCATTTGTGCGAGTGGGGGTGGACTACTTCGGCCCGATGGAGGTCGCAATCGGGCGACGGCGCGAGAAGAGGTGGGGTGCCCTATTCACCTGCCTCACTACACGCGCCGTCCACCTTGAGTTGGCCGCTTCCCTAAGCGCCGACTCCGCCATACTAGCCTTGCGGCGCCTCATAGCGCGCCGCGGGCAACCAGCACATCTGTACTCTGACCAGGGTACCAACTTCATCGGGGCCAATACCGAGCTTCGAGCAGCCCTGAAAGACCTCAACCAAGGTCAGATAAGGGCCGAGGCCATTCACCGTGGCATCGAATGGCACTTCAATCCCCCGGCGGCCCCACACATGGGTGGCTGCTGGGAGCGCCTGGTGAGATCCGTGAAGAACGCACTTCGCAGTACGCTCAAGGAGCGTGCCCCTCGTGAGGAGGTCCTCTACACCCTCCTCACCGAAGCCGAGCTGATCGTAAACAGCCGGCCACTGAGCTACGTGAACGACGACCACGACCAGCCCGTGGTCCTGACGCCGAACCATCTACTCCTGGGCACTGCGTCCGGGAGTACTCCGTTTGCATCGAGCGACGCCGAAGACATCGACTCTCGCCGGCAGTGGCGGCGCGTGAACGCGCTCGCCGACATGTTCTGGCGGCGCTGGCTGCGAGAGTATCTGCCTACGCTCCAAAGTCGGGAAAAGTGGTCAAACAATGTGCCGAACGTACGTATCAGTGACGTAGTAGTGATTGTGGACAATAATAGACCGCGAAGTGCGTGGACCAAAGGTCTCATCAAAGCTGTGTATCATGGACACGATGGTATTATCCGTGTAGTAGATGTTAAGACTGTAAATGGGGTCCTACGTCGACCCGTAGCGAAGATTATTGTGCTTCCCACAGATCAAGAATTGTAAGTCGGTTGAACCCTGTTACAGGGGGTGGAATGTAGGCGAAGCCCAATAAAACAAGCTATAGTTAGTATTTATGTTTCTTTATTGTTGTGGGCGACGCCCAATGAGACTAGCTAACTTGTAACATTAATATCTCCTCGCTATTGTATTCAGTAACTCCGGTATAGCCTCTGTGGAATACCTAAACAAATACCTATACTGTTCTTTAATAAAAGTAGTAGATTTCCATGAAAATACTTACGTAAATACCGATGTATGTTTATAATCACCTGTATTACCATTGTGTTGACCTTTTGAATTCTAATTAACCTGTAATTAACCAGCAACAATAACCTGTTGGATTCTAATTAGTCTGTAATGCCTGCGTCATGTTTGTATAAAACTAATTAGAATATAGTTACCTAACTCATTGATTGTAGAGCACTAATTAGCTGTAATTAGGTATGAATATAGGTACCTAAAATATCTTATGTAGTTCGTACACGATTTTGAAAGAAGCGTACGTCCAATAGGACGAGCTACATTGTTAATCCAATAAGAAAGCAGAAACCTTGAACTCGCTTACACGTGTTTTGAAATTCTCGACAAGTCGAAACCTGTCTCTTAGGGAAAGTCCATTTTTCTCGCTCTCAATTGGATGAGCGGTTAATCAAAGTAAAGAAATGTATACGCTACTTGCAGTAGGCAACAAAAGTTATAAAAGGGCCGAGCGTCTATTTTTGGATTTAGTATTTTTACAAGTTTACACGAATCATCAAGTTACCACGTAGTGTTTGTGAAGTAAGTGGCTCCGCTGTCCACTGCTTAGTCGCGATGTACCCTATATCTAGTTAGCCAGTCTTCAAGTGTAATATAGTTAGGATTTAATTATGTGTACTGCTTATTCTGATTGTATTTTATATTGTGTGCTGTGTACTCTTTTACAACCATTTTTAGTGATTTCCGTGTAATTTCTGTGTACCAAATATACTCAATTATTACGACATTCTGACTGTTTTAATTTCACTCTTTCGTCAAGGGAACACCGTCACCCCCGCCTACAACACTTGACTCCCGTTTTATTAACACTGGGACTAAGACCGAAGGTTCGGTTTCGGCTGAAAATCTTGTTTCGGTCGGACCAAAGACTATATAACCACTTGACTGCGCATACAGTGCCCCGACGCTCGAAAACTATTAGTATTTTGTCGCCTATGCATAGGCTACGGTTCTAGTAACCATTTTAGTTGTGACCAGTTTATAGACCTCTGTGCACGCTAAATTAATGGAAATAATGTAACTTCGTCTGTAATTATAACGCATCAAAATGCCTTCATGCGGGGTGAAGTGGTGTGGGAAACATTCCAAGACTTCTAGTTACAAAAAGGATTGCATAACTTTTCTTCAGTAAGTAAACAGTACGAAAAATTCTTTTTGATTTTATCATATTATGATCCACCGTAGGGGTCTATTTAAAATGGTGGTTGGGTAAACGAGCACACGGTTGAGTCGCACGCGTTGATGTCTTTTGGAAAAGTCTCGCTCTTTCATTAGACAATTCGAATGCATCTATCCCTTACTTTCCCTTTGTATTTTTATCATAAAAATGAGTGCTGTTACTTTTAATAGTTGAAAGTATATATCGAAAATTAAAATTAAAATAAGTGAAAATTTTATTCAATTCACAAACTGTGACTTCTTTAGCTTCGTCTTGACAATCCGTTTGTAAACTGGCGCAAAAAACTCACGTAGCCATAATACCTTCTGCCTTGGGGATGATATTCGAACCCGCTTCTGAATGCCTTTTCGTCGAATATGATAGTGGCGTAAATTTTGTTCTTGGATTCTCTAGCTTTCATTTTATTAGTGACTGATTTTGATTAAATATGATTTCTTGATATGATTTTAATTGAGTATTCATCACAATTTTAAATCCATTTTATCGATATCGACTATTTTCCCTTAATGACGTAGAGCAGGCCTACGATAGGCATACCTACACAACTTGACCTTGAACTGACCAATTGCAGTCGCGCGTTCTTCCTCGTCCCCCGGCCCGCAGTGGTGAGTCGTGTGCTTAGAAGATATTGGCCTATACGCTCTCTAGTGGTTATATTCTCTTTGGGTCGGACACTAATTAAAACTACTATAGGGTATGCTTAGGTAAAGATAACCACGGAAGGTAAAGATGCCTCTTTTTACGGTACGTCAAGCAGAGGTTTTGTGGAAGGAGAGTATATACTTTAAAGCAGTTATCTCGAGAAATCCGTCGCATTTGGAGGTCTTTACCACACGAATACGCCATAAACTTGGTCCAAAGTATGCCTAGGAGATGTCAAGCAATTATCGACGCTAATGGTGACTGGACATGTTACTAATATTATTGCATCTTTGCTTTGATCAAGAACAATGTCTCTATATATTTTTTATTTTTATTAAATAAACTTTTTTACAACTTAAGTCGACTACGCTCTTACTTGACAGACTGTAAATATTACGACATACACAAACCGCGTCGAAAAATGCATTTCTTTCGAGATTTCCTTAAAATGATGCGGAGTAAATTGTTGAATTCTTTAAGATATTAAGATTTTTATGACAGTTATTGCCATCTATGTTAAATAATGCCGGATTTATATTGGACGAAACAAATTGAACAACATAACGCGCGAGCGCTTCGCTCACCAATTACGTCTGCACGTGTAAATATGGCCGCCCTATGTTCGGACAGCCTCAGGATTAGCTCGTGGCCTACACCTACACCATAACTATCTCCTGAGCAGCAGAGTTCATTCCACGCGGAACGCATATATTATTAACCCGTTTCTTCTGTGTCGACGCAGCCGGCACCTGTGTGGACACAGGGTAGAACCTCGCTGCCCGGTGGCACAACACCGCAACGATCGCGGGAGTCCTCCGGGATGCCGAAGCCCGGCAAGCACGGCTCTCCGGGCCTGAAGAACATCGTCCAGCGTCAGACCGGACGACGTCGATGCCGAACATCGGTGACACGTCGTCCTGTGCGCCACTGGCCACAACAAGAAGAGGGGGAGAAGACCCAAGATGATAGGGAGGCACTCCGGTATTACCGGATGCCGACCTACCTCTGTCGCGTGGTCGAGGCCTATCTGACGGATAGGGCCGTAGTCTACCCCGGTCACGAGGGGGAGTGGAACCGGCGAGAGATGTCGTGCGGTGTCCCACAGGGATCGGTCCTGGGGCCGCATCTGTGGGACATCGGTTACGACTGGGTGCTGCGCGCCGACCTCCCTAGCGGCGTCAGCGTAGTTTGCTACGCTGACGACACGCTGGTCCTTGCGCAGGGGAGGTCGTACGAGGCGGCGGCCGAATTAATGACACGCGGGGTTGCGACAATCGTCGATAGGATCCGGCAATTAGGACTCGAGGTGGCATTGCACAAGTCCGAGGCCATGGGTTTTCATGGTCCTCGGAACGCGCCACCCGCGGGTTCCCAACTTACGGTAGGAGGGGTTCACATCGGCGTCGAGTCGACGATGAAGTACCTGGGACTTGTCCTCGACAGCCGGTGGAACTTCGTTGAGCATTTCCGACGTTTGGCTCCCAGATTGGAGCGGGCTGGGGCTGCATTAAAGCGGCTCCTACCCAATCTGGGGGGCCCAAACGCCTCCTGCCGGAGGCTCTACACGGGGATCGTGCGGTCCATGGCCCTCTACGGGGCACCGGTGTGGGCACCCTCATTGAGGCTGCGCCCAGCGCGCCGGTTGTTTGCGGCCCAGAGGGTCATGGCCATTCGGTTAATCCGGGGATACCGCACGGTCTCGTGCGAGGCGGCGAGCCTCCTTGCCGGAGTGCCGCCATGGGATCTGGAGGCCAAGGTCCTCGCGCACATGTGGGAGTGGCGCGAGGAGGCGAAACTCCGCTGCCGCGACAAATCGCGGCACGGCGGACAGAGCTCCGGTGTGATCTCATGGCGAGTACGATTGTCGCAACCCAGTGCTGGGCACGCCACAGTTGCGGCGGTGGGTCCCCTCTTTGAGGAGTGGATAGAGAGGCGTCACGGCGTCCTCACCTTCCGCCTGACGCAGGTTCTCACCGGGCATGGGTGCTTCGGTGGGTTCCTGTTCAGGATAAAGCGGGAGGATACGTCCGGGTGTTTCCATTGCGAGGATCGTCTGGAGGACACGGTGGAGCATACGGTGGAGGTGTGCCCTGCCTGGGCGGAGCACCGCCGTGTCCTCGTGGAGGCGATCGGCGGCGGCGACCTCTCGCGTCCGGCCCTGGTGCGAGCCATGGTACGGAGCGAGAGGGAATGGGAAGCCGTCACCTCCTTCTGCGAAGCAGTAATGCTCGCGAAGGAGGAGGCGGGGCGCGTGAGGGAGTGGCAGTCTCTGCGCCCTCACGTCCCTAGCCGCCGCAGGAGGAGACGCCCCGGGCGTCGGGAGTCAATAGCGGACTCCCGGCCACCGTAGGCGCGAGCTTGCGGGTGGCGAGCAATGGGTAGCTCGCCGCCCGGTAAGGACCAAGCTCGGGTCGACGGCGCGCAGTGTTCCACGCGCGCCTCAAAGAGATGTCAGTAGCAGTGTAGGGGTCTGCTAGGACCGATGCCTGCCGGGGTCGCGTGATTGTTCGAAGGAGATACCGTGACCCTGGCACATGGGCAACTGATGGAACACGGGTGGGTTTTAGTCAGTAAAAGTCTGACACGCCCTCCTGCTCCGCCCAGAGCGGGAGAAGTCATTTGATGATTTCCCATCCTGAAAAAAAAAAAAAAAAAAAAACCCAAGATGAAGAATGGGAGAGGAACGCAACTTGCACCTATGTGTTTAAGCTATAAGTATACGGTATGTTAAATTTTAAGGTTTACGGATTGGCTCGTTGGCCAAGCAGAGGCTATCACACACGCCTCTGCCCATCCTGCGCGGACCGCATCCAGTGCTCCAAGCTACTGATTTTAACCACTTCCGTTTGTGTCAACTCAGGGACCAGCCGGCACCTGTGGGGACACAGACGGGAGCTCGCTGCCCGGTGGCACGCCACCGCAGCGGTCGCGGGAGGCCCACGCTCCCGTGATGCCGAAGCCCAGCAAGCGCGGCTCTTTGGGCCGCGATGCCGGGGCTGCAGAGGAAGAGGGGCGCCCAGCGTTGGACCGGGCGACGTCGCTGCCGAACATCGGCGTCGCGTCGTCCGGTGCGCCGCTGGCCGCACCGAGAAGAGGAGGGGGGGAAGACCCCCGAAGAGGAAGAGGAGGAGGGGCAAAAAGCGCCGCTGCGACTGCGGGCCCGCCGACGACGCTGGCGCCTGCGCGCTCTGCGCCTACACCGTCGTCGGGCCGGCACCATGCTGTGGCCGTACGCCCCGCGGCGTTTCGCCCGGTGCCCATCCAGGCCCCGGGTCCTGCCGCCGGTTCGGGCCGCGACCCAGCGCGCACCGCAGCGCCGCCCGCGCGCGTGCCCGCTCCCGTGCGGCCCGCTGCGCCGAGTGGGCGCTCCGCCGCGCCGCCCGTGCGCCCCGCTGCGCCGGCCGCGCGGACCGCGCCTACTGGGCGCTCCGCCGCGTCGCCCACGCACCCTGCGCCCACGGCGCACCATGCGCCTACGGCGCACCCAGCCACGCCTGCTGCGCGCTCCGGCGCGACCCACGCGCAGCCCGCGCACGGTGTGCGCGCCACCGCGCCACCTGCGCACCCCATCGCGAACTCCGCGCGCCCCCGCGCGCCACCCGCGCGCCCCGCTGCGCCGCCGCTGCGATTTACTCCGCCGCCGGCGCGCAGCGGCGCCCCGCCTGCACAGACACCGACGCCGTCTCGTGCTGGCCCAGCTCCACGCACCTCCGCGTTGGACCCCCGCTTCTTGCCAGCGGAACCAAGCGCGTTGAGGGAGCAGGAGCGCCCGGCTAGCACGGGGCCACACGGCCGCCCGGCGCGAGCGGTGCCTCACGCACCGGACTCGCCCGCACCCCCGCGAGCCTCCGCGTTCGACTCGCCCGCGATGATGTCGGCGTGCTCGTCCCATGCGGGATCGAGCATGTCACTGGCGTCCGCGGGCTCGGCCGGCTCCGGTCGCGTTGACGTGTCGTATGATACGACGCCGCGATCCGGACAGCGGCCCTACGAGGGAGAAGCGGAGGCCGATGCGGCCACCCCGGCCTTCTCGCCAACGCCATCGCTGGGGTTCGGGTTCGAGTTCCAGCTTGACCCGAAGCCTCAGCGACACCGGAGGAGACGAAGCTCGGGTGACCAACCGGAGGAGGCGATGAGGTATTGCCTCGACCCGCCGCGGCCACAGCGCGACAGCGCGCCGCGGGGTCGGGACACGCCCGCGTCGCCTACCTTCTCCGACGCGGTGCGCCACACGCCTTCTCCGACAGCGTCCACCCGAGGCAGAGCTACACCAGGGTCCAGCGCCGCTGCGCAGCCCCCTGCCACCACACCCACCGCCGCTACTGCTGCCCAGGGGACCGCGACGACGACGGCGGTACCAACGGCGGGTAAGCAAAATAAAACTAAGAAACTTAGGTACCCTCCGCTGGTTGTGGAGAAGCTGCCTAATTGGGCCGCCCACATCAGGGCCATCAGCGCCAAGCTGGGCCGGCCTCCAAACGCTCGCCCATACGGGGGTGGTGTGCGATTCACCCCCGATAGCGAAGAAGAGTACAGGCTGGTCCAGCGATACTTGACTGGCCTGGAAAAGGACAGCGGCGTCTCATGGTTCGCCTATTCACTCCCAGCGGAGAAGAATATGAAGGTGGCCATCAGGGGGCTGCCGGCGGATACAGATCCCCAAGAGATTGAGGAGGAGCTGCGCGCGCTGGGATACCAGCCGGAGTACGTGCGCCACATCAAGGGCGCGCAAGGAAGACCCGGCTGCGTGTTCCACGCGATACTCAAGAAGACCCCGGACGTCCGGGCCATTTATGATACCTCCGTGTTCATGTTAATGCGGGGGGTCAAAATAGAGGCCTGGCGCGGGAAGCGTGGGCCCGCTCAGTGTCACCGGTGCCAACGGTTTAGACACAGCTCGCACCAGTGCCACCGTCCGCTCGCCTGTGTACGGTGCGGGGGCGAGCACACCGCAAAGGATTGTCCGCGCCCACGGGAGGAGCCGGCCACCTGCATCAACTGCGGTGGCCCGCACCCCGCGTGCAACATCAAGTGCCCCGCGTACCAGGCGGAGATAAGGAACAGGCGGGCGGGGACCGCCGCCATTTCCGCCCCTACACGCCGGCCCACAGCGGCCATCGAGAGGCACGTAGAGCCAGAAGGGCCCCAGGGCGCGTCCTTAATGGCGGCGGCCAACGGGCCCACAAACAGGAACGTGCAGCCTCCCTCCTCTGGACGGAGGAAGAAGAGGCGCGGGGGGAAAGGGAGAGGCAAGAAGCCCAAACCCCCCGCGACGTCGACCGTGAGAATTCCGGTCGAAAAGGAAGCTGTCCCGAGGGCAGGCCCTGCTACAAGAGAGGCGCAGGCCGAGGAGGTGGTTCCCACCACCGGCGCCGGCACAGCGCCGCGGCCCAAGCCGCCGAAGCAGAAAAAGTACCTCGAGCCCAAAACGAGTGGCGGCGCTGCTGGCGCCGGACCCACACGGAAGACGCCAACAGCGCAACGCAAAGATTTTACGGCCTGCGCTATTCAACTATTGATGGACCTTATTAAGGCCATCAGGCAGGGCCAAGACGTAGAGACTGTCATCCTCGACGGCTTGGCCACTCTACTGACGCTCTACCATGGCTAAGCCGTTGAGGGTAGTACACTGGAATGCCCGCGGCCTTCGGGACAAGGTCGCCCCACTCCGTCATCTCTTGAGGGAGCAAGACGTCGACGTGGCGCTTATTAGTGAGACGCTGTTGGGCCCCGGGGACAGGATCAGGTTTCCGGGGTACCATATCTATAGACAGGACGAACGGTCGGCACTCCAGAACTACCGTGGTCTGGTAGTACTGGTAAGGCGAAGAGTCGTCCACCAAGAACTCCCCTTGCCGTCACTCGGCACGTTTAACGCGCTGGGTGTTCAGCTGCACGTAGCCGGTGATGACATAGACGTGTACGCCTGTTATAAGCCGCCCGCAACCCACTTAAATACATCTGAGTTGCGGGCCCTAATATCGGGCTCTACACGTCCCACTCTCCTCGCCGGTGACTTGAATTGCAAGCACCCTCGTGCCGCACGAATACCGGGGGGAGACGGCTCCTAGCGGATGCCGAAGCCTTCGGGTACACAGTGTCCGGCCCAGAGACACCCACCCACTACCCAGACGCTGTCTCGTACATGCCGGACGTGCTGGACATTGTGGTCCACCGAGGGCTACACTGCCAGATCACCCAGCATGTGATTGACGACGAGCTGAACTCGGATCATCACCCGGTGCTCGTCGTCCTTTCGGGTGTGCCGACCCGTTTGAGACCTGTGGCGCCACGTCGACGTATCGACTGGACCCTGTTTGCAGAGAAGGTAGAGACCACTGTGCCGACTCGGCCGATCGCTACCTCCGCGGACGTCGACCGGACAGCTTGTGACGTCACTGCTTGCATACAAAGCGCCTTGCAAGCGGCGACTACAGTCCAGCCGCAGGAGAGGGGGCTACTTCCCCCTCTACCTCCGCGGCTGGCACGGATTATCGCCGAGAAGAGGCGCCTACGCAAGCAGTGGCAGCAGTCGAGATGTCCGACTCAAAAACGGCAGCTGAACCGTCTCGCGGAGAAGGTCAAGGCCGAGTTAGAGGCCCAGACCGCCGCACACTGGTCCCAAATTAAAAAAAAGTGGACATTGATAGTAGACCGCTGATATTTTTTTTTATTGTTGATACAATGATAACAGATAAGGCAAAAAAATATTATTGTCCTACTTCAAATACTTTTCTGTAAAAAAAATATTTCTTTTTTTTTTTGTATGGGAGCGATTACAGTTTACTCAATTTCTCAAAAACTTTAAGCGATGTCGAGATGGCAATCACATATGTTAGAAAACTAATAATTCTGAGTATTTGGCTCGAAGAAACTTATTGCTTATCTCTGCGTACTTTCGAGATAATAGTGACAGAAAATAACATTTTTTTTTAATGTTAATTTTTTGCTTTTTTTTAATCATAGCCTTACTTTAGCACATAATTATAATGTATGCGTAATGTCAAATAAGTAAAAGAGACTTCTCTGTAAAAGAGGTTATGGGGGCTCACTAATGACTGAAAAGCTATGACCTTTCTGAAGGAGTACTTTCATCAGTTCTAAAAAACAATCAAAATGAAGACATATTAAGCTGCAAACATAAAGTTGAATATGTTCACAAACGATTCTGAAAAAAATATTATGGTGAAAGATTAATATTTGGGTCTATATTCTCTTGAGAAATCTCTATTTCCTCGTTTTCCAACGAAAGCAATTCATTGTTCAAGATCAAAGCACTAGCCTCTGGAAACAACTGTTTATGTAAACGAGCAAACTTTGGTTTGATATGGCTGATGTAAGGATCTGAGCTAATTAGAAAGCTGTGGATAATGTCTAAATTAGTCTGAACTCTACCGATTTTTCTTGTATGTGCCATTCTAACATTCCGGAAATCTTTATTCCTCGCTTCGGAAGCTTCTTCGGAAAGCATGCCTATCGGAATAAAGGAGAAATTTTCACAAATATCAGCACCGTGTATCAACAATTTATGGACACTTGAAGGCATGTAATACCATGGATATAAGTTTACATATAGCATTGCTGTTTCTTTACAATATTCCCTAAACAAGTTGGTATTAATAAGTTGACCAGATGAAATTGTTTGTAAAATGACTGCAAATCTCTTGATTAAATCAGGGTGGATACCCGTTATTTCAGCAGATACTTCATAATTTTCAAAAAACCTTCTTGCCGTGTTACCGTCATTGGTTGTACCAAATCCCTGTTTTACTATGTCAATTAACAAACCAGTTCTTTCCCGGAATTCTTCTTGTGTCAAATTATTTTTAATTTCTTTTAACAATTTATCTTCTTTTCGTGCAGCCCACTTTTTGAAGTCTAAGTTGTACGAAATGTGTAAAATACATTCCATACATCTTATCTACATATGAAGCGAAGACAGACCATATTTATACATATCTTCTCTGATGAGTCTTTTGGATACAAAGTCCAAGTCATTCATTTTGCTAGGTGGGGTATTGCAAATATTACAAACAGCTGCAGAAGAAGTATTGGAAATCACAGTAGAAATTTTCCCATCAATCATAGTCATGTACAAATCATGTTTAATATCAAAATTATCTACAATTGTGGGAACAAGATTACGAATTTCTTCCTCTAAGGATGCACTTTCCTTCTTTATCAATTCATTTGTTTCTTTTGCAAATATAAAGCCAATTGGACGACAATAGTTTGTTGAAGAGGGAGCAGGATTTTGCCACAAGATAGTACCACTCTCTTCTTCCAAACGAAGCGGAACCAAACTAATCATGAAAACTGAAGAATCGTCAATTTTAGTGTCGGAGTGTGACTTTTGTTTATAATTACTTTGAGAAGATGACCCGTCAAAACCCCATTTGCTTATTAGTTTTAGCGATTTTTTGTCGGCAGAGTTGTGCTGAATTGTTTTTAATATCCTATTAGTTGTCAAATCTAGAAGCGATTGAAGTCTTATCTTAGCATCAGATTCAGTTACAGTTATGTCTGACTCTGGAGGATAACAAGTTTTTTTAGCTTCCAGGAGCTTTTGATAGGATGGAAGACCATACATTTTCTCTGAAGCAAGAATAGTTCTTAAATTTCGATATTGCCATTTTGACAAATTTGTTGAGGTGTAAAGCGCTAACGTTTTATCATCTGGTAAACACGGTTTGTCAGTCTTTTTAACGAATAGTACATCATGTACCATCTCACATTTTTCCTTGTTTTGGCTGAGTTCGTTTAATATAGCTGCTAATTTTGTTTTTTTAGACTCTTTTAATTTGGCACATAAAGCATAAACTAATTCCTCCTCTGTGTGATCTAGAAGTGTTAGAGAACGCCTTTTCTTCTGTTTATCAGATATATCAACAAATGGTTTTTTACTTGTACCATAACTTAATTGATGAGTATCCACTTGCGTTTCGAAATTTGGAATTACTTCCTCGGCAACTTTAAAAATGCTGCTTAAATCGATATTTTGACATTTTGGCCAAACTATTTGGGATTGTAACCAGTCTGAATTTTTGTTAAGAAAGGTCTTTTGAGCTCTACTGGAAGCAGACCATCTTTTTGAGATATTACTTGAAAAATTACGACAAAATAATTTAATATTACTCAAATCTTCGGAAGACAATTCAACACCAATACGTTCAATAAGGGCATTAAATAAAAATTCGACATTTTTAAAACCACCTCCTGATTTAAGAACAACGTATAAGTCTAAGTTGGTGACAAATGCGGACATATTATAATTTTAAGGAAAATTGAAAACAAATCAGAATCAAAGATATCAAAGACAAAGTGACTTTGATTTTAACAAAAAAAATTACGAAAACAAATTCGACGAAAGAAAGACAAACAAAAATTATTTGATTTTAAAATCCAAAGATTCAAAATACAACAATAACAAAACAAACAAACAACAAGCATTTCTTCAAGCGCACAGAAAAAATAAGGACACGTCTTATCGCAACCACATTTAGTTGTACACTGAGTGAGGTGTACGCGCGCGATTCGTGACCGTATTACGTTACGTCATGAGAGGCGGCTATCTTGTTATCCCGGCAAACTCGCGTCGAAGCTCCATTTTGCTGGCCAGCGGACCTATTGCGATATGAGTAAGGCTATGATTAAAAAAAAGCGAACAATTAACATTAAAAAAAAATGTTATTTTCTGTCACTATTATCTCGAAAGTACGCAGAGATAAGCAATAAGTTTCTTCGAGCCAAATACTCAGAATTATTAGTTTTCTAACATATGTGAATGCCATCTCGACATCGCTTAAGGTTTTTGAGAAATTGAGTAAAATGTAATCACTCCCATACAAAAAAAAAAGAAATATTTTTTATAGAGAAAAGTATTTGAAGTAGGACAATAATATTTTTTTGCCTTATCTGTTATCATTATATCAACAATAAAAAAAAATATCAGCGGTCTACTATCAATGTCCACTTTTTTTTAATTTGGGACCAGTGTGCGCCGCGGGCTGGGAAGAACGTATTGATTCGACGACGGATAGCTGGCCGTCGATACACAAACTCTGCGGCCAGCTGTCGAACGCCCCGGCCCCGGTGCGTCCACTGCTGAACAGCGACGGGGCGCTCAAGTATGTAGCGGAGGACCGGGCGGAGGTCTTCGCGGAACACCTGGAGCGTCAGTTCCGCCCTAACCCGACCAGCGACACGGACCATGTCGCAGCGGTCGAGCAACACCTGGGAGACTACTTCGCAGCGCCGATGGCTCCCGATGAAGATCCTGTCTTTTTCTCGCCCAACGCAGTCCGACGCGCCATCCTGAACACGAAACCCAGGAAGGCCCCCGGTGAGGACGGTATCACCAACACAGTGCTGCGCCACCTGCCGTACCGTATGGTAGCGGCGCTGGCGCGCCTGTTCACGGGGATACTGCGCACCGGCACCTTCCCTGACTCGTGGAAGGAAGGGCGCGTCATTATGCTGCCGAAGGCGGGAAAGAACATCCTGAAGCCGGAGAGCTATCGGCCGATCACTCTGCTGCCGACGGTCTCCAAGGTGTTCGAAGCACTCCTGCTGCGACATCTCCTCCCACACATCACGCCACGTCCGGAGCAATTTGGGTTCCGGGCGGAACATAGCACGACGCTCCAGCTGTCGAGGGTACTGCACCACCTCGCGGCTGCGCGCAACAAGAAGGAATATGGGGTAGCAGTATTCCTCGACATGGAGAAGGCCTTCGACCGCGTGTGGCATGAAGGTCTGATACATAAGATGGCCACCACAAACGCGCCCCGTCGCGTTGTTAAAGTGGTCTCTACTTTTCTCTCCAACAGAACCTTCAGGGTGGTGGTTGATGGGGCGCTATCTAGCGCCAGTCCGGTGCTCGCGGGCGTACCGCAGGGCAGCTGCGTCTCGCCAGCGTGTTACTCACGTTACACCGACGACATCCCCACCACTCCGGACGTGATGTTCGCGCTGTATGCGGACGACGCCGCGTACATCTCTACCTCGCTCAATGCGAAGTACGCGGCCGTCAAAATGCAGCGAGCGCTAGAGCTCCTTCCCGAGTGGCTCGCCAAATGGCGGCTATCGGTGAACGTGGGTAAGACGCAGGCGATCATCACCGGTCACGCGCCTCTCCCACCACCCTTGAGGCTACAAGGGGCCGACATCGAGTGGTCGCCCCGGGTCAAGTACCTGGGGGTAACCATCGATCGTCGGCTCACCATGGGTCAGCACGTCCGCCAGGTCGCGGCTAAGGGGAGAGTCGCCCGTTATCTCCTCCGGCCCGTGCTCTCGTCCCGAATCCCGGCGCGCGTCAAGCTGGGCGTGTACAAAATGTACGTGCGCCCGGTACTGACGTACGCCGCCCCAGCTTGGTTCGCCCTCACGAGCGAGTCGAGCCGGAAGTTGCTCCGCGCCCAACAACATCTGGTGCTGCGGACCATAGTGGACGCTCCTCGCTACGTGAGGAACGACGTCATCCAGCGGGACCTCGGGATCGAGAGCCTGGATGACCACGTGCGGCGCCTCGCGAAGGGGATGTTCGCGCGTGCCGACGCGTCTGATTGGCCTCACGTCAAACAGATCGCGCCCTGGCATACGCGGCCCCCTGACGCGAGACCTCTGCCCCGTGACCTGGTCAGGGACGACTGACGCCATCACCGGACTTGACTCCCGGGTAAGCCGCAACCAGGTTACACGCGGCTTACCTAGACACATAGCACTCCACACTCATAACACACACTCGCTGCGTGGCGTGTTCTAAGTTAATATAGGCATGTCACGTAACGTAAATCAGACATTCACCTCTAAGCAGGCACCTAGATTCACACGCGCACGCGGACGGGCCCGCGTGCCGCGCTAACATGGGCGGTGTTACACAGTACATTACCGCCCACACGCACATACTGCCCCTTAGCTTAGACCGCTACCGGCTCGCTCTGGAAAACGGGATAAGCGGGGGCGCGCACCTTACTCTGTAGGAGCGTCGAGTCGGCATCTTGTCGCTGGTCGTCTCTCGCCGGGCCTCCCCCGGGCAACCGGGGGTCTCACCTGGCGGGGACAGACCGCCAAGATATCGTGAAGAAAGCGGCGTTGATTATAACTCAACGCCGCGGCGCGCCTACAGAGACACATATAGCAATCACTCACATGGACGCGTTATTATTGACGCGTTCAATAATATCTGCAGGCCCATCATAGGGTAACACATTGAGGGGCCCGTATTAGCGGGCCACTGTGCACCCTCCGCGGTCCGGGAGCAAGGCTCCGACACCGCCCGCCGCGCCCCCTGACGGGGACGCCGTGAAATCCAAACGTTAAGGTTTACGAGGGCTGAAGCCGGAGAGCTATCGGCCGATCACCCTGATGCCGACAGTCTCCAAGGTGTTCGAAGCACTCCTGCTGCGACATCTCCTCCCGCATACGACGCCGCGCCCGGAACAGTTCGGGTTTCGGGCGGAGCATAGCACGACGCTCCAGCTGTCGAGGGTACTGCACTACCTCGCAGCTGCGCGAAACAAGAAGGAATACGGGGTAGCAGTATTCCTCGACATGGAGAAGGCCTTCGACCGTGTGTGGCATGAGGGCCTTATTTATAAGATGGCCACCACTGACGCGCCCCGTCGCGTAGTTAAAGTGGTCTCTACTTTCCTTTCCAACAGAACTTTCAGGGTGGTGGTCGACGGGGCGCTTTCCAGCGCCAGGCCGGTGCTCGCGGGCGTACCGCAGGGCAGCTGCGTCTCGCCGGCGTGTTACCTACTTTACACCGACGACATCCCCACCACTCCGGACGTGATGCTCGCGCTGTATGCGGACGACGCCGCGTACATTTCTACCTCGCTTAATGCGAAGTACGCGGCCGTCAAAATGCAGCGAGCGCTAGAGCTCCTTCCAGAGTGGCTCGCCAAATGGCGACTATCGGTGAACGTGGGTAAGACGCAGGCCATAATCACCGGCCACGTGCAACTCCCACCACCCTTGAAGCTGCAAGGAGCCGACATCACGTGGTCGCCCCGGGTCAAGTACCTGGGGGGTGACCATCGATCGTCGGCTCACCATGGGTCAGCACGTCCGCCAGGTCGCTGCCAAGGGGAGAGTCGCCCGCTATCTCCTCCGGCCCGTGCTCTCGTCCCGAATCCCGGCGCGCGTCAAGCTGGGCGTGTACAAAATGTACGTGCGCCCGGTGTTGACGTACGCCACCCCCGCTTGGTTCGCCCTCACGAGCGAGTCGAGCCGGAAGTTGCTCCGCACCCAGCAGAATCTGGCGTTGCGGACCATAGTTGACGCTCCTCGCTACGTGAGGAACGACATCATCCAGCGGGATCTCGGGATCGAGAGCCTGGACTATCATGTGCGGCGCCTCGCAAAGGGGATGTTCGCGCGTGCCGACGCGTCTGATTGGCCTCATGTCAAACAGATCGCGCCCTGGCATACGCGGTCCCCTGATGCGAGACCTCTGCCCCGTGACCTGGTAAGGGACGACTGATACCATTACCGGACTGACTCCCGGGTAAGCCGCACCCAGGTTACACGCGGCTTACCTAGACAAACAGAACTCTACATTCATAACACACACTCGCTGCGTGGCGTGTTCTAAGTTAATATAGGCATGTCACGTAACGAAATCAGACACCCACCTCTAAACAGGCGCCAAGACTCACAGGCGTGCACGCGGACGGGCCCGCGTGTCGCGTATACATGGGCGGTGTCACTCAGTATATTGCCGCCCATACACACATACTGCCCCTTAGCTTAGACCGCTACCGGCTCGCTCTGGAAAACGGGATAAGCGGGGGCGCGCACCTTACTCTGTGGGAGCGTCGAGTCGGCATCTTGTCGCTGGTCGTCTCTCGCCGGGCCTCCCCCGGGTAACCGGGGGTCTCACCTGGCGGGGACAGACCGCCAAGATGTCGAAGAAAGCGGCATTGATAATAACTCAACGCCGCGGCGCGCCTACAAAGACACATATAGCAATCACATGGACGCGTTATTTTTAACGCGTCCAAAACTATCTATGGCCCAAGGGGCAACATAGTGAGGGGCCCATTTTAGCGGGCCACCTTGAACCCTCCGCGGTCGGGGAGCTACGCTCCGACGCCGCCCGCCGCGCCCCCTTACGGGGACGTAGCGAAATCCACACGTTTAAGGTTTACGAGGAGTGGCTCGTCGCCTAAAGCTGACTGTTATCCCTGAGATAGTCACTTATTCCGCGCGGACCCCCCTACTGTGTTTTTAACCACTTCCGTGTGTGTCGACACAGGGACCAGTCGGCACCTGTGGGGTGATACGAACGGGAGCTCGCCTACCGGTGGTACGCCACCGCAGCGGTCGCGGGAGGCTTCGCCCCCGTGATGCCGAAGCCCGGCAAGCGCGGCTCTCTGGGCCCCGATGCTGGGGCTGCCGCAACCCCTACTGCTGCCACTGCTGCCCGGGGGCCACGACGACGACGGCTCCAGCGGGTAAGAAAGTCAAGAAATTACACTACCCTCAGCTGGTAGTAGAGAAGTTGCCGAACTGGGCAACCCATTTCCGGGCCATCGCTGACACCGACGCCGTCTCGTGCTGGCCCAGCTCCACGCACCTCCGCGTTGGACCCCCGCCTCTTGCCGGCGGGACCAAGCGCATCGAGGGAGCAGGAGCGCCCGGCCAGCACGGGGCCACATGGCCGCCCGGTGCGAGCGGTGCCTCATGCACCAGACTCGCCCGCACCCCCGCGAGCCTCCGCTTACGACTCGCCCGCGATGATGTCGGCGTGCTCGTCCCATGCGGGATCAAGCATGTCGCTGGCGTCCGCGGGCTACAGACAGTACGGCGCCTAATCCAAGTTTTGATGCGTCAGTTTGTAACGTAAAAGTGTTGTTATCACTAAAGTCTGGATAGTCAAGTATAGTCGGACTAATAAGAATCTGTTTTAACTTATAAAATGCTCGCTCGCATTCATCACTCCACACGAATGCTACATCTTTTTTACATAACGCATTCAAAGGATAGGCTATTGCAGCAAACTTTGGAATAAAACGTCTATAATAATTTGCGAATGCTACAAATCTCTTGACTTCGTCTACATTTTGCGGGACTGGATATTTTTGTAGGCATTCTACCTTCGATGGATCGGGAAATATTCCTTCTGAGGTTATTTTATGTCCTAAATAAACGATTTCTTTACGTAAAAATTCACACTTTTGCGGATTTAGTTTTAGATTCACTTTTCTTAGGCATTCAAAAATTTTTATAAGGTTCTTATTATGCGTTTCGAGACAATTTCCTACGACAATACAATCATCTTGATATAAAAAGCATGATTTATAATTTAACCCAGACATTGCTATTGTCATGAGACGAGCAAAAGCACTAGGCGATGTCTTAAGTCCCATTGGACATCGTTTCATTTGATACTGCTTGTCTGTTGTAAATGCAGTGAACTTTCTAGACTTTTCTTCTAAGGACAGCTGATAGTAACCTTGACTAAGATCTAATTTTGAAAAATAGATGTTATTAGATAACGAATCTAAGTATCTCAGTGATATTTGGTAACGGAAATTTATCATCCTGTATCCTATTATTGACTTGGCGGTAGTCCACTACAAGTCTCCATTTCCTTTCTCCTGACCTATCTGTCTTTTTAGGTACTAATAGAACTGGACTTGACCATTCCGAAATAGTCTCTTCAATAATATCATTTTTAACCATTTCATCTATTTGTCTTTGTACCTCGCCTTTCAATGCTTTAGGCAATCGATAAGGCTTCACGTACGCTGGTGACGTATTTTCTTTTAGTTTAATTGAATGTTCTATTAAATTAGTTGTTGTGAGCGTATCTCCTGGCAAATGGAAAACATCGGCATATTTGGCACATACGTTTTCAATACCTCTTTGTTCTTCTTTATTTAAATAGGTATTTAGTTGTAACGTAGTTAGCAAAGTTTTAACTCTATCTACAGAAATATTGTCGTCGTCAAACTTGCAAACATAAAAATTATTTAAGCAACTAATACTTAAATCTGAAGTATTTACATCAACCGAATTATCAGTTGTATTTAATATCCTAACAGGAATAAGTCCATTATGTGGCTTCGATACTACACCTGCTGTGAATACACCTTTATAAATTTCCTTTGACAAAACGACGCAATCACTGTTGTGTAACGTCGGGATGTGTTTAATTACTTCACAACGAGGCGGAATTGTAAATAAATTCCTATTAACGTGAACACTAACAGACTGGTCTCGGGTTTCCAAACTCAGAGTACCATCTTTATAGTTTAACACAGCGCTCAAAAAAATCTTGCCCGAGTATACCTTCTGCAACACAAGATAAGTGTTCAAAAATGTAAAACTTTTGTTGAAAAGTTACATTATTAATTATAATATCTAAATAAATGTATCCCATGGATTCTAAATTACCACTAATTCCTTTAATGACTATCTTATCCTGTTTTACTAAATTCAATACATTCTTATGTCGCGACAACCATTCATACTTTAACACACATAAACTAGCTCCACTATCAATCAGTAAATTAAGATCAACATCACTATTTGTTAATCGACAATTAATAATACTAAAATTACAAAAACTAAAAATTGAATGAGTGTACGATTTAGGTACGAAAAAATTCTAGGCTTTCATGACTATTTGTGCACTCATTGCGCAAGTTGTCTTGAACATTGGACTGTTGCGCGTTATGTTGAACACGCTGACAACGCACCGGACGTCCGCGGAATTGCTGACGTTGTCCACCTGAGTTTTTACCTCGATTAACACTGTTTGAACTTCTTTGAACTGTGCTATTTCCGTAATTTCCATTATTGTTATCATAATTATGGTTATACGTTTTATTTCTGTAATAAAATTGTCTATTTCCTCGGCCTCGAGAACCTCTAAAGCTACCTCGGTTATATAGTTTTGGTTAGCCCTAAATTGCATAACCTGATCTTGTGGCTGGACAGACATGGATTGCTCATCTACCGCAGCCGTTATAGCGTCAGACAATGACGCAAACTGACGTGAGGCAATGATGGTGCTGAGCCGTTTATCAGCCAAACCATCACTAAATCGTTTAATTGCAGTCTTCTCATTGAGTGGACGCAAAACCTCATATGCATCACTCTTATCGTTAGCCTGCGCAATCGTGAGATTAACAAACAACTCTTCGATCTCCGTACCGAATTTTTCTATACTCCTACGGCCTTGAGTTGCCTTAAACAATTGACTTTGTAAAGCTACAGACGATTTCTTTGGTAGCAAATAACTGCGAATATCTTCTATCAAACTTTCTATATCTGCTAATTAGTTTTAAGACGCAATTTTGCACTAGGCGAAAGACGCGTTTTTAACACAAACTGTATCAATTGATTTTTACTGGCATTATTAATGAGCGAACCATAGAGCAAGATACCATCTATAAGCTGATTTGTCACCTGCTCCTGGCCATTCAATACTGGCAACAGGGAAATTGCAGTTTTAATATCAAACGCGTCAGCCATTTTTGTAAGACAATCAGTATATTCTATAAAATCTTTAGAACTAGTTTGACAGCTACTATCTACTAAAGAAAGTAAACTCTTTATTTTCTGAAAATTTGATTGAATTTCATTAATTAATGTTTGGAAAATCTCACAAGCTTCTTTATCTAACTTGCGATCTATAACTTCTTGGTTCAACTGAGTCAAAATACAATCCAATTTACTATATTCTTTTTCTGCTTCTTCTAGTTTCTTAAAAGCTAAATCTTTTCTACGCCTATCTGGACCTAGTTTTACAAAATATTCTCTTAGATATTTTAATCTAGCGTGTAAATCTTGCAATTGTTGGGACATTCCTAATTCCAGAACAAAATATAAAATAATGCATGGTCCAGTTACAATAATATGAAATATAGTAGAATATAAAAAATGCTAGAAGTGCAAAACTTACATTGCAGTAATTACTTATTTTACTGACAACGCTTATCACGTGGCGTGGCGTGGCGTGGCGTTACGTCTCACGTGGCGTGGATGAATGAACTTCTCAGCATTGGACTGGAACTGACTCCCAGCTGCTCCACATCGGACCCGTAAAATTCAACTCCCGGCGCCCTGCATATCCTCTCATCATAAGGCTTGAGCATTCTCCCGGCACCCGGCAGCAACGTTCCTTTTCTGTCTTCTTATTTAACGATTGCACCTCTTCAAACAAATTCTTCTATTGGGATTCTGATTCTTCTATAATTTTCAAAATCTTCTTCGCTTTCTTTCTTCTAATTTTCCGTCTTCACAAACTTCTTGTTTTTCTTAATTGTTTCGTTAGTTGGTATAATCTTCATAATTTATTTGACTACGGCCGTTTATCGCGTGAGTTGCAAAATTTTAATTGCTGGCTAAGGGTCGCCATGTGATGTTGTCGAAATAAAAGAGAACTGTTTAGTTCGACGATTCGTATAATAATGCCCATAATTAGTGTGTGCAGTTACAAATATAAGGTTAGGCGAGCTGCACACTACATTCTACCCCAACAGTGACGCCATTAAGTCGTCCCAGGAGACGCTCCAGGAACTGCGCAGCAAGGTGCAGCCAGGCCAGGAGGGTATCTAGGTCCAGGGGGTGCGTCGAGTCGGCAACGCGGGCGTCGTCGTGCAAACGGCGTCGACCTCGGCTGCACAGAAGCTCAAGGCGGCCGCCCCCCCCCCACACTGCGGGCTGCGGATCCGAAATCCCGAATGCCACTAGTTGCCCTCAGGAACCTCAGCAAGAACCCAGATGTGGAGGAGGTGCTTGTGGACCTGCACAGGGTGAACCTTGCTGAGGACGCCGAATGGCCGCTCGAGAAGGTACGACGGGAGTCGAGTTTCGCGTTCAAGAAGGGTCGGCTAGGCGGGAGCAGCACCACAATTGTGTTGGCCATATCGGCGGCCCTTCGAGAGAAGCTGGTGGGCCTGGGCAGGGTTTACGTGGGGTGGGACGCTGTGGAGGTGTGTGATTACGTCCGCGTCACGTGCTGCTCCCGCTGCCAGCAATACGGGCACCCCGAGAAGCACTGCCGAGCGACCGGCATGACGTGTGGCAGGTGCGGCGAGAACGGCCACAAGGCCCAAGAGTGCCAGGCCGAAAACGAGTGCTGCGCCACATGCAAGCGCTTTAAGCGGCCGGAGGCCCGCTCGCATAAGACGGCAGCACTCAACTGCCCTGCACGTATCTACGCAGATAAATCGGCTGTCAGCATGACCAGTTATGCTTAGCCAAACGATACTAAGGGTGGGACAGCTCAATCTCCAGGGTTCAGCCTCCACCACCATGGAACTGTCGGCGATCGCCAGGACGCTGCGACTGGACCTTGTTTTGGTCCAGGAGCAGTATGGCGTCGCCGACTCTAACATCACCCAACTCGGGCCGGAGTCCAAGGCGGGCATGGTGGCGCTGAACCATGGGATCGCTGCAACATTCCTCGGCCACCTCAGCAACGACCATTGTGCGGTAGCCCACATCAGCTGTGCGGCCGCTCGGGCTGACTTCTTTGCTGTCTCCTTGTACGGCCAGTACAGCCACGACATTGCAGTTCATCTGCAACACTTGTCGTGGGTCCTGGACCAACTCTCAGGACACGAAGCCCCAGCGACACCGGAGGAGACGGAGCTTGGGTGACGATTTGGAGGAGGCGAAGCGGTACTGCCTCGACCCGCCGCGGCCACAGCGGGACAGCGCGCCGCGGGGTCGGGGTGCTCCAGCGTCGCCCACGTTTGCAGACGCGGCGCACCACACGCCTTCTCCGACGGCGTCCATCCGAGGCAGAGCAACTGGGTCCAGCACCGCCGCGCGGCCCCCTGCCACATTTCCGGGCCATCGCAGCCAAGCTGGGCCGGCCTCCCAACGCTCGTCCTTATGGCGGGGGGGGCGGGGGGGGGCGGGGGGGGGGGTACGTTTTACCCCCGACTCCGAGAAGGAGTCGCCTACAGAGACACAAACAGCAACCACACACATGGACGCGTTAAATAACGTGTCCAATATATTGCTCGCCTACATGGCAATACATTGAGAGGCCTGTCTCAGCAGGCCACCGCACAGCCTCCGCGGACAGAGAGCATAGTTCTGGCACCGCTCGCCGCGCCCCCTTACGGGGACGTAGCGAATTCCACACGTTTTTTTTTTTGGATTGGCTCGTCGGCCAAATCGGATACTATCACACACGTATCTGCCCATTCCTGCGCGGACCGCACTTAGTGCTTCTTAGTGCTTCAAGTTTTAACCACTTCCGTACCGTGTCGACTCAGGGACCAGCCGGCACCTGGGGCGATACGAACGGAGGCTCGCTGCCCGGTGGCTCGCCACCGCAGCGGTCGCGGGAGGCCCTCGCCCCCGTGATGCCGAAGCCCGGCAAGCGCGGCTCTCTGGGCCGCGATGCCGGGGCTGCAGACGAAGAGGAGGGGCGTCCGGCGTTGGACCGGGCGACGTCGCTGCCGAACATCGGCGTCGCGTCGTCCGGTGCGCCGCTGGCCTCACCGAGAAGAGGGGGGGAAGACCCCCGAAGAGGAAGAGGAGGGGCATCGAGCGCCGCTGCGACTGCGGGCCCGTCGACGACGCTGGCGCCTGCGCACGCTGCGCCTACACCGTCGTCGGGCCGGCACCACGCTGTGGCCGTCCGCCCCGCTGCGTTTCGCCCGGTGCCTATACAGGCCCGGAGAACCATTGTGGCGGCAGCGAAGGCCATTTGTTTTGGGGCTCCGTTGGATAAGGTGGCTGAATTGCGGGCGGAGGTCGCCCGCGTGACTGCCGCCATGGAGCTCCTCCGAAAGGAGAATGCGGAGCTCCGAGCGGACTTGGCTGGGCTCCGAGGAGCCGGCCCCCAGGTGGCATCGCAGATGGAGGGGGACGCGGCATGGGCAGGGCGGTATTTTATATTGTGTGTTCTGTACCTACTGATTATTCCTATAACTATTTTAAGTGTGATTTCTGTGTACCAACATAAGTGATAAGTGATTATTACGACCTTCTGACTGGTTTAGTTTCATACTTTCGTCAAAGGAACATCGTCACCCCCGCCTACGACACCTGACTCCCTTTAATTAACATTTTGGTCCTTCGAGCCGAATCAGATTCAATTAGAATAGAGTGAACTAGTCAGATCCATGAGTCATAAGAGTGCAATCACTACAGGCAGCAAACTACGAAGACTGACTGAAGAAATGAGTATGCGACGAGCTGCGGACATCGTGAGACAACAGACGCTACGGTGTAACTACACCGTGCAAATCACCGACCCAATCGGTTAGGTCGCAAGGATCAACTGCGAGTATAACAACGTGATTACGTATAGCGGAATTGGAGGCGGCAGAGAAGCTAGCCGACATAAGAAGAAAAGAACTGGAGTTGGAAGCAGACCAAGTAAAGAAGAGTAATTAACATTTTGGTCCTTCGAGCCGAATCAGATTCAGTTATAATAGAGTGAACTAGTCAGATCCATGAGTCATAAGAGTGCATTCACTACAGGCAGCAAGCTACGAAGACTAGCTGAAGAAATGAGTACGCGACGAGCTGAGGACACCGCGAGACAACAGACGCTACGGTCAATTACACCGTGCAAATCACCGACCCAATCGGTTAGGTCACAACGATCAACTGCGAGTATAACAACGCGATTACGTATAGCGGAATTGGAGGCGGCAGAGAAGCTAGCCGACATAAGAAGAAAAGAACTGGAGTTGGAAGCAGACCTGGTAAAGAAGAGGTTAGCAACACAAGTGTCTGCGATCCAGGACGAAGAAAGTGTACAAGAAGAACCCGGTCCTCCACGTGAAGAACCCCATCAAAAGGTAGACGCCTCACGGGGGTCGTGCGGTCCATGGCCCTCTACGGGGCACCGGTGTGGGCGCCCTCATTGAGGCTGCGCCCAGCGCGCCGGTTGAGTGCAGCCCAGAGGGTCATGGCCATCCGGCTAATCCGAGGATACCGCACGATCTCGTGTGAGGCGGCGAGCCTCCTTGCCGGAGTGCCACCATGGGATCTGGAGGCAAAGGTCCTCGCGCACATGTGGGAGTGGCGCGAGGAGGCGAAACGCCGGGGCTAAACGCCGGGGCGAAACTTCGCTGCCGCGACAAATCGCGGCACGGCGGACAGAGCTCCGGTGTGATCTCATGGCGACATGGCGGGTACGATTGTAGCAACCCAGTGCTGGGCACGCCACAATTGCGGCGGTAAGTCCCCTCTTTGAGGAGTGGATAGAGAGGCGCCACGGCGTCCTCACCTTCGGCCTGACGCAGGTTCTCACCGGGCATGGGTGCTTCGGTGGGTTCCTGTTCAGGATAAAGCGGGAGGATACGTCCGGGTGTTTCCATTGCGAGGATCGTCTGGAGGGCACGGTGGAGCATACGGTGGAGGTGTGCCCTGCCTGGGCGGAGCACCGCCGTGTCCTCGTGGAGGCGATCGGCGGCGGCGACCTCTCGCGTCCGGCCCTGGTGCGAGCCATGGTACGGAGCGAGAGGGAGTGGGAAGCCGTCACCTCCTTCTGCGAAGCAGTAATGCTCGCGAAGGAGGAGGCGGGGCGCGTGAGGGAGTGGCAGTCTCTGCGCCCTCACGTCCCTAGCCGCCGCAGGAGGAGACGCCCCGGGCGTCGGGAGTCGATTGCGGACTCCCGGCCACCGTAGGCGCGAGCTTGCGGGTGGCGAGCAATGGGTAGCTCGCCGCCCGGTAAGAACCAAGCTCGGGTCGACGGCGCGCAGTGTTCCACGCGCGCCTCAAAGAGATGTCAGCAGCAGTGTAGTGTAGGGGTCTACTAGGACCGATGCCTGCCGGGGTCGCGTGATTGTTCGAAAGAGATACCGTGACCCTGGCACATGGGCAACTGATGGAACACGGGTGGGTTTTAGTCAGTAAAAGTCTGACACGCCCTCCCGCTCCGCCCAGAGCGGGAGAAGTCATTTGATGATTTCCCATCCTGAAAAAAAAAAAAAAAAAAAAGGTAGACGCCTGGCTGAGGACGAACCCCGTCAGCTCACGAGGGGAAGAAGAAACCCGGGAGAAGAGCCGAAGCAGATACACTTCGAAGTACCGTGAGGAAGATCACCGACTCCAACAAGAAAGAGTAGCATCGAGCACCTGGCCGTCACACTGGAGAAGATGGCCGGACCCAGGCCTCGACACACCGACCTGCCGACCTGTTCTGGAGCAGCCAACGAGTGACTCCGTTCAGAGCGGCGGTTCGGGACACGACAAGCATGTACCAGATATCGGCGGCGGAGAACATCCAGAGGTTGAGGAGCTGCCTCAAAGGGGAAGAGAGGGACGCCGTGGTCGCCCTTCTGAATACGGGCTCCGATCCAGACGTCATAATGTCTTCATTATGACGTCTGGAACAGAGCTTTAGCCGACCGGAGGTGATAATAGATCGCGCCCTGGAAGACCTCAAAAGACTCCCAAAGACTGGTGCATCCGCAGCTGAACTGAACAACTTCGCCATCAAGCTGCAGAATATTACCTACTTGCTGGGCACAATCGATCGAAGAGTCTACCCGTCCAACCCCATGATGACGCGAGAAGTATTGGACAAGCTCAGGCCACACCTGCGATCACGCTGGTGCGACTTCGCCTACGACCACGAAGGGACAGCAGAGTCAGAGATTGTCGTGTTGTCTCGTTTCCTTATGCGGGAAGCAGACCGAGCGCTACGGTACACTTACGCCCCGTCTGCGAGAGCCGTATACCAGAAGAAGGAGACTAGACTCGCGTGATACTGAAAAAGAAGGCGAGTGTCTCCACCACGGTCGAGGGAGCCGAAGAGGTAGGGGACAAGTAAGTGCCCCAAGTGCGGACAAGCTCACGCCCTAATGCAGTGTCCAAAGTATAAGGCGCTCACGGTGGACGAGCGGTGGTGTTTCGTGACGGAGAAGGTAAAAGAAGAAGCCGACCTACACAGTCAACTACATCATCAAGTGTCAACATTTCAGTGCAGTGATACCCACGAACTGGCTTTGAACCAAATTTCAGAACTAAAACAGAAATTATGTGAAGCCCATAAGCCCCTATCTCTCTCAGAGTCTGTCAAAGTAAGTCAACAGAGGTTGCTATCACCGATAACCTATTTTATAAATTGGTAGGCAGTAAGTCAACATCAGTGTGTGGGCCAGCTGTAACAATAGATCTGACTGGTGACGATACCACATTGCCACGGTAGCTAAGGAGTCCTACCAAAGGTTGGGTTTTCTGCTGCGTAATTGCCGCGATTTTCGCTCCGCACATGCCATCAAATTATTATCTAATGTACTCGTGCGTAGCAAACTGGAGTCTAGCTCTTGCGTATGGAACCCACACGAAAGTGCCTATGCTCTTTTATTAGAGAAGGTACAAAAAGCATTCCTTCAGTTTCTCTACCAGCGTAAACATGGCTTTTATCCTTACCTCTATCCGACTAAATTTCTAATCTTATCCAAGGCATCCAAGGGATGCCTTGGATAAGATTAGAAATTCAGTAAGTTAGTAAAAGATGTCTTATAACTCGTTAGAGGTAAGGCGATCTAAAGACCACCTCACCATAGCCTGTAAGACGCTCCGTGGTACTATTGACGCACCTGATCTGCATGATGTGCTGGCTCGTTTTTTGTCCCAGACAACTCGTGAGAATCAAATGAATTTGAATAAAAACCATAATAATTTGACGAAGCTGCCAACCGTTGTGGTCGAGCGTATGGGGTCGGGTGTGGCGTCGGATACCGACGCCGCGTCTGACAGGATGAGCGTGGCGAGCGTGAGCTCACAGTGCTCGCGAAAGGAAGAGGGGATGGCGAGGCGCCGTGGTAAGCGCTCACCACGCTACGCCGGCGCCGAAAGTGCCGACGGGCAGCAGTAGGCGAGGTCGAGCGGTTGCTAGTGGAGCTCCTGCTCGTTCGGCGGAGTGTAACGAGCGGAGGCGCTTCGCGTCGGTGTCTCGGCCCGATACTCCGGCTCCAGTGGGGCCCGTAAAGATCATTGAGAGTGACCCGGCCAGCGAGGGCTCCCTGCTGGGGTGTAATAAGGCGGAAGCCAACGGCGCAGCGCAAGGCAGTGGCGGAAGACGAAGTCGGCGGACTGGCTCGTCAGGCGCGGGAGCGGCGCTCAGCCCGGATGGCTGCCGGAAAGAGCTTGTCGCCGGTGGCGCTTAGCCACCAGGTTTTGAATGGCGTGGATGTCACCCTGAAGGTTGCTACAAAATCCGGCAACCTGAAGGGCACATTCACGCGCGCCCTTAAAGAGGCGTCTGAGGACATCAAGGAGGCAGCTGAGGTCCTCCTTAGTAGAACAAGCTCGGAGGAGACGGCAAACTGTGAGGAGAATCGCCGTTTTCCTGACCTCAAGCGGCAATTTCGCCCACCGCTTGCTGCGGACAGGCGGAGAAAAGGGGAAGCGGCCTCAGGGCTGTGCCGAGCCGGCCCGGGAAGGGGGCCACAAAACCCGCGATGGAGACTAGAAAACCCGTGGAGGGACGGCCACCACCTCCTCAGGACGGAGGAAGAACAGGCGAGGCGGTAGAAAAGCAAGTCCAAAAAAACTAACACAAAACCAAACCCACCACAAAATAGAAGTGAGCCAAAACACCAATACAGCCATGCCTCAGCCACTCAGGGGCGAAGCCTAATTAATACACAGAAGGCCGACCTATCTCGCCCGTCTACTTATCAGAGCGAGGGATTAAAAATTTCCCACGCTAACAATGGCAAGGATTATCGGACGAAGTCACCTGCTGATTGCACCTGCCAACCATGGTTAGCGACAGGTGGATTCCTTTATAATCAGCACGACTCATTAGCGTTTACGAGCCGAGCAGCCCACAGTAACATTGGAGTTTTCTCAGCTCCCAGTGGCCGTAGAGAGATGCGGCCATCGCAGGTCGACTTCACGTCAACACCATCGAACCCATCGCCCATCACCATGACCCCCGGGGGTCACCTACAACAAACAACACCATCATCTAGGCCGCGCTGCTGGTCCTGCAGGACATCCTTCTGGCATTCAACAGGGGGGCAGGACCCGATGCAAGCCGTCCTCACCGGCGTGACTGAGATAGTTATGTTAAGTAGAAATGGCTAAGTTGGTAAGGACGATACATTAGAACGCTAGCGGCCTCCGAGATAAGATCGCACTCCTCCATCCGCTACTCCAGAAACAGAGACGTGGCGCTAATCAGAAACGGACCAGCGGACCAGGTTCGCTTCCACGGATACATCGTATACAGGATGGACAACTGTTACCCAACAACCGATACTACCGCGGTCTGGCAGTACTGGCCGGAATTCCGTCTTTGGTCTTCAGAGGCTCGTACAAGACAAGGATTCAATCGCACGACTGCAGATGACCGAGCTAAAATAGTTAAATACCTCGCTATCTAATTAGTGTCGTGCAATGGATTAACGAGATTCCCACGACGAAGTCGAAATGGACTTCGTCGTCGACTCTCGTGTGGTGCAGACGTCCCTATCTTTTTTGTGATTGGCTGTTACAAAAACTCGGTTGCAAGGAGCCACCGAGTCTTTCTTGGGCAACTTCTTCATAAGGCGCCGCGGCCATCTTGCTATTAGAGCGAACGCGAGTGCTGCGTGGGCGGAGCGCAGTGACAGCTGACAGTGACAGTGACGATTGTGCAGTGACAGTGACAGTTGGCGGCAATAACGTTTGTGCAGTGACAGTGACACTTGGTGAATTTCTGGTAGCAGTTGTTATGGGAATTTGTGAGTTCGCGGAAGTTGGGATTTTTCCGGGTTTCCAAATTTTCCAAGTCCAGAATTTCCCGGAACTTTTCGCGCCGGAGGCCAGTAAGTGCACTAAGCACATTTGCTTACCATCTCGCATGTGTGACGCGATTTGACATTACGTTCGTGTATTGGTGTTGCAATTACTTGTAGGTGTGAACGCGCCAGTCGGTGGCATCGGGTGGCTCGTGTATTTTAATTTAAACTAGGTTGTACTCCGACGTAAATTATGGCGGATGAGGAGGAGGCGGAGCGGCTCCACATGGAGCTACTGGAGCAGGAGATGGAGAGAAAGGCCGAAGAATTAAGGGTGCTGGCGGAGATGCGCCTAGAGGGTGGATTCACCCCAAAGGCGGCCCTTGCGCGTACCTCACCGCAGGCGGTGAGCACCCCGCTCCAGACGGAGCTGTTGGTCGATCTGGCGACGCCCCCCACACCCCTCGGGAACGCCAGAAACGAGAAGCGCACCCTTAGTTCACCGGAAGAGGTGCAAGAAGCCGTGCGACGCCGCATCGGTGGCAAAAGGGCGCAGGCGCGGACTTGCCCCCTATTGGGGGACTATTGACACGCCCCCCCAACTCACCTCCCACCGCCCCCACGCGAAGCGGAGAAGGAGAAGGAGAGGGAAAGCGAGAAGAAGGAGAAAGAGTGCAACATGTTGTCCTGCGAAGTGGACCCGCTCGCGACGGCTCCGGTCGAGTCGCTGGCGGGGTTGGCGACGGCGTCCACGCGTGGAATAATGGAGGCAGTGAGGTCTAAAACCTCCAATCTTAACAAAGATGAAGTGGCCACGATTGGGCTTCACACCAAACGAATAGCGGCGGTTATCGTGCACCTCACGCTGCGCCTGGCTTAAATCATTTATTGACAACACTCCCGGGCCAACCATGGCACTTTACCCGGCTGACGACAATGGTGCGATAAAAACGGCCGAGAACACCAAGGCCGAATTGAAGAAGAGGTTTTGCGGGGTCGACCGAACCCGCAAAGATTTGGGTCCACGTCACAAAGGTGCGCAAGGTTGGCAACGCAGGGGTGGTTGTACAAACAACCACGGACGCGGCAGCGACCAGACTCCGGGCGGCGATTCAGGGTGGCCGAACCGAAAATGCGGCAGCCGCTAGTATGCCTGCACAGGCTGGACGATGACCAGTCGTTTGATGAAATTATCGAGGCATTGCACGAGCAAAACTACAGGGACGACCCGCAGTGGCCACTGGAGCGCCTGAAAAAGGAGGCGACGGGCGCCTTCAAGCGTAATAGATCGCGGGGTGCAGCGAAGGCGACATCAGCGATCTTCGCGTGTTCACCGGCACTGCGGACGTCCCTACTGGACAAAGGGCGGGTCTACGTGGGCTGGCAGGCCATCGAAGTGACGGATTTCTTGGACGTCACGTGCTGCGCCAAATGCCAGCAGTATGGCCACCCCGAGCGCCTGTGCAGGTCGACGGAGCCCACGTATGTACCAGCGATGCGGGGTGACCGGCCACCGCGGCGATCAGTGCGCTTCCACAACAACAAATTGCGCAACCTGCAAGCGTCTGGGCAGGTGGGACACAAGACGGCCTCCAAGGACCGCGCGGCGAGACAGCATGTGGAGAAGGGGTGCGTCTCTATGGATAGGCCCGCTACCACAATCGGGCAATTAAACCTAAAAAAAAACCTTACCTGTAAAAAATAGAACAGCGGGGCTTTGTTTACTTTGCTGAAGGCTGCAAAAGAACGAGCAGCAGGGTTGGGACCAATTAAGTTGAAAAAAAAAAGGAAAAACCAACAACGGTATTATGTACATATGGCTAGTCTTTGCGGACTAGTCGGGGGTCGAGCGGCGAAGCCGTATTTGTGGTGTTGCCCGCATGTGGGGCGCTAGTATGCCGCCTCAGAAAGGGGGAAAGGCGTAACGTGGGACAGGACGAGATAACTTGTAAAGGAGTCAAGAAGCGACTGCGGTGATAGAACGTCCATCTGGACGGGCTATGTCCGCAGCCGTCTCCTTGAGATTCGGCCCATATGACTTGATGTCGGTGGGGCCAAGGGTGGTTGGCGGGATTTGTCCCTTTCTACACTGACTTCGCGCCCGACTACGGTAGTGGATGGACGAGTCGTTGCGCTCTCAGAATGAGGGTTTTCTGAAATGGTCAGGGCACCTGTCAAAAGTGTCTAAGCGCCTATATTTTCCTTAGTCGTAACTGAATGAAAATAATGAAATAGTTTTGTAATCATTGTGGAAGTGGAAGATCTCTTGTCAAAGTAGCGCCAATGAGTGACATGAATTTTCTTGAACACCCTCATTTTAATCAATAATATTTATTTGTTGAATTTTTGACTAGTATACCAAGAGAGAGGAGAGACAGTTGTGGAATATAAATAGTGGCGCTGAGTAGGCAATGAAGGCCAACGCAGCGCCACAGATGATCAGTATCAATGAGCTCTGTCAGCACACTAAGAAAGAAGAGAGATAGTTGTCAAATATAAATAATAGTGGCGCTGAATGGGCAATGAGGGCCCACGCAGCGCCACAGGTGACCAGGATCAGTGGGCTGTGTCGACATACTAAGACAGAAGATAGTAGTTGAACATAAATAGTGGCGCTGAGTGGGCAATGAAGGCCCACGCAGCGCCACAGTAACCTAGATCAGTGAGCTCTGTCAGCATACCAAGAGAGAGAGAAATAGTTGTTAAATATAAATAGTGGCACTGAGTGGGCAATGAAAGCCCACGCAGCGCCACAGTAACCTAGATCAGTGAGCTCTGTCAGCATACCAAGAGAGAAGAGAAATAGTTGTTAAATATAAATAGTGGCGCTGAGTGGGCAATGAAGGCCAACGCAGCGCCACAGATGATCAGTATCAATGAGCTCTGTCAGCACACTAAGAAAGAAGAGAGATAGTTGTCAAATATAAATAATAGTGGCGCTGAATGGGCAATGAGGGCCCACGCAGCGCCACAGGTGACCAGGATCAGTGGGCTGTGTCGACATACTAAGACAGAAGATAGTAGTTGAACATAAATAGTGGCGCTGAGTGGGCAATGAAGGCCCACGCAGCGCCACAGTAACCTAGATCAGTGAGCTCTGTCAGCATACCAAGAGAGAGAGAAATAGTTGTTAAATATAAATAGTGGCACTGAGTGGGCAATGAAAGCCCACGCAGCGCCACAGTAACCTAGATCAGTGAGCTCTGTCAGCATACCAAGAGAGAAGAGAAATAGTTGTTAAATATAAATAGTGGCGCTGAGTGGGCAATGAAGGCCAACGCAGCGCCACAGATGATCAGTATCAATGAGCTCTGTCAGCACACTAAGAAAGAAGAGAGATAGTTGTCAAATATAAATAATAGTGGCGCTGAATGGGCAATGAGGGCCCACGCAGCGCCACAGGTGACCAGGATCAGTGGGCTGTGTCGACATACTAAGACAGAAGATAGTAGTTGAACATAAATAGTGGCGCTGAGTGGGCAATGAAGGCCCACGCAGCGCCACAGTAACCTAGATCAGTGAGCTCTGTCAGCATACCAAGAGAGAGAGAGAAATAGTTGTTAAATATAAATAGTGGCACTGAGTGGGCAATGAAAGCCCACGCAGCGCCACAGTAACCTAGATCAGTGAGCTCTGTCAGCATACCAAGAGAGAAGAGAAATAGTTGTTAAATATAAATAGTGGCGCTGAGTGGGCAATGAAGGCCCACGCAGCGCCACAGTAACCTAGATCAGTGAGCTCTGTCAGCATACCAAGAGAGAAGAGAAATAGTTGTTAAATATAAATAGTGGCGCTGTGTGGGCAATGCGGGCCCACGCAACGCCACAGATAACCAAGATCAGTGAGCTCTGTCAGCATACCACGAGAGAAGAGAGATAGTTGTGGAATTTACTTAATCTCCTCCTGCCAACGCCGAATGGCAAGTTATCGGGGAGAAGAAGAAGGCGGGCAAGGCAGCAAGGGCGGCCAAAAAGAAGGCGAGGCAACAGTGGCGTAAGAAGCAACGCGTCGCGGCTAGGCTCCGCGCCCCGAAGTCCGCAGCTGTAGTGATAACACTAAAGCCGGAAGCGGAGAAGAAGGGCGTGTCCTACCGCGAAGTGCTCGCCAAGGCGGTGAACCTGCAGGGGCTCGGCATCTCCTACGGCCTCCGGTTAAGGGTCACTTTGACCGGAGCCCGGATGCTGGAGGTCCCGGGCGCGAACAGTGGCCCAGACGCTGACGCTCTGGCCGAAAGGCTCAGGGCGTCGTTAGACGCAGAAGAGGCCCGAGTGTCTAGGTCCACGGACGTGGACGGACGTGCGCATCATGGGCCTGGACGATTGGGCGACGGAGGCAGAGGTGATGGTCACACAGCCTCCTAAACGGCTGGACCGAATGAATTGTTTTGTATGCGTTTGGATTACACCCTGGATGGTATAGATTCACTATTGGACCCGGTAGGTGACGCTGCTATCGAGTTCTAGGAAACAGGACAACGTCTGTACGGTCAGCTAGGGCCGCCATCTTCAGGACGATGGAATGCTCTGCCGAGCAGGTGAGAGCAGGCACCATCCGTCTTGACAACACGGGGATGCGAGCCGTTACGGTGAGCTGACCCGTGTCGGCGGCCCAGAAAATCACCGGGGAGGGCCGTAAGCTCCTGGTGGCCTGGGTTTCGGCGCAGGTCAAACTGCTGGAACCCAAACCTCTAAGGTGCTTACGCTGCCAGATGGGCAACCATGTGGGAGTGAAGTGTACCTCAGAGCAGGGCCCTTACAGGGGGCTCGGGAGGGGGCTGAAATGGAGTGCCAATAATGGCTACTCCATTACGCCTCCTCCAGGCGAACATCAAACACTGCGCCTCTGCTCAGGACCTTTGCTCCAGAGCATGGCGCAGTGGTCGATTAACATCGCCGTGGTCGCTGAGCAGTACTTTGCCCCAGGGTTGACTGAGTGGACGACGTGAGCGGCTCAGTGACCCTCATTTCGTCGGCCGCCGCCGTAACCCCGACCCTCGAGGCTGTCAAGAGGGGACGGGGTTGCGTAGCAGCGCAAGCTTGGAGAGGGACCAGTTCCCACTTCGTTGGAAGACGGTTAAACTGGTCGTCATTAAGAAGCCCAGCGGTCTCTCCGTCCGCTTACCGGGCCATCTTGCTGCTCGACGAGGTGGGCAAGCTCTTTGAAAGAGTCATTGCAAACCGCCTCGTCGGGTGACTGGTGCGGGAGGGGCCGGATTTGGCTTGCAGCCAGTTCGGTTTCCGCAAAGGACGCTCTACGGTGAACGCCATCATGCGCGTGCGAGCCCTCACGACGGGGGATGCAGTAGCCCGGGGTGGGGCCTCTAAACATGCCTTCAATACCCTGCCCTGAAGTTGCATTAAGGAGGCACTCCGGTATCACCGGATGCCGACCTACCTCTGTCGCGTGGTCGAGGCCTATCTGACGGATATGGTCGTAATCTACCGACCTCCCTAGCGGCGTCAGGTAGTACGGTCCGCTCCACACCTACGACGCGGATCCCGGGATCTAATAGTTTGTTCCGCCACTTCTTCTTCCCAGCTAAAGCACTAGGAAGTGTTGAAGGGCGGGCGTTTTGGGTGGACTGTCTTATGTAACTTTGACGTTCAAAAAGTGCTGACTCTCAACCTAGTTTGAATAAATGACTTTTGATTTTGATTTTTTGATTTAATACGTCTTCCGCGATCCCTGAATGATGCCGGCCTGCTTCCGCGGGCCTCGTCACGTTAGGAGGGAGCGAGGTGTTAAACTCCCGCCCCTCCAGGTTTGTAGAACCTAGGTTAAGATCTAGATTAGGTCTGTAAGAACTTAGGTTCATACAGAAATAAAATTATTTGTAATTTATGCAGAGAAAAAAAACGCAGTGGCATAAATACCTAAAACTGGTCGAGATCATGCCATGAAAATTATCACTATTTACTATGGTAAAGTGTGCAGCTAGCAAAAAATACTTGTAAACAAAAGGGGGCGCCACTTGTAGCAACTTTGCTTACCATAACAGATATTACTAAGTCTCCTGTATATTACGCGAAAAATCTCGAAAGAAATGCATTTATCAACGGTCTTTGTGTTTGCTCTAACAAGTAAACACCAGTGTCTAACTTCGTCTTATTCTACTGAGTAGGTTGTAATAACAAGAATTTATAAAACAACTTATTTCAAATGTTGTTACGCACACATTAGCACATTATGTATAAATCCAACTCGGACTCGGCCGTTTTTGATTACACCAAGTAAAAAAACATAATTACATAAAATAACCGCCCAAAAATTCCTCCTAAACAAGAAAAACGTCACAATGTTCGGTCCGTGCGATCAGAAAATATTGATGAATAAAGAAACATACATGAACCCTGAAAACTAACAACACTCCTGTTTTGAGCAGACGTTTAAAATACGCTCTCTGCTTGCAAGATACAATATAAAAATACAGAGATATTTGAATCTGGTTCTAAAGTACATAGCAATTAGGTAACTTTTAATTGGGCACACGAAGTACAGACCTACAAGGATCTTATGGTGCATGAATGACATTGAGAGGGTAGCACTGTTGGTAAACATTTATAGAAATGGTTCATAAAACTGTAATATAAAAACAAGAGGCAGTGTTAGTCCGATTTTGACCACACGCCAAATGAAACTTGTAGCTCTGTACTTACATTACCACAAACACATCTGTCTCGGTCACAGCAATGCTGTTACTGAACAAAAAATTACACCTTATCAATTTTCATAGCAATTTCACTTTTAGCCAACGAGTCAGGTAAGTTTGTATCACTATACTAACACTTCCCTTGATGTGTGTCTTGACAGTGCTGCCATCTGTTGGCGAAGTACTCGAAGCCAACATCGGAGACAGCTGAAGATGTTGAGCTCGACAGTTATCGATGCCGGAGACTGAAGTATCGAGGTTCCTGTAATTTAGAAAAGAGCCCATGTTTATTTGATGCCTAGTTGTAACAAGTGACTGTCTTGTTGAACTAGTCGCAAATGCTACTGTTGCGCATGAGGTCCAGCGTTCCATTGATAAATGATAAATGACTTTACTGGGACACACATTTTACCACTTTGGAAGTGTCTCTCGCGCTACCTATTCAGTTTAGAAAAAAATTCTATTAGGAACCTAATACCATTTTTGAAGACCTATCCATAGATACCCCCACACGTGTGGGTTTGATGAAATTTTTTTTTTGAGTTTCAGTTCCGAGTATGGCGAACCCTTTACTGTTTTTTTCTGTTTTCGTGTGTAAATCTTAATGCGGACGGACGGACGGACGGACGGACGGACGGACGGACGGACGGACAGACAGACAGACAGACAGACAGACAGACAGACAGACAGACAGACAGACAGACAGAAACAAACTCAGAGGTCAGTCTCTCTTAAAGTCCAGACATAATCTTGGTCTTGGTCAAAAGGCCGGGTAAAGTATCATCGGGATTTACCATTAAGGATATCTCAGTAGCAGCCCGAAGCCTAGATTTGTGAGTGGCCGAAGTCAATAGACAATTACATTATTTATTTAGAGAAAATATATTAATTAATAAATAACAGCTTCTTCTTCTTCTTTCGTGTCAATGGTACTTGTGTTAGCTTTGTTTAAATTCATGTGTTTATTTCAAATAAATAATGCGTTGTTTATAGATACATTTACCTCATTCATTGTAAATAAGATGTGAATTCTACTGAAACTTACCAGTTATTACGGAAGTTGGATTTAATTGTTTTATTTTAATACCGAATTTTAATATTCACTATGGCAACACTGCCAAAGAATAACTTATTGATATTTTAACAAACTTTGAAATGTATTTTCGTTATAACTACTGAATGTATTATTTTCACTTTGGCAACACTTAGAAATGGCGGTTTATGGTATTCTCGTTATTTCCGGGTGGGGAAAAAGTCGTTTTAAATTGTAAAAGGTTGTCTAGAGTCAGTGATCATTTTGCTACGAAGCAAGTCGGTTGAAATTGTAATAAGGAGTCCGTGTGTATAATAAAGTTATTTTATACGAAGAACAGTGTTTGAATTTAAAATAGAAACGTTCAACAAATCAGAAGCAGGGATAGCACCAGGAAATTCTGCCGTAGCTATTGCTACCAGCCTGGTGTGATCGTACGTCCACAGTAAGATCAGTGTACAATTGAGCGAAGATGTCCAGTGACCGGTCAGAAAAGTCGACCAGGAGTCATCACAGTATTATGCTGGGAGGGCCCTCGAGACGCAGCAGATCTCGGACACGTGTTGGCGAGTTGAGGCCAAATCGTCGCTCGTCAGCAGGGCGCAGGCAAAGTCATCGTTCACCAGCATCGCCGGGCACCGATCGTAGCTTCAGGCGGCGCAGATGCAGAAGATCACCTTCAAGGGTTGAGGCGCAGGCAAGAAGTCGGAGCAGGTCAGTCGTAATACCTCCATTGCAGCATCGTACATCACGTGCGTCACCAACAGACACGGAAATATATGAACCAACAAATAGAGTTCCTAGTAATAGTAGGCTGAGGCGTCACAGATTGCGAACTCCTAGTAGAGAAAGCGTTAATAGATCACGAAGTCCAGTCCGCTCTAGTATAAATGAAAGATTTACATCTGTAACGCCGCAGCCTCCATCTATTGATGTTAATAATGAACTGCTAAAATGTATTAAACAGTCCTTACAATCCATCTTAGCCATAAATCCACAGAGTAAAGAAAGATTCGCTAATAATAACGTGGTTCCAGAATTTGATCCTAAATCGAAATCCGCCCCTAAGGCTACCCACTGACCGAAAAACCAAACAATTGTTACTTGGCTGAATAAAGTCAAAGAATGCTCCGAGATCTATGGCTGGGATAGTCAACAGACCGCTCACTATGCTCTTCCAAAGCTAGTAGGTACTGCAAAAAAGTGGTACGAAGGACAGCCATCAGTATTGCTTCCATGGGAAAAATGGGTTGAAAAACTTAAATCTGCTTTTCCGTCACGTGAAAATTATGGTAATTTGCTTACTGAAATGTTAGCTATAAGAGCAAAGTTTGGAGATGATTTAGAAGGGTACTATTATGAAAAGTTAATAGCCTTAAATCGGTGTAATATAGTGGGTAGGAATGCTGTTGACTGCATTGTTTACGGAATAGATAGATCGGTTCGATTCGGAGCAGAAGCTGTAGGTTTTAGTGATGCTAATAAACTACTGGGCTATCTGAGGGGTGTCAAACATGAGCGATTAGACAGATTCAATAAGAAACCGGTACGTTCTGTAAACGAAACGCATAAACCTGTAAGACATAATTTGGATTGTCTCAAAATGTTATAACTGTCATGAAACGGGTCATTACGTATCGGGATGTAAAAAACCTATTGTTAAGTGCCAAAAGTGCAAACGCATTGGTCATGACGATCCTAAATGCAACAGGAGCGTTTGGGTAGATAGAGCCGAAGTTAAGACTTTATGACTAGATGGTGGTAATGAGTTGGGAGTGGACAATAAATTTATTAAGAATGTTAACGTTAATAGTGTACAGTTGACAGGCTATGTAGATTTTGGTAGTCATTGTACGTTGATAAAAGAATCCGTCATGGAAATAATTGTACCACGCGAAAAATGACAAGTGAATGATTTACCATCCCTGAAAGGTTTTGGTAATACATATGTGAAGGCTTTAGGTAAAACCAAGATTTCGTTAATTATTGATAAGGCTAAAATGTATGTTGAGGTAGTTGTCGTTTCTGATAGTTATTTAAACTATGATCTTCTTATTGGACAGACTGCTACGGAGCAGCCCCACATATGGGTATTTAAATCTGATAAAACTTTAATGATTACTGATAAACAAATGAAAGATGACTCACGACTGACTTTAAAATCTGTCAAAACTGTCATGGCTGAAGGTTGTATTTCTGTAAAGGTGTTTACCAATACAGCTTTTAGTGGAATTGTTTACGTTGATAATGGTTATCGTTTAAACTACAGTGTAGAAATTGGTACTTATAACATCAAAAATGGTAGTGGCTATTTAACTATTCTAAATTATGACAATAGATTGATTCAATTCAAAGAGGGCCAAGTCTTGGCTCGTGCTATTCGAATTAATAATAGCATTAGGGACATTAATAGAATACAAAGGGCTCAAAACCACCGGGGTAAAACCCCTTTTACATTGGATGAGCTCAATATTGATACAAATTTAGACAATAATCAGAAACTTAAGTTATTAGATACCTTAAATCAGTACCGTGATTGTTTTGCCAAAGACCTGTCTGAGCTAGGCCATACCACGGTTGCAGAAATGGATATTATGCTTGGAGATACAGAGCCAGTAGTTTATCGACCATACAAATTGAGTCATTCAGAACGGGAAGAAGTTAGAATTATGGTTGAAGAACTCTTAAAATACTATATCATAAGAGAGTCCCAATCTCCATACGCGAGTCCTGTTCTGTTAGTGAAAAAGAAGACTGGTGATAAACGGCTCTGTGTGGACTATCGCGCCCTGAATAGGAAAACTATTAAGCAGCACTACCCGTTGCCTCGTATTGAGGACCAGATTGATCGTTTGCCAGGGAATAAGTATTTTTGTGCTTTAGATCTAGCCTCTGGTATTATCAGATTTTACTGACTGAAGAGAGTAAGAGCAAAAGCTCGTTTGTAACACCGGATGGACAGTTCGAGTTTAATAAAATGCCTTTCGGTCTTGCTAACGCACCGGCTGTGTTCCAGCGAACTATAGATTTGATCTTAGGCAATTTACGCTATAATATTGCATTAGCTTACATGGATGATGTTTTAATACCCAGTAGTTCATTTGAAGAAGGTATCAAAAGATTAGAAATCGTACTTCAAAGGTTTAGGGAGGCGGGATTAACGTTAAAACCGCAGAAATGTTACTTCTTCCAAAATCACGTTGACTACCTAGGGTTTGAGATTTCCAGCGAAGGTGTAAGACCGGGTAATAAGAAAATTGATTGTATCAAAAACTTTCCTAAACCTAAAGACGTACACAATGTCCGACAGTTTATTGGCCTTGCTAGTTTTTTCCGACGTTTTATCAGAGGTTTTGGTGAAATAGCGCGTCCCCTTACGAAATTGCTAAAGAAAAATTATATTTGGGTTTGGTCACAAGTTCAAGAAGAGGCGTTTGATAAATTAAAAAGTGCACTTATTTCAAGGCCCGTATTAGCGTATCCCAAACTGAAACACAAATACACACAGATGCAAGCAAACACGGCATAGGGAGTGTTTTACTACAAAAACAAATCGATGGAGTTTTCAAACCGGTAGCTTACTACAGTAGACAAACTTCCCCTGAAGAGTCCCATTTTTCATCGTATGAGTTAGAGACTCTTGCAGTCATTGCAGCGCTAGTGAAGTTCAGAACGTACGTGCTTGGGTTAAGCTTCACCATTGTAACAGACTGTAATTCGCTTAGGGCAACGTTTTTAAAACGAGACATGATACCAAGGGTTGCACGATGGTGGAGTTTGATACAGGAGTATGACTGTAACGTAGTCTATAAATCTGGCAAAGGCATGATTCACGTAGACGCATTGAGTAGGAATCCCACGACAGAAAATACAGGGGTAATTCAGGCTATTGACACTTTTGACATTATGACGATAACTGATGATTGGTTAACGACAGTACAGTTAGAAGATTCTAAAATACAACGCATTAAGAAAATCCTTTCTGATAAAGAATTTGATGACTTAGTTGAGATACGTAAGAATTTCGTCCTGAAGCGCGATAGAGTGTATAGAGTAACTGAGGACGGATTAAGATGGGTGGTGCCAAAGGGCTGCAGGTGGCAAATACTACAGAAAAATCACGATGACATATAAGACATTAGATAAAATAAAACAACATTATTGGTTTCCTCGTATGCGTAAATTTATCAAAAAGTATGTGAATGCCTGTTTAGAGTGTGCTCATAATAAATTACCGGCTGAAAAAAAACAGGGTTTCTTACATCCTAATCCTAAGGAAGTTGCGCCCTTTCACACCATTCATGTTGATCATGTTGGTCCATTTGTTAAATCAAAAAGGAAGAATTGTTACATTTTAGTAATTGTAGAATCATTCACAAAATTTATTGTATTGAAAGCGGTTAAAAATACGAAGTCCACGTCGACAATTACGGTTCTTAGGGACTATTTTGGGACGTTCGGTTTGCCAAAACGACTAATTAGCGATAGAGGCACGTCATTTACGAGTTCAAAATTTAAAAGCTTTCTAACTGAGACAGGAGTTTGTCACATAAAGAATGCAGTTGCTTCACCTAGAGCGAATGGCCAGGTGGAGTGATATAATAGAACAATTTTAGACTCTTTAGCGTCGCAAAATTATGATAAAGATGAAAGACTTTGGGATGACCGACTCTTACAGGTACAATGGGGATTAAACAATACTATAAACAAAGGTACGGGTAAAACTCCTGCTGAGGTTTTGTTTGGGTTAAGGCTTACTGGGATTCATGAAGGTAGTCTAGTTTCGGAAATAGATGACGACATAGTTAAAACCACACCTAAAGAAAATGAAATTAACACTGGTCATGAAAGATTACAAAAGATTAGGGATGAAGTAGATGAATATACAAAAACGTCACAAGAAAAACAGAAGAATAGATATGATAAAAAAAGAAAAAACCATTAGAGTTCAAAGTTGGCGATTTGGTTCGAGTCGAAAGGGCAGCACACACCGTAGGTAAAAGTAGAAAATTGTTATCGAAATGTTCAGGGCCATACAAAGTAACTAGCGTTTTAGAGCACGATAGGTTCGGTAGAAGATACTCCTATTACAAAGAAAAAGGGGGTGTCGAAGTATAAGGGCATATTCTCTGTTGATAAAATACATCCTTGGCTTTGTTTTAATAATGATGGTAGTGAGTCATCTCTAGCGAGAGTACAGATGGTTAATGAAATACTAATGTATGTTAATATTTAGATGAACCGATTTAACTAAAACTATTTATTGTGTGTAGTGATTAGTAGATAGTATTGTATAACAATGAAATTCCTTATTTTAAGGGATAGAACACATTATTATGTAAATGTTATGAAAGAAATGATTTGAGTTTATTTGATTTATTTTTGTTTACAACGATGTATGATGATTGAGTTTATATACGATTCCTTAATTAAAGTTCGAATACGCACATTGTACACGTATACTGCTATGTGCGTGAGTGTATTTGACTGTGAATGTTTGTTGTATGTAGTAATTAGTAAAAAGTATAATAGTGAAGCAATGTATGAGAAATGATTTGAGTTTGTTAAATATATTCTGGTTTAGGACAATGATTGAGTATTTATACTTTTCCCAAATTAAAAGTGAGACAGGACTACATGAAGTGCTATGTGCACGTAGTCATGTTAATGTATGCACTTACGTGTGTGAGTGTAGAGACAGGACTACATGAAGTGCTATGTGCACGTAGTCATGTTAATGTATGCACTTACGTGCGTGAATGTAGAGACAGGACTACATGAAGTGCTATGTGCACGTAGTCATGTTAATGTATGCACTTACGTGCGTGAATGTAGAGACAGGACTACATGAAGTGCTATGTGCACGTAGTCATGTTAATGTATGCACTTACGTGCGTGAATGTAGAGACAGGACTACATGAAGTGCTATGTGCACGTAGTCATGTTAATGTATGCACTTACGTGTGTGAGTGTAGAGACAGGACTACATGAAGTGCTATGTGCACGTAGTCATGTTAATGTATGCACTTACGTGCGTGAATGTAGAGACAGGACTACATGAAGTGCTATGTGCACGTAGTCATGTTAATGTATGCACTTACGTGTGTGAGTGTAGAGACAGGACTACATGAAGTGCTATGTGCACGTAGTCATGGTAATTTGTACACTGATATGAGTATGAATATTGCGAGAAATCCCTTGAAATGCAATGCGCACTCGTTATAAGTTGCTAGAGCACAAAATGCACAATAGCTGAAATAGCATTATGTAAATATTATATATATGAAATGAGATAAATTTGTATAATTTTTTAACTAAGTTTTTTGCTAAATTAAGTCGTTCGCGGGGACGCGAACAGTGTCAGGATGGACGAATTGTTAGCTTTGTTTAAATTCATGTGTTTATTTCAAATAAATAATGCGTTGTTTATAGATACATTTACCTCATTCATTGTAAATAAGATGTGAATTCTACTGAAACTTACCAGTTATTACGGAAGTTGATTTAATTGTTTTATTTTAATACCGAATTTTAATATTCACTATGGCAACACTGCCAAAGAATAACTTATTGATATTTTAACAAACTTTGAAATGTATTTTCGTTATAACTACTGAATGTATTATTTTCACTTTGGCAACACTTAGAAATGGCGGTTTATGGTATTCTCGTTATTTCCGGGTGGGGAAAAAGTCGTTTTAAATTGTAAAAGGTTGTCTAGAGTCAGTGATCATTTTGCTACGAAGCAAGTCGGTTGAAATTGTAATAAGGAGTCCGTGTGTATAATAAAGTTATTTTATACGAAGAACAGTGTTTGAATTTAAAATAGAAACGTTCAACACTTGTATACTTTTTACTATATCGTTTGAGCCCAGTAGGTGGCCACGTTTATTACGACATCAGTGGCATTTTTGAGATCATCTGAGGTGCAGGTGAACGGGCACTTTGGACACTCCCAGGAACACTTGCCTTCCGGCCGTGATCTACAGTGGCCTATATAGAAAGCTCTCAATCAATTGCGTACCCAAGTAGGCCGCTGTAGACACAATTTGTCAAAGTGGGGGATTATAGACTCATCCAACACCCAGTGCGAGTGTGGTACGTCTGATCAGACCATAAAAAACAGCAATTATTTTAAATAACCTGCTTATAATTAGATGGTAACAGGTTATAACAGGTTGTGTTTCAGCAGATCCTAAAACCTGTGCACAGGTTGCTAGTAAATAATAAAAAAAAAATTACTTACCAAATTGTCCAATGTCAGCTGTGATGGCTATTACTCTTGGCAATCATTTTCTCTTTGCTCCTTTTCGGCAATTGAGCCGATGTCGACTATTCTGCCAGTGTCACGTTTAGACGGTAGTGAAGCGGTGAGCCGTCGACTTTGGACATTGTGGTAGGTTCACAGATTCTGTTAGTTGCTGAAAAGATGAGGAAAAGGGTTAGAACATAAATATTCTACATTATTATATAAATAGGGTGATACACAGCACAAAGACATGTAATCTAATATATAAAATTCTCGTGTCACAGTTTTCGTTGCCATACTCCTCCGAAACGGCTTGACCGATTTTGATGAAATTTTTTGTGCTTATCCGGTATCTATGAGAATCGGCCAACAACTATTTTTCATCCCCCTAAATGTTAGGGGTAGTCCACCCCTAAATTTTATTTTTTTGACAAAATTTTTAATTTCTGTTTTTTTATGATACAACATACAAAAATACATACAATCCTCAATTTTCACCCTTCTACGATCAACCCTTATTTTTTAATAGCCATTTTAGTAATTTAATCATTTTTCCTCTCCGGTCGAAAACTGATCAATCGTCATTTAATTAGTTATCCAGGAAATTATTTATATGGCAAAATAACGTTTGCCGGGTCAGCTAGTATATGTATATTATTTACATATTTATTTCACACCATTTAAAATTATATATTATTTTCGTTTAAAAAAGGGCTTTTGGCTAAGTAATACCAGCCGTACGGATGGATTGTTCCGGTAAAACTACCGTTGCCACGGTAGGTCTGTGGATGGGTGACCATCTTTATATACCAAGACCTTTCCGTGCCTCGAAAAGGAAGTTAAACCGTTGGTCCCGGCTATCTTTCGTAGATCTTAGACAGTTGTTGCAGGTCATCAGAAGCCTGAAAGTTTGACAACCAGTCTTACCAAGGATAGTGTTGCAACAGAACTCTGCTTCCGCTTCCGCAACTGCAGAAGTTCCGCATTTTTTTTCACTTCCGTTTCTGCTTCTGGTTCCGCAAACTTTATAACAGAACTCTGAACGGAAGCGGGGAGAAAGCGATGAGGAGCGGTGCAGCAGACGCGACGGCGGCACGGCGCGGGCGGTTGCGGGGGCCGCGCGTCGAGCGTCCAGGCGCGCGTGCTGCCGATAATTGCCGAATCCCTTCCGCGTATTTTGGGAGGGAGGGGCGCGCGGTAAACAAACGACAAACGTGTCACAACGAGTTCGTTCGTTTATTTAATTATTGTTTTTAGTTCACTATGCGCATCTCCGCGCCCCGTGACTTTGAGTAGTGACATTTTCAGTTGTTTTTTCTTCTGTTATTGTTTGCTTGATACCTAGTTGTATTTAGTGCAATAAGAGTGCAATTATGAAACCAAAAACAAGTCCCATTTGGAACTATTTTGATGAAATCGGCGACTCGAGTGCCAAATGCAAACTTTGTGAAAAAGTGTATTCGCGAAAAGGCCGCACAACTACAGCTTTAAAGAGTCACCTAAAATCAATTCATGCCGAACGGTTTGCAGAGTTTGAGAAGTTAAATGATGCTGTCAAACTTTCATCGGAAACGAAAAAACAAATGGTCAGTTAATATTTATTTATTACTTACTTTACCAACTTTGAGTAAGAGGTCGTGCGTGGCCTAGTGGTCGAATATTAGTATGGATACGTGTTTTATTTCGTGAAGTAATCCTAACCAATTAATGTTATTGTAATTATAGGTTACGTTAACTCCAGCCGAAAACGCTAAAAGACAATTAACATTACAACAAAGTATATTATATATTTTGCCAATAGTTCACCAATACTTATCAGCTCCCCCCACCAGTGTAGCCAGCGAGCAAATATTTAGCGGAGCTGGTTTAATATATGAAGAACATCGAAATAGGCTGAAAGGTGAAAAAGCGGCCAAGTTACTCTTTATTAAATATAACTTGCCGCTGTTTAATTTTGACTACTAAAATACAAATTTAATAAAAAAAGTTTTAAATGTACAATTGTGCTTTTTTTTCATAGTGTTAACGCTTCCGTTTCCGCTTCCGTTTCCGTTTCCGCTTCCGTTTCCGTTTCCGCTTCCGTTAAGATTTACTTTTGACATCTGTTTCCGTTTCTGCTTCCGTTATGCCAGTTCCGTTGCATCACTAACCAAGGAGTATCGTCGTTTTACCAAGTAACTTGGTTGTGGAGATCAGATAGGCTCGCTCCATGTAAAATACTGGTACTTAGCTGCATCTGGTTAGACTGGAAGCCAACACGAACATAGTCGGGAAAGGCTAGGTGATGATGATTTTGTTTAAAAAAACTTTAAAAAAAAAAAAAAAACCGACTTCCCCAAAAACACTAGAAAGTGAAAAATAACTTTAATTTCGGAAGTCGGTGTCTTAGGATCTATATTTGAGTTTTTTGCCACCGACTTCCGAAATTAAAGTTATTTTTCACTTTCTAGTGTTTTTGGGGAAGTCGGTTTTTTTTTTTTTTGTAAAAAAGTTTTTATTTTTTACTTTTTAGTTATGGTATCTACCCGCACTAATTCCTATACCACTAATCGCCAAGTGAAATTTAATACTTTACTACTGCTGCAAATCGTTGAGGAATTCCCTTGACTGTCTGTCTATGGTCTCCATCATCAGACCTGTTATGGTACTTATAAGCCTTATGGGAGCTTTCTCATCAATAGAAATGAATTAAGTTCAAACACCAGGTAATTGCTGTAAATCGTTGAGGAGTTCCTTCGATTGTCTTTCGGCTTCATCATCAGATCAACTCCGGACCTTAATTATATAGTAGTGATAAAATTGGCACTTTGAACCGTATAAAGTCACCCCAACAATAGGGAACTGCTGTAAATCGTTGAGGAATTCCCTCAACTGTCTATGGTCTCCATCATCAGACCTGTAATGGCACTTATAGCCCATATGGGTGCAAAGTTCTCATCAATACAAATGAATTAAGTCCAAACACCGGGTAATTGCTGTAAGTCGTTGAAGAGTTCCCTCGACTGTCTTTCGGCTTCATCATCAGAGCAACTCTAGACCTTCATTAAATAGTAGTGCTTTAAGATAATTAATGAAAGAAATAAAAAACGCACTAGTCGCCACTACGATTTTCGAAGGTTCCCTTCGCCTTCTCAGGGATGCCATCATCAGATCCTGGTTTCCTTATCATGGGACCACCCTTGGGATATCTCCTTTCCAACAAAAAAAGAATCATCAAAATCGGTCCATAAACGACGAAGTTATCGGTGAAAACACATAAAAAAATATATATATATATATACGGTTGAATTGAGAAACCTCCTCCTTTTTTTGAAGTCGGTTAAAAAAGTTGTTAAACTTTTAATCATTTTGGGTGAGAAGTGGCATAAAAGGGGATGAAAGTCACCATCTTTTAAACTTCATAAAGTATTCTGGTTATTTTGGTAGGTCTAAGACCTGTGCACAGACTGCACAGGTTGCTAGTAAATGATAAAAAAATTAACTTACCAAATTATCCATTGTCAGCTGTGATGGCTATTGTTCTTGACAGTCGTTTGTTCTACTTTGTCCCTCACTGAGCTGTACATGATGTGTTTATCACAACACTCACAGACCGTCTAGGTCTCTACCAGACACCTGCAAAATAAATTGATTTAATTATTACTGAACAAAATACAATGACTTAATTTTAAGAAGTGCTACGTCTGCATAGGTCTTAAGGTGGTTTTAGGGTGTATGCAATAATGCTTGCGAACGAGGAGGCGGGGCGTATGAGTGAGTGGCAGTCTCTGCGCCCTCACGTCCCTAAACGTTGCAGGAGGAGACGCCCCGGGCGTCGGGAGTCGATTGCGGACTCCCGGCCACCGTAAGCGTGGGCCTACGGGTGGCGAGCAATGGGTAGCTCGCCGCCCGGCAAGGACCAAGCCCGTGTCGACGGCGCATATTGTTCCACGCACGTCTCAAAGGATGTCAGCAAACTGAAGGGGTGTGCTAGGACCGATGCCTGCCAGGGTCACTAGATTCGTTCAAAAGAGGTACCGTGGCCCTGGCATATGGGCAACTGAAGGAACACGGGTGGGTTTTAGTCATAAAAAGTCTCCACTCCACCCAGAGCGGCAGACGTCCTTTGATGATTTCCCAACCACAAAAAAAAAGGTGTTTGCAAGTGTTTCTGCTGACTATGAGTTCCTGGCTTGGAGTCTCAGGGTGAGCAGTGTTCAGTGTGGTGCCTGACATGAAAATAGCACAATACCATTTCATCCCGAAGTGTCGTAATAGGCGACTAAGTGACTTACTAGAGAATGGGCAGCAGCGTTCCCTATGCATTTTACCACCATACTGCAATCACCAAGCTGTCTGTCAAGCATAGCGATTATGACAAACTCTCCCAAACAGGGAGAAGCCTATGTCCAGTTGTGGACGTCTTTCGGCTAAAATGATAGGCAGTGCTATTGGGTTTTTAGGGTTCCGTTGCCAAATGGCAAAAAACGGAACCCTTATAGATTCGTCATGTCTGTCTGTCTGTCTGTCTGTCTGTCTGTCCGTCCGTATGTCACAGCCATTTTATTCCGAAACTATAAGAGCTATGCTGTTGAAACTTGGTAAGTAGGTGTATTCTGTGAACCGCATTAAGATTTTCACACTAAAATAGAAAAAAAACAATAAATTTTGGGGTTCCCCATACATAGAACTGAAACTCAAAAATGTTTTTTTTCATCAAACCCATACGTGTGGGGTATCTATGAATAGGTCTTCAAAAATGGTAATGAGGTTTCTATTATCATTTTTTTCTAAACTGAATAGTTTGCGCGAGAGACACTTCCAAAGTGGTAAAATGTGTGCCCCCCCCGTACCCATACGTGTGGGGTATCTATGAATAGGTCTTCAAAAATGGTAATGAGGTTTCTATTATCATTTTTTTTCTAAACTGAATAGTTTGCGCGAGAGACACTTCCAAAGTGGTAAATGTGTGCCCCCCCCGTAACTTCTAAAATAAGAGAATGACAAAACTAAAAAAAATATATGATGTACATTACCATGTAAACTACCAACGAAAATTGGTTTGAACGAGATCGAGTGAGTAGTTTTTTTTTAAAACGTCATAAATCGTAAACCGCAATTTACCTTACATTCAATCAACTGAAATATAAAATTTAAAAAATATATATATTTTTAAACCGAAAATACCTACAGGTTTGTACGGAACCCTCGGTGCGCGAGTCCGACTCGCACTTGGCCGGTTTTTCAAAATAAGAGCAGAATTTCTCCTCAAGGTGTAGACACATAAATAGCTTTGAACTTTGAAAATTAAACTTTAACTAAGCCATGTTTGGTCGTGAGATTCGTTTGGCACTTCTGGCACATGGGCAACTGAAGGAACACAGGTGGGTTTTAGACAGTAAAAGTCTGACACGTCCTCCTGCTCCGTCCAGAGCAGGAGAAGTCATTTGATGCCTTCCCATCCAAAAAAAATAGCCATGTTTTTAGGGTTCTGTACATCTGAATAAAAACATAACTATTTCAAGATCAGTTGTGAAACTGTCTCTCTATCACAGCCGACTTGAACCGAATATTAAGTTACTAGACTAATTAAGTTAGACTAATTAAATTGAAATATAATAATCGGGTTCGCACAAATTCATGTGTATCATACACATGAATTTGTGCGAACCAGATATGATAATTAACTGGTTTTATAGGGATCATGACTTTTGGAAGCAAGCTAGAAAATTTTAAAAAAATCTTACAATCTGAAAGTATAGTAAAACACATCAAAAGCAGAAAAGAGGTTTTTTATTGAAGAAATGTATTGAAAATTCTAAAATTGTTCTGAAATTATTTATGACTACTGACCCTAAAACTTACAAAATTGTTCTTAAATAGCTTACAGGAAAACCTTTATGAAGTCTCTCAAGATTGTGCGTACATAAAACAGAACATGGAATAAGTATAAATAAGTGACTGGACATGCCGGAAGGAAACTCACTAGGAGAACATAAAATATAGTAGCCTTGGTGATGTTATTCAGAAAGGTCAGGTGCGTAGTACTGGTAAAAAGCGTGCATATATGACCAATTATAAGAAAATAAGCAAAGCAAAAAGAAACGTAGCAGGCTGTGTTCTGTAGTTTCTGCCTCATCATCATCGTTTCAGCCGTAAGACCTCCACTGCTGGACACAGGCCTCCCCCAACTTGAGGGGATTGGCCATAATGGCCACGCTTGGCAGGCGGGTTGACGATAGCAGTATGGTGTTGAAATGCATAGAGAACGTGGTGGTTTCTAATAATATGATCTGTACGTAAAAAAAAATATGGACTCCCAACTCAACGTCAGATAATACGAAACTTAGCCCACCGCTGCCCATTGTCTAGTAAGTCCCTTAGTCGCCTTTAAGACAGCCACGTGAAGAAATGGGGTGATGATATTCTTTACGTCCGTCACCACACGGATGGAGTTTCTACCTACCGCCAATCCGCCATGAGAAAAATGTGTGAGCTTATGTACCTATGTATGGATTACGTACTCACGGTATCCAGTTGTTGTAGGTGAATGTGACGCAGGCGGCACCGGCAGGAACAACAGATGTAGGTACTTCGTGATCTCGGCAAAGTGGAGCATGCCAACGGGAACCTGGTTACTTTACAGCTAACTGCATCTGGAATCAGTTTATTACCACGATATTACACGGGGGAAATGGAGGACGTGATGAAGTTGGGTCAGTGGGTCGTCTTAGTTGAATCGGGATGTTTCGCCAAGGTCGGGCCGTAAGTACCTATTAGGCGCGTTTTCTTCAGGGCAGGTGCCGGCTCTGGTGCAGGTACTCCAACTATGCCAATCCAATACGGGATAAGCGTAAATGTGTTGATTCAAACTGCTCCAGTGTCAAAATAAAACACCATTTAAAATGTCTTCTTCACCACGTGGCGCGCAATCATATCATTTCACATTTGTTGAAGTAGTGAATAGTAGTGGTGGGCGTTGCGACGACAAACCGTTTCCGAAGACCGTTTTATGATTTGCAACGATGAGACCGTTTTACGTCCTGGGTCCAAACAGTCTTCGTTGCACAAACCAGTCTTCGAATAACTAGATGCGATTATGTATTTTACAGCTAAGAAAATACGGTCGAGAACCCATTGATTCAACTATCACAGTCGTCGCGTCGTCGTCCTTAATCCGTTCCAAAGACCGTTTTATGTTCTGCGACGACTACGACGATGAAACTGTTTTTACGTCTTGGATCCAAACAGTCTTCGTTGCACAAACCAGTCTTCGAATGACTAGATGCCATTATGTATTTTACAGCTAAGAAAATACGGTCGAAAACGCATTGATTCAACTATCACACTCGTCGCGACGTCGTCCTTAGTGAACCGCGTTCGTTTACAAAACAGTTCTTACAGTAAAAAGTGAACTTTTTGTCAATGGTATAGAGTCTATATTTTATTACTACTTCTCGAAGAAACTGCAACTATTTCACGCGACGAAAACGCAATTCTATTCCATATTTGATAAGTTTCGTTTTTTACAAAACGGTCGTCGTCGCAACAACTGGTTTGAAGACGGCTCTTCAAACCAGTTGCGACGACGACCGTTTTCTGCAACCGTTTTCGTCCTCGGAAAAACGGTTGCGTTTCGTCCGTCAAAAAATCGACAACGACCCACTACTAGTGAATAGTGAAACGATAACGAAAAATCGTTTCGTTTTCATTTTTCAAACTCGCGTAGTAAGGTGGCGCTTGATTGGTCAACTGTTCAAATAATTTCAAATAAGATTCAAATTGCGGCCAATCAGAGAAAGGCATTAATGACGTTTGGTGGAGCGTTTGTGCGGCACGCTTTACTAACTACTACAGTTTAACACGCTTTGAATCAGACAATCCGAAAGATCATAAAAGAATCCCTAATACATTGCTCCAAAGATTTCAAAAAAATTGTCATATCAATAACGTAGGTTAAACCAAGGGTTAAACATAAAATGCTTAATGTTGAGCTGTCAATATGAAAGGCAATGTGTTAATACAGCGCTACAAGGATCTTCTGATACTCGAATGACGTTGGAGGCGCTGTTGTTAAACATCTGAGAAATGGTTTTGTAAAAAGTATCAAAAAACAAAATGGTGGCATTCGTTTCGATTTTATCGAAGATCCTTGTACCCAATATCTTATAGTACTTGTCCTTGTACAGCTATACGCGATTTACACAATTACTTCACTGTACTGTTAGCACCAAAATTAAAACCTCGAAAAGAAACAAACATAAATAATTTCAGTAATCTACCTGCATCACGTTACAAGCTAAGTTCCTGTGGGATTTCTTAAATTGATAAGTAGTATCACACCCTGGAACTCAACCTTCCCTTCCCAAGACATTTTCCGCTCGGTAAAACTTTGTAATCTTCGTTGAACGACAAGCGCAAAAAAAACAAAAGAATTCTATAGATTTATATCTAGACCATTTTTAAACTAGACTACTACTAACTAGAGAATGGGCAGTAACATTTTGTATGCATTTTACCACCATAGGTACTGGCTTTGCCAACGTGCCAAGCATGACAATTATGGCAACCCCCCCCCTCCCCCACCTCAAATTACTAGACCAAAAAGTAACAAATTATTGTGTCACATAGCGTCGTCGTATCCAAGCTGAACCTAATTGCGTATCAATCAGAATTTGAATCATATTGAAGAAATTATTACTGTCAACACAGTAACTGGGTTGTAGAGGTTAGATAGGCAGTCGCTCCATGTGAAAAATTAGTATTCAGCTGTATCCGGTTAGGCGCGGCTGGACGCTGACCCTCATATAAGTACTAGGGTAAAGGCTATTAGGCAGATGATAACTATTTATTTCATTGTGATAAGGGCAGGAGAACGATGCTTAGAAACGAACAGACAAAGAGGTTTTACGTTGGTTAATAAGACCTGCGTGAAGTTGACCTAGTTGAACAAAGAAATCTTGGACAATGGCTGACGCCATTAGAGACGCCTTAAGACACGTTTCGAATTTCGAACAAAAATCATAATTTACTATTGTTGTATAGATTTGAATGAGTAACTTACCCATGATAACGTTAATACTGCTTCGTTTTAGCGCGAAAACTAATAATTAACAAGAAATTAACCATTTAAATGAAATAAGGTTTTTATAACAATGCACGCTACCCTGAGTCGTCGGAAATGAAAGAGTGGCAACATAGCGCAAGTGAAATTTGATGCTTTGTTTCGACTACCTTCATTGATAAAAATTACTTTAGAATACCCACGATTACAAGAAGAACAATGTAATGCCGGTACCAGACATGTACCTTTGTATATTTTTTTTATAAAAGTAAGTTGTGACTCAAGTAGTTTATTTGAGGCGACAGGAAAACCCAACATAGTTTCTGTAAATTATTAATACATTGGTGCCTAGTTAGTTCACACATCAAAAGTCTCAAGTGGTAAAGTATGTTCTTGCTAGTTACTAAAAACAGATTTTTAATTATATTTTTCTTCACTTCTATAGATAGTTTTTAGAAAATGCCGACATTTGAAAAAGGAACAGCATTTAAATTTTAGTCAAAAGATGATCATGTTCTGCCAACTCGTATTCCTATATAATCCTGCAACGGGTTTGAGGCCAAATCAGTAAAATTTCTCATTTTCTTGGTTAACACAAAATAACGTTTTATGGAGCCGTGGGAATGTTGGAAGGTGGTTCTCGGCACCATGCTGTGGCTGGCAATCACTCTGAGGACTACGCAGAGTGTTTTAAGTCGAGTTAGGACATGTTACCGCACACGTCACTGGCAGCTCGGCAGAACGACATGGAGGACGAGCTCCTATCACCACACGCAGACAAGATCATCAACTCAGCCTATCGCAGTCCACTGCTGGACATATGCCTCTCGCATGTTGCGCCACAACACACAGGGTGTCCTCCGCCTTCCGCATCCAGTCTGTCACCAGCCACCTTTTTGAGGTCGTTGGTCCATCTAGCTGAGGGGTGTCCCACTCTACGCAGACAAGATCGTAACGGACAAATTGCTACTCGACGAAATCGTATAATGACCGCGATGTTGTTGGTTACGATTTCGAGGCTTCAGAGCTCTTTAGGAATGTTTATAAGTGACTAAAGTATAAGAAATTTATATTAACCATCTATTCAACTAAAATATTTCTGAAGAAGAAGTGTTTGATTCATTTGTACAACAACAAATACCCACCTCTTTTATTTTAAGTCGGTTCAAAATAATCTAAATCCTAGTGTCTAGTACCACCATTACAATTTATACAAACGTTCCCGGAAATGAATGCGACGTTGCCAGATTTTTAATATTTTTATGACATTCCAGAATTAGATGTTTCTAGAACAATCGACAGGAAACTACGTCACGTACAATATGACAAGGACCGTAATAGACGATATTGTAAGTGTAAGAGAGAAAGTAACTACTTATTTATGTTGCAACGTCAAAAAATGTTTAAAAGTATTGGCCAAGGTAGGTATTCCAGGACTCAGCCTAATTTTATTTAATTTCTTTTTGTCAGTTGGTACAGTGTCATCAGCATACTTTGTTTGTTCATGTTGATGCTGACTCCAAAAGTAAGTCCTATGGTCTATTTTGTAGCCTGTTAGTTTACAAGACACCTATCCATCACCTATCAAGCTACCCACTCTTGAATTCGGATTTCTGAAGTTGGCCAAATGCAGTGTAAACGTTACAGATAATTCCACAATTTACCATTTCGTTCGGTCAGCAAGACACAAATGGCGACCTTCATTTAGTTAAATTTTATTTAGAAAAATCTAAAAAATATTTTTAACAAATAATTTTAATAAAATAGTACCGAAGTAGAATAAAAATATGAATATTTTCGTTAATCAAGCAAAAACTTTGTATTAAACTAAAAGTTTACTAGGCAAGCTTCCTTACTCTGAAATCACGTCTTTTAATGCAAGCCTATCCTTTGTTCACTGAATATGAAAGTGAAACTTCTCCTGGAGTTCCCACACAATCTAACTCAGGTAATTGTCGAATCCTGACACATATTTTTATACAAATCCAATCACCTGAAGGCCAATTCTTGTAACCTAAAAAAAAACCGGCCAAGTGCGACTCGGACTCGCGCACCGAGGGTTCCGCACACTGTAGGTATCCTCGGTTTATGCATAAGGTTTATGTTTATGAAATTAAATGGTTTTGTTTTATTTTTATATTTAAGTTGACTGAATGAAAGGTAAATTGCGGTTTACGATTAATGACGTATAAAAAAAAAATACTTACTGGATCTCGTTCAAACCAATTTTTGGTGGAAGTTTACATGGTTATGTACATCATATATTTTTTTTAGTTTTATCATTCTTTTATTTTAGAAGTTACGGGGGGGGACACACATTTTACCACTTTGGAAGTGTCTCTCGCGCAAACTATTCAGTTTAGAGAAAAATGATATTAGAGACCTCAATACCAATTTTGAAGACCTATTCATAGATACCCCACACGTATAGGTTTGATGAAAAAATGTTTTTTGAGTTTCAGTTCTAAGTATGGGGAACCCCAAAATTTATTGTTTTTTTTTTCTCTTTTAGTGTAAAAATCTTAATGTGGTTCATACAATACATCTACTTACCAAGTTTCAACAGCATAGCTCTTATAGTTTCAGAGAAAAGTGGCTGTGACATAAGGACGAACAGACAGACAGACAGACGGACAGACAGACAGACAGACATAACGAATCTATAAGGGTTCCGTTTTTTGCCATTTGGCAACGGAACCAGTCAGCAGTTCCATTATATAATATAGAATAGATAGGTAACTATACAGTAGATTACACCGTGCAACTAGCGTACAAACAACGTCCTAACATCAGTCATCAGTTGGGAAATGCTCGTGGCCACACGGCAGCTGTCCCTGGTACAGCAAGTACTTTTCACACGGACCGCATTATTTTTAACGTCCTCTTCTTTGTCATCGCAGGCTCCAGCCGGCGCCTGAGTGAAAACAGGAGAAAAACCTCGCTGTCGATGCACAGCACCGCAGCGGTCGGGCCGAAGAAAGCAACCGGCATTGGACCGAACGACGTCGATGCCGAACATCGGCGACGCGTTGCCGAGCCGACGAAGAGGAGGTAAAGACCACAGAAGAGGAGAGGAGGAGGGCGCCGAGCCTCACTGCGACTTTTAGCCCCCGACGACACTGGCGTCTGCGCGAGTTGCCGCCGTCGAGCCGGCAACACGTATAACGTTAATTAACCAAATATAATAAATTGATTTTACATTTAAGTACTTAAAACTAACTCATTTATCATCATCCTTTCTGCCAAAAGACGTCCACTGTCGGACATAGGCCTCTCTCAATTTGGGGGGTTTGCCATAAGCGCCACGTTTGGCAGGCGGGTTGACAATCGCAGTATGAAGGTAAAATGCATAGGGAACGCTGCTGCCAATTCTTAAGTAAGATATAAAGCTTTATTCACACAGCGAGCTCGGCGTGACCGGGCGCGACGTGAAGTGGCGCCGCCGCACTATGGGACCAACCGCTATTTTCCATCTCAAAAATCGATAACTCTGTTGTTTTGTGATTTATCTCTTTGATTTTTTTTTCACGTATTTGTGAATATCTAGGCAATAAAAGAAATTAAACATCATCATTCTAAAAAAATCTTTTTTCCGAAAAAAAAATGACAAAGATAAAGTTATACGAAATTTCATATAAAAAATTATACAGTTATATTAAAATAGCAATAAAAGTTAAACTTATACTAAAAATAAGTTTAAAACTAAATTATTATTATTAAGCAAACAGTTACATGACAAAAAAAAATTGCGCAAATCCTACTCATCACTTTCTATTTCCAACAATTCTTTAGGTTTGTCAAATAATTCTTTTGATATTAGAAAACTTGGTTTATTTAAGCTAGATATATAAGGATCAGATGTATATAACAAAATATGCAGAACGTCTTCGTTTGTTGCTGATCTGTAACACTTCCTAGTCTGATGTAACCTATATTTCTAAGAGTATCACTCACACTTCCCAACACACACACACCCTCCACTCACACACACTCATATTCCCTCCCACACACATACACCACTTCCCTTACACTTTCACATTCAGACCCTAACACTACAACTAACACGTGCGAGCGCGCATACTGCCGGGTGGGCATAACACTTGCAGTAAAATATTTTGTCGTTTTTTTTATCGCGTCGAACACAAACGAATTCACTCATTGTTAGATAATTATATGTTTTTTGTGCGTTACTTGTTATTGAAAAGAAGTATCTGAACACTTTGATGATCGTATGCTGAAACACGGGAATTTAAAGGACTAATATTTTAGTGCCTTGTGCAAAAACCATGGGACAATTGATTATAACAGTCCTCATCGAAATAGTGTAATCAGTACTGATTGTTATTAATTACCACAACAGATAAATAGAACTTCCGCAGCAATATAGTTTATCATACTTGTGGTTAAGGTGACCACCCCAAACAAAAGTGCCATGGGAAGATTCTTTCAAATATAATAGCAGTTTATTAATTTGTAAATATGTGTTATTATCATAGAAATAGAAAAAAAAAAGATAGACATCAAAGGATAATAACTAAATATATTTCATAATAAAAAAGATTAACCGTAATTTTCGAGGATTTATCCCCGACTGACATTATTGCTTCAAAATCACCTCTGGCGCAAAAAACGCGCAAGTTTTTTTCTAATCCTCATATTACTGAATAGATAAGGTCTCTAATAGAGTAATTAACTTGACACCGGCTGCTTTCGGCAACAACGAAAACTCCAATTGAAATTAACAAAAACTAAATTTTCTTTACTTCACTAAAAAAATATTAAAAAATTAAATAAAAATATTTTTTTCACAAAAACTGAACGTGATTGCAAAGTGTATATTCTCAGCTATCTAATGATGTATAACACTAATATGTTTCCTTGGAAAACTTCCGAATAATTTTATGTTGAACTTCCTTAACGGTAATTTAATTGCCATGAAAATATTTATGCCCAATGTTTGAGGTTCATTTTATAAACGTATAACTTTTTATTTTTTTATATTCTTTAATTTATTCGTAAGTTCCATCTTTTGAGAGTATAAAACCATAAAACAATCTATGGATTTACGACTTTCGACAAAACCATTTTTGAGATGGAAAATACTGTTTGGTCCCATAGTGCGCCGGCGCGGCGAGAGCCTTCACACTAGTGGTGGGCGTTGCGACAACGAACCGTTTCCGAAGACCGTTTTATGTTTTACAACGATGAAACCGTTATACGTCCTGGGTCCAAACAGTCTTCGTTGCACAAACCAGTCTTCGAATGACTAGATGCGATTATGTATTTTACATCTAAGAAAATACGGTCGAGAATCCATTGATTCAACTATCACACTCGTCGCGTCGTCGTCCTTAATCCGTTCCAAAGACCGTTTTATATTCTGCAACGACTACGACGATGAAACTGTTTTTACGTCTTAGATCCAAAGAGTCTTCGTTGCACAAACCAGTCTTCGAATGACTACATGCGATTATGTGTTTTACAGCTAAGAGAATACGGTCGAGAACGCATTGATACAACTATCACACTCGTCGCGACGTCGTCCTTAGGGTACCGCGTTCGTTTAAAACAGTTCTTAGTTCTTACAGTAAAAAGTGAACTTTTTGTCAATGGTATAGAGTCTATATTTTATTACTACTTCTCGAAGAAACTGCAACTATTTCACGAGACGAAAACGCAATTCTATTCCATATTCGATAAGTTTCGTTTTTTACAAAACGGTCGTCGTTGCAACAACTGGTTTGAAGACGGCTCTTCAAACCAGTTGCGACGACGACCGTTTTCTGCAACCGTTTTCGTCGTCGGAAAAACGGTTGCGTTTCGTCCGTCAAAACTTCGACAACGACCCACCACTACTTCACACTGCGGGCGCGATCACGTCCCGTCGCGCCGGCACACATATACAATACAAGCAGTGTAACGCGAGTGTCGAGACGGACTAAACAATCTTGAGCCGTTAGAATTATAATGCGGTATTTAGAGATTTATGAAAATACTTATTTTCATTTATCCAGTATTTGTATTTTTATTAGTGTGTAATAATATATGTTATGTAAAGTACATATGATAAAAATAAAAAATAAAGCAAAAACATATTATTGTCAAGTAATAATGACCTACACTTCGTTAAACAAATATTTGTCATAAAGGTCTTGCCTTTCTAGGATCTATGATTTCTGGCAATACGTAATGAGGATCAGCGACGATTTTAGTTAAATATGTAGAATTACAGTCATACCTAAACCTATTATTTCAGTGAAAGAATTATTAAAATTGGACCAAAAATGACGAAGTTAGAGCGGTTTTAATTTTGCATTTTCAAAAACACTCGCCAATACGCACAATTCGTTGATGACGCCATCTAACACATTCGCGTCCGCGGTACCGCCGCGCACGTTCTTTCTGCCTTTAGTTACGTGACTCGCAGTACATTAAAACGAATAATGGTACCGATTCCCTTGATCACAAACTAAACTAAATTTAAGTTCAGTGCATCTTTTTCTTTGTATTTCATTAAGAAGAGGACAAAAGAAAAATTTTAGTCCTGTCAAATTAATCAGCGCCTGTCACTACTCCATACAAGTTTAGACGTGATTAAAAACTTGCCTACTAAAATTACGTCAATTTACGTCAAGCGCTGATTAATTTGACAGGACTAAACTAAAATTTATCTTCTGTCCTTTCCTTAAGACTGCGCCGACCGTACAAGGCGCGCGGCAAATAGGTATTTACTACAGCGCGCTAGTCGTGTGCGTCGCCACGCACACATTGACAAGTTTGCTCGAAGCCCGCATGCAGTTGCACGACAAAAGGTGGTAACCTAGGATTTTTAAAATTTGATTCTTTGTGTTGAGTGACTTGAAAATACGCATATTGATTATTTCGATAATTTTATGTAGGTACCTACATAAATCCAGAAATTAAATCTAATAATCTGTATTATATAAAAATTAACGTTAGTAGTTTATAGAGCGGATAATGTAGGTATAAATATAGTACAATATAGGAAATTACCTACATTATCAGTTACTACTCATCCGATTGCTATGAAATTTGGGCATTATGAATTTTACTTGCACGTCCGGGAATACTCGGTAAATTCAAATAATTCAAAATTCAAATTCAAAATTTTATTTCAGACCAGAGATCCATAGAGTAGGTAAAGTAGGTAGGCAGGGTAGATGGGTAAGTGGTAGGTATTGTAATAATAAAACCAGTCTGTGATAAAAAATTTATAATTACCTTATGTAATAGAAACCTTGCTTAATTTACAAAAACATGCGAAAATCATAGGCAAATGTGGTATATATAATATATAGAGTATAACGGAAAAGTTGAAGTTAAATCCGCTATCTTGAATTTTAAAATGAATGCCAGATTTGCAATCGCCACCCCCCAAAACCCATTACACGACACCCATATCGAATATTTGATAAAAAGCTACATCCGCCATATTGGATTTCAAATTGAATGCCAGATTTGCAAACGCCACCCCCAAAAGCCACGACACTCATATCGAATGTTAGAGAAAAAAAAATAACTGGAACTAATATCATAAAATATACATACGTACATTTTATGATAACGGCTTTTTTTACGGAAATGAGCGCCAACTTTTTTCTTACAATAGCTGTCCTTACGCTTTCCCACATTTACTAAAACAAATATTTAAGAAAAATGTTATAGTAATATGGAAGCAGAAAAAAAAACAACAAAAAGTAAAATTTTGTCATGCCTACTAAATATAAGTCATACTCAAAAAAACACAAATGTGACTTACCCTATTACACTCTTTGCGGCAACGTATACGTACACAATAGATCGCGAATTATCGTTACCGGCGCGTCGCTCCACGATGCGACGTGACCACGCTCCGAGCTCTCGTGGACGACTGAATTTTCGACTCGTGTACAGACGCCAACACATCAAGCTACTACAATCTGTCAGATTTCTTTGATAGATTTTCGACTTTATTTCTAGAGCATTAGGTTCAAGGTTCATTGGGAAATAATGACAGTTTCGGGTAGCTTGACCTGGTGGCGTCTGTACGTTGCGTATGACTTAAAACAGGGTGGGAAACAAAACAAAAATTAATAATAAAATAAATAAGTGACATTTCGAAAATCTAAAAACTATAAATTATAGTATGATAATAAGAGATTAATATGAATTCAAGTTAGTGAAAAAAATTAACAGTTTACTATCAAAATTCAACTAATCCCGAGCATGCTTTTTAAGATTTTTGTTCAACTTTACGAATCTTTGTTTATTAAACTACACAATATTTTTAGTTTTTGCCAACTACAATCGGTTAACACATTCATTGCGGTATTTATTACATATTTTTTATGGTAATTGTAAGAAAAGTATTGATTGCATTACTTTAACAGTGACGACTGTTTTGAATGATTTCGCTCTGCCTCCCCTTAATGAAATAGAAAAAAAAAGATGCACTGAACTTAAATTTAGTTTAGTTTGTGAATAAGGGAATCGGCACCAATGTCTTCTTAAAATATTTTATCGTGCCACGATGCGAAAATACAAGTGTTGCTACATCGGACAAATTGTTATTTTGTACCCCAAAAGACCCAAAAAATAGAAAGAAGTGGTGTACTTTCATGAGGAGCGACGCCCCATATCCCCTTAACTAAAAGTACTTTATACTGCTGTAAGTTTGCCGGTTTTCACCAAAAATTTTGACTATAATAATTAATTTTAACTAAATCTGACTATTTTTAATCGCGATTAAAAAGATGTGGAATAAAACTAGTGGTCATGAACTAAAATTCACACCAACAAACGCCTCGCCTTCACGTACAAAAACAGTACTTACTGTATTTTGTTTTCCTTTTCTTTTGCTTATATCTCGAAAATGGCGTTTCCTATCGCAAAAATAATGAAATTTTCGACCCCTTTTATAACTCCCTCACATATAAATCTCAACACGCGGGTAATATGTTTTTTTTTTATTTTTCGAAGAAAAAGTGAAAAATTCCATATAAAAACTTGTTAACAAAAGCTTTAAGTGATCTTTGTTCATTGATTGTTCAGCGCCGACTCATAATTTTAAGGTTTATTATTTGTTGCTTTTCAGTTTTTTCGGCGGTTTAATTTTTTGTTAAAAAGTTTTTATTTTATAATTTTTTGTGGCTTTAATGTAACTAATAATACTTGGCAAGGTATACGCTATCCAATAAAAAAAGAATTATCTAAATAGGACTACTCTGTATAAAGTTATGCGTAGTTAAACATTACAATCAGTGAGTGAACAATCAAACATCCCCTGTTTTTCGACCCTTAGGGTTTTTGGTTTCCAAATTTATATGGGACCATCTTCGAAGTTCACCCTTTCCAATAAAAAAAGAATTATCACAATCAGACGATTATGTAAAAAGTTATGCGCGGTCACACATAAAAAAAAACATAAAATATACGCATCGAATTGATAACCTCCTCCGTTTTTTTCGTTGGTTGAAAACACGTCCTGCTCCATCGCACGCGCCTTCATCTCTCAAAAAATTCATTGCGTAGCGCACACAAGTAAAAGCTGAAGAGTTAAGTCCGTTTAGTGTTGGATAGCTCATTTATCGAGGAAGGCCATATATTATGTATAGACTATATATATAACGTCACGCTAGGACCCTTAGGAGCCGAGCACAAAGAAAAACGTCACGCATGCAAAGACCTCGCACGGGCAGGCGATTCGATGCAACGCGATGGGTTGGGGGAGCAGGAAATTTTACGCGGGCAAAGTCGCGGGCAGAAGCTAGTAAGAAATAATATTTATAAAATAGGTACAGAGGTGCCTACACACTGTAGAAACACGAAAAAGCTACCTACCTGCCAAATCAAAATATTCTAAAACGTACTACCTGCCTACGTATAGGTACTTAGTGGATCAAGAACTGTAGACGAAAGCAAATCTACTTGTCTTGTCATTTTATCTCATCTTATCTATGCACTGGATTTTTTTTTTTTAAACTTTGTAACCATCAATCGATCGAACGAATCAATCTTCGCGAGATTCTCCGACTGGGCAATGGTAAATCCGACTTCCATGTTTCCTATCAGTGGCGAAAGCACCATATAACACGATTCCTACCGGCTTGCCGTCGGGGATTCGCATTGGTAACTCTAACACTATTAAAAATACAATAGTATGTAAATAGTGGCTACTATTGTCAATAAATATAGTTACACTGCGGGTATTTAATTCACCATAACATTCAAACAACAAAAAAGGTTATTTATAGCTTTGTATTACAACAAAAAAGAAATGTTCTAAATTAACCCGGCGCGCGGCGCCAAAACGTCATAATCGGGAACTAAAAATTCATACAACAGCGATCCCGTAATGATGTCACTTTAGGTCACGTGGCACCGCTTGATATATGTACGAGAGCAAGCCGCTGTACAACGGGTTATGACAGAGACAGGTATAGAAAAATGCATCAGCGAGAACGAGATAGAAGAATATTGCATAATTTATTCGGTTTTCAGCTGTTCAATTTAATTGTATTTAATTCATTACATTCCTATATTAATTTTAGAATGATAGTAAGTATTCTTTATTGATGAGTCAGTAAGTTAAAGCCGACTTCGCATCGGCTTCTCTTTTAGAAAAAATTACACCTCGCCGCTGTTTCCTATCTACCTATATGACCTATATCTATATTGAAATCTCTATAAAACTTAAAGTAGGTAACAATTTGCTGTTTATTTATCTCTATAAAACTTACTCTACTTACTATAACTCTTTAAATAATCTATTATAAAAAACAAGAAACAACGCCTTAGACTCCGCAAATAATAACAAAGCAGTACGGTGGGTGGCGGGCGATCGTAGCTCGTGACGTCATCACAAATTCGCGCGGCCGGCGTGCGTTTTAAAACTGGTTTTCTGAAAACTTTAATATCTCCCTAATTTCTCGATGGATTTAAGTGAATCTAAAAGAGATTAACTTATTTATATTGTATTCGATGTAGTATTCAAAATTGCTATATCCTTTTGTCGAATTGATCCTCATTATGGTACGGCTGCAGAGTGTTTATTGTGCCTTTTTTTGACACAATGGTATAAACGACCCTCACACTCCATTGCTAAACAATTAAAACAAAAATATAATATGATTCTACAATATATTAAAATAATACTTGATAATAAACGAAACTCTTATCTTTTACAAAAATAAATAAATGGGAAGAGTAGCAAAATGTTGTAGTCGTAGTATATTTTTGCGTTCACGATACGAGCGTACTACTACATACGTAAACCATTCAACACAAAGTGGTGCACAGTAATAAAATAATCTTTATTGGAACCAGAAACAGTACATTTACAATTAAATTGTGTACGATAATAGCCACATTAGTTAGAAACTGTGTCGCAGCTATTAACGCCCACCTCCATGTGGAAGATGAACAGTGGATCGAAACTTCTATATGAGGGACGTTCGTTTTTTTTTACAAATTGCTTTTTTTTTAATACTTATCGAAAGATCTCGTCATTCCGATAAATAATTATCATTACAAGTAGCAAAATATCTAAAATATTGTTTACGGAAAAATATTTTAGATATTTTTGTAAGAATTGAAACAGAAACTGCTTAAATTTGGCCATGTCTTGTAAGACCAGGCTTTCAAACTACTATATTCTAATTCTTTGACTTGCTGGCTATAATTCTACGCTATCAGCACGCGCTCATAGTTGCCCGTTCAAGAGTTATGAGGTTCGGAAAAATGAAAAAAAAAGTACCTAAGTCAAAAGTACTTTTTCACTAATAATATTTTGGGGACATAGGTGAAAGGATTCTATCTGTGTCCTCTTACGAGTATTGTAGGTGAGGTTGTGGAAGCCGGAAGTAAGAATCACGCTTGTAGGTAATAATATTATAATTATTACACACGTAGTACAGTTTAGAATTACATACACTATTTAACAGTCAGTCAGTTTACCATGCAGTATGTCTGTCTGTCAGTCAGTCAGTCAGTCTATAAGTCTGGCTGGATCAACGTGGGAGATCAGCACGTTCCACGCTTGGTAAGGCGTTCCGCCATCCCATCATACGAGGAGGTAACGATGTCGCAAGGTGCTCTACAATGAAATCCTTATGGTTATAAATATCAGTCAATCCTACGAAGTCCGTCGGGGCACATGGTTGTTCCGTCCTAGGTGCTGTGGACACGACGCCTCGTAAGAAGTAGCGGACGACGCCGCGTTGGTCTTCGGGGAAGGCGAGACCTGAACCGCTGTTGCCGATACAAATTAAGGTATCTGTGGGTATGAAAATTATGGGTTAAATCATCAAGGTAGTTTATGGGGCCTATACATACGCACCGCGATTTGGTTTTAGGACATGCCGGTGATGATGTTTCTCGTCACCGTTTTGAGAGTAGTGGTGATGAAACAAAACACAAGGTATGTAAAGTGCCTGCCTGGGTTCGAACTCAAGGGCCAGGATGAAATTGAATGATTATTATTGAGGGACGCATTTAAAGCTACAGGCTTGGGCTGGCTCGAGCAAGAGTCTGGGAGGCCATAGATTGGGACGTAGCGGCGGCGAGGACGGAAGGACGGTGGCCTGTGTCTATGTATTTTGACCGTGGACTTGCAACTCTCCTGTCGGCGTAGCATGACCATTCTATGTCTATTCTACCAAGAACAAAAAAAGTTACTTATGTATTTTAGTTCAGTACAAATGTTTCTATCTCATCAGAAAAATAGTCATCATACTTAACATCGTACTCTTGTCGACTGAAGAATAGAAACATCTCTTCTTTTCAGTTTTAAACAATTTTTCTACGATACATTCTATCATTTTGTCTTTTCTTCCGTCGACAAATTCCGTTTCTATGGCGGTCATGCTACGCGTGCTGGAGGAGGATTGTAGCGTCATAGGAAATGGGAAGCTATGGGATTTAATGATGACAATTTAAATACAAAACATTGTCTCACTGTTTTTCCGACCAGCGCAGATCTTGTCTCCAGTGATGTACTCTCTGAAGGATGGAGAGGCTATCTCTAGGCACTTCCGAATTGGTATGTAGGGGATACTCTGAAGTTGTAGCTGCGAGTGTTCTGCGGTACCCTCAACGCTGTTGAAAGGAAACACGCCCACCTGATGACCAGAAAGGTATAGTAAGCACCTTCAATAGAAAGGAGGTTCTCAATTCGGTTGTATTTTTTTATGTTACTTCTGAAATCAGTTTATGAAATAAATGAGGTTTTGTTTGAAATGGTATATTTACTGTGTGTATGGTTAAGTTCTGAATAGTCTACTTACGTATTTTTTCCACTTAGTTGATGATGTTATAATAAAGTTTTTGTTGCTATTATTTAATAAGCAAGTAAAGTTATAAGAAATTGTGTGAGGTAGGAACTACACTGTGTTTGTTTGCATGGAACAGATTGCGAGGTAAGCATAAAAAAATCTTTCAAATGATACCTACCGTGCCCAAGTTCCCCTCCTGCAAATGCCTCTTGTAGAAGCTGTAGTCAAAGTCCAAACAGACCGGGTGCAACTTCATGGAGTATGTGAAAGCCTGGCTCAATATAACTAGGGCTAGGTCATCCTGGAAGTTTGTGTCTGCTCCATGAAAGCGGTCGATTGCCTTCACGTCCTTTACCTGCGAGAAATTGACTGTTAAAATTTTAAACTGTGATTTTCTGACAAGTTTTTTTTTGGACTGACATCTCGCAGGTCAACCTATGAGGTTGTCGGCTGCTTAACCGGACTTACCTGTGGCTACCTTAATAAATTAAGGCCTCCAACCACAGCTTAAAAAACATAAAACTGGAGCGACTACTCGCTAGGGACACCCCCTGTAGGGTACGGATCTCGGCTTAGGGCATCGCTGGTTGAAGGCAGCAAGGGACGGGCTGGATCGGAATGAGATGAAAGCAGCCTTGTCGGGCTACTATATATACAGTCCCTGATATGTCATGCAAACTGCAGTTTAGGCCGTGGTTGAGACTAGCCATCGACGCGGTAGATATTCAAGTGCCTTATGTGCGCAAACAGGTGCACTCTCTCTTCCCTCACTCTTGGTAATATGCTTTGGCATATATTTTTTTGAATGGGTAATCATTAAATGTAGCCTGTGCCAGGGCACCGGTAGCTCTTTCGAACAAATACGTGACCCTTTTTTGTCTGGGTCGCTCTTCGTATCAGACTTTTTCTGACTAAAACCCACCCGTGCTCCTTCAGTTGCCTGTGCCAAGGCAACGGTAGCTCTTTTGAACAAATCCGCGACCTTGGCAGGCATCGGCCCAAGCGGACCCCTTCAATACGTGCTGACATCTCTTTGAGGCGCGTGTGAAATACAACGCACCGTCGACCCGAGCCTGGTCCTTACCGTGCGTCGAGCTACACATTGCTCGCCGCTCGCAAGCCCGCACCTACTGTAGCTGGATGTCCACAATAGACTCCTGACGCCCGAGCGTCTCCTGCGGCGGCTAGGGGCCTGAGGGCGCATAGATCACGTGCTCCGCCTCCTCCTTCGCAAGCATTACTGCCTCGCAGAAGGAGGTGACGGTTGCCCTTGCCCTCTCGCTTCGTACATGGCCTGGACCAGAGCTGGACGCGAGAGATTGCTGCGTACAATGAGAAGTACTTACAGGAATCTTCTCTTCGTTACTAATCGCGTCCAAACCATTCTTAGCGACGACAAAGTATCCTGAAGTTTCGATCTTCGCATCAATGGAGTTCCAGAAACAATGGGCAACTGAAATTATAAATACAATTGGGACTTTATGAAGCAAGCATAATTATATTCAGTTACTTTCATTATCATACCAATGTTTCCACTGCTGGTTTTTTTTGTTTTTGGAAGACATCTCGTAGGTCAGCTTATGAGGTTGTCGGCAGATTACCCGGACTTGTACTCATTACGAACCAGCCAGTCCCTTGCGGGCTTAAAAAGTAGCGACTAAACGCTAAGGGCACCTCCTGTGGCCCACAGGAGGTGCCCTTAGCGTTGACGTCTTTAGCCTAGGTAGGTGCCCCACAGCCGGGCTGGGGGGCACCTACCTAGGCTAAAGACGTCGCTTTCAGCAAGCGATGGATTGGATCGAAATTATTTAGGGACAAATTAAAAGCTACAGAAGAAGAAGTTAACATAAATATAAAAACTGTACCTGATATTACAATGTTGGGGCTTATAATAGATCCTGCGCAAATCGTTTGGTACTTGACAGTGTTTGTTTTGATTTTTTCTTTCTTGTTTATATGTACAAACCACGGCAATGTTGAATTATCTGTAAGTCTGCCACATTCTGCGGGGAAAATAGAAGCAATTTATGAAATATTATCATTTTTCTAGGGCTTACCCAACTCGTCGGGTGCCTCTGACGACTCGGCAATCTTCGGCTGCTGTCGTGAGACAGCGGGAGGCGGCGACGGGCGAAGCATAGTGGCGCGATGGCGCGAAGCGCTACTGTGCCACCCAAATTGACCTGGGCCCCTTGTGGTTTGGCCGTATGAGGTGATTTTTAAAAAAAATGTTTGTCATAAAATTCCCTATCGATTCCTCTTTTTCGATGTTTGCTTCAAAGCTTAATTTTCGTGGAATTCGAGTCCAAAAATGGGTTTGCATGGAAAAGATTATTCGCACAAAAATGACCCTACGGAAGATGAGATTGAGATTTTGGCGATTTTTTTATGGGGAAATACTCGTCTCGGAAAACCCTACAAGATTGTCCATTTAGAATCCGGGGAAAAAATTTTCGGTGCCCTTAAAATGGCCAAAATCATCCAGAAAATTTGTCATATCAGAAATCGTTTTTCTGAAAACTGTTAAAGTATTGGAAAAAAATCCTAAATATCCCCGGATTCTAAATGGACAGTCTTGTAGAGTTTTCCAAGACGAGCATTTCCCCATAAAAATATCCGACAAAATCTCAATCTCGTCTTCCGTAAGGTCATTTTTGTGTCAAAAATCTAGTTTTTTCCATGCAAAGCCATTTTTGGACTCGAATTCCACGAAAATGAAGACCCGAAGCAAAAATCGAAAAAGAGGAATCGAAAGGGAATTTTATGAGGAACATTTAAAAAAAAATCACCTCAAACGGCCAAACCACAACTGCCCAGGTCAATTTGGGTGGCACAGAGGCACATCGTGCCACTGTGCGGCGGAGACTGACGATCGAACCACTTCGCTACCGATCTCTGACGACGACACACGCGCGCACTCCATATTGAATTTAATTTACAGTCCATTGCTTTTTAGTTTAGTCCTTATTAAGGTCCCTAACACCAACTATGTTCGGGTCGGCTTCCAGCTTAACCAGATGCATTCGACCACTAGTATTTACATGGAGCGACTGCCTATCAGATCTTTTTTTCTTGAAGGTGGGAAATCATCCAATGACGTCTACCGCTCTGGGCGGAGCGGAAGGGCGTGTCAGACTTTTACTGACTAAAACCCACCAGTATTCCTTCAGTTGCCCATATGCCAGGGCCACGGTAACTCTTTCGAACAATTTCGCTACCCTGGCAGGCCTATCTGACCTCACGATTCTGTTTAAAATGGAGCTGTTCACGTAAACCACTGCACGAGTAGAACAGCTAGCAACAACATCAATAGTATGGAGAAGCAAGTTATTTACTGGTAGATTTATTGCGATAGAGACATGGACGTAGGCAGAAGCTAGTTTATAAGAATACCATGGATGTACCTGGGGTACAAAAAGCCACATAGTCCCAGGTCCCATCGACGCATCGCATTCGAGGCATGGCCACTGGGCTATAGTAGCCAGTGCCACACTCTGGCTTCACGGAGGTCCCCAGAGGTTCGAATTCGCCGCAGGGGCCATATCCTTCAGCACCTGGTCTTTTACACGAGTACTTCACGCTTGGATGGTCCTGAAGGTAGCAGACGGCTGTAAAATAATAATTGTTAACATCACGTTACTGTACCCACGTACAGTCGTAAAAACAGTAATAGAATGACAATTAACATGTTTAATAATATACCGAAGGTTATTAGATTTTTTTTTTTTGTATTACATCTCGTAGTTAACCTGTAAAAGTTCTTACTACTTAAACGGATGGTGGCCCGGCGAGTTCTAAAAAGTTAACTTTTTAGGCCTCCAGCCGGGGCTTATTATACTTAAAGACTAAAGCGAAATCGCTAAGGGCTACCCCGTGGGGGTACGAACCTCGGCTTAGGCAATCACTGGTGAGGGGGCAACAAGGGACTGGCTGGATCTGGGTTAAAATTATTTAGGGACTAATTTAAAGCTACAGGCGCAGCATCGCGGGCTGGCTCTTGCAAGGGTAGGGAGGGACTATTAAGTCGGGGGCGCGTCGTTGGACCTCGGCGGCGAGGTCGGTGCGGTTTGTGTCTGTGGGTTATTAGAGAACTGCGAACTAGCTTATTTCAAAAGCATTTTAGAGCATGGCTCATCAAAAATTGTTTTTATACTGTTAAGGAAATTCTGGATTTTAAGACAAATGGGAACGTTGCATGACATGAGTAATAAATGTAAATTATTGTTTAATGTAATTTACTTTTTTGGACATTTGTAATTTAATAATTTTTTTTGACATTTGTAATTTTTTTTTTTTGGATATTTGTAATTTAATTATTTTTCTTTGAGATTTGTAATTTAATTTAATTTCTTTGACATTTGATATGTGGACATTTTTTTTATTTAGTACTTTTTTTTGGACATGGAAATATAATTATTTTGTTTAAAGTTGGAGAATCATCTTTTATTATCACCAGTAGCGGCGTTAGGGTAGGGCGCGGTTGGGCGACCGCCCAGGGCGTCAGATTTGAAGGGGCGCCCGTGGCGCCCCTTTTTTCCGGTCTTTCACTGAGCGAGTCCTATTACTAGTAAATTCCCTAAAACTAGCTAAAAAATCGTTATAATGGCAATACCTACTAGAGTCAAATGCAGTGTTATAGATTACCATTCAGTTCCTTATACCTGACTGCACCCCGGCCATTAGTCATGCAGAACAACTTTCACTAACAATACGATTTGTTGACTTAACATCAGTTTACGACAAAATATTAATAAAAGAGCATTTCATAGAATTTATACTTGTCTGTGTGTAACTGGTGAAAAACTGAAGTTATTATTAATGTTTTAAATAAACACGGACTGAAAATGAAGAACTGTAAGGGTTATGACAACGGAGCGAATATGAAAGGAAAAAAGTATTGGGGTTCCCGCTCTGGGCGGAGCGGGAGGGCGTGTCAGAGTTTTACTGACTACAACCCACCCGTGTTCCTTCAGTTGCCCATGTGCCAGGGTCACGGTATCTCGTTTGAACAATCTCGACACCCTGGCAGGCATCGGTCCTAGCAGACCCCTTCAGTTTGCTGACATCTCTTTGAGGCGCGCGTGGAACACTATGCGCCGTCGACCAGGCGGCCGCAAGCCTGCGCCTGCGGTGGCCGGGAGTCTGCGATCGACTCCCGACGCCCGGGGCGTCTCCTCCTCCGGCGGCTAGGGATGTGAGGGCGCAGAGACTGCCACTCCCTCACGCGCCCCACCTCCTCCTTCGCAAGCATTACTGCTTCGCAGAAGGAGGTGACGGCTTCCCATGCCCTCTCGCTCCGTACCATGACTCGCACCAGGGCCGGACGCGAGAGGTCACCGCCGCCACGAGGACAGCGGCGGTGCTCTGCCCAGGCAGGGCACACCTCCACCGAATGCTCCACCGTGTCCTCCTGAATCAGATACAAATGGTTGTATGTTGTGCGATGAACTTATAAATTTGAAATCTTTTTTGCCTGATCAGAATGTGGTTACTCCTGTCTTTATTTTAAATTTTATCAAAGATCGCAACTTACAAGAGCTGTATCCAAATGTGTGGATAGCATTGCGAATATTGATCACTATACCTACCTGTGACTGAGGCTAGCTGAGAAAGGAGTTTTTCTAAGCTTAAACTGATAAAAACCTATCTGCGTTTAACAATATCTCAATCTATGTTGACAAACTTAGCAACTTTGTCAATCGAAAATCAAATTCCCGAAAAATAGACTTTGATGTCTTAATTAAAGAGTTTGCTGATAGAAAGGCTAGAAAAGTAAAATTTTAATAGTTTTCTTAATAAAGGTTATTTCATATATTCCTTGCCTCTTTTTAACCGACTTCAAAAAAAGGAGGAGGTTATCAATTCGTTTTTAAATGTTTGGTACCTCATAACTTTTGACTGGGTGAACCGATTTTGATGATTTTTTTTTTTATTTGAAAGTTGGTGCTTCCATAATGGTCCCATTTTAATTTGGTTCCATTCGGACAATGGGCTCCATGTGAAAACCATATAAGCCTTAAATTTGCATTAAGGATTTGCGCGACAAATGAACGAATAACGCGATTAGATTAGTGCGGGGTATCGACCGTAACTAAAATGTTAATAATAAAAACTTTTTACAAAAAAAAAACAACCGACTTCCTTAAAAAAAAAAACACTACAAAGTCAAAAATAACTTTAATTTCGGAAGTCGGTGGCAAAAACCTTAAATACAGATCCTAAGACACCGAATTCCGAAATCAAAGTTATTTTTGACTTTGTAGTGTTTTTTTTTAAGGAAGTCGGTTGTTTTTTTCGGATGGATTTCAATAGAAGATATAAGGCGCCGTATAAAATCTCGCCCAGGGTGCTGGTAGTACTAAAACCGGCACTGATTATCACAAAATTTGCATGTCGAATTTAGTTGGCGAAATATGATGAACTACTCTGTGTGTTTTAAAATCTGTAAAATACCGTATTTCAGGCAAATAAATGAATGAATCTATCTACCTACATAATCAGCGTATACCGTTCCCAATACTGGGTCACAGCCTCCTGTCGGCGATCCTACTTACTAGAAAGTAGGCTTTCTAGTAAGTAGGATCTCTCTCCTCATTCCATGTGGTGCCAGACATAAAGAATAGAACCATCTCATTTCTTCCCGTGGCTGTCGTAAAAGGTGACTAAGGAACTTTCTATAGAATAGGCAGCAGCGTTCTCTATGCATGTTACTACCATACTGCGATCGCCAACCCACCTGCCAAGCGTGGCGATTATGGTAAATCCCCTCAAATTGGGGGAGGCCTATGGCCAGGAGTGGAAGTCGTTTGGCTTAAATGACTGATGATGATGAGGCTTTGTAGAGGTCGTTTTTAGACACGTTTTCACCGACACGTTTTTTTCGACACATGAAAATCCGTTCAACCGTTTCGACACGACGATCGTCGCCGTCGTCAACTTTTTATTAAAGTTAAGTGCCAATACGTTCTTTTTTAACACGCTTTTATTAGGTCGACCTGTATGTAACTAACTATGTAATGGAATCTAAGGTAACTAATTTAATCATCTTCCAAGGATCGTAGCGTCATGAAAATTGGCAGCTGTATGTAGTTCTGATGACAATACAATAATATGGTACTATCGAACTGATCTGATGATGCAGTCGGAAGATATGAACAGGAACTCCATGATGGAATATCGTATCATAGCTGTGTTTGAACTTGTTAGAAAAGTTTTGTAATGAACTTTGACCACGATTAGGTTTCAAGGTCTGATGATGAAGCCGGAAGATAGGCACTGGCATTCCATGATGGAATATCGTATCATAGCCGTGTTTGGACTTGTTAGAAAGGTCTTGTAATGAACTTTGACCACGATAAGGTTTTTGGTTTTTACGTGCATTTATAAAAGCGTGTTTTTCTAGTGATTTTTAAACTATAAATTTATTACTTTAAGAGGTTTTTGGTTTAATAGCGAGTGTTTTCAATTTTTTAAACAAATGCGTTCACTTCCAAAATTTGATCGGTCACTTGATAGAGGTTTCAAGCAGAAATGCACTGATCAGAACTCACGGACACACTTCGGCATTGTAGTGGACCACTCGCCCAAGACGCATAGCACGACATTGTTGCCGAGAACTCCGTGGAATGGGTAACAGCTCACGTTGAGGTAGACGTAGTCAGCTTCGTCACCAGGCTTGGCTGCGGGGTCCCCAGCTACTGCATAGTACCCATGATCGGGATATGCTGGGAGGATGCATTTCGTAGACCTGTCGAAGAGACATAATTCGTATCGTCCGTCCATTCGTTTCGTGTCGTTTGTATTCGTATTGCTTGAAGGAGTGGGCTGATATGTGAATTTTAGTATCCGTTTTGCAGTATGGGAAAGTTTGTGAGGTTGAATCGATGTATGGATGATAAACTAATAATATAAAGCTGAAGAGTTAGTTTGTTTGATTGTGTGTTTGTTTGGTTGAACGCGGTAATCTCAGAAAGTACTGGTCCGAATTGAAAAAATCTTTTTGTGTTGGGTAGCCTATTTATTAGCCTATAGTTTTCCTCAAAGGTAGTAAATAGGCTACCTAACACAAAAGGAATTTTTCAAATCGGATCCGTAGTTCCTGAGATTACCGCGTTCAACCAAACAAACAAATTCTTCAGCTTTTCAATATTACAATATTAATTATTTTACTTATTGTTTTTTCAGTATTAGTATAGATGATTAGGATTACTTATAATTATATTCCAAACTTTAAAATTGAATTTTACAGATTTATTTAAATCAAACCATTTTTATCATTCGTTCTTTACGCAAAATCGTTCACTACCCCAACACTATTAGTTTTAGTCTGGTAACATTATTTTTCTTTGAACTGTCAAGTTACTGACTACCTACAGTTTAAAGTCCAACTATAGTAGAAAAATTTGAAAAGCATTACACGCCGACACGGGTGCTTACTCTTGGTTTTAATTCCGATCGATTGACATAGGAATTGGAACTTTTCGTATTCTTGAATTTGACGCTAGCGCCAAAATTTGTTTAAATTGGGTGTCCATTTTTTAGAACTAAGTGGAATCGAGATCGGGCGTTGTTGTTGTTCCAATATTGACTCGATTGTTTTCAAGAGTACCGAATTAAGTTTTAGTGGGTGCGTGTATATAGTCTTTAGGTGTGTGTGTACGGAGAGAAATCAAATGCGGATTAGATTGGAATATGTACTTTACTTTACGAAAGGATTTACATAAGTAATTTGGTATTAAGATCGTAAGCGCGTCTATAGGCTATGGTGTCTGCGGGCGAACTGTCGGTCGCCGGGCACTGCGCATTTAACTCGAATACAAAATGAAGCGTCAGCGCCCACAACACTACTCTTCCCTTTTTTAAAAAAAAATTTTTTTTTTTTTTTTACAAAATAATATCATCATTCTAAAATCGAATATGTAATAAAATAACATCACCACACATTTCTGACTAACAGTACTACAAGTTACAAAGAATTTGCTTATACATCATTTAGGTTCTATAAACTATGTCGTAATCTGATATCTGTGCGCCTTTGCGCAACTTACAATGTACACTTTAAACAATGTTGTGACTACTGTAATGAAAGTTTTAAGTTTTATCATCACGCTACGATTTCAAAAGGGTATCAGCAGTGTATGTCTGTTTATTACAAAAATCTTGTCACTTATTTCTAGCACAAAAATACAATTAGTGTTTTGTTAAAACAACAAGAATACACATTAAAAAAAAAAATCTTATGCTAACAACGAAATAATCTTAATACTAACAGTTTAAGGGTAGTCACCATGACGAACTACTCTGCAAAGATAAATTGGCACCCGTGAGAGTCCGCAGTATTCGTCATGATGACGCCAAATAAAAATACATTCACAACTGGGTTTTACACTAGCACTATTACACACATTGATGAATTAAAAAAATTACACATATGTACTACGCATCATTTGACTTGAATGGACGTTGGATGTTTTCTGAGCCGATTATCTTAAATTAGTTTTACTAAAATGTGTAGATTAGTGTCTTAGATTTACTGACAAATATATTTTTAATGACATTCGATGTACGAGTATTCGACCTCAATTTAGTTACTGCTAATTTAACGATATTTTAATGGTCTTTTAGTTACTCGACCAGTTCGCGTTGTATATGTTTCGCTACTGGGTTTGCTCGTTTGAAAAGTTACTTTTTTCGGTTTTGTATCTTTTTTAATGTCAGTTTTATCCGTTATCTGTTTATCATAATTCTCCGATGGCGATTCATTTTCTATCAATATATATGCTGGTTTTAAACGGTCTATAGATACATTAGTTTGTCTGTCTGGTAACTGTACACGGTATACTTTATCATTTCTGCTGATGACGCGATATGGTCCATCATACGGAGATTGTAATGGTTTCCGTACTGCGTCATTCCTAATGAATACATAATCGCTAGTGCATAAATCTTTGTGTACAAAAATCTTGTGGGGTGACTTGTTTTCCCTACCGGACGGCTTTATTCCATCTATCACGTCCTTTAATTTTTTTACAAAACTGTTATCATCGTAGGATTTCACATTACTGGCGTCGTAAAAGTCACCTGGTAACCTAATATTGCTACCATACAACATTTGAGCTGCGGTTACGCCTGTGTCAGACCTAATAGTTGTGCGTAAACCTAACATTACCGTTGCCAACTCGTCTACCCAGCTTTTGCTATCTAAACGTGCTTTTAACGCAGATTTTAATGATCTATGCCATCGTTCTACCGCTCCATTGCATTGAGGATGATAAGGAGTGGTACGCGTTTTTTGAATTCCCATTAACAACATTAGCTCTTTAAATAAATTACTTTCAAATTGTCTTCCCTGATCACTTGTGAGCTTTACTGGACAGCCATAACGACTAATCCAACCGTCATATAACGTTTTGGCTACTACTTCTGCAGTTGTTTCTTTTATCGGATACGCCTCTGGCCAACGCGTGAATCTATCTATGATTGTTAAACAATATCTATATCCTTCAGGTGACGTTGGTAAAGGTCCTACAATGTCTATATGAATATGTTCAAAACGCTTACTACTCTCAAAAGTTCCTAAATCTGAACTAGTATGTTTTTGAACTTTCGCTTTTTGACATCTAATGCAAGTTTTTGCCCAATTACCAACATCCTTATTCATGTTTGGCCAAAAATACCTATTACTAACTAATTTCCTACTTGTCTTAATACCTGGATGGCTCAAATTATGTATCGAATCGAAGGCTAAACGTCGGAATTTTCCAGTCAGGTACGGACGTGCGGTATCGGATGACATTTCGCACACTACGTGCTTATCCGTTCCGAATAGAATAACACGTTTCAACAACACGTTGTTATTGTCATTTGAATCGCTTTGCATTTTTGCAAGCTCGACGTCCGTTTCCTGCGCAGCTGCAAGTTCTGAGAAATCTAGCATCGTGGGACACGATATAGTTGATACTCTAGATAAAGCATCTGCAACTATGTTATCGTTCCCTTCAATATGCCTTATGTCTGTACTAAATTCGCTAATGAACATAATTTGCCTAGCTCGACGCGACGTTTCCCTATTCGTACCTGTTTTATTAAATGCAAAAGTTAAGGGCTTATGATCTGTAAATATAATCAACTCTTGACCTTCAACCATATTACGAAAGTGAATTATAGCCAAATAAATTCCTAATAGTTCTCTATCATAAGTGCTATATTTAATTTGAGCATCTGTCAACTTTTTAGAATAATAACCCAATGGTTTCCACTCGTTATTAACGTTTTGCTGTAATACTGCACCTACACAAGTGTCTGACGCATCGGTCATCAATGCCAAAGGAGTATCTGTCATTGGATACGATAGCAAAACTACATTTCTTAGGTCTTCTTTGCATTGTTCGAAATTGCGTTCGGCGTCTTCTGTCCAGTTAATTTTAGTTTTATCTTTACGCCTAGAATTTCCTAAGTACTTGTTTAACTCTGTTTGGTGATCAGCTGAGTGAGGAATACTTGCTCTATAAAAATTCAACATTCCCAAAAACCTTCTTAGCTCCTCAATACTTTGTGGTTTGGGGAAATCTAAAATAGCTTGAACCTTATCTTCTAGGGGTCTAATTCCCTCTACGGATACTTCGTATCCTAAAAATTCTAATTTTTGTTTACCAAAACTGCATTTAGAGAAATTAATAGTTATGCCATATTCATTGAATCGTTCAAAAACTTTTTCTAAGTGCTGTTTATGCTGCGTTTCATTGTCTGACGCAATTATTACGTCATCAATATAATTAAATAAAAAATCTAAACCTTGTAAAACATTATGATGCATGAAACGCTGAAAAGTTTGTGCCGCATTGCGTAATCCGAAAGGCATGCGCATGAATTCATATGAACCAAAAGGTGTTATCACAGCAGTTTTTTCAATGTCATTTTCCGCGACAGGTATACAATTGTATGCTCGATTTATATCTAATTTAGAAAAAATCTTCTTATTTGCCAAAATGTACGTAAAATCATGAAGACGGGGCACGGGGTAGCGATCCGGTTTAGTGATCGCATTTAAACGTCTATAATCACCACATGGCCTAATATTACCGTCCTTCTTGGGTACTACGTGCAAGGGACTTGCCCAAGCGCTATGGCTCGGCCTACAGATCCCAAGCTCTTGCATAACCCTAAATTCATTTTTGGCTTTTACATACCTGTCCGGTGGAAGCTGTCTGGCTCGCGCGTGCACTGGAGAACCTGTTGTCTCTATGTGATGACAAACGCCATGTTTAGGTGTCTCCTTATATGAAACAGGCTTAGTTAGATCTGGGAACTTACTCAATAACTCGTGATAGTGGCAATTATCAACAATGGTTTTTACAGTGGGCTCAGTCGAACTAGAGAGATTTCCTCTCGTGCTTAAATTAGTAACCTCATCGACTAGCCTTCGTCCGTTCAAGTCAATTAATAACTTATGATTAGCTAAGAAGTCAGCACCTAATATTGGTTGCTGTACGTCCGCTATCGTAAATAACCAACGGAACGCTCTTCTAAGATTTAAGTCTAGTTCTAAAATATGTGTACCGTACGTAGTAATCTCGGTACCGTTCGCAGCGTACAACTTATAATTAGCACTATGTGCGTTAGCACTTTTAAATACGGCCTTGCGAGGTAGAACAGACACATTTGCACCACTATCCACTAAAAAGTTCAAACCTGAATTCCTGTCCCGGACGCATGGACGGTGATTGACGTGCGCGCGGTCACAGCCTCCCGTCGCTGACTGCACCGACTCTAGTTTTCCGATGGCTTGGCGTCTTTCTTCTTCCAGTTGCACGGTTGAACACACTTATTTGCCTTGTTGCGGAACTTGAAGTGGTATCTACACAACCAGTTGGGGTCGTCGTCAGGTGCTCTCTCATCTCTAGACCTGGAACTTGATCTGGATCGGAATCTTCTGGACCCATAACTTCTTGAGCGACCTCTGGAACTGTTCTCGATCTTTCTTAATCTGTCGCTTAGTTTATTTATTTCTGCTATCACTAAATTATCTATGTCCGATTGTCCTGGTTTCCTTAACGCTTGCAACGCTGTGAATCGGGGTGATAGTCTCAGCGACCTTGTCTGCGATTGACGCCAATTTCTCCATGTCTTCCTCATCCGTCACTGCCAAAACGCCACGTACCGATGGTGGTAAATGATTTTTCCACATTACCTTGAATGTTTCGTCGGTAACTTTTCCTCTGGCCAGGTCTCGCATTTTTCCTAGGAGGTGCGATGGCTGCTGATCGCCTAGCTCCATTTCTCCAATCAACTTCTTGATTTGACGTTCTGCTGACTCTTTGTAGACCGAAATAAGCTTGTTTTTTAAAGCCTCATATTTTTTTTCTTTCGGCGGATCTAGTAGGATATCCGCGACTTGCTCGGTGACTTCCAGGTTCAGTTTTGATAATAAAATCCGATACTTGGAATCGTCGGACATCTTCTGCGGATTTATGATCGCCTCTGCTTTGACGAACCATAATTCCGGTGCCCTTGGCCAAAAATCTACGAGCTTGTCAGTTATGGAGACAGGTGAGAGGACATATTCATCGGTGGACAGTTTTGCTTCCATTTTTGTTCACGGATACGGATGGATATGGACGAAAGTATAACCGTATAGACGCGAGTTGAGTTGCCCGTTCTCTCGACGTACACACTTTAAAGTCACGTCACACTTTTATTACGACACTTTTTAGATCACGTCGGGGTCACCAATTTTGTGGGTGCGTGTATATAGTCTTTAGGTGTGTGTGTACGGAGAGAAATCAAATGCGGATTAGATTGGAATATGTACTTTACTTTACGAAAGGATTTACATAAGTAATTTGGTATTAAGATCGTAAGCGCGTCTATAGGCTATGGTGTCTGCGGGCGAACTGTCGGTCGCCGGGCACTGCGCATTTAACTCGAATACAAAATGAAGCGTCAGCGCCCACAACAAAGTGTATGCAAAAATAACATTGGAATCGTATTGGCATTAGATTGGAATTAAAATTAGGTTGAAGAGTAAGCCCCACGTGTTTTTGCTGATACAAAGAATTATCGCAATTACCTTTCTGGCTGTACAATCAAGAACTAGGCTACACAGACAATAACTAAACTGCACAAAACGAATCTCGTTCATATCTCGCAACTTTAGTTTCGTACTTACCTTTTTTCAATACTATGTACTTGGCTGGCTGAAATAACGGCGTCGCCTGTAATGATGAAATAATACTATTTATTTCCTTATTCGATTACATGAGTCACAATTGTTAAAGATTAGCTTTTGCCCGCGGCTTCGCCCGCGTGGATATCGGAAATTATCGCAAGAGGATGTACTACCGCAGTTAATGTATTAAGAATGCATAAATGCAGGTTATATAGGTAATAAGAGAGCAGTCTCAAACAATACAATCTTCCACCCCCCCCCCCCCCCATTTTAGGGAAGTGGGGGGTTAGAAAGAGATAAAAGGTAGCCTACGTCACTCGCCATCCCTTCAACTATCTCCACTTAAAAAATCACGTCAATTCGTCGGTCGCTCCGTTTTGCCGTGAAAGACGGACAAACAGACACATACACTTTCCCATTTATAATATTAGTATTGATTCTACATGCGGCAAGCAACTTGAGTTAATTATTATTGGTAGTTTGCATACTTAGTCTATAATGTTCCCACTGCTGAGACAGAGGCCTACTGTCAGTTAGAGGGATCGGGTCATAATCCACCACGTGGGCCCAGTGCGGGTTGGTAGATGTCACATGTGTTCGAATTTTTGTTTCTAAGACATGCCAGTTTCCTCACGATGTTTTCCTTCACCGTTTTGAGAGCATTGGTAATGAAATAATTTACAAAAAGTAAAGCGCCTGCTTGGGTTCGAACTCACGACCGTAATACTCGTAAGTCGCGGCCGTTACCACTGAGCCACCACTGCTCTCTACAGTTATAAAATGGCATAAATAACTAAATAATATCCCTAAACTGCAGATCTGTGTGTATTACGCCCCGATGCCATCAGCACGGCACAAATCCAGACTCCGGGCTGCTACTGAAAAATTCCTAATGAAAAAAAAAACCGACTTCCGTAAAAAAACACTACAAAGTGAAAAATAACTTTAATTTCGGAAGTCAGTGTCTTAGAATCTGTAATTAAGGTTTTTTTGCCACCGACTTCCGAAATTAAAGTTATTTTTCACTTTGTAGTGTTTTTTTAAGAAGTCGGTTGTTATTTTTTTGTAAAAAGTTTTTATTAATTTTTTAGTTATGGTAGATACCCCGCACTAAACTTATCGCGTTATTCGTTCATTTGCCGCTCAAATACTTAATGCAAATTTAGGACTTATATGGTTTTCACATGGACCCCATTGTCCGAATGGAACCAAATTAAATGAGATTCAGAAAGCACCAGCTTTCAAATAAATTCCCATTATCCGAATGGAATAAAATGGGACCAAACGGGAAGCACCAGCTTTCAAATAAAAAAAGAATCATCAAAATCGCTTCTCCCAGTCAAAAGTTACGAGGTAACAAACATACAAAAAATATCGTCGAATTGATAACTTCCTCCTTTTTTACCGACTCCAAAAAAAGGAGGAGGTTATCAATTCGACTGTATTTTTTTTATGTTTGTTACTTCATAACTTCTAATCTAATCGCGTTATTCGTTCATTTGTCGCTCAAATACTTAATGCAAATTTAAGACTTATATGGTTTTCACATGGACTCCATTGTCCGAATGGAACCAAATTAAAATGGGACCACTCGGGAAGCACCAGCTTTTAAATAAAAAAAGAATCATCAAAATCAGTCTACTCGGTCAAAAGTTATGAGGTAACAAACATGAAAAAAAAAAAATTAAAAAACATACAGTCGAATTGATAACCTCCTCATTTTTTTTGAAGTTGGTTAAAAAGTTAAAAATATAAACATTTTACAAAAAAAACAACCAACTTCCTTAAAAAAACACTGCAATGTCAAAAATAACTTTAATTTCGGAAGTCGGTGGCAAAAACCCCTAAATACAAATCCGAAGACAACGAATTCCGAAATTAAAGTTATTTTTGACTTTGTAGTGTTTTTTTTTTTTGAAGTCGGTTAAAAAACCCAGTAACACTTTGCTCAACCTGGGAATAGAAACATGACAAGCAATGCCCAACAGTAGCGCTGCCGCGCTGGCGACCACTAAACCAATGAGGCATTCAGTTTCTTTTTTGTGGGAATGTCATCTCACACGTCAACTTATGACGTTGTCGGCTGCTTAACCGGACTTGCCTGTGGCTACCTTAATAAATTAAGGCCCTCAGCCAGGGCTTAAAAACTTGAAACTAGAGCGACTACTCGCTAAGGGCACCCCCTGTGGGGGACGGACCTCGTCTTAGGGCATCGCTGGTCGAAGGCAGCAAGGGACGGGCTGGATCGGAAGGAGGATTCAATTTATCATTTATCGTCGTATTTATAATAACTTTGTTAGAAGTGACCTAGTATAATGAACAAAACTTACCAAACAACAAAAGTAGCACCAGCTGAATCTTCTTATAACCGGTTTTAGGACTCATCTTTCTAGCACAACGAATTGACTTAAATAACATTAAATAATAATCACAGAGAACCACTATGCCACTTCTATAAGAAAAAAAAAATCTTAGAACGCCACTTTAAATTGGAACAGCGCGCGGTGTCTCGTTCCATGTTCGAATCTGCGATGACTTTGAAACAAATGAGTTCGTTTTCTAATTTCGTACGTTCACTATAGTGAGGTTTCAATTGAACTATACAGAACAATACTGTAATTTTGTATGTGCTTACTGAGTTAGTAGATGTACGATGCACGGTACGGAACTGAGACCAAGTTTATTATTAGTTCGTATATTTTATTCCTGTTTAAGATTTTTCCTTATTTGAATCAGTACTCGTTATGCGATTGATTTTACTTGTTATGAGTCATTATTATGTCTTGTACTTACATCGCGTGTTTTGCAAGTATTTGCAGGTTTTAAAAATTCTATTTTTATTTATTATAAAAAGAACCCGGTTCTTAAGATCTAGCGTTTAAGACGAATAATCTAACTTATTTTTAACTGATGAAGTCAGTAATTCCTTTTATATTTTCTTCCCGCAGGTGTCGTAAAAGGCGACTAAGGGACTTACTAGAGAATGTGCAGCAGAGATTCCTATTCATTTTACCTCCATACTGCGATCGCCTGCAAAGCGTGGCGATTATGGCAAAGTCCGCTGGGGTTGGCCTATATCCAACAGTGGACGTCTTACAACCGAAATGATAGTGATAATGATGATTCAAAAAATTAGGAATGTTCTAATGTCATGTTATAGTTATTTTATCGTCAGCAAGTACATTATATGGTCATGTTTGCAGTCAACCTTTATAGAACTCACACATATGCCAGCAGTACGCGTAGCAAGACCACCGTAGAAACGGGTTTTGTCGACGGAAGAATAGACAAAATCACAGATTGTAGAAAGATTTCTACCGTCCAAAGCATGGCTATGAAAACTGAAGAGAGGAAATGTTTCTATTCTTCAGTCGACAATATTCTACGATGTCGAGCATAGCGACTAATTTTTCTGAGTTGGAGTTTCAGTTGGGGGTTATTTTTGTTTACAGGATTATTAATCCCACTACATGACTATTCAATGAAAAAGTCCTTAGCGGATCCACTTTAAATACATTCGTTACCACTTTCTTGCTATGGAAAGAATAACTGTCTTTGTCTTCATAGAAACCCGAGTCTACGGGTCGCCCCGTGCTCGTGCCGAAGAGATGTCGAATTGAATAGAAAGAACTTTGTCTATTCTTGGTAGAATAGAGATAGAATTGGTCATGCTACGCCTGCAGGCCTCACTGTTTTCTTTGTTACTGTGTTTTCATATAGGTATGTCTCCATCCCACTGAGTCGAATGCCCTAAGACGATTAACACACCCCAAGTAGCACAGAACTGCATTATAAATTGTCACTTAAGGCCCACAGCGGTAATCTAAGCATTTATAAAGACTTATTAGTATTCACCTGTGCTGCAACAGCTGTTTCGAAAAAAACGTGGCCAACTATAATGCTTTTTCTGTACAGTAATTTTATTAAGCACCACTAACACGCCACAAAGTCACTGTTATTGAGCGCTTAGTAGTGCAGTACCCTATTAGCTGTAAGTTTTCTGAATAATAGCCCACACGTGTACTATACAACCGTTGCATTTTAAGAGAGAACATATCACCCACTATAACATCATCAGTTACTTTGTGAAGTTATTTAACAAAAATTTAATGCTTTATGCTGCATACAGATTCACTTTTCCCCTATTAGTCAGGTGTTTACCATACACTCGAATAACAGCATGTATCCAAGTGTTGGCATGCGCGAATGGAATATTGGACGCGACGGGTTCCGTATGTTATATTTATTAATAAATAAATAAATAAAATGAAATTAATTTATTTCAGACATAACCCATACTTATTACAAAAATTAAGATAAAAGTAACAATGCTGCAGCAGAAAAGAATAAAATGTCATTAACAAAATAAAAATATACGTCACATCGTTGAAATAAAATAAAATTTCAAATTTACGTCGGATTTAAATTAAAGTAACAATAAATAATAATTGCACATATGAACAAAACAATACAAAAAAGCCTTTATAAATAGAGGTCAGTGTGTTTGATGACATTAGGCTGAGTAGGTACAAAAATGCCCTGCTACAAAAATCTTCTTATAACCTACCCATTTTCGGGACTAATATGGTTGCGACAAAATTAATATTGTTGTTTTATATGTTTCTGGTACTTACCTAAAAATGAAGAAAATTTATTAAGAGAAATCCAAGATTTTTTTTATTAATGTTCCCTTTTTAAAGTACAATTTAGGGTGTACCACCCTGGTCCAGGCCTTGAATTTTCATCTTTTTATAATTTCAAGGAGTACAAAAGTACTTCTCGGTGGCCACCATAGAATTTCCTTAGTTTTCCACTGTGCAGGAACGAATGTTAGATCGACAACACCTCTCTCTATAGTCTGAACTATTTTGAAAGTCTCGTTCTGTAAAAACAAGAAAAATATACTTATTATAATTGAAGTATCAGTTTCTTAATGACAACATTATCTATACAGTTTTTGAGGAAAAAAAAACAAAAGATACAATAACATATTAAATACCTAAACTTAACGTAACATAATGCTATTTCATGTGGAAGTAATTAAATTATTAGGCCAGAAAAATACATTATCTTTAGATAGGTACCGACTAATTTATAGGTATTTTGTCGCATATTGAATAAATCAATAACTTATGTATTATACATATAATTAAATTATAATCTCAGCTACTTAAATTACAATTTTAATTAAGTACTTATCGTCGAAAAACAACTAAAAAAGGGAACAAAATGGCTTTAAAAGAACCACGGCGGTACCCTAAAAGCTTGGATCCATAAAGGTACTTATCTAGGTAACTGACGCAAATGTGAACCAATACTACTCTCCTAATCGATCCATGTCTGATTTGTATTTCACAAGTGCTAAACTATTTTACTCTTGGCTGAATTACAGGCCACATGTGAACACCCGTACAGACCTTAGCATTAAATTGAGATTAAAACTGTTCACTTGCCATCCGCCATATTCACTGCGTTACTTTGTATTATTATAAAATTTTATCTTTTAATTTTTGTTTATTTTAGAGGATATCAATTGTAAATATGGATTAAAAAATAATTACACGAAAACAGTTTTTTTTTTTGGTTACTTTGTACAAAAACGAACATATTAATTTTATTTTCATTCTAATTTTGTTGCTTTTCTTTTAGTATTTAGTGGTATTCCGAGGGCGCGTGAAAATTTTGAACTAAATATGTATGGTATTTGACAGTAAAGTTACCTTCCCAATAAGATTTCAAATATAATAGGAGGAAATCGATGTTTTACTTACCTTCAATTTTATGTATGTATATTCTCACAAATGGCACCTGAGATCTTGCACACAACGATACACTTCATGTTTTACAATTTGACAGTTCATATCAAAGAAAAATAAATAATTTAAGTTATTGCATTCCACAATTTCGCTCAGTGTGTAATTTCAACTGTATAAAAGTACACACAATGTACACATTCGTCTTCCTTGCTGTATAATAAGTAACACGTGCCTCATTAATCAGGCAATATGCAGCTCTTTAGGTGACTGTTACACACATAAATGCTACTATAATGTTGTTATAATGCAATTATTTGTCAATTGGATTTCTTATACAGCTATGTGCTGAATAATTTGTGCCCAAATTAGAGTTATATCCTCTGAGGATGCGCTGTCTACGCTATTATTCAGTAACTAATGCATTCACTGTGCACTGTTAAAATGCTTTTATACAGCACTTTTGTGCTACTTGGGACGGCACCGCGCACCGCCGCGGTAGGCGGCGAAGCGGATCTCATGTCGCATTGCCCTCTATTAAATCCGTCGATGCCTAACACACGTACACTGACCGACCGCGCGGTCAATTCGCTTTACGCAACCGCCCTCCGTGGCGGTGCGCGGTGCAGTGTGATAATCGCCTTAAAACTAGATCGACTAAGCGCTAAGGGCACCCTCGTGGGGTAAGGGCCTCGGCTTAGGCGATTGGGTGAATTGGACCTCGAATTCGGAATCAGCGACCCCAAAAACATAAGATCAACATGGTCCGGTCTTGGGTAGATTTATTTGTTTTTTTTTTTTTGTAGCTGGGTTAATACGCTAAAGCGTAAAATTTCAAATAGCGATATTTTGCTAAAAAAAAAAAGATGTTTGAAAAAATCCAAATATGTATATGTTTAAAGGGGGAAGGGTGGTACTTTCAATTGCCATACAACGTTTTTTGATAATCATTTATTTCCTTCTGTCACGTAACCTCAAACACCGCAAAAAAACGCGTTTTTTGCACTTATAGGTTAGGATATCTCGAAACCCTGACGTGATAGAGCAATTTTGAGGCCAGATTTGAATTCAGTGCGTCAAAATCCTTCGGAAAAGTATAGTCCGGTTTCTGGGTAAAAATGTTGTCGGCCTGTGATATCATCAATCAACGTCTCCCGCTCTGGGGAGAGCGTGTCAGACTTTTACTGACTAAAACCCACCCGTGTTCCTTCACTTGCCTATATGCTAGGGCCACGGTATCTCTTTCGAACAAATCTCGCAACCCTGGAGGCCTTAATTTATTAAGGTAGCCACAGGCAAGTCCGATTAAGCAGTCGACAACCTCAGAGATTGAAGTGCGAGATGTCATTCCAAAAAAAAAACACTGAGGCGAGGATGAGCGTATAAAGATTTGTAGCACGAAATAAAAGTCCATAACTTTATACAAAAATTAATGTAATATAAAAAAAAAAACACAATTTAGACAAGACAGGAACAATAAAATACGTACAAAGCTAATGCTTATTTCTAAAATAATTTCTTCTAGCAAACCTGCGATACGAGCATAGATATAAGAGATGTAGATAACGTGTATTGCCAAAAACTATTTACTAATTTAGGATACAATAATGAATTAATGATACAAGATTTAAGCTGCGATTAATAAACTTTTTAGACAAAAAGAATACATCATGTATTCTTTTTGTCTAAAAAGTTTATTATTCTTTACTTTTTAGGTGACATTTAACTTTGCTATGTCCTTAAGCAAATGAGTACGTTTTAGTGCCAAAGTCGGATCTCTGCTGAGGATTCTTAGCACCCGCTGCCCTGCCGTTACCTAGGTCGATACCGAAAATAGGACTTACCACTATGTTGTACCTGGTTATGGTTAACTTAGGGCAAAATAGCGGTCACAGTACGTTATTTTTTACCGTATAATTTTGATATCACACGCAGATTCATACTGCATTTGTTTCTAACCGTATGAAACATAGGCTGTTGTGTGATCGCAATTTTTTCCATAAAAAGGAATGAAGGAAGTTTGTGTTATTTAGGGAATTATATAAGTCTCCACGTAAACCTATCAATCCTTTTCTTATCTCCCCTGGTGGATTGGCCTAATGGTAAGCCCTAAGCTTGTAACCCGTCTCCAGTCTTATTGTGAGAACGGGGAACTGACATACTCACACACACTCACACTCACTCACACTCACTCACACTCACACACTCACTCACACTCACACACTCACTCTCTCTCATACTCTCTCTTACTTTGTATGTAGTTGAAAAGGAAGACTGTCACCAGGACCGACTTAGGGGCCCCCACGGTTATCTGTGACCCGTGAAATTGAATGCCTCCCCTAGAAGGGGTTCAGCAAGGCTCGAGCTTCGGCAGGTGTATTGGATCAACACCCCACTCGGCTTCGTTGACACTGTAAGGTTTCAACCGAGGACCACGAAACGGTGGTTTACCCAGAGGGGGCCACTACGTTTTGAGGATTCTCTTACTTAGAGAAACAGATGTCTTGAAAAAGACAGCTTATGAACAATTCACGATCGAAATAAATTTCGGTGGTACATTGGGTAGTCGGGGCGACTATGAAGCGTTGCGCGGCGGTGGCCCAACGAATGGGCAGTGGTGGGGTGGCGGAGCGGTGAGAGCGGCAGCGGCGCGTCCCACACTGGTCCCAAATTAAAAAAAAAGTGGACATTGATAGTAGACCGCTGATATTTTTTTTATTGTTGATACAATGATAACAGATAAGGCAAAAAAATATTATTGTCCTACTTCAAATACTTTTCTGTAAAAAAAATATTTCTTTTTTTTTTTGTATGGGAGCGATTACATTTTACTCAATTTCTCAAAAACTTTAAGCGATGTCGAGATGGCAATCACATATGTTAGAAAACTAATAATTCTGAGTATTTGGCTCGAAGAAACTTATTGCTTATCTCTGCGTACTTTCGAGATAATAGTGACAGAAAATAACATTTTTTTTTAATGTTAATTTTTTGCTTTTTTTTAATCATAGCCTTACTTTAGCACATAATTATAATGTATGCGTAATGTCAAATAAGTAAAAAGAGACTTCTCTGTAAAAGAGGTTATGGGGGCTCACTAATGACTGAAAAGCTATGACCTTTCTGAAGGAGTACTTTCATCAGTTCTAAAAAACAATCAAAATGAAGACATATTAAGCTGCAAACATAAAGTTGAATATGTTCACAAACGATTCTGAAAAAATATTATGGTGAAAGATTAATATTTGGGTCTATATTCTCTTGAGAAATCTCTATTTCCTCGTTTTCCAACGAAAGCAATTCATTGTTCAAGATCAAAGCACTAGCCTCTGGAAACAACTGTTTATGTAAACGAGCAAACTTTGGTTTGATATGGCTGATGTAAGGATCTGAGCTAATTAGAAAGCTGTGGATAATGTCTAAATTAGTCTGAACTCTACCGATTTTTCTTGTATGTGCCATTCTAACATTCCGGAAATCTTTATTCCTCGCTTCGGAAGCTTCTTCGGAAAGCATGCCTATCGGAATAAAGGAGAAATTTTCACAAATATCAGCACCGTGTATCAACAATTTATGGACACTTGAAGGCATGTAATACCATGGATATAAGTTTACATATAGCATTGCTGTTTCTTTACAATATTCCCTAAACAAGTTGGTATTAATAAGTTGACCAGATGAAATTGTTTGTAAAATGACTGCAAATCTCTTGATTAAATCAGGGTGCATACCCGTTATTTCAGCAGATACTTCATAATTTTCAAAAAACCTTCTTGCCGTGTTACCGTCATTGGTTGTACCAAATCCCTGTTTTACTATGTCAATTAACAAACCAGTTCTTTCCCGGAATTCTTCTTGTGTCAAATTCTTTTTAATTTCTTTTAACAATTTATCTTCTTTTCGTGCAGCCCACTTTTTGAAGTCTAAGTTGTACGAAATGTGTAAAATACATTCCATACATCTTATCCACATATGAAGCGAAGACAGACCATATTTATACATATCTTCTCTGATGAGTCTTTTGGATACAAAGTCCAAGTCATTCATTTTGCTAGGTGGGGTATTGCAAATATTACAAACAGCTGCAGAAGAAGTATTGGAAATCACAGTAGAAATTTTCCCATCAATCATAGTCATGTACAAATCATGTTTAATATCAAAATTATCTACAATTGTGGGAACAAGATTACGAATTTCTTCCTCTAAGGATGCACTTTCCTTCTTTATCAATTCATTTGTTTCTTTTGCAAATATAAAGCCAATTGGACGACAATAGTTTGTTGAAGAGGGAGCAGGATTTTGCCACAAGATAGTACCACTCTCTTCTTCCAAACGAAGCGGAACCAAACTAATCATGAAAACTGAAGAATCGTCAATTTTAGTGTCGGAGTGTGACTTTTGTTTATAATTACTTTGAGAAGATGACCCGTCAAAACCCCATTTGCTTATTAGTTTTAGCGATTTTTTGTCGGCAGAGTTGTGCTGAATTGTTTTTAATATCCTATTAGTTGTCAAATCTAGAAGCGATTGAAGTCTTATCTTAGCATCAGATTCAGTTACAGTTATGTCTGACTCTGGAGGATAACAAGTTTTTTTAGCTTCCAGGAGCTTTTGATAGGATGGAAGACCATACATTTTCTCTGAAGCAAGAATAGTTCTTAAATTTCGATATTGCCATTTTGACAAATTTGTTGAGGTGTAAAGCGCTAACGTTTTATCATCTGGTAAACACGGTTTGTCAGTCTTTTTAGCGAATAGTACATGATGTACCATCTCACATTTTTCCTTGTTTTGGCTGAGTTCGTTTAATATAGCTGCTAATTTTGTTTTTTAGACTCTTTTAATTTGGCACATAAAGCATAAACTAATTCCTCCTCTGTGTGATCTAGAAGTGTTAGAGAACGCCTTTTCTTCTGTTTATCAGATATATCAACAAATGGTTTTTTACTTGTACCATAACTTAATTGATGAGTATCCACTTGCGTTTCGAAATTTGGAATTACTTCCTCGGCAACTTTAAAAATGCTGCTTAAATCGATATTTTGACATTTTGGCCAAACTATTTGGGATTGTAACCAGTCTGAATTTTTGTTAAGAAAGGTCTTTTGAGCTCTACTGGAAGCAGACCATCTTTTTGAGATATTACTTGAAAAATTACGACAAAATAATTTAATATTACTCAAATCTTCGTAAGACAATTCAACACCAATACGTTCAATAAGGGCATTAAATAAAAATTCGACATTTTTAAAACCACCTCCTGATTTAAGAACAACGTATAAGTCTAAGTTGGTGACAAATGCGGACATATTATAATTTTAAGGAAAATTGAAAACAAATTAGAATCAAAGATATCAAAGACAAAGTGACTTTGATTTTAACAAAAAAAATTACGAAAACAAATTCGACGAAAGAAAGACAAACAAAAATTATTTGATTTTAAAATCCAAAGATTCAAAATACAACAATAACAAAACAAACAAACAACAAGCATTTCTTCAAGCGCACAGAAAAAATAAGGACACGTCTTATCGCAACCACATTTAGTTGTACACTGAGTGAGGTGTACGCGCGCGATTCGTGACCGTATTACGTTACGTCATGAGAGGCGGCCATCTTGTTATCCCGGCAAACTCGCGTCGAAGCTCCATTTTGCTGGCCAGCGGACCTATTGCGATATGAGTAAGGCTATGATTAAAAAAAAGCGAACAATTAACATTAAAAAAATTGTTATTTTCTGTCACTATTATCTCGAAAGTACGCAGAGATAAGCAATAAGTTTCTTCGAGCCAAATACTCAGAATTATTAGTTTTCTAACATATGTGAATGCCATCTCGACATCGCTTAAGGTTTTTGAGAAATTGAGTAAAATGTAATCACTCCCATACAAAAAAAAAAGAAATATTTTTTATAGAGAAAAGTATTTGAAGTTGGACAATAATATTTTTTTGCCTTATCTGTTATCATTATATCAACAATAAAAAAAAATAACAGCGGTCTACTATCAATGTCCACTTTTTTTTAATTTGGGACCAGTGTGTCCGTTCGCGGTGAGCGTCGGGCGCGGTGGAGGGAACGGAGTTTTTTTTTTTTGATGGACATCTCGTAGTTAACCTTAAAGTTTGTCACTACTTAACCGGGCTTTCCTGCGAATTCCTTAAAAGATCAGAGGGAAGTGGGGCTTAGGAGGGCGCTTTTATACAGCGGCCATGCCTGATTAATGATGGCTGTAGGTTATCGACTGCATAACTAGATTTTCCGTGTGCCATGTGCATTAACAACGTTGAAAGCTTTACAAACTATTCATAAGCTGTCGTCTACACGCTAAAGACATCCTCTGAGGCAAATCTTTGAGGGATCCATAAGTATGCAGTACAGTACTACGGCTCTTTTTTACTTTATATTTTCTTTAAGGCTTTACCTACTATATCTAACCAACAAAGATCTAGGTCAGGTCTATCTATTTCTTGGTTATTCTAACCAAGAAATATTATACAAATAACTTATCGAAGGGCGGCAACTGAAGGGTCACGATGACTGGGCTTAAAGAATGACTCTTGAATGAATAAAAAATCTATGTAATGGTAGTGGAGGAAGATTGCGAATCACATCTCGCTGTCCTAAGATACCATTAGCATTGGAGACGCCTAACTTGAGGAACGGGGTTTCGTCCTAGCTATTATTCCTTTATCCATAATTGGGGCTTTGGCTAGAGAAGGAAGCGAGGGCTTGCGTAATTTCCGGACACGCATTTTATATCGACTGGATCATGAGCAAGTTGCCGGCATTTCTAGCGGCAACTAGTTCTATAACCATCATTTTGGCATGGGGAGAGGAAGGGGCAGTTAAGGTGCCGAAAATGACATTGAAGGCATCGAGGGGCTTAGTACCAACCCTGGTAGTGGTTGCGGCTGGGGCTACGGGGGGCGTGGTTGGTGCAGTAAGAGCGCTCGTGGATTTGACAGGGGACACGCGGTTACAAGAGGGTGGGAATGGAAGCAGGTGTGGGCTTGGAAGAGGCCAGGGCAGGGGAAGCTTGCCTGTGGTTAAGGTAGTTCCAGGGGCTGAGTCGTTGAAGACTCAGCCACTCAGGGAGCTTGGTTGAGGGGTTTGCCCTTAACTGGCGGGTATCGGCGCGCTTTGCCAGCTTTAGGGAGGTGGACTTGAGGGCTTTGGGGTAGCCCGCTAGTTTGCTGGGTGGCCGGACTCTCTGCAGAGCACACAACTTGGTGGCTCGGTGCAGAGTGCGCAGTTCTTGGGTCGGGAACAGTCGGCTGTGCCGTGGTCGCTGAGCCTCTTGACGTACCTGGGGGTGGCGAAACAGTGATGTTGAGAGTGTCCGTAAAGCTGGCATCTATGGCACTGGCCATGATGCCTGTGAGGCTACAAATAGCCTTCACGCGGAAGATCGGGTGGTGACCATCGGTGGGATGGCACACTACGAGAACCATGTCGAATGGGCCATGCCTGTCCCGGTGCATGCGGTGGACCTCTTGGACAGGCATGTTTTGAGCTTCGAGGTCCGCCTTAATCTCGTCAGTGGAGATCTCGCAGGGGATCCTGCGGATCACCACTCTAGTCTGACGCTCGCCTGGTTAGTTACCACACTTACTCCGTGTAAGAGTGGTTAAACACATTCCTTGCCGAGAGGAGTTTGGTAAGGTCGCGAAAGTCGCGAGAAGTGGGGACTAGCACTTTAATGCCCTAATCTACGTGTGTGGAATAGAGATACCCTGACTAGTCTAGTGCAGGGGTATAGAGATACCTGCGGCACCAGGACGCGGCTATGAAAGGAAAACTATCACCAGGACTGACTAGGAGATCCCCCAAGGCCAGTGATCTGGGACCCGTCCAATTGATTGCCTAGCCCTGAAGGGATTCGGCGAGTGCATTGGGTCAACACCCCACTCGGCTTCGTTGACGCCGTGAGGGGCGTGGAACGAAGATGCGCTAAAACGGCTTCCCTAAGAGGTGGTGGAAGGTAGGGTAGGGAGGACAGGAATTTGAAGGGTCGAGGGTAGAGGTAGCCGCAACTATTCTTTTGAGTTTGCTGGCCTGGGAAGTGGCTCCGTTTTGCCACTTACTTCCCTTTCTACGACTTCTCCCTCTTCAGTGCAGGACAACTAGGAAAGGGCGTCGTCAGCGTCCGAGAGTGTGTCTGAAGTGTCATTACTCTCAGTATTCTGAATAGGGCTAGGGGCTACGTTACGCAGCTGCAGTGCATCCATTGTCTTAGAATCAATAGGGACGGAAATAATGACTTTGAGGGCGAAGGACTCCAAAGGAATCTTTGTAATAAAGAAAGAAAGCAAGAAAGAAAGAAACACATTTATTTAGCCCAGTTGGTGTGTAATGCGATAATGCCACACGGAAGGTTAGGATTTCCGCGGAAGGCGGAGACAAAAGACTGTCAAAGTCATCGCTGAAGTCAAAGGAGGGAGTAGGGGCTCACTGGAGCTCAGCAAGTTTCTTGGCACACTAGACGAGCTTGGGAATTGGTCGATATAGGACTCTGTATAGACACTAGACAACTCTTTTTTCGAAATGGCATCTTTGTTGGCGGTTAAATTGGATTTTCCTGTGGTTCCTTCAGCCAAGATTAGACATGTACTGCATACTTATGGATCCTTTTACACCTTGTACATATAGTAAATAGCAGACCTCTAAAAGTTGTAAATATCAACGCAATATAGATACTTAAGATCTACTTAACACCAGTCTCCAAATTTTATTCAGTAAGGAGCAACTATCTTTGGCACCCGTCGTATGTATTCGGCTCCCGTCGTGTGAAGTCGGCTCCTGTCGGGTCAACTCGGTTGAATTACAATGATGATATTGGCTTCTTCTGACACCATGACGTCATCTCTCAGCAATGAGTGTTCGTGAAGTCGCTGTCTGGAAAACATAATTTATTTTTTATTCATTATAAAAAGTAGTTTATTGATTAATAAAATAATATATTAACTTGACTAAAACTATACACAAACTAAAATAAAGCGCCGAAAAATTCAACCTCTTCGCTGTCGACCGACAATGTACCCCAGAGACTGGCGGCATTACCACGCTGTATAGCAATGCTTAGCCGCTGGCCAAAATAAAAATCAGCCCTTGGGTCACGAGAAGTGTCCTGCTCCCCTAGCCAAGTTGATAATCTGCAATCGTTAACGCTAGTCGAAAACTAATCAAATGTATGGGAATGAAATCATCTCAACGTTAAGTCACGTGGTTAGAACAAACGAATAGAAAATTCGTAGCCAAGTTCACATCGTTCAAAGTTATAGAATGAATTGTTATCGTTTCTAAAATGTTCAACGCTACATACTTTGTTATAATGTGTCGCTTTTCTAAAGACATTGTAGAACGAGCGGCCGACTCAGGCGCGTCAACATGGATACCAACTTATCGTTTTCTACAATTGCTGACACCGATGCGTTACCGATTGGAGAACAGAATTCGACACGAAACGGTTGTAACTTGGCTAGGGGGGCTGGACTGACCGTGGCAATCATAACCTGATCGATCGACCCGTTCAGCTATTATTAAGAAGAAGCCACGGGCCCCTCCTTCTTCAGGTCCGACGCTAAGTAATTAACTGTCAAATTTTATAACAATCGGTTGAGTGGTTTAGGAGTGAAAAGGTAACAGACAAACAGAGTTACTTTCATCAGCAGCATATAATGTTCCCACTGCTGGGACAGAGGCCTCATCTCGGTGAGAGGGCCATAATCCACCACGCGGGCCCAGTGCGCGTTGGTAGATGTCACATGTCTTTGATTTTTTGGGTCTAGGACATACCGGTTTCCTCACGATGTTTTCCTTAACCTTTTTAGGGTTCCGTTGCCAAATGGCAAAAAACGGACCCCTTATAGATTCGTCATGTCTGTCTGTCTGTCTGTCCGTGTATGTCACAGCCATTTTATTCCGAAACTATAAGAGCTATGCTGTTGAAACTTGGTAAGTAGATGTATTCTGTGAACCGCATTAAGATTTTTACACAAAAATATAAAAAAAAAACAATAAATTTTGGGGTTCCCCATACTTAGAACTGAAACTAAAAATTTTTTTTTTCATCAAACCCATACGTGTGGGGTATCTATAGATGGGTTCCCTCTATCTGGCAGAAACTTGATGCTCCGAATTTTATTTGGCATAACACATTTGGCATAATCTTATTTAAACTAATATTTGTAAGCCATAAAAAATGTTTAGCATAATCATTGTTTGGCCGAATGTTTATATGCTCGACTTTACGCTGGCATACTTTTAAGATGGCAGAATTTTATTTCGCATAATTACCTTTGGCAGACTTAAAAATCCGCATAATTTCGTTAAGCATAACAATTATTTAGAGCAATGATTATTTGGCACAATTTCACTTGGCATACTATGAAGATGGCAGAATTTAATTTAGAATAATTTTGTTGGGCATATTTTCATTTCTATTAAATTGCATTTTAACCTTAAATAAAATGAAATTGTGTCTCAAAAAGTCAGTATATGTTGTGCTACAAAAATTATTGACAGAAACGAATCGCTGCAGAACCGACTCCACGTAGTCTTGTCTGCCCTACCCCTAGAGTGTAATTTAAGCCCGCGTAGGCGCGGAGTGGCGAGGCGGCCCGTGAGCTGAGGAGCAGGTGGTTTTGACGGCCGCCGGTGGTGAGCGTAAAACCATCTGCGACGATGAGCTCGCGTGGGACCGCCGGAGCCCCGTAGCGCCGAAGCCGTGACAGAAACCATGCATGCTGCATTTTGCATGCTCGCCTGCGTGCTGTAAGCTTGCTTGCATGCTGCATGCTTGCATGCTGCATGCTTGCATGCTTGCTTGCATGCTTGCTTGCTGCATGCTTGCTTGCATGCTGCATGCTTGGTTGCTTGCATGCTGTATGCTTGCTTGCATGCTGCATGCTTGTTTGAATGCTGCATGCTTCTTAGATATGAAATGTATGCCAAAAGATGATTCTAAGTTTAAAGTTTCTGAGATATGATAGTTCTGCCTTTTAATAACTATCGATATGAAATTATGCCAAGAGATGATTCTGACTGCGAACTTTCTGCGATGTGATGGTTCTACTTTTTAATTATTATGGAATAAAATTTACGCTTAGAGATGATCTGACTTATAAAATTATGCGTTGTGAATGTATGATAAATGAGTGTTTGCCAAACGATTTTCTGCGAAATGAAGTTTATGCCATCCGCTGTTATGCAAAATAATATTATGACGAAAAAAATTCTGCCATAAAGGGTGGACCCTCTATAGATAGGTCTTCAAAAATGATATTGAGGTTTCTAATATCATTTTTTTCTTAACTGTATAGTTTGCACGAGATACACTTCCAAAGTGGTAAAATGTGTGTCCCCCCTGTAACTTCTAAAATAAGAGAATGATAAAACTAAAAAAAATATATGATGTACATTGCCATATAAACTACCAACGAAAATTGGTTTGAACAAGATCTAAAAAAAAAAAACATTTAATATCATAAACATAAACCTTATGCATAAACCGAAGATACCTACAGGTTTGTACGGAACCCTCGGTGCGCGAGTCCGACTCGCACTTGGCCGGTTTTTTTTTAATATTAGTGGTGATGAAATAATTTACACTAAGTAAAATGCCTGCTTGGGTTCGAACCCACGACGTACAACTTATAAGTCGCGACGGTTACCAGTGCTCTATAGAATTACTTTCGCATTTATAATATTTAGTATGGAAATAGGGATTAAAAGTACCTTTGGGTTATGACAGCTGCGGCGTCCAACACTCATTCGACGAGCTGCATCATTATTGATTGCCAACCTTCCTCTACTTCACTTAATGCTAAATTCTTCCGGCTTCGACATTACTCAGCTCAGCATTGCTTGTCACCTGTGTAAGGAAATGTGTAAAATAGACAAGTACACAATACGGTTATGTATGTGCCGGATGTAAAGAATAGCACCATCCCATTTCTTCCTGTGGGTGTCGTAAGAGCCAATAAGGGACTGACTAGAAAATAGGCAGCAGCGTTTTCTATTCATTTTATACTGCGATCGCCAAACGCGCGATTATGGCAAACCCCCCATTTGGGGGGGGGGGGGCTATGTCTAGCTGTGGACGTCTTTCGATATGACGAGACACAATGCGTGTCTGTGTTCAGCAATAGTCCTTATTTTATTGATGGCCAACTAAGTTGGGAAAAGGCTAGGGGGACGTTGATGGTAGCCATCTCACCAGATCCCCGATAAAAGCTGTGGCTCTGGTGCGAGGTATACCTGAAACTCTGGCACTGCGCGGGCCTACGTTTTCCTCGCCAAGCCTCAGTCTTAACACCACGTACATAAACACAGTGATTTCTTAGATGGTTCGGATGTCGGAGCTTTTCTTCAGGATCGCGTAGAACACGCAGCAGGATCTTCCTTGTGCACCCTTAATGTAGCATACGTACTCTGGCTGGTATCTTAATGTCCGGAGATGCTTCTCAATCTCCCGAGGATTTATTTTCGCTGGCAGACCCGGATCTTCAAATTTCGGTCTGCCAATAGTGAGCAGACGAACCAAGAACGCCGCTGTCTTTTTCAAGGCCGTTTCAGTACCGCTGGACCTGCCTATATTCTTCTTCAGTGTTGGGAGTGAATCAAACTCCACTCCAGTAAGGTCGAGCATTAGGGGGCCAGCCTAGCTTTGCACTTATGGCCCTAAAGTGAAAAGCCCATTTTGGTAGTCTCTCAACCACCAGCGGTAGGGGTAGCGCAAGTAACTTTTTCACCAAATTGGGCTTGGTGGCTTGGTGGGCGGCAGCAGGGGGTGTGGTCATTTCAGTGGGGGGTGGGTGTGGGGGCCTAGTTTTGGGTACTTACCCCTGTGGGTTTCAACTGCTATGTTGAAAGAGTTGAGCGGCGCGCCGCGTCGGTGGAAGATGGCGACGCTGGTATACTCTGAGTTTCTGGCACAGTGGCGCACTTTCGCGCTGTGGCCAACGCAGCGCCACACGCGCAGTGGCAACGGCGGGTAGAGGCAGTACCGCTTAGCCTCCTCTCCGTTTCCCCCGAGCTCTTTCGGCGACGCTGAGGTCTGGGCTCGAGCTGGAACTAGAAGGCGAACCTCAGCAATGGTGTTAGGGAGAAGGTTGTTGGGTTTTTGCTGCTTTCGCGGGTTCATACTACGTGACCGGACGCGGCCAAGCCCAGGGATGCGAGCGACATGCCGCAAGGGACGAGCATGCGGACTTCATGGCAGGCGAGTCGTGGACGGAGACACAGGGGGGCGCTGGTGAGGCAGTTGCCTGTGGCGCCGTACGCGCCGTGTGGGTGTATAGTTTAGCACTAGCATTTAGACGGCAGCGTAACGGCGGCCTGTGGACTTTGCACTTGGTGGTAGGTTGCAGATTCCGATGTTAGTCGCTGAAAAGACGAAAACAAGGGCTAGCAAAGCATAAATATGCCAAATTATTATCTATACATCCATACAAATAAATAAAACTGAAGTGTCCGTTTGTAATTTCAAATTAACAGCTTTTCACTAAATGCATATGAAAGTAAATACGGTACTTACACCAAAAAATCATTTTTTTTAAACTTTTATATGTCTGTCTGTATGTCTGTTTGTTCCGGCTAATCTCTGAAATGGCCGGACCGATGTTGACGGGACTTTTATTGGCAGGTAGCTGATGTAATAAAGAGTAACTTAGGCTACTTTTATTTTAGAAAAATACCTGCGTTAATTTGCAACATCCACGCGGGCGAAGCCGCGGCCAAAAGCTAGTCCTATATAAAATAGGGTGATACACAGGTGGTGGTAGAAACGCCCGAAGTATTTTACGACGCCCATGCGACTAGTCCCATGCCTGGTGAGATCTTTACTTCCTAGGGAAGGCCTAGCAAGAGCCGATCAAGCACCGAGGACGTCGGTTTTGGTTGACGCTCGCCTACAACGTAACCAGATCTGGCCGGTAGCGTAGAAGGGCGCGAGGAGTTATAGTGAGTATCGAGGCACTTAAGAGTGTAAACGATTTACCCAGATGTTATGTCTGGTAACGCGACGTCTGACGCGGGAAGCGTTTGTAGTCAGGAGGTCGTTTGTGCTATGTCCCGGATGTGGTGGTGCTCAGAGTCTTCAGCACGCGTGTATATCCCCTTCGCGAGTTGGGCGCTGAAGTCGTCGATGCACGAATCGAGGAGCCTTGACAGCGTGAGGTTCTGCTACGTCCGGAGCTTCTTCCTGTGCTCTCTCTCGAGCGTGCGGGCGAGCCAGACTGGGGCGGTGTAGAGGAGTTGTAGTCGCACGTAGGTCTTGTAGATCCAAAGCTTGGAGCTCGCGTGGAGAGCCAGGGCGAAGCCAACTCGTAGAAGCCCTGCATTGAACATTTAAATGGAATGAGGCACTAACCGACGATTGTCTCTATACGCACTATGTAGGTGTTCTTAACGACAACCGCCGTTTGGTGCAGGACGACTATTGCAGAATATGGAAACAAAACATATTCGGCTATGGGTTTGGGTGGCTATAGTGGATTGGATCGTCATCATCATCATTTCAGCCGAAAGCCGTCCACTGCTGGACATAGGCTTCCAGCAATTTGGGGACTTTCCATAATCGCCACACTTGGCAGGCGGGTTGGCGATCGCAGTATAGTGGTAAAATGTATAGAGAACGCTGCTGCCCATTCTCTAGTAAGTCCCTTACGACACCCCCTTACGACACCCACGGGGAGAAATAGGATGGTGCTATTCTTTACGTCCGATAAAACACGGAAATACTGGACACATTGGGTTGGTTACCTACTTAGAACTGTGGAATAACTTTGGTCCCTGCCTGACCAATGATTAATCCTACTAATATTATAAATACGAAAGTTTGTATGTATGGATGAATGGATGTGTGGATGTTTATTACGCTTTCACGCAAAAACCACTGAACGGAATTGGATGAAATTTGGAACACAGTTAGTTTATAACCTGGATTAACACATAGGCTACTTTTTATCCCAGTAGTACGTTCCACCGGGATATTTTCCGACCTCCACGCGGGCGAACCCGCTGGCAAAAGCAAGTTTAATATATACAGATAAAATGGCAGGGAGTGACTTGCACCAGTTGCACCCTCAACAATATGTTTTAATTTTTAACTATTCAAATTTCAGGTACTTACCGACATTTAGCGCAAATACTTGCTGGAATTTTAATAAAGTTTAGAATAATGCTATGAAAATATTTTATTAATATTACAGAGGAAAGGTTGAACTTGGAGTAAAATTACTTATGAAATGACGCGACCATGAAAAATTAAGTCGTACCTTCAGAAAAAAATTAAAAATTGGAAGGTAGTGACTGAAATAAATTATAAAATAAAAACTAAACTTTTGTTAAATACTTTGTTTTTTTTCTGATGTACCAAAACACTAATTTAATTATTCTTTTACTATAAAATCAGATTATTAAGAATTGTTTTTCTTTGCAGTGAAATATGCGAACCAAGAACGCCATCTATGTCTTTCCGTCTGTACTAAACGCTGATTCCTGGATTTATTGTATTTATAACGTATGCGCAGCATTACGCCGTTCAAAGACACAAATTAAAAAATGGACTACCATAAGACGTACAGGCTGAAAGATTAGCCATAATAAGGCCTTGCCTTAGGAATTAGCATAAACACGAACTACCAAAGTATACTGGTCACACTGTACCTACTGAGAAAAAGAAATACTACGGAAAAAGTAGGCTGAGTACTGCGATACCTTTGCCAATACTTTTTTTATAATTTTTCGACATTGCAACTTATGTAAGTTGTTACTTTCTCGCTTACTCTTATATTGTCGTCCTTTGCGTATCGTACGTGTCGTACTTCCTATTGATTGTTCTAGAAAATTCTGAACCTAGAATACTCCTCTAATAAATCTGGCAACGTCGCATTCATTTCCGGGATCGTATGTATTAATTGTAACGGTGGTACCAGACGGATTTAGATTACTTTTAACCGACTTAAAAAAGGAGGTTATGCATTTAATGGTGCCGATTCTGTTGTCACAAAATTCTCTAAACTAAACTGAAAATCACTAAAATTTGGTTTAATCCTGTCAAACGACGATTTCCTATTCTGAAATAGACTAAAGTGACACAACTTAACTATATTTTAGTTTGACAGCACTAAGATTGCACTGAGTTATTAGTTTAGTGAAAATGTCAATTTTGCTATTCTGAGTTTGCCGGTTTTCACCAAAAATTTTGACTATAATAATTTATTTTAACTAAATCTGACTATTTTGAATCGCGATTAAAAAGGTGTGGAATAAAACTAGTGGTCATGAACTAAAATTCTCAACAACGCCTCGCCTTCACGTGCAAAAACAGTTCTGTATTTTTTATTTTCTTTTTGCTTATATCTTGAAAATGGCGTGTCCTATCGCAAAAATAATGAAATTTTCGGCCCCCTTAGTACACCCCGGCACATTTAAATCTCAACACGTGGGTATTTTTTTTTTTATATTTTTCAAATAAAAGTGAAAAATTCCATATAAAACACGTTGAGGCTGCCCCCCCAGCACGCGCCTTCGTCTCTCAAAAAATTCATTCTACGCAATGCACACACAAGTACAACGTTGCGAAACCAAAAGAAAAAAAAATACCACGCTGAGTCGCGATTGTCAAATTCGATTTTAGTCGTGTCAAAATAATTTTTAAATTTAGAGATTTTTCCTTGCAGAATAGCGTTACAATTCTCATAGCCCGAAGTAAGGAATTTTAGAGATAGTTTAGTTCGTATACAACAGAATCGGCACCAATGTTTCATAAATCTATACTTTCTATACTATTATACTATATATACTATAATATTATAAAGCTGAAGAGTTTGTTTGTTTGTTTGATTGAACGCTCTAATCTCGGGAACTACTGGTCCGTATTGAAAAATTATTTTTGTGTTGAGTACCCTATTCATTGAGGAAGGCATAACATAACACAACGAACACAACAACGATAACATCACGCTATACTCAAAAGGAGCGGAGCAGTAACAAAAAATGGACGAAAACTGGCAGGCAATTGTTTGCGACGGGAAGGGTCACGGGAGCAAAAATTTGACGCGGATGAAGTCGTGGGCAGAAGCTAGTTATTTATAAAGTTCTTGTTTAGAAATATATTAGTTGGATATAAATAATTAATAAATGTACTAATATTAGGCTAAGTTTGGGATAAATTTACAAAAACGAAAATGTGTTTTTCCATACCACTCATAAAAACGTTTTATACGAACACTGCATAAAGGCAACCGTCAGGAAGTGGCATTACATTTTTTCCTGTAAGCGTGGGTAATTCTCCATTTAAAAAAAATATATACGGTGAAGGTAGTCGTAACAAAGTGTAATTTTTGCCTTGTGCTATGTTGCCACTCTTTCATTTCCGACGACCCACTGTAACGTGCATTATTGAAAAAGCTTATTTAATTAAATTAATCCGATTTCTTGTTAATTATTTGTGTTTGGTGCTAAAACGAAGCAGTATTAAAATTATAATGGGTAAGTAACTAATTTAAATGTACAAAACTGTTGTAAATTAAGATTTTTGTTTCAAATTCGGAATGTGTCCTAGGGTGACGCCATTTTTCTCGAGTCTTCTTTATTCGAATTTAAACAGTTTTTTATGTAGAACGCAAAGCCTTTTCACCTGTCTGTTGGTATGCATACACTTAGCTGGTTATTAGTAGAACTAACTCAGAGTAACCATAATTCAATTGAAGGAATTATTCACTTTGGATATAGATGCCAAGATCTTAAAATGGTATCGTGCTACCCAGTAACTGGATTGTGGAGATCCGATTGGCAGTCGCTCCATGTAAAATACTGGTACATAATCAACTTATAACGTGCCCACTACTGCGGCACAGGCCTCCTCTCGGTGAGAGGGAGTGGGATGTCATAATATGTCTTCGAATTTTTGGCTCTAGGACTTGGGTTCCTCACGAGGTTTTCCTTCACCGTTTTGAGAGCGGTGTGGTGATGAAATTAATTACACAAAAGAAAGCACCTGCCTGGGTTCGAACCCGCGACCTACAACTCGTAAATCAGGGTCGATACCGCTGTGCCACCACTGCTCTCAAAATACTGGTATACATCTGCATCAGGTTAGGTTCGAAGCCGAACCCAACATAGTTGGGAAAACGCTTGCAGTTAAGGTTACAGCATTGTCACTATTGGTCCTGTGCTTTTCGCATGCAGCGGATTCCCGCGGACTTCAGCAGGTCAGCGAATTGGTCCACTCTGTTGGGACGCTTACCGCAATACCGCATACCGAAGCTTTTTTTTTTTGTTTTTGTGTGGGAATTCATCAAATGACTTCTCCCGCTCTGGGCGGAGCGGGAGGGCGTGTCAGACTTTTACTGACTAAAACCCACCCGTGTTCCTCAGTTGCCCATGTGCCAGGGTCATGGTATCTCTTTCGAACAATCTCGCAACCTCGGCAGGCATACCGAAGCTGCACTGCGCCTTCCGGTACAACGACCGCCACTCAAAACTGTTCGGCTAAAATGAGCGAATACTTGGGAAGTAAACGTTATTTTAAAATCTTTACAAATCTTTGTCATTGAAAACACAACTTCAAAACAAAATGGCAAATACCTATAAACTAACGCCTATTTCCCAGGGGGTAGGCAGAAACTACGGAACGCCACATGCTACGATCCTCACATACTCCTTTTGCTTCCTTAAGACAACAGTATATCCTACAAGCCGTCCTACTACAACATCGTAAAACCCCATTCAAAAAAATTACAAAACGTCGAAAAGATTTAGTATGTATAGTACCGCAAACTCGGTCACCAAGCATTAAAAGATTTTGCTACTACCAAAGCCCGAATGTGTATAATAAAATTAATAAACTCTGCAAAATCTATGGTATGACGTACCAAAAATGCAAAAAGGCAGTTTACTCACTTCTCCAAAACAAAACCTACGATGAGAAAGAAAAGCTCCTAACAGCATAAATAAATAAAGTATACGTCAAATCGCAGCGCCACGCGCCAGCTCGTACTCACGCGCGCACACACACACCCATACACACACACACACACACACACACAAACATGCCCACACAATCACACTTTTTAGCTTTACACTACTTTTATATTATTTTCGTTATGTATTAGCTTTAGTCATAAAACTGTTGTAGAAGAAAAGTCAATACTGTGTACAATACAGTTATAATATCCAATGGGGACTGGCACTGTACTCCCTTATACAGGTTATTCTATAACCTAGCTGGGAATGCAGCACCTCACCACCATTTCAGTTGTAGTTTTAGTACACTCAATTTGTCAATCCTTTAAAATGTACTACAATGCTCTTATGATGAATAAACAATGAATTTTTTCCTTTATGTTCTGCTCCTTATTCTGTATTTATTGGAACGAAGTTCCTTATGGCGCGTTGCGATAGGGGGCTAGACGGAATTAAGAGAAAAAGTTGTAACGACACAATCTCATAATCTCCTCATTTTTTTTAACCGTCTAAAAAATAGGAGGAGATTTCTCAATTCGACTTCATATATTTTGTTTTGGAACGAAGAGAGAGAGAGAGAGATACGTAATAAATATAAAAAAAAAAAAAACAATAATGAATCTTGGAAAGGAACTTCGTTCCATCCGGGTGTGCCTGACACCTCTCAAGTTTTTTATGTTACGGGTTCCGCGTGATGCCGGACGTAAAGAATAGCTTCAATGGCGGCCACTTTAAACACATGGAATGATCCCCATTTGTTTAAAATGGCCGCCATTGAAGCTCTGCGACGTTTATTATCATTAATAGAAGGCATTAGGAGTATCTCAGAGCTGTGTACGTTTGTTCTAAATATTTATTACGAAGTATTGCAAACAATTTGTAAATAATAAGAAAACAAGGTTTTTCGCTGCATGATGACGTGATGTGCCGTGCTCACTGCCACATGGCCAATTCAAAAATAATGCAAGGCAGATGTGACCGAACACGCTGGAAGAGAACGCCCTAGAAGAACATATAGTGACCTTATTGGTGATATTTTTCAGAAGGGTCAGGTGCGTAGTACTCGCAAACGGGCGTGTGTGTAGGACTGAACTTAGACGAGGCAAAAGGAATATGAAAGGATAGTAGCAGGGGGCGACAGTTTATGTATGTACAGACGCCAGCACTCCAAGCTACCTGAAACTGCAAATTTTCGCAATCAATCTTGAACCTAATAAATTAGCGTTAAAGTTGAAAACCTATTAAAAAAATTTGACTGATTGTATTATAGTTCCTTTATGTGCCAGCGTCTGTACTTAACAGTCTCATCTAGATACGAATCTATAAAATTCTTTTGTTTACAGAGCAGAGCACAGAGACAGAGCGTGTTATTTAGCGGAAACTGCCGAGTTTTGCCGAGCGTTACCGAGTCTAAATCACGAACACTTCGAATATCAGCATGTCCAGCCATTCCAGCCAAGATCTCCTGGGTGCTGCGGCATCAAGTCTATCTAAATCTAGAAGTGAAATTCGTAGAATCCCAACAGCAAATACTTGAAACCTGATGCAGGTAATTAACTGAAATTATTTTATTTTTTATTCACGGTTTTGTTTTAGGTGTTAAAATTACAGCGACATACAAGGACCTTTTGGTGTGTGGCCAAAATCGGAACTTATACCGCCATGTTGATTTTTCATTACATTTCACTGCTACTAAGCAATTCTTCAATTGTTTAATAGCAGTACCCATATAGCTATCAACGTTATTCGAGCACCAAAAGATGACTATGTGCATGACACTGGCCTTTTTAATAGGAAAATATGAAAAAAAATATATAATGTCGTGGGATACCTTACCGCATTCTCGTTAATTTCTTAAAATGTTGAGAATCTTTATCTAACTTATGAAGCAATCAATTAGTAATTTCTTATTAAATCCTTCTGATTGCGATTCAATTATTGTTTTGAAAATGTTGAGAAAATAAATGTTAATAACAAGAAAAATAACAAAGATATCCTCTAACCTTGAAGAATGGTTAACGCAGAGAATTTTTTGAAAATAGTTATTGCACAGTGCAATGCCAAGCTGTATATTGCTATATGCTCCAGATAGACTAAAACTTTGCCCAACCTGAATCCAGGAACTTATGCTCAGCAGTAGCGCTTGCAACCACTAGACCAATGTAGTCCTCACTTATTCTTAGCATTACATAAAACTTAAGAATTGTTTTTTGTTCATCATCATAATTACAGCCAAAAGACGTCCACTGCTGGACATATGCGTCCCACAATTTGGGGGTTTAGCCATAATCGCCACGCTAGGCAGGTGGGTTGGCGATCGCAGTGTGTTGGTAAAATGCATAGAGAATGCTGCTGCCCAGTCTCTAGTAAGTGCCTTAGTCACGTTTTACAACACCCACGTGAAGAAATATGATGGTGCTATTCTTTAAATCCAGCACCACACGGCACATATAGGTACTAAGCACTCATCGAGCATGTTAGCACTATATAAAACTTAAGCATTGTTTTTTTGTCCAGAAATAATTAAATCAGTTTATTTTGCAGGTGTCTAGTAGAAAGCCAGACGGGTTGCAGGTGTATGCGTCATGTACAGCTCAGATATGGTAGAAGCATAGCCAATGACTGTCAAGATGGATAGTCTTCACAGCTGACAACATGGTCAATTAAGTAAGTTGATTTTTAATTCATTCTTCCTGATATTTTCCTATTTCAAATAGGTTGGCAAAACTGTTGTTTATGACAGCTGCACCTCGAGGTTCCACCGGTTCATAGGTCTTGATTCCGTGAGAATATCAGGATGAATAGTATTTAATGTTTTATAACATATCATGGTCTATCCGTATGCTAAATTTCATACAATTCCGTTCTGTCGTTTTAGCTTGAAAGTGTAATAAATAGGCTTGCAATGAATAGTATATTTGGCAGTATACCGAGTATTCGGCGAGCCCCCTGACCGAATAGCCGAATATTAGGCAAAAGTATTCGGCCGGATTTTAGCGCTTGCGCTCGTTTGTTCTAACCATTCTACCGCTGTCACTGTCAAACGTCAAAAAATATAGTTTGCCAACAGCCTTGACGACATCCCGCCTCTTTTTGGGCCACTTGTTGTTAAACCCCAATTTCTCGATATTTTGTTGTTTTCGTCCCATTTTTATCATTAAAGGTCCCAGAAATTTTAGTAAAAGACATATTTAACCTAACTCTTCTAAATTTTGATTACGACAATAATTCAAATACAAAGAATCCTTAACTTTTCTAATACAGAAGATGATTATGTACCTGTGTTATGTACCAATGACTACTTAAATGATTATGAGAGAAATGAAAAGATATACGTAATGAATCGTTTTTATTTTTTTTATTTTACCAATTATCTCCCTATAACAAAATATATTACTTAAGTATTCAATATTCGGCCAAATAATATGTAGATATTCGGTATTCGGCCGAATATAATAAAAGCAGCCGAATAGGCCGAATACCGAATAGTAACCGAATATTCGTTGCAAGCCTAGTAATAAACAAACATACATACAGACATGTTTTCACTTTGCAATGTTAGTTTAGATGGTCCTGGGGTCCTGTAGTCCTGATAAGTTAAAAATAAAGCCATCAACTCAGAATTTTTTCAAAGTACTGTGAATATTCATTCCAGCTGAAAGATGACCACTGCTGGACCTAAGCCCCTCACAACAACCAGTCTGGCGATGCTTATTTGTTTAGCTGTAACATAATTTGACACCTGTTGTCCCCAAAGGGTTATTCAGAGGTGTACATAACAGTCTGAACAGTCAAAAATCGTGTGTTCTGCATAAGTCTCATGTAATAGAGGGTGAGCCTATTGCAGCTATTCAACCTTTCCCAAATTCAGACAACAAGAAGCTACTGATATAAATGATGGAAAAACCCACTGATAGTCTGCCCAACCTGGTATCGAACACAGGAACTCATGCACTCATGCGCAGCAGTAGAGCTTTTTTTGTGGGGATATCATCGAATAACGTCTCTTGGTCTGGGCGGAGCGGGAGGGCGTGTCAGATTTTAAAATCCACTCGTGTTCCTTCAGTTGCTTATGCCAGGGCTTTTATTTCTTTTTTGGATTGGAAATCATCAAATGACTTCTCCCGCTCTGGGTGGAGTGGGAGGGCGTGTTGGACTATTACTGACTAAAACCCACCCGTGTTCCTTCAATTGCCCATGTGACAGGGTCACGGTGTCTCTTTCGAACAATCTCGCGACCCTGGCAGGCGTCGGTCCTAGCAGACCCCTTCAGCGCTGCTGACATCTCTTTGAGGCGCGTGTGGAACACTACGCGCCGTCGACCCGAGCCTGGTCCTTACCGGGCGGCGAGCTACCCATTGCTCGCCGCCCGCAACTTCGCGCCTACGGTGGCCGGGAGTCCGCTGTTGACTCCCGACGCCCGGGGCGTCTCCTCCTGCGGCAGCTAGGGACGTCAGAGCGCAGAGACTGCCACTCCCTCACGCGCCCTGCCTCCTCTTTTGCGAGCATTACTGCTTCGCAGAAGGAGGTGACGGCTTCCCATGCCCTCTCGCTCCGTACCAGGGCTCCGGTAAATCTTTTGAACAAATTCGCGACCCTGGCAGGAGCAGTAGAGCTTGTGACCACTATACTAACAAGGCAGTTTCTGATTATAACTAGAAATAAAATAAATATTGTCTTTTTTTTTAATTTCAGGAACTTCATACCTCTGTCTCCAGAATCAATTGCTGTCAAGCTCAACATCTTCAGCTGTCTTCACTGCTGGCTTCGATTTCTTCGCCAACAGATGGCATCACTGTCAAGTTACATATCAAGGGAAGTCTTATTATAGTGATACAAACATATCTGACTCGATGGCTTAAAAATGAAACTAATGAAATCACAATGATAATTTGATATGGTCTGTCTTTGCTTTGTTCACTAACAGCATTGCTGTAACTGAGACAGATATGCTTGTGGTAATGTAGGTATAGTGCTACAAGGTTCTTTTGGCGCGTGGCCAAAATCGGAACTAACGCGACCATTTTGTTTTTACAAATGTTTACCAACAGCGTCACCCTGTCATTGTCATGCGTACGCCATAAGATCCGTGTACTTCATGTGCTCAATTAAAATTAACCTTAGGGCTATGTGTTTTAAAATCAGAATCCAATGTTTCTTTATTGTACAGACGCCATCACATCAAGCTACTCGAAACTGTCAAATTTTCCCAATCAATCTTGAACCTAACACTTTAAAGAGAAAGTGGAAAATCTATTACAGAAATTTGACAGATTGTATTAGCTTTATATGCTGGCGTCTGTACATCTTTTGTTTTTATATTGTGTCTCGCAACCGGAGAGCGTATTTTTAAACACCTGCCCAAAAAAGAAGTGTTTAATTTTTCGGAGTTTACGTGTGTTGAATAAGTTCGGAACGCCTGGATCGATTTTAATAAGTATTTGTGACTTTCCGTCATTTTGTATTTTTGGGCGATTGTAGTGTATTTTAAATTTTCAATGTGTGATACTGTAAATCGGCAAAGTGCGAGTCGAACTTGCGTATTCCGTACCGACCTGTGATAATACTATTTTTATTATTTCTTATTGAATACCTACTCACTAGAATAAGACAATGTTATACACTAGTGTTCAGTTGTTAAAGCCAGCACCAAAAACGTTGAAAAATGCGTTCCTTTGGAGATTTTTCGTGTAATAATTAACTGGAGACGTGATATTGCCTGATAAGGCAAACAAAAAGCTACAAGTGGCGCCCCCTTTTGTTAACAAGCCTCTTCCGCTAGCTGCACACTTTACCATGGTAGATAGTGGTAATTTTCAAGGCATGATCTCGACTAGTTTTTAGGTATCTGTGGCGATGTGTGGGCCCTTATTGTCTACGTAGTCGCACTTGACATTTTTGTCTTTGTGTAAATGATAAATAATTTTATTTCTGTAAGTAGCTAGGTTTGTAGAAACACTGCATGTCAATCACGACTTCATAAAACTATATGGATGCGGTCGGCGTTTCTTATCGACTAATCTGAGAAAAAAAAGCCGAATCAAACCCGTGACCACAGTCTTTTTTAAAATCCAAACATAATGTTGGTCTGATCATATAAGAACTATATTATGTATTCTAGATTAGCGTCTGACAAGGTCTTTTGAAAAAGAACCGCACAGGAGTGGATTTGTCCAGTCAGTGCAAGCATTTGTCAGTAATTATGTTGCTCAACTCCAAACTTGGAGCTCACAGTTAAATGATACTTTATTATAACTAATTAGGTTAATTATCACATACGTTAAACTAGATGAGGTCGTTATTCTGTTGGAGTCCGCTTTCATTTTCCCAGCAACGCGAACAGTTGTGCGGTATCAGTGGCGCTGCGTGGGCCCTCATTGCCCACTCAGTGCCACCGTCTCACGGATGTCTTGTCTCTAGATTGTTACGCTGTCTGAGTCCGCTGTCATTTTCCTTTTTTTTTTTTTTTTGACACGGACTTCTCGTAATTAGCCCGAAGGCTTTTACTACTTAAACGGGCTTTCCCTGCGGATGACTCAAGACGCGAATCTAAGGCCTCCAGCCAGGGGCTTACAAACTAAAGGAAAAACTACAACCTAAGCGACTAAGACCTAAGGGCACCCCCTGTGGGGTTCGGACCTCGGCTTAGGGAGTCACTGGTGGGGGGGATCAGCAAGGGATAGGCTGGATCTGGGTGGTCGTTAACTAAGGGCTCAGCGACGCGGGCTGGCTCATGCAAGGGTCGGGGGGGACTATTAGCTAGTCAAGAGTATCGCGACGACGGACCTCGGCGGCGAGGTCGGTATGACGGACGTTTCGGTTTAAGTAAGGTACTGGTGGCCCTATTGCTCTCCTGGAGGAGGGTAATGGGGTCATCAGGATCGGTTAGAATATGCCGCGGACGGCGGGTCTTGCTAATGCGGGAGGGGATGTAGTTGGCTGCCGCGACAACCAGAGGGTTGCGGTGGGTTGCGGCCCTATCAAAGAAACGCTTGGAGATGCGTTTCATGAATTGGTGGATAGTCGGGAGTTTAAGATCGAGATGGAGATTAGCATTCCGAACGTACCAAGGCGAACCTGTGGCGTTGCGGAGAAAACGGTTTTGGAGGGTTTGCATCCTATGGACGTGGTGGGGTTTCGCGTGTGCAAAGACTGCACAAGCATAGGTCATAATTGGCCTTATGCACGCGGTATAAATGAGCTTTTTGCACCGAAGTGACATTTTGCTCTTTGGATTGAGAACGGGGTGTAGCCTACCGAGAGCGAAAGCGGCCCGCGAGCGGACCTTCTTTATGTGCTCAGAGAAGGAGAGATGCTGATCTAAGATCACGCCTAGATATTTGGCTCGCTTCTCCCAAGGGATCTGCTTGCCGAACATGGATAGGGGGCTCGGGGGGCGGGGTTTGAGTCGCGGTTTCGTAAAGAGAACCGCCTGACTCTTGTCGGGGTTGACCTCGATTCGCCACTTCCTGAACCAGTCGGCGAGGTCGTCGACTGCGGCCTGGAGGTACCGAATCAAGGCGTCTTGACTGCGCCCCGTGAAATAAATGGCCGTGTCATCTGCGAACAGAGCCAACTGAGCCTTTAAACTTCTGGGGATATCGCTAGTAAATAGCGTAAAAATGAGAGGGGACAACACAGAGCCCTGAGGGACTCCTGCTCGGATAGGATGGGGGGAGGACAGTGCCCCTTCGATGCGATAGCGAAAGGTGCGGTTCGATAGAAAGTCTCGTAGGATGAGCACGAGACGGTCTGGCACTCCGAGTTGGTACAGCTTGTATAACAAGCCGTTGTGCCAGACCTTGTCGAACGCTTTCGCTATGTCGAAGAAAACTGCACCCGTGAACATACCGCGTTGAAAACCAACGCTTATATGTTCGACGATACGGTGCACTTGATGGACACACGAGTGTTGGGTTCGAAAACCAAACTGCTCGTTAGGGATGAGGCCCTTTGTCTCGGCGTAATCTCTGAGACGCTTATAAATAAGCCTCTCATAGATTTTGCCGAGTACGTTGAGCAAACTGATGGGGCGGTAGCTCGAGGGCTCCGCCTTCGGTTTGCCGGGCTTTGGGATGCCAATGACTGTGGCTTCTTTCCAAGCCTGTGGGAAAATGTTATTGCTCAGGGCACCATTGAAGATGGTACACATGAGCATGATCAAGTGCGCGGGGAACAGCTGGAACACCCTATTGGTGATACCGTCTGATCCGGGGGCCTTGCGGGGTTTGAGACCTTTGATGAGCTCGTGCACCTCGTCAGGTGTGACGGGGGGCAAGGGCTCATCTGGGTCTTCAACGGGCGGGAGTGAAGCTCTGCGCTCGACCTCAGCATCGACCTCAGCGAGGTGATCTGGGTCTACTGGCAGTAAGCTAGGCGAGCATTGTGCCTCGAGGCTGTCGGCTAGGCACTCGGCCTTGTCGGCATCCTCGAATGCAAGTGTCGCATCGGGGCGGATCAGGGGGGGCATTGTGGTGACTTCTTTGGATTTGAGTTTCCTCTGAAGCTCCCAGAATGCCTGGTGGGTCGGTTCTAAATCGCCCAGCATCTTTTCCCAACCGGCGGAACGTAGCTCCTCAATGCGTGTCCTTACAGCACGCTGTAAGTGACGCAAGTGAGCCCTGTTCGCGTCGCAGGGAAAGTTGCTGTAGGCACGAACGGCCGCGTTCTTCTCATTCAGCAGAGCCCGTACATCGTCCGGAAGTTTCCAGCGTTGGTCTCCCAACTCTGGAACTTCCCTTGAACATTCGTTCAAGACCGATTGTACGTGCTCTGTGAATGAGTCGATCGCGGCCGTTGTGTCAGCGATCGAATCGAAGTGATCCGGGATGGAATCTAAGTGAGGGGACGTGGTGGCTTTCAGCTTTTCGCTGACTTTCCTCCAGTCCGTGATCACTTTAGTAGCGGGGGGTTGGGTGGGATCGTGGGAACCTAAGCGGGGGGCAAGGTGCATGACTACCGGCCTATGGTCGGAGTCGAGCTCGGGTATAGCTTCTATAGAATCCAGCCTAAGGCTGATATTCTTAAGAAGAGCTATATCGAGGACGTCTGCGACGTGGGTGGGATCATGGGGGAAATGGGTAGGGGTCATCGGGGCGATGACGTCAAAGTGGAGGGTGGAACAGAGGTCGAACAGGTGTCGTCCGCTGGTCGATGTCCTGGAACTGTTCCAGGCTGGGTGTTTGGTGTTGAGATCGCCCGCTATTATAACGGACTCACTCAAGCCAAGAAGTAAATCGAGGTCGTCCGTGAGGAGTTGGTAGTTCTCCGTCGAGGACTGAGGGGGAAGATAGGCCAATACTAGAGTGATCGGCTGATGACCTGTCATTCCTAAATGACAGATCGAAACTTCTAAACGGGAGAGGGGGGGAGGGTCCATGGGGATGCAGTACAGGGACTTCCTATAATAAATGAGGGTGCCGCCTCTGTGGCAGCGCGTCCTGTCATTGCGAACTAAGCGATAGTTGGCAATTTTCGGGTCGCGATGATTCGGTTTAAGGAAGGACTCTTGAATGAGTAGAATGTCTAATTGATGGTCGCGGAGGAAAGTGGCGATCTCATCACGTTGGTTGAGTATGCCATTGGCATTGAAAAAACCTAACTTTAGGGATCGGGGTTTGGTTCTCGCTAATACTCGACTATCCATAATGGGGGGCTTGAGTAGAGAGGGAGACAAGGGCTTGCGTAATCCCCGGATACGCGTTGTAGATGGCCTGGATTTGGAGCAGGTTGCCGGCGCGTGCTGCGTCGACTAGCTCCTGGGCCATACGTTGGGCTCTGGTGGAAAAGAACGTTGTGAACGTACCCGAGATGATATTGAAAGCATCAAGGGGGTTCACCGTTGTTCCTGAAGTGGGTATTACGGGACGGGGAGCAGGGGGTGCGGCTTTGGCGGCGGGAGCGGCCATGGGCTTAGCGGGCTTTGCGGGGGGCGCAGGGGGGGCTGGGGCGTTAGGACGCGGGTCCAGTAACGCGGGGATCCCAGCAGGGGAGGGCTTGGGAGGACCTAATGCAGGGAAAGCCTGCATGTGGTTCCCTTTGTTCCAATGATTCCAGGGGCTGGGTCTCTGGGGACTCAGCCTCTCTGGGAGTTTGGACGAGGGGGCTTCTCTTAACTGGCGAGCGTTGGCGCGCTTCGCCAGTTTCGAGGAGGAAGACTTAGGGGCCTTGGGGCAGCCCCGGTAGTTGGCGGGGTGGCCGGCCTCACCACAGAGAACACAGCTGGGTGGCTCTGTGCAGAGGGCTCGGTCTTTGGGACGGGAACAATCCGCTGTTCCGTGATTCCCCAAGCACTTGACGCACCTGGGGGTCGCGAAACAGTGGTGTTGAGAGTGCCCGTAAAGCTGGCACCTATGGCATTGGCCAATGTTGCCAGTTTTACGGGGCTTCTCAATACGGATGCCCGTGAGGCTGCAGACAGCCTTGATTCTGAAGATAGGGTGATGACCCTCGGTAGGTGGGCACACCACTAGGACCATGTCGAATGCCGGACCATGTCTGGCCCGGTGCATTCTATGGACCTCATCTACGGGCACGTTTTGTGCCTCGAGGTCGGCCTTGATCTCGTCAGTGGCGATCTCTACGGGGATCCTTCGGATCACCACCCGGATTTGACGCTCCTCAGGCAGGGCGTATGTGTGGTAAGACACATTACGTGCACTGAGGAGTTTGGTCAAGTCACGAAAGTCTCGTGACGTTGGGGTCTGGACTTTAATGCCCTGCTGCGTAGTCCGTGATCACTTTAGTAGCGGGGGGTTGGGTGAGATCGTGGGAACCTAAGCGGGGGGCCAGGTGCATGACTACCGGCCTATGGTCGGAGTCGAGCTCGGGTATAGCTTCTATAGAATCCAGCCTAAGGCTGATATTCTTAAGAAGAGCTATATCGAGGACGTCTGCGACGTGGGTGGGATCATGGGGGAAATGGGTAGGGGTCATCGGGGCGATGACGTCAAAGTGGAGGGTGGAACAGAGGTCGAACAGGTGTCGTCCTCTGGTCGATATCCTGGAACTGTTCCAGGCTGGGTGTTTGGTGTTGAGATCGCCCGCTATTATAACGGACTCACTCAAGCCAAGAAGTAAATCGAGGTCGTCCGTGAGGAGTTGGTAGTTCTCCGTCGAGGACTGAGGGGGAAGATAGGCCAATACTAGAGTGATCGGCTGATGACCTGTCATTCCTAAATGACAGATCGAAACTTCTAAACGGGAGAGGGGGGGAGGGTCCATGGGGATGCAGTACAGGGACTTCCTATAATAAATGAGGGTGCCGCCTCTGTGGCAGCGCGTCCTGTCATTGCGAACTAAGCGATAGTTGGCAATTTTCGGGTCGCGATGATTCGGTTTAAGGAAGGACTCTTGAATGAGTAGAATGTCTAATTGATGGTCGCGGAGGAAAGTGGCGATCTCATCACGTTGGTTGAGTATGCCATTGGCATTGAAAAAACCTAACTTTAGGGATCGGGGTTTGGTTCTCGCTAATACTCGACTATCCATAATGGGGGGCTTGAGTAGAGAGGGAGACAAGGGCTTGCGTAATCTCCGGATACGCGTTGTAGATGGCCTGGATTTGGAGCAGGTTGCCGGCGCGTGCTGCGTCGACTAGCTCCTGGGCCATACGTTGGGCTCTGGTGGAAAAGAACGTTGTGAACGTACCCGAGATGATATTGAAAGCATCAAGGGGGTTCACTGTTGTTCCTGAAGTGGGTACTACGGGACGGGGAGCAGGGGGTGCGGCTTTGGCGGCGGGAGCGGCCATGGGCTTAGCGGGCTTTGCGGGAGGCGCAGGGGGGGGGGGCTGGGGCGTTAGGACGCGGGTCCAGTAACGCGGGGATCCCAGCAGGGGAGGGCTTGGGAGGACCTAATGCAGGGAAAGCCTGCATGTGGTTCCCTTTGTTCCAATGATTCCAGGGGCTGGGTCTCTGGGGACTCAGCCTCTCTGGGAGTTTGGACGAGGGGGCTTCTCTTAACTGGCGAGCGTTGGCGCGCTTCGCCAGTTTCGAGGAGGAAGACTTAGGGGCCTTGGGGCAGCCCTGGTAGTTGGCGGGGTGGCCGGCCTCACCACAGAGAACACAGCTGGGTGGCTCTGTGCAGAGGGCTCGGTCTTTGGGACGGGAACAATCCGCTGTTCCGTGATTCCCCAAGCACTTGACGCACCTGGGGGTCGCGAAACAGTGGTGTTGAGAGTGCCCGTAAAGCTGGCACCTATGGCATTGGCCAATGTTGCCAGTTTTACGGGGCTTCTCAATACGGATGCCCGTGAGGCTGCAGACAGCCTTAATTCTGAAGATAGGGTGATGACCCTCGGTGGGTGGGCACACCACTAGGACCATGTCGAATGCCGGACCATGTCTGGCCCGGTGCATTCTATGGACCTCATCTACGGGCACGTTTTGTGCCTCGAGGTCGGCCTTGATCTCGTCAGTGGCGATCTCTACGGGGATCCTTCGGATCACCACCCGGATTTGACGCTCCTCAGGCAGGGCGTATGTGTGGTAAGACACATTACGTGCACTGAGGAGTTTGGTCAAGTCACGAAAGTCTCGTGACGTGGGGGTCTGGACTTTAATGCCCTGCTGGGTTGAGCGGGCATTAGTGAAGTTGACCCTCTGGTCAACACACCACTTGGAGATCTCCGTCCACTTCGCCTTGTCCTGTATGAATACAGGAGGCGGAGGGGGGATCTTTTTAGCGGTCTTGTTGACCGGAGGGCTGGGGGCAATGTCGCGGGGAGCGACAACCTTTGCGGAGGTTGACGCTTTAGGGGTGGGGATGGACGCGGCGTTAGCCTGCGGGGTGGCGGCACGCGAGGGAGGGGATGATTCCTCGATCGCTGCGAACTTAGCGGCTGGGGCGGCGCTAGAATTGGTCTTCTTACGCTTGTTTCCCTTGCCATGGGAAACTAGCGTGTATTGTTCCCCGTCTGACGAGGGGGAGGAGACCGAGTCTGCTGCTCGGTTTTCCTCCTCGCCAGAGGAGATCTCTTCGGTGTCCATCGAAATGGGCACCTGAGAGCTGGGCACGGGGGGAGACTCTAGTGCGTCGCTAAATGTAGCGACACTAGTCTCAGGAGTCGAGGTAGCGTCGGCGGCGAAGGTCTGCGCTTGGACAGCCAGGACGCGCTTGGACAATCTCTTAAACAACCCCTTGAACTCGGGGTCTTCCATGAAGAGCTCGCAGAGCGAGAAAAAACTTTCTCGCTCTTTTGAGCTCCACTCGGTGACCTTCGAGCCCAACATGGTTGGGAAAGGGGGACCCTACTCGCTCATCGGAGCGCCTAACACCTAACAAGCCCTAATCCCCGGGTGGGTGTGCCCGGGGGTGAGTAGCACTCCCTGTCGGGTATAGACAGGGAGGTGTGACCTACTGCGTGAGCCCTAATCTGTGTGTGCCGTCGCCAATCTTATTGTGCGACGGGGCCCTAACCGGTCAGTGCGGATGGGTATAGAGATACCCTGACCAGTCTAGTGCGGGGGGTATAGAAAAACCCGCGGCACTAGTACGCGGCTGTGGAAGGAAAACTGTCACCGGGACTGACGAGGGAAGCCCCCAAGGCCAGCGATCCGGGACCCGTCCAAACTTACGCCTAGCCCTGAAGGGGATAGGGGGGTGCGTTGGGTCAGCACCCACTCGGTTTCATTGACACCGTGAGGTTTCAGCCGAGGACCACGAAACTGTGGATTTGCCCAGAAGGGGCCACTACGTTTTAGACGTCTCCAATTAAAGAAACAGAATTTATCTTGAAAAAGACAGTTTTTGATCAATTCACAATCGAAAATAAATTTTCGATTGCCAATTGGGTAGCCGGAGCGACTATGATGCGGAGCGTTGCGCAGCAGACACAACACTAACACTGGCACTTTCACAGCGGCGGAGTGGTGGGGGGCGCGGGCGGCGGAGCGGCGAGCGCGGTAACAACACGTCTGTTCGCTGCGGAGGTCGAGCGTGGAATGAGTCATTTTCCCAGAAACGCGAGCAGTTGTGCGGTATCAGTGGCGCTGCGTGGGCCCTCATTGCCCACTCAGTGCCACCGTCTCACGGATGTCTTGTCTCTAGATTGTTACGCTGACTGAGTCCGCTGTCATTTTCCCAGGCAACTCGAGCAGTTGTGCGGTATCAGTGGCGCTGCGTGGGCCCTCATTGCCCAAGCAGTGCCACTGTCTTAGGAATCTCTTGTTTCTGGATTGTTATTAAAATCAAAAGTCATTTATTCAAACTAGGCTGAGAGTCAGCACTTTTTGAACGTCAAAGTTACACAAGACAGTTCCCCAAAACGCCCGCCCACTTCCTAGTGTTTTCGCTGGGAAGAAGTGTCGCAACAAACTCTCCAGCAGCGCAGCTGTTTGTTAAGTCAGAAGAACTTGATTCTAGCTAGCGCACGCCAATATACCAATAAAACATTGAAAACTAAACTCAAGCTGAAATAAATAATAAAATCGTAAACATAACTTAAAACCTAAATAAGAGCCTCCAGGCATAAAGAGCGTGCCCGCTTACATACACAACGATGCAAAATGTTACATATACATACATTGATGCATATAGGTAATTTGAAGTAACAATTGTTAAACTAGGACCTCCGGAGTAAAATAAAATAACCCAGCAACTCGAGCAGCTATGCGGCATCAGTGGCGCTGCGTGGGCCCTCACTGCCCACGCAAAGCTACCGTCTCACGGATGTCTTGTCTCTGGATTGTTAAGCTAACAGTAAAAGTGTGACACGCCCTTCCGCTCCACCCAGAGCGGGAGACGTCATTCGATGATTTCCACAAAAAAATATAGTAGAGACTTATAAACTCATTCAATGTGGCTCATTGAGAAATTTTTTATTCAAAAATTTATCTGGAGTTGACAGAATAATAATAAAATATATTTTTTTCCCACAAATTACACTTAATAACTAAAGCTTGTACAATTAGTAATACAATAACTGGAGAACAATATACATTTGTCATTTGCTGGTACCTAAACTAAGCCAGGCTTGTATCTCAGAACACCAGGAATAATAATAACTAGCTTTTGCCAGCGGCTTATTATACGTGTAAACCTTCCTTTTAAATCATTATCTATCAAAAAAACCGCATCTAAATCCGTTGCGGAGTTTTAAAGATCTATGCATACATAGGGACAAACAGAGGGAAGCGACTTTGTTTTATACGAGTGGGGTTCGGGGTAAATTGATTTAAACCAATTTAACAAAAACACACAAAAACACTTTAATAAAAAAAAACACAAATACCGCAGTAATCAGAAACGTTAAACAGAATCAACTTGTCTTCTTGGCGGTGACATCAGCCGCCCTTCTTTCCTGGGACTGATCTTGGTTAGATGTGCTTTGCTTCGGGCAACTTGACCGGAGGTGGACTTTTTCTCGGCAAGTGTAACCTCTAGGACTGTATTTTAGCACGATTACAAAGCCACACAAAAAAAAAAACATTCTGGCCTGGAGGTCGCACTATGTGTACTATATGTCTTTGGGGTCGCTGAATCCGAATCTAGGGTCAGTTTTATTCCAGCACATCTGGGTTCGGCTATAACCTCAACATATACCCTCAAATTTGCTAAATTTGGTTAAACTGCTAAGCGTATGGCTCTAAAACCTTATAATCCTCTATTACAGTAGCTCGATGACCTCTTGCTTAAATAACTACATAACCCATACTCCCATAACCCCCGTCCCATCGAGTTACTGTATTATGGGATTATGAGGTTTTAGAGCCATAGGGTTAGCAGTTCAACCAAATATAGCAAATTCGAGGGTATATTTTGAGGTTATGGCCGAACCCAGACGTGCTGGAATGGAAATGACACCGGATTCAGATTCAGCGACCCCAAAAACACATAGTACACATTTTCAGGCCCCCACGTCAGAAACTTCGTTATTGGGTTTAAGGGTTATGTTGGTAAGGGGTTATAACGTTATGTAGTTATGGGACTATGGGTTATGTAGTTATTTAACATCATCACATCCCCCTACCGTCACCAAACTGTCGAAATTGCGCCGGTGGGATGTTAAGCGAGGTCGAATCTGTCCTTTTTGGCGAGTTTAAGCCATTGGTGGAAGCTTCGACCCCTGACTCCAAAAAACGTGTTCCAGGTGCTTGTCACCGTATCTGGCTTCTAACGCCACAACGAGCTGCTCGTATGTCAAATTTTTGCCGAGAGTCTCTTTCTCTTATACAGTTAAGGCCTGGTCGCGAAGAGTCAAAGTAAGTGTAGTCCTAGCTTGGCCTGTTGTTCACCCATTTGCTTCCATGACAGCTTCAAATTGAATATTGTGTGCTGATCAGGAAGAGGTTCCATCGAAAGGTGGCACTTAAAACCCACGCACGGAAGGTGCAGTAACTACCGAAACCGCAATCTCGTCTCCAGCTTTCAGAATTCCTACCGCTTTTCTTATATTAGCGATCTGGATTTCAGCCTCGAAGATACGATTCTCATGTAGCTAAATAATCTCCTTCATGGCTTTAATGTCATTGCCAAATGTCGTGTGTAGGTCTTTCAAGAGGAGAATATACTCCTCCTTATCACGCTGAAGCTGTTCTTGCAGTCCATGGGTCTGTTCTTCTTGTCGGCGAGCCTGGTCCACTTTGTCCTGCTGCAGCTGTTTCTGTGGACGGTGGGCTTGTTCTTCTGATCGGTGGGCTTGTTCCTCTTTGTCGTGCTGCAGCTGTTCCTGTAGTTGCCGGGTCTGTTCTTCCTGTCGGCGGGCATATTCCTCTTTGTCCTGCTGCAGCTGTTCCTGTGGATGGCAGGCCTGTTCTTCCTGTCGGCGGGCATGTTCCTCTTTGTCCTACGCGCCTGCTCTTGCAGCATCGCAATTACAGCAGAAAGATCCATGGCTGGTGATGCTACAGAAACACCAGATACCTCTGAAACTTCTCCTTTTTAGCTTCGTTCGTAAATCCTCAAAAGCTTTACGAGGGTGTTTTCTTTTGGTTTTAGTTCCAATTGAAGATGTTGATGTAGATGGCTCTGGTTCATAAACTGATGATGTTTCTTGCACTTGGCTTAATATACAGCTAGGCCAGTTGATATTTGTTTGGAGATAACTTTCATATTTCTTTCGGAATATGTCCGCTTTCCGACTTGCTGAATGCCAACGTTTCTCGACTGCTCTAGCAAATTCTCTGCAAAATTCCCGAAATCTCACACGATCTTCTTCGGATAAAATGAAGTCCAGTCGTGATGACACTGATGAATACTCTACATGATGACGAGATGGGTAGCAAGAGGCGCAGCTCTGGCGGCGGGAGCGGCCGTGGCCTTAGCGGGCTTTGCGAGGGGCGGAGTGGGGGCGGCTGGGGCGCGAAGACGCTGGTCCGTTAGCGCAGGGACCCCAGCGCGGGTGGGTTTGGGTGGAAGGCAGGGATGGCCTTCCCAAGGCAGGGAAGGCCTGCATATGGGTCAGATGATTCCAGGGGCTAGGTCTCTGGGGACTCAGCCTCTCTGGAAGCTTAGAGGAGGGGGCTTCCCTTAGCTGGCGAGCATCGGCGCGCTTCGCCAGTTTCGGGGAGGAGGATTCTGGGGCTTTCGGGTAGCCCCGGTAGTTGGCAGGGTGGCCGGTCTCTCCACAGAGAACACAGCTAGGTAGCTCTGTGCAGAGGGCTCGATCCTTGGGACGGGAGCAATCCGCTGTTCCGTGGTCGCCCAAGCACTTCACGCACTTCTCAATGCGGATGCCTGTGAGGCTACAGATAGCCTTCAAACAGAAGATCGGGTGGTGACCCTGGTGCGAGGGCACACTGCGAGCGCCATGTCGAATGCCTGGCCCGGTGCATTCTGTGGACCTCATCTACAGGCACGTTTTGTGCCTCGAGGTTGGCATTGATGTCCTCAGTGGAGATCTCGCAGGGCATCCTCCGGATCACCACCCTAGTTTGACGCTCCTCAGGCAGGGCGTACGTGTGGTAAGACACGTTACGTGCACTGAGGAGTTTGGTGAGGTCACGAAAGTCTCGTGACGTCGCAGTCTGGACTTTAATGCCCTGCTGGGTCAAGCGGGCATTAGTGAAATTGACCCTCTGGTCAACAGACCATTTCGAGATCTCTGTCCACTTCGCTTTATCCTGTATGAATACAGGAGGCGGGGGAGGGATCTTTTTGGCGGTCTTTTTGACCGGAGGGTGGGGGCAATGGCGCGGGGGGCGGCAACCTTTGCGGAGGTTAACGCTATCAGGGTGGGGATGGCGGCGGCGGGAGCCTGCGGGGTGAGGATGGCCGCGGCGGGAGCCTGCGGGGTAGGGGCACGCGAGGGAGGGGATGAGTCCTCGACCGCTATGATTTTAGCGTTTGGTGCGGCGCTACACTTTGACTTTTTGCGCTTGTTCCCTTTGCCATGGAAAACAAGCGTGTAATTTCCTGTCTGACGAGGGAGAGGCGTTCGAGTCTGCTGCTCGATTTTCCTCCTCGGCAGAGGAGATCTCTTCGGTGTCCATGGATAAGGACACCTGAGAGCTGGGCACGGGGGGAGACTAGTGCATCGCTAAATGTAGCGACGCTAGTCTCGAGGGTCAATCTGGCTGCGGCGGCGGCGGCCTGCACTTTGGCAGCCTGTGCGCGCTTCGAGAGTTTGGTAAAAACCTCGATGAACTCGGGATCCTCCAGGGAGGCCGCGCAGAGGAAGAAGTATCCTTCTCGCTCTGTTTGGCTCCATGCGGAGAACTTCGAGCCCAACATGGTTGGGGGGAAAAAACCCTACTCGCTCATCGGAGCGCCTGTCATTGGTCCTAACGCCTAACAGCCCTAATGCCCGGGTGGGTATACGGGGGTGTGTAGCACTCCCTGTCGAGTATAGACAGGGAGGTGTGACCCACTACGTGAGCCCTAAGCTTGTGTGCCGTCGCCAATCTTATTGTGCGACGGTGCCCTAACCGCGCGGATGGGTAAAGAGATACCCTGACCAGTCTAATGCGGGGGGTATAGAGATACCCGCGGCACTAGTACGCGGCTGTGAAAGGAAAACTGTCACCAGGACTGACAAGGGGCCACCCCCAAGGCCAGCGATCTGGGACCCATCCACACTGACGCCTAGCCCTGAAGGGGATAGGCGGGTGCGTTGGGTCAACACCCACTCGGCTTCGTTGACACCGTGAGGTTTCAACCGAGGACCACGAAACTGTGAATTTACCCAGAAGGGGCCAGTACGTTTTTGAGAGTTCCAATAAAAGAAACAGAATTGTCTTGAAAAAGACAGTTTTTGCAACAATTCACGATTGAAATAAATTTCGAACGCCAATTGGGTAGTCGGAGCGACTACGATACGGAGCGTTGCGCAGCAGACACAACACTGAATGGACACACACAGCGGCGGAGTGGTGGGGGCACGAGCGCAGCGGAGCGGCGAGCGCGACAACAACACGTCCGTTCGCGGCGGAGGTCGAGCGTAGAGTGTAAAGCCGTGTCAGGCCTCTTCTAAAGTTGTAGAAAATTATTGCACGAACATTTTCCTTAGAAACATTAATTTTCGTACGTAACCTGACAGATTCCAATCAACGCTGTGACTAAACAATAGCATTAATCCTAATACTTTCAACTGTTTTGAAATTCAAAATTTAAACACATTCGAATATAGAAGAGTTCCAAATTCAAAATTGCCGGGAAATATGGAAACGACAGAACTTAAAAGGCATGCCTAGTACAATGTGTTATTCACACGTCATAAATGCCGACGACTTTTCTGGCTAGACTTAAAACTTTTCTCATCGCAAAATATTGCGTGTGAAAAATCAGAATCTCGAAACACCTTCGAATATAGAACAGTTCCAAATTCAAAATTGCCGGGAAATATGGAAACGACAGAACTTAAAAGGCATGCCTAGTACAAAGTGTTATTCATACGTCATAAATGCCGACGACTTTTCTGGCTAGACTTAAAACTTTTCTCATCGGAAAATATTGCGTGTGAAAAATCAGAATCTCGAATCTTGCGCGGACGTACTCTGTCGTTCTTCTGGGATGGATTCAGAGCTATTTTGCGAGCGGGCTTTCGGTTGTGTATGTCCGCTCGATGTAGTGCACGCCGTACTGTTATCGTGTTACAGTGAAATTCTTCGGCAAACAGTCTGGTGAGCGTGAATGGTTCCTCTTTGTACACCTCTACCATTTTTTCCACACGCTTGGGTTGATAATACTCGGAGTAATGGCTGGAGGACGGCTAAGCCTATGCCCTTCGATAACGTACCGCTGGAGCCAACGACGGACGGACGTAGGTCTCTGTAAAAGTAAATTTACTTAGCATTTTAAAAAATTCTTTGTTAAAAGGACACAAAATAAGTCATTCGCTTTTTACACAAATAGTTAAAATAATGTCTACCTAGAAAAAAAAAAAAAAAAAAAAAGGCTGTACTAGATAAGAGACTTGTGTGATGAACTGGAGCTAAAAAATTAATCCTATTTTGTTAAATTTTATACATATTTAGCTCATCCTCAGCAATTTGAAAAATCTTTAGTCTTTCTTCTCGCAGAAACAAGATTCCATGCCTCTGTTGTGTGGTCAGACGATACGAAGACATGATTCACAAATTTTAAGTAAACATGTTAGTTCTTGTAAGCTGCAAATTAACAACTGAACCTGAAAAATTAGTCGGAAACAAAATGTTAAGTACTGAAACTTACTCGTTTTTTTTTCATTCCATTCCTATTGGTCGAAAACTTTTCAATAAAAATTTCTCAATGAGCCGTTTATAAGTCATACTATAATGCTATATTAATACAATTTTGGAGTATGCGTTTGGTCTTCCGAAACCTTGAGACATAAAAGTCACCACTTTCGAGATTACCGATCGGATGTCTATGAAAGCGGAAATCCAGCCCACAGTAAATCGGGGCGCTATACTCGATAGGATGACGAGTACTGACTTCTTAAGCACCCACCGCGGACCACACGGGGCCTGTCAACCGGCGCGGTCGAGGTCTGGGCGGAGACATCAAACCGGATATACCGGTGGTCGGAAAACGTATCCACTCCCTGCATTACGCGCCAGTCAATGACCTGCGGCGACAGAGTGGGACTGGCGAACGAAATGTCCACCACTGATTCGTCCCGCATCCGTACGCACGTAGGGACAGAACCCCGGTTAAGGACGACTAGGCCTGTCTCCAGAACCCAGTCCTCCACCATCCTGCCCCGTGTGTCCGTATACCGGCAAATTTTTGGCGTTGAAGTCCGCGAGTACGAGCACGGGGAGGGGACGGAACCCGACGACGACAACTCTCAACTCCGCAAAGGAGTTGTGGAACTCGGCGAGAGTTCGGCTCGGGGAGAAGTATACTCCTATCACGACAATCTCCCCGAACCGTGCTGCTACGCAACCCCGTCCCCTCTTGACAGCCTCGAGGGTCGGTGTTCCGGCGGCGGCCGACGAAATGAGGGTCACTGAGCCGCTCAGGTCCTCCACCCAGTCATCCCAGGGCGGGACAAGGTACGGCTCAGCGACCACGGTGATGTTAATCGACCACTGCGCCATGCTCTGGAGCAAAAGATCCTGAGCAAAGGCGCAGTGGTTGATGTTCGCCTGGAGGAGGCGGAATGGAGCAGCCATTACTGACAGTCAATTTCAGCCCGCTCCCGGGCCCCCTGTGAGGACCCTGCTGTGGCGGTACTGGCAACAACAGATGTTGTCGCGCCGGCAGCGGCAGCAGCGGTGATGGCAGTGGCGGAAGACTTGTCTCTGCCCCTGGACTTGACGGGTGGAGTGCAGGCCTTACCCCCGGCCCAGTGATCGGCCGGCTTGCCAGCCGCCGCACATGCATAACAGTGCGGCATGGCATTGCATGAGCCGGCATTGTGACTGGGCTCACCGCAGCGGAAGCAGTGACCGCTGCGATCCACCTCTGAGGTACACTTCACTCCCACATGGTTGCCCATCTGGCAGCGGAAGCACCTCAGAGGTCTGGGTTCCAGCAGTTTGACCTGCGCCGAAACCCAGCTCACCAGGAGCCTTCGGCCCTCCCCGGTGATTTTCTGGGCCGCCGACACGGGGCAGCTCACCGTAACGGCCAGCATCCCCGTGTTGTCAGGACGGATGGTGCATGCCCTCACCTGCTCGGCAGGGCATTCCCCCGTCCTGACGATGATGACCACCACCTCTGCCTCCGTCGCGCAGTCTTCCAGGCCCATGATGCGCAAGTCAGCGCACTTGGTGGGCCTGGACACTCGGCACTCTTCCGCGTCTAAAGACGCCCTGAGCCTTTCAGCCAGAGCGTCAGCGGTTGGGCCACTGTCCGCGCCCGAGATCTCCAGCATCCGGGCTCCGGTCATAGTGACCCTTAACCGGAGACCGTTGGAGATGCTGAGCTCCTGGAGGTTCACCGCTGTCATTGCTTTGGCGAGCACGTTACAGTAGGTCACGCCCTTCTTCTCCGCTTCCGGCTGTAGCGTTATAACTATAGCTGTGGGCTTCGGGGCGCGGAGCTTAGCCGATCTCGTTGCTTCTTGCGCTGCTGCTGCCTTGCCTTCTTTTTGGCCGCCCTTGCGGCCTTGCCCGCCTTCTTCTTCTCCCCGACCAATTGCCATTCGGCGTTGGCAGGGGGAGATTTAGAAAGACGGGGCTGCGGAGGTGGCCCTTTCGCCACCTGCGCTGGGGCCCCAGCTGGTGCCTGCGCTGGGGTCCTCGCAGGTGCCTACGCTGGGGTCCTCGCAGGTGCCTGCGCTGGGGCCCTCACCGGTGCCTGCTTGGGGCGGCCTTTTGTGTGCCCCGGACCTTTGGCCGGGACAACCGGGACGGCTGAAAACGAGGCCACCTTTGGTTGGCCCGAAGCTGGCCGGCTTGCCGCTAGCGGGGGGCGCAGGACAACGGCCTTCACAGTAAAAAACCTACTCTGGAAGGCAGCGAGCTCTTGCCGCACCAGGGTCGACACCTGGTCCTCGGCAGGCAGGGGCCCGCCCTGCCCATGCCGTGCTTCCCCCTGCGATGCCACCTGGGGGCCGGCTCCTCGGAGCCCGGCCAAGTCCGATCGGAGCTCCGTATTCTCCTGTCGGAGGAGCTCCATGGCGGCAGTCACGCGGGTGACCTCCGCCCGCAATTCTGCCACCCTATCCACCGGAGGGCCAGAGCGAATGACCTTCGCTGCCGCCACAATGGTTTTCGTGGCTGTGAATGTGGCCTTGTCTTTCGAGGTCTGGAACCTCTTTAAGGTCGCCGCCTTGATGGCCGCAGCCACAACCTCCGCGAACCTGCCCATTTCCTCCGAGCCACTGACAGCGTCCGACTCGCCACCGGAGGACTGAGAGGGCCCTACTACTGGTCCCTCCAGAGGGGTACCCCTCCGTGGCGAGCCGTTCCCTTTTTTGGGTCAGCTCAGCTGAGCCTGCGTGGCTCGGCTCGCCAGCCTCCTTGGTAGGGAGCCCTCTGCCAGTGCCCCTCTCCTGGAGCCCACGCCTTTATATATTCCGGTGGGCCGAGCTCAGCCCGCCGTCGGAGGAGGACTCCTATCCTGGCCCTGATTTAGGGCAATTCTGGGGGTTAGGGTTCCCTCCAGCAGCGCCCGCCACTTCTCGCTCCGGGCTCCTACGCGAGCCCTTCACGCTCGACGCGGCGTCGGACTCCGACCCCGCATCGCCCCCTTTCACTTTCTTAGATTTTTAAAAATCTTTCCATATTAGTTCCCACGCGACCTGTCGTTGCGAACTACACGATAGTTTCCATTTTTTGGGTCGCGATGATGGGGCTTTAAGAACGACTCTTGAATGAGTAAAATGTCTACGTGATAGTCGCGGAGGAACGTGGCGATCTCATCACGTTGGCCGTGAATGCCATTGGCATTAAAGAAGCCTAGCTTTAGGGAACGGGGTTTTAGTTTAGATAATATTCCTCGACTATCCATAATGGGGGCGTTGGGAGTTCATGACGTGAAGTGCTTGCGTGATCTCGGGATACGCAGCATAGATGGATTGGATGCGGAATAGGTTGCCGCCGGCGGCAACTAGTTCCTGGGCCATCTGTTGAGCACGCGGGGAAAGGAACGTGCTATAGGTGTTATAGGTCCCGGCGATGACGTTGAACGCATCAAGGGGAGCCTGACCTTTCCTAGGGACTGATCCTGCCATAGGGGCAGGGGGGGGGGCGCGGCGCGGGCGGCGGTGGAGGGTGAGGTCGCGGGAAAACCGGGGGGCGTAGGAGGCGCGGGGCACGGGTACGCAGGTCCATTAAGGGGGGATGGGAGCGGGCTTAGGCCTGGAAGAGGCCAGAGGGGGAAAAGCCTGGTGGGAACTCATTAGAGACCATGGGCTTGGACGTTGGGGGCTCAATCTCACGGGGAGTTTGGCCGATGGGGATTCCCTAGTCTGGCGGGCGTTCGACGCCCGCCAGACTAGGGAATACTAGGGACGCTGCGCTAATTTAGGGGAAGAGGATTTTGGGGCTTTCAGGCAGCCCCGGTAGTTTGCCGAGTGACCGGACTCTTTGCAGAGCACACAACTAGGTGGCTCGGTGCAGAGGGTGCGGTCTTTGGGCCGGGAACAATTGGCTGTGCCGTGATCTCCCAGGTACTTGACGCACCTGGGAGTGGTACAGCAGTTGTATGCCGAGTGCCCGTAGAATTGGCATCGGTGGCACTGGCCAATGATGCCCGACTTACGGGGCTTCGCAATTACTATGCCTGAGAGGTTCGAGAGAGAGAGACACGAGCTCATTTAATAAATACTTATTGTGTAAATACTACATTACGTCAAGCTCCTCAACTTCTGAGCTGAACTGTATGATTACTGATAAATGCACGATTAGAAAGGTCCACTTAATCTGTGGTTCTTTCCTTGAAAGACCATTTCAGACACCAATCCACATGGTCTTCCCATGATCTTACCATGATTGTTTGGACTTTAAAAGCGAATGTGACCTCTGAGTTGGTTTCGGGCTTTCTTCTCAGAGTAGTCGGAAAACACGACCACAAATGAAACAAATAAAAGAGTTCGAGTTTGAAAACGCCAACCTCATATAGTTTTTTTGAAAATATGATTGACGTGTTAAAGTGTTTGTACAACAAACCTACTTGCAGAAATAAAATCATTTAATAAAATTATATCGATTATATCGATTTTAGGATAAATCTACTTGTTTTACGTTAATATTTGTAACTAGTTTATATATAACCTTGGGTTTTATGCCTCTGCAGAGGTTCAGCGTACAGTGTAAAAAACTACATATTAGTGGCTGTGTTTAGCCTATAGTCTATTTTTAACGTTGGCATAACTATGCTTCGCTTACAAATGTAATGTCTATTTTGGTCGCATTACTGTGCTTTACAACATAAAATTGAGTAAAAAATAAAAAAACCTTCTTTCTACTTTATAGTTTGGTTTTCTATGAAAGCGGTTTTTTTTTAGTTTTTAAACTATTATTCTTTAGTGAACTTTATGTTTCACTTCTGTCTGTGATTGAAAAACTGACCGAATAATTAAGAAATCATCAGTACATTTTCATTTAACAAAGACTGATTGTCCCTGTTGTAACTAGTGATTATAAGTACCTAATTGTTACGACTCGAAATCTGACGAGTAGTTCCTTTTATTTGTCAATCTTTGTAATGATAACAATATTTGAATTAAAGTCTTTGAACTGTTGAATATTTGTTCTGGTTTGATGTTAAAATAAAATGTAGTTATTATTGAACATTGTCGTTTTATTTTGTAAATGTCTTGTAAACAAAATAAATGTCTTATTTCTTGTAAACAAACTTAGTTCTTGCACTATATAACATTCATTATCATCACCATTCTCCTGTCCTTATTCCAATTTATTTGTAGTCGGCGCAACATGTCTTTTTCTTCCACACTTCTCTATTAGTCGTCATCTCAGTAGTCACCGCCCTTCTATCCATATTGTTACGAGCTGGGGTTCGGGATAAATTAATAGAGACAAATTTACCAAAACACACAACACAGTTTAATTGAATAATATAATTCTTAGCTTTCACACTGAATAATTTTGATGTGCCCTGCTTTACCGAGGCTATGGATGCCTGGAAACTCGCTTGCCCGAGTTCAAATCTACCCAATAACCCACTTTCCCAAAGACGGTGGGATGAGCCGCTCTGCAGAGTTGTACAAGACAATTTACTGAACTCGTCTGCTACTACTGCGGAGCGTGCGCGCCTGCTGGCTGTGGTTAAATGGGAATCAGGTCTGTGGCTTCATGCGCTACCGTCGTCGAACATAGGCACTTTGCTCGACGACACTACTTTCCGCCTCGCTGCTTCTCTAAGACTAAGAGCTCCTTGTTGTTCTCCTCATCGCTGCCACTGTGGCGAAGTTGTCGACAGTCTAGGACACCACGGCCTGTCTTGTAGCCGAAGTGCGGGTCGCTTAGCGCGGCACGCGAACATTAACGACATCATCCGACGAGCTCTTGTCACCGTCGGCGTTCCAGCTGTATTAGAACCCAATGGCTTGGCACGCGACGATGGCAAGAGACCGGACGGTATGTCTTTGTTTCCTTGGAAGGTGGGAAGGCCTTTAGTGTGGGATGCAACGTGTGTCGATACTCTTGCGCCATCCCATCTTCCTAGCTCGGCTTGCTGCGCTGGCGCTGCCGCTGCGGCTGCGGAAAACCTCAAGCAGCGAAAGTATAGCAACCTTATTGGTAATTATATTTTCGAGCCGTTTGGGGTTGAAACCCTCGGGCCGTGGGGTCAGAGTGCTCATGGCCTCTTTAAAGAAATATCTAAACGGCTTGTTGACACTTCTGGTTTTTATTTTGGCCAACGGCTAAGCATTGCTATACAGCGTGGTAATGCCGCCAGTCTCTTGGGTACGTTACCGGTCGACAGCGATGAGGATAAATTTTTCGATGCTTTATTTTAGTTTGTGTATATATAGTTTTGGTTAAGTTAATATATTGTATTATGTTGTTATTTATATTAATAAACAAAACCTAGTTTAATTGAATAAACACAAATATTGAGGCCACAAGAAACGTCACTTGGAATCACTTGTCTCGCTTGTACTGTATCACTCGAATCGTATTCGCTCGCTTCCGAAATCGAACTGCCCGTCGGTTTTTTTTTTTCGTCTGGCATCTCGTAGTTAATCCTGAAAAGATTGTTACTACTTAAACGGATTGTAGCCCGGCGAGTTCTAAAAAGTTACCTTTTTAGGCCTCCAGCCGGGGCTTATTATACTTAAAAAGCTCTAAAGGTTACCCCGAGGGGGGTACGAACCTCGGATTAGGCAATCACTGGTAGGGGGGCAGCAAGGGACTGGCTGGATCTGGGTTAAATTATTTATGGACTAATTTAAAGCTAACGGCGCAGCATCGCGGGCTGGCTCTTGCAAGGGTCGGGAGGGACTATTAAGTCGGGGTCGCGAGGTCGGTACGGTTTGTGTCTGTGTGTTTTTCTAGCTGTACTGGTCTCTTTTCGACTCTCCTGGAGGAGAGTAGTGGGATCGTCAGGATCGGATAGAACGTGCCGCGAACGGCGGACTTTACTGATACGGGAGGGGGTGTAAGTAGCTGCCGCCACAACCAGAGGGTTGCGGTGGGCTACGGCCCTATCGAAGAAACGCTTCGGAGCGCGTTTCATGTACTGATTGATAGTCGGGAGTTTCATATCTAAGTGAAGATTGATATTCCGAACAAACCAAGGCGCGCCTGTGGCTTGACGGAAAAAACGGTTCTGGAGGTTCTGCATCCTATGGATGAAATGGGGCTTAGCATGTGCAAAGACTGGGCTTGCATATGTCATGATGGGCCTGATACAAGCGGTGTAAAGCCGCTTCTTACACAGAAGAGACGTTTTACTCCGCTTGTTCAGGACGCAATGGAGCCTACCGAGAGCGAAAGCGGCCCGCGAGCGGGCCTGCTTTATGTGCTCAGAAAAGGTGAGGTGTTCGTCGAGGATGACACCTAGATATTTGGCTTGCTTCGCCCAAGGGATCTGCTTGCCGAACATTGAGATGGGTCGGAGAGGGGGGTGGTTACGTCGCGGTCGGGTGTAAAAGACCGCCTGACTTTTATCGGGATTGACTTCGACTTGCCACTTCCTGAACCATTCGCCGAGCACTGCCCTCGGCCCGACAATCCGCTATTTATATCCCAAGCAGAACATTCGCGAACATTCGACATTGTGCCAAGTTCACAAGTAGTGTAGAAGCTTCCAGCAACTTCCAATAAACAACTTTTTACTGTTAAATCCCACTATTCGACAATAGATGATGGTAGCGTCTACGTACAATTTCCTGTAGTACTAGCTACTTGATAACAGATGGCGTTAACGTGTCATTTCTAGTAGTTTCCAACACTGCCCCGTCCTTAGATGGAATTAGCGTGATGTTTCTAGACTTTTCGATTTACGTCACACTGCCCCTTCCTGAGATGGAGTTAGCGTTATGTTTCTAGACTTTACGAACTACGTAACAATATCATAATTCACACAGTCTATCCATCGTTTCTTTGGTCTCCCTACTCTTATAGCCATCGACATTTATATTCGATACTTTCCTCACGACATTTTCCGCATAACATTCATCATAATCATCATCATCATTTCAGCCGAAAGACGCCCACTGCTGGACATAGGCCTAGGTTCGAATTGAATAAATATTTTAGTGTTTAATAGCCCATTTATCGAGTAAGAGCTCGTTCACATTAGGTCGGCCCGACAGTTTTATCGGGCCAGTAAACGTGTCGGAATCATATTGGCATATGTATTTCAATAGCGCCGTTCACATTAGGGCGACCCGATAAAACTACCGGAGCCGACACTTTTACCGGACGTTCAGCCACGATTTCTATCGGATCGGGCATAATATTGGCTGGCGTACTAGCAAGTATAAGCGCCACATTAGGTCGGATCGGCAGCTTCTAGTGTGAACAGCAACACCCGACAGCCGGTAAACGGTAAAACTGCCGGGCCGACCTAATGTGAACTAAGACTAAGGCTAAAGGCTATATAACGTCACGCTACGATCAATAGGAGCGTAGCATCAATGAACAATGTTGTGAAAACGAGGAAAAGTTATTTCTTTTGAGAGCTTCGGTTGCGTGCCCTGGGTAAACGGTTAAAGTAACACAACAATAATGTATGACGGAATTATTTATCTTATACAGTTCTAAAAAAAGTCCAGCATAGCATACATCTATCTTTTAAGGTAGGCTCACTATATCGTTTTAACAGAACTCAAATATGTAAATATGATAAATCTGAAGAGTTTCTTCGATGAACGTGCTGATCTCAGGAACTACGTTTAGTGTTGGATAGCCCATTTATCGAGGAAGGCCATAGACGAAATAACATCGCGGTAGGAGCCTTAGAAACCGAACGAAAAGAAAAAAGTTAAGAATACGAAAACCTCGTACGGGTAGGCGATTCGATGCGACGACGGGGATGGTCGGGGGAGCAAGAAATGTAACGCGGACGAAGTCGCGGGCTAGTTTATAATAAAATACCTGATAACATAAAAAAATTGCCCTTGATTGTCAACTCACTATTAATGGATTTTTTTTATCATACTGTAGAAGATTTTATGAATGATAATAATTTTTAATATATTTCTTAAGCTATAAACACTTATATGTATTTAAAGTAATTTTAAAGACTGTTTTCAGGTTTTTAAGGCTGTTTCTTTCTTTTCTAAGTTCTGTTTAATTTTACATATTATAAAGTTATTTAAAATAGTTTCTTTTCTCATAAAAGAGTTTAATTTTGTTTTTCTTCTTATGTTAGTAGTTTAATTGTTATTTTGTTTTATTTCAATATTTGTACGCCTTCACGGCAAAACATAGCGCACATAATATGATAACCTAAGATCTTTATGTTCTTTGTATTTTTTTTAATGTTTTTATATGTTGTACTATATGGACCTAAGTTATCTGAATTAAATGAATTTTATTTTATTATTTATTTATGTAAATACCTATGTTTCGCAAATAAACATTCTGATTCTGTACCGGTAGAATCCATGCGTTCGAAGACGCGTTCAGAAGCTGTACTATAAGGAAAACATTTAATTAGACATAAAATATGCGTGGTTTTGTTATTTATGTATAAGTAGGTACAACTGTGTATAGGAAAATAGTAGTTGTGACGTTGTTTCCATTCCGATGAGTCGCCTTGATATCATTGTTGCAAAAAACCCACTCTAGGCGGGTGGGTCGCGCAAAGATCTTGCATAAAAAGGTTATTAATTTAGTGAAATGAGTGCCACATAAGTGAGTGTTATCAAAATGTTTGTGTACAGTATAGTTTTAATTGCTTTTGGTAAGTTTTTCGTTTTTTTTTTGTGCATTTGTACGATTAGATCTTTTAAAATACGCAACGGATTTTAATGCGAGTTTCATCAATAGACAGAGTGATTCAAGAGGGAGGCTTATGTGCAAAATACGCGGGCGAAACCGCGGGCAAAATGTAGTTAAAAATTTAAAGCATATAGCATAATTATCATTTTGTACTGACCCACAGCCGGGCAAAGTTGGCTCACATAACTTCCCACTGTCTCTTATGTGTTGGTTTTTCCGACCAATATCCCCTAAAATATATTTTTTGTGGAATAAACAATTTGTACTCCTAAGACAACTTAAAGGTTATCTAGTTAAACTGCTCTTGTCTAAACATAAATGTCAATGCGCTGTATTTATACTAGAAATAAAAAAATACGGGTGATTGGAAAACCGGCTTATCGTAAAACATTATTTGTTTTTTTTTTTGGAATGACATCTCGCAGGGTCAACCTGAGGTTGTCGGCTGCTTAACCGGACTTGCCTGTGGCTACCTTAATAAATTAAGACCTCCAGACATGGCTTCAAAACTTAAAACTGGAGCGACTACTCGCTAAAGGCAGTTGTGTTGTTTTAAGTCGCATCATAAATTACAAACTAAACTAACTTGGATTGATTAGAAATTGTGCTTCTTGCTAGAGTCGCCACCTAACCAAAGAAGAAGAAGAGATTTGTGGTGGATACAACTTTTATATGGTGCCTAAAGGTCTTGAAGTTGAGCGATCAGTGTTAGCGCGTTTACGAGCGGTCTGTATTGTTTACAATTAAACTTTTTAACGAAAAATTAAACCGCCGAAAAAACTGTAAAGCAAAAAATAATTAACCGCAAGCAAAAATTTTTTTTTAAGTTTTTATTTTATAATTTTTGTGGCTTGAATGTACTAGGTAATAATAGTTGGCAATGTATACCCTATCCAAAGAAAAAGAATTATCAAAATCGGACTACTCTGTATAAAGTTATGCGTGGTTATACATTTCCAATCAGTGAGTGAACAATCAATCATCCCCTGTTTTCCGACCCTTAGGGTTCGATTTTGTTTTCAAAATTTATAAGGGATCACTTTCGGAGCATACTCTTTCCAATAAAATTATCACAATCGGACTACTAAGTAAAAAGTTATGCGTGGTCACACATAGAAAAAAAAAAAATATACGCGTCGACTTGAGAACCTCTTTTTAGGGTTCCGTTGCCAAATGGCAAAAAACGGAACCCTTATAGATTCGTCATGTCTGTCTGTCTGTCTGTCTGTCCGTCCGTATGTCACAGCCATTTTATTCCGAAACTATAAGAGCTATGCTGTTGAAACTTGGTAAGTAGGTGTATTCTGTGAACCGCATTAAGATTTTCACACTAAAATAGAAAAAAAAACAATAAATTTTGGGGTTCCCCATACATAGAACTGAAACTCAAAAATGTTTTTTTTTCATCAAACCCATATGTGTGGGGTATCTATGAATAGGTCTTCAAAAATGGTAATGAGGTTTCTATTATCATTTTTTTCTAAACTGAATAGTTTGCGCGAGAGACACTTCCAAAGTGGTAAAATGTGTGTCCCCCCCCCCCGTAACTTCTAAAATAAGAGAATGACAAAACTAAAAAAAATATATGATGTACATTACCATAAAAACTACCAACGAAAATTGGTTTGAACGAGATCGAGTAAGTAGTTTTTTTTTTAAAACGTCATAAATCGTAAACCGCAATTTACCTTACATTCAATCAACTGAAATATAAAAATAAAAAAAAATATATATTTTTAAACCGAAAATACCTACAGGTTTGTACGGAACCCTCGGTGCGCGAGTCCGACTCGCACTTGGCCGGTTTTTTAGGGTTCCGTTGCCAAATGGCAAAAAACGGAACCCTTATAGATTCGTCATGTCTGTCCGTCCGTATGTCACAGCCATTTTATTCCGAAACTATAAGAGCTATGCTGTTGAAACTTGGTAAGTAGATGTATTCTGTGAACCGCATTAAGATTTTCACACTAAAATAGAAAAAAAACAATAAATTTTGGGGTCCCCCATACATAGAACTGAAACTCAAAAATGTTTTTTTTCATCAAACCCATACGTGTGGGGTATCTATGAATAGGTCTTCAAAAATGGTAATGAGGTTTCTAATATCATTTTTTTCTAAACTGAATAGTTTGCGCGAGAGACACTTCCAAAGTGGTAAAATGTGGGTCCCCCCCCCCTTAACTTCTAAAATAAGAGAATGATAAAACTAAAAAAAATATATGATGTACATTACCATGTAAACTACCACCGAAAATTGGTTTGAACGAGATCGAGTGAGTAGTTTTTTTTTTAAAAAACGTCATAAATCGTAAACCGCAATTTACCTTACATTCAATCAACTGAAATATAAAAATTAAAAAAAAAATATTTTTTTAAACCGAGAATACCTACAGGTTTGTACGGAACCCTCGGTGCGCGAGTCCGACTCGCACTTGGCCGGTTTTTTTTTTTTAAATGACAGCTTAAACAGCGCAAAACTTCGAAGACATATGACATCTAGCAACCCGCACTGGGCCCTGCGTGGTAGACTCCTCCCTTTCACCAAAAGGAGGTCTGTGTCCCAGTAGAAGGTACATTATGGGCTGATGATTATAATATACTAGCTTCTGCCCGCGACTTCGTCCGCGTCAAATTTTCGCTCCCCTTCCCGTCGCATTGAATTGCCTGCCAGTTTTCATCCATTTTTCGTTTGCCGCGCCGCTCCTTTTGAACGTAGCGTGATGTCATATAGCCTTTATTATAGCTTTCGTCAATAAATTAAGGCTACCCAACACAAATAGATTTTTTCGATTCCGACCAGTGGTTCCTGAGATTAGCGCGTTCAATCAATCAAACAAACAAACTCTTCAGCTTTATATTAATAAGTATAGATTCCCGTGGGATATATTCTAACGCAGAAAAGCAGAAGTCAAATTATACTGGAAATGCATTCATTTCGATCCAGCCCCCCCTTTGCTGCCTTTACGAGCGATGCCCTAAGCCGAGGTCCGTACCACACAAGGGGTGGCCTTAGAAGGTAGTCGCTCTAGTTTGAAGTATTTTAAGCCCTGGCTGGAGGCCTTAATTTATTATGGTAATCACAGGCAAATCCAATTAAGCAGCCGACAACCTCATAGGTTGACAGGCGAGAATTATCTCGCCTGTCAACCTATGAGGTTGTCGGTATATTTTTGTGTATTAACACAAAAATATACTGGAAATGCAAAGTCTTATGTTTCATCGTGTGTGTAGCCACTGCTGTGAAGACAATGACTACATTCTGATTGTGAAGTTTAATTCTTAATGTTTCAGTCATTTCTCCGGCCGCGAGTTCAGTCGTCAGGGATCTTGCTTCGATTTCGAATTGCAGGTAAAATTATTATGTTAATTACTGGTGAACATTTATACTTGTATAAGAGGGATAAGAGAACAGTGGTGTACCAGTGGTAACTACTCTGACGGAACGGAGTCAAACTGAACCCGGGGAGATACATGCCTTTTTGTTAATAATTTCATCACCACTGCTCTTAAAACGTCGAAGGAAAACTTAGTGAGGAAGCCAGTATGTGATAGCACTGAACATTCGAAGACATGTGACATTTACCAACCATGGTGGATTATGACCCACTCCCTCTCACCGAGAGGAGTGCCGTGTCCCAACAGTGGAAACATTATTATCGCAAACCTCATAGCTTTAAGAAAACCATTTTTGTCTACCTTGCCTTTTTTCCAGAAACCTGACAGAAGATACAGTTTCTCATGAGAGATACAAAAGACAGACACCATGTGGGTAAGTGCAAAATGTAATCTAAATACGTAATCTACGCTTTAAAGGTCTATCGACTATTCTATACAGGGTCAAAATAAATTAGTTGACAATAGTTCACCAACGTGTTGGGAATCAAAATTTAAAAACGAACTCTAAAATATACACATAAGGGGCCATTCATAAATTACGTCACACGAATTTCATGATTTTTGACCGCCCCTGTCCTTGTCACAGCTGGTCACATTTGTGAGATTCCCCCCTCCCTAGTGTGACGTCACATATTTTACAATTTTACATCAAAAAATAATTATTGAACTAACACAGCAGTTCCAAAATTAGTTTTATGTCAGTTTAAATGATTTTTGAATAAATAAACATCAAATCAAACTTTGCAAGAAATTTGAACCTTATATCTCTACTGATAGAGTTGCAAATGTTTTTGAGTTTTTCGTTAAAAATTCAAAGTTCGTGTTTTACTTAGCACTAAGATTAAAATAAGTTTTGAAATGTGACGTCACAAAATTTAGGACCCCTCCCACCTCCTTGTCACACAATGTCACACCTCGTCGACCCCTCCCTCCCCCTTAACGTGTGACGTAATTTATGGATGACCCTAACTTTCTTAATAACATTTCACTGATGAGATTCGATCTTGGAGAAAAGTTAAAAGAACTTTTTTCTCATATTTTATGATTGATGCAGACGTCACTCTTCTGGAAAAACTGGGGTTAAGAAACTAAAGAAAAAATGAAGATTATAATTATTTTCTATTGGAAAAGTAACAAATCACAAAAACTCTTGCCATTTCCAGAGTTTTTCATACAAGTTACACACACATACAAAAACCAGAACGGCACCTGCTTACATACTACTTTTGCATTTAACTGTCCCGTTGGTCTTGTGATTGTGGTCGCAAGCGCGAGTGCTGAGCGTCGATTCCCAGGTCGGGCAAAGTGTTGTTGGGTTTTCCCATCAGGAATATCTTAGTAACAGCCCGGAGTTTGGAATTTGGAGGCGTGATACCCCCGTGCCTCGTTGCGCACGTTAAGCCGTTGGTCCTGCACCTAGGGTTGCCAGGCGTCCGGATAAAGCCGGACACGATATGCACATAAGCGACGTAATCACCACAACGATCGCCGGTCGTCCTGCCACCCAAACAACACATAAATACACATTAACTGTGACTTTCCCACCATACTTTTCCTGGCTTAGGACAAATACCTACCTTAGGTTTTGCATGACGAGTCTTTAATGTAAATTTGATTCGAAATGGCTTTGGATTCTAAATGATTTGAAAACATTTTTTTTTTTTAATAAACCAAACCATTGGGTACGTACTTTTGGCGTATTTAAAAAGTTAATCACAATTTTATGTACAGTTCAACTAAAAATTAAATTAAATTTACACTGATTGAATAAAATATCAACACTTACCGACGTACATTAACCTCAACACGTGTTCATAATGGGTTCCCACCAACACTCCCGCCCACACGTTTACGGAAAAACGATGTTGAAAATTATTTTCCTGTATTCGGTGTTCATTAACCTGGCTCCAGTAATGTTCATTATGAACATTGTAAATCCCCGCCCTCGTAAACATTGCTTCGTCCGTAAACAAAATGGAAATGTTATCGAGGTTATTGATAAGCTACTGCGAAAATACCATCCGTGGTATGCGATCTTTATCATTTAGTTCTTGGACCGGCTGAAATGATAATATGGATGTTGACGATCGATGAGAAGAATTGTCCATAGTGTCCAGTGGGAAACATTGAAAATTGAACCGCCGGCGCCGGCACAGTGAACTGACCGTAGGTACGTAGTCTTTGTGTCGCCGCCAACATCGTTTCACGGTTTGGCCACAGATTACTAAATAGTTACTACGTAACAGATACTTCACTCAGTAGATAATTTTCAATATCTACCGCTATAATAGCCTACTCCGTCGTGTCAGCAACCGCTGCATGCTAAAATGTGCCTAAATGCTTCAAGCGTACAGTTGTGATTGCTTCGCACCGCGTGATCCCACAGCAATCGCAGGGCTGCCTCTTCGATAAAATTAAATTAACATAACTATTTGTGTCCATTTTATTGAGAACTGTGAATATGTTCGGTAGTTTAAAATTGTATCGTATAAAGATAAAATATGTTTTTAATAAACTGGTGCTGACTGTGCAAATACATCTAAAACATAATTATAGAGGTCAGAGTGTAGGTAAAATAAAAAAAAATCTTTAAAAGCTACATGTGTTTTATTTTTATATATTTCTTACCCTTTTTAAATTTTCAGTTATTAAATTTTAATGTAGAAAAAATCCTGAATCTAATAAAAAGTTTTATTAAATATTGTTTTGAGAAACAAGGGCAGGGAGAATCAAAATGTATGTCATTTAAAATTTCATAAAGAGTACTACCCGGCCATTGTTTCATATTTTTTTCAAAATTATTAATAAATATAGCTTCGAGTTCTCTTACATAACTATGAAACGCATCTGTTGGCACTTTTAACTTTCCGTAAAAAGACAATGTTTTATTGAATGCTTTAAAATGGATAAACAGTCTATTCGTAGATTCATTTAAATCAGGAATGTTCTGTAATTCAGCAACAAAGCCAGAACAGGTGCTTACTCTCGAATTTAATATCAATAGTTCGACATTGGTCAAACGTCAGTTGGTTGAGTTAAACGTCAGTGATTGGCTAGACTCAGTGAGTCCAGCATTAAAATTGAACAACATGTGTTCGCTTCGCTTGCGGAAACCGCACTGAATATGGTCCGCAAACGGCCCGAGACCGCTCGGCCGGGCGGTAGGTAATTATAGCGCGCAAGTACATGGAGTGACGGAGGCCTGGTTTGGCACAGGTTGGCCAGGGAACAATTCTGCGTACATCCTACGCGCCCCGTTCAGATTATTACCCACAATGGCGTAAAGCCGAACCATTTCGGTTCACTGTTCATATGTGTATGACACACTCAATTCACGCGCGAGAAATGAGCGACGCTAGGACGCGGCGTTACGTGCGATCGCTAGTGAGACTTACAGCTGACTGACTGGGGTCGCGACCCGTGCATCGGCGTCGTGCAACATGGCGTGGTTCCCGAAGTTTGTTGCCCTCGCGCATAGGGTGAAATGTTCTTGTGGAAAAATGAAGTTTTTTGTTTTTTTTTCATTGATTTTACGTTCTATTATCGAAACCAAATCACTGGTTTCAAGGATAACGGTGTTTACACTAACATCCTGTATAATATATCCCGCGCCGATGGCTAGTCTCCGTTGAAATGGGCCGCTATGGCCGACTTACGGTCTGGAAACCTATATTTTTGCCTCGTTTACATTCAGGTCATTCACGTTCGGTGGTTGCAAGTATTATGCACCTGGCCATAGTAATCAAATCAAATCAAAGTATTTTTATTTCACACTAGCTTCTGGCCGCGACTTCGTCCGTGTTAAATTTCTTGTTCCCCCGACCCTTCCCGTCGCGTCGAATCGCCTACCCGTCCGATTTTCCCCCTTTTTGTAACATTTATCATTACTGCTCCTCTCCTCTTGGTTGCAGCGTAATGTTATATAGCTTATAGTCTTTCTCGATAAATAGGCTGCCCATCATAAAAAGATTTTTTCATTTCGGACCAGTAGTTCCTGAGATTAGCGCGTTCAATCAATCAAACAAACTCTTCAGCTTTATAATATTGGTATAGATAGATAAACTAATATGGGCTCTTAAGAAACGCCAAAAGCTAGATGCACGGTTCCAAATAGTTGGAGAGTTTTATTTGAATTCCTATGGAGAAGAGCCGACAAGAAACTCTATGGTTACTCTTTTAAAAATAATTGGCTTTTACAATAGTTTTAAATTACAGTATTAATAGGTATGGGAGAACAGTGTAGGACTGTCAACAAGTACCAGTTCTGAAGAACATCTATACTAATATTATAAATCTGAAGAGTTTGTTTGTTTGTTTGTTTAATTGAACGCGCTAATCTCAGGAACTACTGGTCGGAATTGAAAATTCTTTTTGTGTTGGATAGCCCATTTATTGAGAAAGGCTATAGGTTATATAACATCACGCTACGTTCAAAAGGAGTGGCGCAGCAAACAAAAAATGGACGAAAACTGGCAGGCAATTCGATGCGACGGGAAGGGGAGCGAAAATTTGACGCGGGCAGAAGCTAGTCACCAATAAGGTCACTATATGTCCTGCTAGGGTGTCCCCTCCCGGCGTTACATATAATATTTCTGCGTATTCGTTTTCCAGATTATACCAGTGGCAGTGTTCAGACGGGACATGCATAGCCGTCGACGGAAAGTGCGACGGCAAGATAAACTGTCCTGACAGAAGCGATGAGACTCACGCACAGTGCAGGAATATGGAGTAAGCGATTTATAACCTTATTATGAGAACCAAAAGTCATTTATTACAATTAGGCTGAGAGTCAGCGATTTTTGAATATCAGAATTACATAAGACAGTCCCCAAAAACGTCCGTTCTTTACCACTCGAAAATTCACCCGCAGCACAGCTGTCTATTCTGTTAAAAGAACTAGATTCTATATTCTAGAAAGTAATTAACAGTACGAAATACAAAACATTACATATGTCAGCTAGCAGACGCCAATATTCCAACAAAATATGGAAAATTATACTCATAACTTTTCTCACGAGATTTTCTTCATTCCTCCGTATCACGTGACCGTACTTCCACTAATGCATTCATTTGTTATTCTATTAATTCGTGCAATACCACACAATTCGCCTTTGTTAAAACAGTATAAGTTTTTAACCAGTGCGCAAATTTTAACAACTTAAACGAGTTATAATAACCATGCAATTTTCATTTTGATATATCTTAGTACAAAAAAAATTAAGTTATCGTTAACGAAAGATGTTTATTTTGAAACTGTTTTTAATGGTAACTTGCGCGCGGCGCCCGGCGCGGCGGCGAAGGTAAACGACCGAGCGTAGCTACAAGTTCCTACCAGTTCGATCGGTCAAACTTCTAAGTTACTAGAAGTATCTACGCCGGCGCGCGGTTACTGACCTATTCCTATTGTCGATATCATATTACGAAATATGTAGGGTGTCCACAGTTTACTGATTTAAGGTCGGATAAAAATAAAAATAAATAATGAAAAAAAATTGAAATGTGTTATATTACTGATACTGAAACACCAAAAAAAAATTTGCGCACTGGTTAAAAAAAAATCCTGTATAGCCATGAACTAAGCGGTAAAAATTCGAAGATATAAGTGGCATCTACCATCTCGCACTGAGTCCACGTAGATTACGGCTCACTCCCTCACAGTCACACTAAGAGGCGTCCTATGTCCGAGTGATAAAACAGTATAGGCTTATTATGACTAAGGGGTATCCTGCTAGTAACTGGGTTGTGATAGGCAGTCGCTTTATATAAAATACTGGTCATCTGCATCCGGTTAGACTGGAAGCCGACCGACTACGATACTTCAAAATGATTTAATTCTAAAACATTTCTCCGGCAGATGTCATAACAACCTGTTCAGGTGCACGTATGGCGCATGCGTGGACGGCACGGCTGCTTGCAACAAAATCGTGGAATGTGCTGACGAGTCTGACGAACTACTGCCCAGGTGTCGCAATGACACTAGTCTTACCAAGTAAGTACATACAACTCTATAAGGTTAGATTGGAGCGTGGCCAAAATTACTAGAAAATCATAAATAATCTGACTCATTCGCGGCAACCTTCAGATCCGTGACATAGCCGACAAATTGCAGGAGCGTCCCTTTTTTTTGTGAGTAGGAAGTCTTCAAATGTCGGCTCCGGCTCTGGGTGGAGCGGAAGGGCGTGTCAGACTTTTACTGACTAAAACCCACCCGTGTTCCTTCAGTTGCCCATATGCCAAGGCCACGGTACCTCTTTCGAACTGATCTCGTGAACCTGGCAGGAGGAGCGTCCCTTACGTTGGTATGGGCACGTTTTACGGAAACCGGCAAGCTATGTGGGGAACAAATTCCTGGCAATGTCGCCTCCAACAGGCCCCGGCAGAAGACCCAAAAGTGCTGGCTTGACGTCGTAGCGGATGACATGCGTACCAATAGACTCACCATAAGGGATTCAGAAGACCGTCCAAAGTGGAGGGTTAATAGTAGAAAAGCTGACTCCGGGCTCCGAAATAATGCAACCGGGATCTTATCTTATCGCAGGACAACCAACACACCGTTATCTGATCCCAAACTAGGCAGAGCCTGTACTATGGCAACCAGACAACTGATAAAGATACTTACTTATATATTTCTAAATACATACATAATCTTTATCTTTACATATTATAAAATAAAGTCACTTCGCTGTCTGTCTGTCCCTATGTATGCTTATATCTTTAAAACTACGCAACATATTTTGATGCGGGTTATTTTAATAGATAGAATGATTCAACAGGAAGGTTTATATGTATATAAAATGAATAATATAGTAAAGAAACACTGATAATTTTAGAGGTATCTAATGTGATGTCATAAATAAACTCATTTTTTTGCACTTACATTGCAAACGCTGGCTGAACCCTACGAAATAGATCAAAATAATGTACTACAGTATTGTACAACTTACAAAGTTCTACAAAAAAATCTGCAATGGTATATGTCTATCTCTTAGGGATAACCCACAATAACCATTTTTTATTCTTTAGTTTTTATGAGAAATAATGGCTTATTTACGAAGCGATTTTAAGCAATACAGCATTAATTCTTATCCAATTAAATACATTAGATATGTTGTGCATTTCATGTAGATCAAAATTGCCTGTTACAGCATATCATTAAAATGAATATTTTAGAAGATATCAAAGATTATAATAAAATAGCTGCAGAGCGGCTAGCTGGCCGTTCCGCGTCCGGCCATCTCGCTTGGTAGCGGTCGGGTAGTGCAGGATTAGTAGGATTGTAATTCATATTATAGTATAGCATATCATGTGTGTTCGAAGTACTCAAAATAAAGCTAATTGTATTATTCCAAGTAAGAGACCGCGAAATATGGCTTAGATGTTTAGATTTTTGGATGGATTTAGATTTTTGGTTATCCTAGATACTTACCATATATAGCATACCATAGATATTTTATCCCGGTAGTAGTTTCCCGGGTGATATTTTCCGACAGCTATACGGGCAAAGCCACTGGCCAAAGTACTATTCTTATAACTATGTTTAATTTGGTGTCTGGTAAATAACTGAGTGTTTATTAACCCCCGACGCAAAAAGAGGGGTGTTATATAGGTAGAATAGAGCCTTAAGAAAAACCAGGAAGACTTACATTCAATTCAATCCAGCCCTATGTCGCAGTCTTCTTACTCTGAATACTATTAGTTTTACTTTAAGTAGGTACATCAAACACACAAGATATGTAAGGATCGTAGCAGGTGGCGTTCCGTAGTTTCTGCCTACCCCCATGGGAAAAAGGCTTAATTTTATGTATGTATAACATGGATTAATACATTCTTACCGCGGTAATACGTCCTCTTGCGATAATTTCCGACATCTACGCGGGTTAAGCCGCGGGCAAAAGCTAGTTATAGATAAATTACACCCAGACACAGAACAAATGATTGTGCTCATCACAGTAATGAAAAGTAGAAGCATATTAGAAGTTTTTTTTTGACGAATTCATATTGTTACAGTTAGTGGCGAAGTTTCTAGACAGTACCAGAAAGATCTGTCTTATTCCGCTATTCGGTAATAGGTGGCGGTGGCGTCTACGTATAATTGTTCGGGTAGTACCTACTATTTGATATTAGATGGCGTTAGCGTGTCGTTTACGATCTACGCAACTGTGGTGGAAAATCCCATCGGGCTCACAGCTCGTTATTTGTATTTTTTTTTTTTTAAACTAACCAATGTGTTCTCATCTAGTGGCAAGTTCCGCTGTGTGGATGGCAATGCCATTCCAGCGTCGGACCACTGCGACGGGGTCTCGAACTGTCCCGACGGGTCCGACGAGACGGTCCGAGCGTGCGCGGGTCTAACATGCCCCTCGCATCTGTTCCAGTGCGCTTACGGCGCCTGTGTCGACCAGCACGCTGATTGTAATGGGGTTAGTTTTCATAATTTTATTGATTCATTCCGGTCCAGTCCCTCCCTTGCTGCCCTGTTAGCGACGCCCTAAGCCGAGGTCCGTATCCCACAGGGCGTGCTCTTAACAAATAGTCGCTTAGTTTTATGTTTTAAGCCCTTGTTTAATTTATTCAGTTTTTACTTACACAACCGAGAACTTCATAGGTTAAACTGCGAGATTTCATTCTCAAAATAAAGAACCGCCCGTCCCTTGCTCGAGCTAGGCCGCGCCGCTGAGCCTGTAACTTTAAATTTGTCCCTAAATAATAATCATTCCGATCTAGCCTGTCCCTTACTGCCCTCTACTAGCGTCGCCCAAAGCCAAGGTAGGCCCTTAGCGTGTAGTCACTCTAGTTTTAAGTTTTTAAGCTCTTTAAGGTAGCTACAGGCAAGACCGGTTAATCAGCCGACAACAATCAATTTCGTCGGTCGGGTGTAAAAGATCGCCTGACTTTTGTCGGGATTGACTTCGATTCGCCACTTCCTGAACCATTCGGCGAGCTCGTCGACTGCGATTTGCAGGTCCAGCGCTTCGTCACTGTATCCCGAGAAGTAGATGGCAGTGTCGTCTGCGAACAGAGCTAACTGTGCCTTTCTACTTCTGGGGATATCGCTAGTGAACAGCGTTAAAATGAGGGGAGCTAATACAGAGCCTTGAGGGACTCCTGTACGGATCGGGTGAGGGCTTCTTTTGATTGTAGCGTGATCTTATATAGCCTATAGCCTTCCTCAATAAACAGGCTACCCAACACAAAAAAATTTTTCAATTCGTACCAGGAGTTCCTGAATTCCTGAAATTAGCGCGTTCAACCAAACAAACAAACAAACAAACTCAACAGCTTTATAACAGCTTTATAATTTACTAGCTTTTGCCAGCGGTTTCGCCCGCGTGGAGGTCGGAAAATATCCCGCGGGAACGTACTACCGGGATGAAATTAGCCTATGTGTTAATCTAGGTTATAAATTAACTGAGTTCCAAATTTCATCCAAATCCGTTCAGTAGTTTTTGCGTGAAAGAGTAACAAACATCCACACATCCATACATCCATACATACAAACTTTCGCATTTATAATATCAGTAGAATAATATTAGTATAGATGTTTGATTTCTAACTGACAATCAATTGTTATTTTTTTAAACCCCGACGCAAAAAGAGGGGTGTTATAAGTTTGACCGCTATGTGTGTCTGTCTTTGGCACCGTAGCTCTTAAACGGGTGAACCGATTTGGGTGCGGTTTCTTTTATTTAAAAATAGGCTTTCTAGCGGTGGTTCTTAGACATGTTTTATTTTAAAATCGATTCGGACATTTCGACATGACGATCGTTGATCAAAATATTACCTAAAACTTCTTATAGAACTTAAAGGGCCCATACGTAAATTTTATTACTTTTTCCAAATGATATTTCCATATGATATTTTCCCGTGGGTGACGTAAAAGGCGACCAAGGGACTTACTAGAGAATGGGCAGCAGCGTTCTCTACGCATTTTACCACCATACTGCGATCGCCAACACGCCTGCCAAGCATGACGGTTATGACAAAACTCTGCAAATTGGGGAAGCCCTATGTTCAGCAGTGGACGTGTTTCGGTTGAAATAGTGTAGCAAATCATTTAGCTGGCATATATAGCAAATCATTTAATTTAATGTTTTGTGTCGTCTCTTAATGTTTACTTGCATACCATTGTTTAGAATCAAGTTCTTCTAACTGGACAGACAGCTGTGCTGGTGGGGAGTTTGTTGCGCCACTTCTTCCCAGCTAAAGCACTAGGAAGTGGTGAAGGGCGGGCGTTTCGGGGGACTGTCTTATGTAATTTTGACGTTCAAAAAATGCTGATCCTCAGGCTAATTTGAATAAATGAGTTTTGATTTTGTAGGTTTACGTTTTAGAGGTATACGTTTTGGACTGGAGCATTCTTTTAAATTTAAAATTTTTCTTTTTCAGCATAAGGAGTGCGCTGATGGTTCTGACGAATCTGTTGAACTGTGCAACAAAATGCTGCCAGCCACTCCAGCCAACACTACACCGACGTAAGATACTGTATCCCTTGGTGTAAGAGAAGAATACTAAAGACAGAGCAGTGGTGGTGCAGTGGTAACAACCGCTACTTTCAAATTGTAGGTCGTGAGTTCGAATCCAAGGCAATTTACTTTGTATGAATTATTTCACCAACACTGCGCTCAAAAACGGTGATGGAAAACCTCGTGAGGAAATCGGCACGTCCAAGAACCAAAAATTCGACATGACATCTACTAACACGCACTGGGCACGCGTGGTGGATTACGGCCCACTCCCTCTCACCGAGAGGAGGCCTGTGTCCCAACAGTGGGAACATTACAGGCTGATAATGTAAGTCGAGTAAGGTAACGTCACTTGTCTTCGAATTTTTGGTTCTAAGACATGCCGATTTCCTCAAGATGTTTTCCTTCACCGTTTTGAGAGCAGTGGTGATGAAATATTTACAGCAAGTAAAGGGCCTACCTGGGTTCGAACCTATGACTCGTAAATAGCAACCGTGACCACTGGGCCACCACTGCTTCACACTGTTGACTTAGTCTATACTATTGTTACGAGCTGGGGTTCGAAACACACAAAACAGTTTATTTAAATAAATACAACAACAAGAAACGTCAAAAGGAATCACTTGTCTCGGTTGTACTGTATCACTTGAATCGCATTCGACCGTATTCGTAATCGAACTGCTCGTCGGCTTGACAATCCGCTATTTATATCCCGAGCAGAACATTCGCGAACATTCGACACTGTGCCACAGATCACAAGTAGCGTAGAAGCTTCTAGTAACTTCCATTAAACAACTGTTTACTGTTTAATCCCACTATTCGACAATAGATGGCAGTAGCGTCTACGTACAATTTCGTGTAGTACTTGCTACTTGATAACAGATGGCGTTAGCGTGTTGTTTCTAGTAGTTTCGAACACTGCCCCATCCTTAGATGGAATTAGCGTGATGTTTCAAGACTTTTCGATCTACGTAACACTGTTCCCTCCTGAGATGGAGTTAGCGTGATGTTTCTAGATTTTTCGATCTACGTAACACTATTAAGGACCATTTTCCTTCCTCAGCAAGCCAACAGTGTCTGGGAAGTGTGAGCTCCCACCATACCCGGAGCACGGCACCTATGTGGCGATCAACGCTCCGTCGGCAGCCCCTGGACAACGCTTACAGTACGCGCAGTTGAATATCACTTGTGACCAGGGTTACGGAGTGGTTGGCGATGCCACGCCTTACTGCCTGGATGGGACCTGGTTTATACCCATACAAAAGTGTGTTCGTGAGTGTTTTATTTCTTACTAGCTTCTGCCCGTGACTTAGTCCGCGTCAAATTTTTGCTACCCTGACTCTTCCCGTCGCATTTACCTGCTAGTTTTCGTCGATTTTTCGTTGCTGCTCCACTCTTTTTGAGTTACAGTGAGTCAACCTTAAAAGATAGACATATGGTCTCTCGGACTTTTTTTTTGAACTTTTTAGGAGGAACAATTCTGTCATACATGATTTTTGCGTTACTTTAACCGTTCACGCAGCGCACGCAACGGAAACACTCAAAAGGAATAAATTTTCCCCGTTTTTGCAACATTTTTCATTGATGCTCCGCTCCTTTTGAGTGTAGCGTGATACTATATAGCCTTTCTCGATAAATGGGCTACTCAACACAAAAATAATTTTTCAATTCGAATCAGTAGTTCCTGAGATTAGCGCGTTCAAACAAACAAACAAACAAACAAACTCTTCAGCTTTATAATATTAGTACTTATAGAAGTTTTAACAACTTATTCTATAAAGAACGATATCTCAATTCGGTGACGGTTAGAAATAAAAGTAAAACAAAATTACTCCTTATAACATCAGCTATCTGACAATGAAAGTCTTCTCAAAATCGGTCGAGCAGTTTCGGAGATTAGCCGGAACAAACAACAGCAGACAAAAATTAGCCACACATATTACTTAAACTGCCAACACGAGTAGTCAAATCAATCAAATCAAATCACAATATTTTTATTTCACATAAGCCTGCAAGGTCACTTATGAAACGGAGCTAGGTGCACGGTTCCAAATAGTTGATTCCTATGGAGAAGAGCCGGCAAAAAACTCCACGGTTACTCTTTTAAAAATAATTGGGTTTTACAATGTTTTCAAACAACAGTTTTAATAGGTATGCGAGATCAGTGTAGGACTGTCAACAAGTACTACTAAAACCACCAACCAACCAGGTACTTAATAAAATAGAAAATTGTCTACAGTCTACAAGACCTACAACATTCTTACATTCACAAAATATAAAAGAATTTACTTAAATGATAGTATTACATAAATAAAACATAATAACCTATTTAAACCAAATGTCATTGTTGTTATGACAACCAATATTAAAGAGGTCAAATCAAGGAACTTAAATCCAACCTGGAATGCGCACAGCCTGCCAATACGCGGTCCGAGCGAGATAGCTTCGCGAGAGCCCTCTGTCCCTTTCATTAGGGTGACCAAGCAATATGATGTAGGTAGATACTAATTATAACAGGATATAAAATATTTACCAATAATTTGATTTAAAAAAATAATAATAGATACGCTTTAAAGATGGATTAAAGTAAAACGCAGTAAACATAACCGCAACGCAACGCATAAACTCTGCTATCGAGTATTATTGTATAACCTGGAATATCTGGCGCGCTGGGCAAATAACCATTTTGTTTAGTATTAATTGTCGTAAAAATCTAACAGACGTCGTTTTTAAGAAAAATGGTTGGAACACTTTTTATTGGGCAAATGCGTCAATGGACTTTACCCGTAAATAATCTTATAATTTCGTTCATTATGGACACCCTACTTCAAGAAAGGGACACAGGGCTCTCGCAACGCTTTCTCTTTCGGACCGAATTTCTCTTTGACCAAGTGATTGTCTGTAATAGAACTTAGTAATATATACATAAGGTTTATTTTTATAATGGTGTCAAATTGACAATGCACATTCCAGGGGTCGGGTATAAGTTCCTTGGGTCAAATTAGAATTGTAAGTATATAATGTCAAATTATGAATAGAGTATGTCAAAGAAGAATGTAAAAAAAAATAATCTATAATCTATATATATAAAAATGAATCCCTATTTCCCTTGGTCACGCCATCACGCGTGAATGGCTGGACCGATTTCATTTTTTTTTTGTTTTGTTGTGTTTGTTATTGTCAGGAGAAGGTTCTTATGAAAGAAAAAATAAAAAAAAAAAATGCGCGGAAAATTAGAAAATTTAAGAACACTTATTTAAGAATACAAAGTCACCTAACATGGATGCCCCGATTCATCCATAGGATGCAGACTCTCCAGAACCGTTTTCTCCGTCAAGCCACAGGCTCACCTTGGTTTGTTCGGAATATCAATCTTCATTTAGATATGAAACTCCCGACTATCCATCAATTCATGAAACGCGCTTCGAAGCGTTTCTTCAATAGGGCCGTAGCCCACCGCAACCCTCTGGTTGTGGCGGCAGCTACTTACACCCCCTCCCGTATCAGTAAAGTCCGCCGCTCGCGGCACGTTCTTACCGATCCTGATGATCCCACTACTCTCCTCCAGGAGAATCGAAAAGAGACCAGTACAGCTAGACCAGCACACAAACACAAACCGTACCGACCTCGCCGCCGAGGTCCGTCGTCGCGACCCCGACTTAACAGTCCCTCCCGACCCTTGCAAGAGCCAGCCCGCGATGCTGCGCCGCTAGCTTTAAATTAGTCCCTAAATAATTTAACCCAGATCCAGCCAGTCCCTTGCTGTCCCCCTACCAGTGATTGCCTAAGCCGAGGTTCGTACCCCCCTCGGGGTAACCCTTAGAGCTTTCGCTTTAGTTTTAAGTATAATAAGCCCCGGCTGGAGGCCTAAAAAGGTAACTTTTTAGAACTCGCCGGGCTACCATCCGTTTAAGTTAAGAATCTTTTCAGGATTAACTACGAGATGCCAGACAAAAAAGAAAAACTAACATGGATGTTTGATAGCTAGAAAACGCTTTATGGATAACTTGGTAGGAGCTCAACTAACATGGGCTGTCTTCGTAGTACCAGGTTAGCATAACTTGGTAGGAGCTCACCTAACAAGGCTGTGTGGTAGCTAGAAAACGCTTTTTGTCTTGGAAGTACTTACTAGGTTGGCATAATTTGGTAGGAGCTTGCCTATCATGTGTGTGTGGTAGCTAGAAAACGCTTTTTGTCTTGGAAGTACTTACTAGGTTGGCATAATTTGGTAGGAGCTTGCCTATCATGGGTGTGTGGTAGCTAGAAAACGCTTTATGCCTTCAAAGTACCAGTTTGTCATAACTTGGTCTAATATGGGTATATGGTACTTGGTGCTCTTTGCTTTGTGTTGGTGGGATCTGATAAGTTAACACAACATTTATTGATTCTGAGGCGATACGAAGTTCGCTGGGTCAGCTAGTGTTAAATAAATAATGTACATCGTCATTTGGGAGCAGTTAATAGACATTTACATGGTCATCCTGTAATGAGCTACCAGGGAAGCCACATTTGCAGACGGAGTTATTGCCAAACTTCCTTGTCTTGAACGTAGTCTTTTATCTTATAATATGCATTTTTGATAAGGACACGCTTAATGTGTGATTTGAACTTTCCGTAGCTAAGTTCAGTAACCGACTTTGGCAACTTGTTATAGAAGCGGATACTGTTTATAAGAAATGATTTACTAGTTTTGGTTAATCTAAATTTAGGTATCACAATTTCATTTTTACTACGAGTATTTATATTATGGAAATCGCTTCTTAGTTTTAAAAGGCCTAAGTTTTTGCGAACATACAAGATACTTTCTAAAATATAAAGAGAAGGTAGAGTCAGTATATCAATTTCTGTAAATTTGATTCTAAGAGACTCGCGAGGCTTCATTTTATAGATTGCGCGGATTGCCCTCTTTTGTAAAATAAAAACTGAATCTACGTCAGGTGCCGAACCCCACAGCAGAACGCCATAAGACATAATACTGTGGAACTAAGCAAAGTACACTAATCTAGCTGTAGCTATATTGGTCAACTGCCTTATTTTTCTTACTGCATATGCAGATGAACTTAATCTACCTGAAATTGCTGTAATGTGGGCACCCCATTGCAACTTTGAATCTAAAGTAATTCCTAGAAATTTAGTTTCCGAAACAACATCTAGTTTATTGCCGTCAAGTTTTAAATTTAGATCTACTTGGGGTACATTTGGTAATGAGAATTTAATACATTTAGTTTTGCTTGCATTAAGTAAGAGATTATTAGCTGCAAACCATTTTGAAAGAACAGCTAGACCCTCGTTCACATGTAAGACATCCGTATCGTTTCTATCTATTTTAAAAATAAGAGAAGTATCAACAGCGAATAAAATTATATCCGAAAAGTTAGCCATTTTGTAAGGAAGGTCATTAACGTAAACTAGAAATAAAACTCGTATAACTACCATAGAAACGAGTTTTGTCGACGAAACGAACGACGAACTATGTCTGTAACCGACTCGTTTGGACTTGATTTTGACCCACTTCAAACGGTCAGATTTCATTTAAACTGTGTAGACTTATCGAGGACCAATGACAGTACAATAATTTCATAAATATGTGCCATTATCCTTGCCAAGATTACTAGGATAGCAAAAAAAAAAACTAAAATACACTTTTTTGTAGCTAGCCGAACTAAAATAGAAAATCCCTCCCTTGGGGTGCTTGACACCAATTAAAATACCTCAAAAAGCACCCAACGCTTTTTTCCACTTTTTAGTTTGGATTTCTACGGAAGCGTGTTTTTTAGTTATGTAATATAAATATATATAATATATATAAATTAGCGAAGACTGTCAAAAAAACATTCAATAATAATAGACATGTCGGATTACAGGGGGTGCCGGATTAGGCAGGGGCCGGATTACCGGGGGTCCACTGTATTGTATATCACTAGCTAAATTCCCTTTGGCTATGGAAAGAATAACTGTGTTTGTCTTCATAAAAACGCCCGCATATATCAATAACCTTGCAGCTCTTTTATATACAAGATGCAGTTTTGAACCTGCAAAACATTTCAGGAGGTTGTTATGAGACTCGTAAATAATCATATAACAATACGATACCAATAATATATTTTATTTCAGATTTTTCAATTTTATTGTTTTTCAGAATAATTCTCTTAATAACCCTCTTCAAAAAATCTATGAAAGAAATGTCGGTTGCGTTTGTTTGTGTGTGTGAAAGCGCAGTTTAAGGTCACGTACAGACTGGCCCCGTTTTAAAAAAGGGAGTTCACTCTTACCGATTTCAGTAAATAAGAATAAAATGAAAAAAAAAAAATACCGGCCCATTTTATTATTGATTCGGGTCGAGAATCACTAACATAATTACCTCCTAAAATGTTTTGCAGACCCAAAACTGCACCTTGTATATACTTACTTACAACAATTTTATTGTCTTTTCCCCAGCATTCTGCAGGCTGGACCCCGACATCTCAGTCCACTATTACTGCAAGATCCCCGGGTCTGACGGTCACCGTATCTGCAATCTGTCGGAGCCTTTGGGGACAATCGTCAGGCCTGAATGTAACACGCCTAACTACCGCTCGAGAGAACTACTCCTTTCTATGAGATGTCAAAGCGATGGAACATGGAACCGTATTATTAAATGCAGACCAGGTATCATCGTCATCATTTCAACTGAAAGACGTCCACTGCTGGACATAGGGCTCCCCCAATTTGGGGAGGTTTGTTATGATCGCCACGCTTGGCAGGCGGGTTTGCGATCGCAGTATGGTGGTAAAATGCATAGAGAACGCTGCTGGCCACTCTCTAGTGAGTCCTTTAGTCGTCTCTTCCGACACCCACGGGAAGAAATGGGACGGTGCTATTCTCTACGTGCGGCTACACACGGAACACCTATTTTATTTGGAAATGGCCTTTTCTACTTGTCCTTAAAAGGTCGTTATTACTCAACCGAACTTGTCTTTTTTTTTTGGATGGGAAGTCATCAAATGACTTCTCCCGCTCTGGGAGGGCATGTCAGACTTACTGACTAAAACCCACCCGTGTTCCTTCAGTTACCCATATGCCAGGGCCACAGTATACTAGACCAACCATTCTCTAGTAAGTACCTTAGTTGCCTCTTACGACGTCCTCTGGAAGAAATGGTATGGTACTACACTTGACCTTTGGCACCACATGAAACGCTCGTCGTACGTTCTCTACGTCTTAGTCAACGTATAATTTCTCAAAGCTGGTTCCTTCTCTTGTTCATTCCGATCCAGCCCATCCCTTGCTGCCCTCTACCAGCGATGCCCTAAGCCGAGGTCCGTACCACAAAGGGAGTGCCCTTAGCGAGTAGTCGCTCTAGTTTTAAGTCTTTTAAGCCCTGACTGGAGGCCTTCATTTATTAAGGTAGCCACAGGCAAGTCCGGTTAAGCAGCCGACAACCTCATAAGCTGACCAACGAGACGTCAATAAAAAAGAATTCTGTGGTTTTTATGAAACCACGGTAAAAGTGAAACTTTTTTTCACATTATAGACATTTAAGTAAAAATTTTCTGAATATATGCAATAGCTTAATAAAAAGACTTAATTTAATATTCATAACAAATAAGTTGAATAATAAATTCAAGAACACAAAATTGAAATAAATCTATAAACAACAACATGCACCAGCGAGCGTCTTTAATTTTATCCCTACTCCGCGGCCGACCGTCACGCGACATGCAACACACAGACGAAAAAGTGTAAGACGATGTAATAAAAGTTTCACTTTAAAAAATCCTTCTCTTCAGAGTGTGGGCGCGTAACTCCAGATGGCGAAGGCTTGATCTGGGGTGGTAAGGAAGCGATCCGCGGAGAACTGCCGTGGCACGTCGCCATCTACAGGAAACCCACCAAGAAAAAGAACTACTACGAGCAGATATGCGGAGGATCCATAGTTTCTACCAAGATTGTCATTACTGGTGAGTTGGTTAGATCTAGTAGTCGCCATGTTAAATTATGAAACTAATGGTTGCATCAAAAAATCAAAATCAAAAGTCATTTATTCAAACTAGGCTGAGAGGCAGCACTTTTTGAACGTCAAAGTTACATAAGACAGTCCCCCCAAAACGCCCGCCCTTCGACACTTTCTAAATCCTAGTGCTTTAGCTGGGAAGAAGAAGTGGTGCAACAAACTCCCCAGCAGCACAGCTGTCTGTTAAGTTAGAAGAACTTGATTTGATACATTATTATGAGGTAATATAAAGTGTTTATGTATGTATATTTTTATTTTGTATGTTTATATTTAAATTATAGTATTATTTTTCTTCTCTTTGTATCTTCTCTGCTATTGCAGGTATGCTGGAAGAGATTTCTATAGAAATAAGCATTACCTTTGTACATATGTATTTTTCATTCCTTTCTTGTCTGTTTATATGTGTGTGCATAAATGGGTAAATAAATAAATAAAATAAAATAAATATGTAAGGAAAGACGAAAAAAAAATTAAATTATTTGCCATATTATGTCAGCTAGCACGCGCCAATATACCAAAAAAAAAACATTGAAAATTAAACGATGGTTTTATTGAACGTACATTTTTAGCTGCCCATTGTTTCTCACTGCCTGTTCCTGCCAACTACGCAGTGGCTACTGCCAAGCGGTTCAGGCAGTGGGACCATGAAGATGACAAGGATGCACAGAAATCTGAGGTAAGATTGGAGCTAAGCGCAACAGGTACAATGCATTTTCATATAATAAAAAAATGCGGTGTGGCCAACCAGCAGTTGCGGTCGGTCGTCTTCGACAGAACATCTTAGTTTTTACACGCTTTATATTATTAGCTTACTTGTATGTTTGTTTGTAACCGACTCTTTATAGCGCAATTTTGACCCACTTTAAACAATCAGATTTCATTTAAAGTCTGTAGACTTATCGAGGACCGATGACAGTACTATAATTTCATAAATTTGTGCCATTATCTTTGCCAGGGTTACAAGGACAGCAAAAAAACTGTCTTCGAAAACTATGCTGACATACGTCTCAAAATTCGAAACACCCTAAAATATTGAAAATAAATAATAGTTTAAAAAAAACTAAAAAACACGCTTCCATAGAAAACCAAAGTAAAAAGTAGAAAATAATGGAAAAAAGCGTGTAAACAATTTTTTTTTTATATAGTTTCCGTAGTAATACAGTTTCGCCTATTATGTTTGCCTGCCTGTCTGTCTGTCCGCGATTTAACTCAGAGACCCTTGTTTCTAAAACCTATAATATTCTATAGGTAAAGTATATAAACATACACAGAACAGTAACTCCTACAAACTTGTGAAAAAAAATCTTGACCAAAAACGCCCAAAATTTTTTTTTGTTTTCTGTTCTCTGTCGCCTTTTAAGACACCCACGGGAAAAAATCAAATAATTGATTTAGCAGATCATGGAATCCAATTTTGTTAGTACTTACAAACCTACACATCTTAAACACTAGTGTTAGTACACACATTCTAACATTTGGCAAGTTATATATCAATCAATCAATCAACTCAGCCTATCGTAGTCCACTGCTGGACATAGGCCTCTCCCATGTTGCGCCACTACACGTTATATATAATTATTATGAATAATGTCAAAACAATTAATAATGATGTCAAAATAATCAATAGCAATGTCAAATTACGATTTTAAAAATGAAGAAGATGAAGTAATGGGATGGCGCTATTCTTTACGTCCGGCACCTACCGGAGCTTAATGACTTTAGGTTAAGTTTGCATGACATACAATTTAATATTATCGAGCAGTTGGTCTAAATATAAATTTTACATCCACAGATAAAATCTATTGAGCTGTCGTCCTACTATAATGGCGTCCGCACTAACTTCCAACACGACATAGCGGTCTTGACCCTGGAGACGCCGTTTACGTATCAAACCTACGTCAGACCAGTGTGTTTGGACTTCGAATATGATTTCAACAGGCGACAGCTGCAGGCTGGGAACTTGGGGAAGGTAAGAAAACAATCGGCGTGGCATGGCATACGCTGGCAAAGCGTGCCGCTTGGGAGGAGCCGCGTGGCACATTGGGGATAGAGCCAATTTTTTGTTCAAAACCACCTAGAGATCGCAAAAATAAACCAAATGAGACAATTTTTGGACAGAAATGTTTGTAATTAAAAGAGAAAAAAAAATTAAAAAAAAATAAAATTAAAAAAGAAAGAAGAAAGAAATTCTAAAGAGACTGACGAAGCCGGATTTCTATAATTCCTTAAATCTAAAAACTTCATAACCCACTAAAACCAAGGTAAAGCGAGTTTTACGTGTGGTACTCCCTGGCCGCGCCACAGTGGAAATTTAAAAAAACATGTTTTTAGATAAATTGTACCATTTATGTACTATACGGTACGTGTAATAAAAAAAATTGTACCACAACGAAAATTGAAATATAACGAAGTTTTTGTGTGGTACTCCCTGGCCGCGCCACAGTGGAAATTTAAAAAAAACATGTTTTTAGATAAATTGTACCATTTATGTACTATACGGTACGTGTAATAAAAAAAATTGTACCTCAACGAAAATTGAAATATAACGAAGTTTTTGTGGCGCGGCTGGGGAGTATACTCCCTGGCCGCGCCACCACGGCTTTCGGAAACTATCAGGCGTACCCGGACATATGGCACACCAAAGAATTGTACGGAAATTGTACTTTTCCGTACGCTACAAGGAGATTCGAAAATTTAACCATTTTAGAAATTATAGCCTTGCGTTGGTGGCGCGGCTGGGGAGTATACTCCCTGGCCGCGCCACCAAGAATTAATAGACGTACTAGGACGTAGTATACACTAAAGAATTGTACGGAAATTGTACTTTTCCGTACGCTACAAGGAGATTCGAAAATTTAACAATTTTAGAAATTATAGCCTTGCGTTGGTGGCGCGGCTGGGGAGTATACTCCCTGGCCGCGCCACCAAGAATTAATAGACGTACTAGGACGTAGTATACACTAAAGAATTGTACGCTTTATGTACTATTCAAAAAGGTCATAACATTGCGGAAAGGTATAATATCTTAAGAGAAATCACCAAATCCAGATTAAGTGCAACAGTAGAGTTGTTGATCTGTGTACTTACTAGATGTGGCCTCCAAAGTAGAAGCAGTGGAATTATTTCGGTGAGATAGTAAAATCGAAGTGCTAGAAATAAGCAACAAAATAGAATCCATTTGCTTAACAAGAATAATTGACCTTCAGGAAGAAGATTAGAAGTCGGTAAGTACTTTTTATAAGATACAGTCAGCAACGAAAATCGTTAACACATTTTAGATGAAATGTGTAAATGTCGTTTAAATTCATACAAAATGATTGAATTTTTTTGCATAACATTTTACATTTATGCTGGTTGCTTTTACAAAACATTCAATAACTATGATTTCAAAAACTGAAACGTTGTTCTTCTTCGTCCCTGACTATACCTACGTAAAAATATGTTAATTTAAAAACTGTAGGCACTTCAACCAATGATGGCAATAGGTTCGCTCTCTTATTACATGGGGCCTAAAACATACCTATCACGACCACCGCCACGCCGTCCTCATCTAGTTAAAAAAAATATGATTGAAATATATCATAACTGGCGAAATGTTGGTGTACCTCTGCCCAACGCTTTAGGAAAACGTGTGTATGTAAAATTTATGAAGTGATGTAAATGTTCACGTATGCCTTTGAACGTGCTCACTCTGTCTGACAAAGGAATAACAGCTCTTGAAGAAGCAACAGACTCAATGTTAGAGCTAGATAATAATCGGCAATTTAGAAAGATCGTCAATGATATGCTATGTACAGGCACACACATCATTAGTTATAAGTTAAACGTAATCCTAATATTTGAGTTAGATGACATCGATTTGATTGATATAAATCATATTCCAAAAAGTTTGAATTTACAACAAAAAATATATGCTTTGGTTGCTGTCATAGAGTATTTACCTGATATTTTATTTTATTTTATTTGTTAGGGAAAACCAACAGTTACACACTATACATGGTTACAATAGCTTATAATCTAGGCATATCAGTGCGTAACCAACTACGTAATCCACATGATACATATTCAAATGTAATGAAGAGCACTAGTACAACACTACTAATTAAACATGCAAAAAAATAATTATTTTTCTTATAATACTAACATTTACATAATTGATAATACGGCTAATCTTCCGTTTTTTCGATCATTTTAAGTAGATCAATGCGAAGTTTGTTAGCTGACAAAGAAAATAAATGTAACTCTGAAAAAAGGGTATTATAATTATTTGCTAAACGTCGTAGAGGTGCGCGGACCCCCGCGTTGGTGCGAGTAGAAGACACTGCAAATAGCGGGAGTCCTCGCACTCCACGTCGCATAATCGTTCTAGGTACTTTAAAGCACAATTTGTTTGTTAACTCTGAGCAGTCATATTTGTTATTACACAGGTCATAGAGAAATTTAGTTTCCAAAAAATGCGTCTATTCTTTAAAGTAGTTAATTTGTAATATTTCAATAAATTAACGTAGTATGTTTTTTTTTCGGAAGCAACGATAATGTGTGGCTTAAGGAATTTATGTTGAACGATTTTAAGATTATCTATGTATTTTTTGTACAATTTTGTACTGATATGCGCCACTACAGAGCCTGGTGTAGACGTAATGGTAGATGGGAATGTTACGATGACCTAAACACCACAGTAACAGTGCTCAAAATGGTGCATTGCATCATGTACACAATAAATTAATGACGTATGATGGCAGGACAATTAACAAAAGACCCTTTTCAGGGCCACCAAGTGTTCATGTGAAACATTCACGTTTCTATATTTAGAAGACAGTCAAAACGTTAACATGCCTACTTATAAACTGTTTTTATCGTAGTATTACGTTGAAAACGGAAAATATTTTGTAGAGTTTATTAAAACATGTTTAAAATATCATGATGTTTTTCCTTTAACCATCTTTTGATTAACTAAAAAGTGTTCTTGTGTAGTTATTGTACGTTGTGTATACTACTATATGCATATATTACGGCGAGGTTATTGCGTAACACTAACAATAGGAATGGCTTTCATTTTGACAGTTTAACCTTCCTATACTCGCGCCAATTTTTGTAACACATATACTCGCGCACGGTGTCACAGACGGATAGTTCGCACCCCTACAACATATTTTTTTACTACGAAGCCTAAAAAATATTATTCATATTTTAAAGTTTAGGATATAATGAAACAAAATAGTATGAATAATACTTAATTTATTAATTATTTTACTGACTTTCGGTCTATCACAAATCAGTCTTCGAATTTGAGATGTTTTTCATAAGTACTAAGAAAACAAAAATAAAATCTGTACGTCTTTTTAAAAACAAAATAAACTTCTAAATAGTAATAAACAACATATCAAAGGACATATTTATCTATGTTTAGCTTAGTTTTGACCCTCACCATAACAATCAGAGCATACGGTTACAGCATGTTCCAAACAAAAGTATTTTTTGCATGTGGCGCAGTTGTAATGTGTCTTGCGGTTTTTTTTTAGATGAGCAGTATCCATAACGACCAATTTTATTATTGTTAGATGTTAATGAAGACTCAGGTTCATCTAATTTACATATTTCGGCGAGCTTATGGTTCTCGGCAAGGATGTAGTGAGAGCCCGACGTCTAAGTTACGGATTGATCAGATCGTGTATGCTAAGCCTTCAAGAAAGATCCTACGGCTAATTTTCTTGGTACGGTTGTTGTGTAGGTATATTATAAACATATTTATACTCGCTACATTCACCAGGCTATAAAATATCACCACCGGCTATCTATTTGTACCACGTGCAACGCTGTAACTCCCACACATTTTGTCCACGGTATCAACTCCACCCTTGGTTCTATTACAATCCATTATCATTTCTGGTTTACCTGTATCTTCATTGATCTGGGCATCATCGTGCATGCTGGATACAAGAAGGACGTTTTAGGATTTTAATTGTTTTTTTTTTCAAATTTCTGTTTTTGTTGTTCTAGTATGAAAATGTTACTTTAAATGTGTAGTATTTATTGGTAGATCAATTCTATTACATGTTATTCAACAATAAAAATTTATATGCCAAAGACTTCTACTCCGTTCACCTTTTACACCCATTTTTTTCAAGACGTTAAAAAATGTCATCCAGTATATACATCATAAAGTATTCAAAGTTTGTAAAAAATATATAAATGCACTAAATATATTAACATTATTACTTACACAAAAAGTTGCACCTATACTCGCGTCGGTCTCATGGACCGATTGGTGCCAAATGCTACAACACGTGCGCTTCGCACGAACGCACAGCGAGCGCTAAAATGAAGCTAGCAACAAATCCGGCAGCTAGCAAGGAACTCGACCTCTTGGGATTTTCGTGCATAAAAATAATTACGAAAATCGGTTTCGTCGGTCTCACAGACCAACGCGCGAGTATAGGAAGGTTAACAACATTCAATTTTTTTTACGTTGTTGAGCAGACAAAATTTTTGAACAAAATTATGAAGCAATGTAATAGTGTGTTACGCACTGAAGTGCTTTTTCAGACTTATAAGCTAGGGCCACAATCATTTAATCATCACTTCATTAATTTTACATACACACGTTTTCCTGAAGCGTTGGGCAGAGGTACACCAACATTTCACCAGTTATGATATATTTCAATCATATTTTTTTTTAACTAGATGAGGACGGCGTGTCGGTGGTCATGATAGGTATGTTTAGGCCCCATGTAATAAGAGAGCGAACCTATTGCCATCATTGGTTGAAGTGCCTACAGTTTTTAAATTAACATATTTTTACGTAGGTATAGTCAAGGACGAAGAAGAACAACGTTTCAGTTTTTGAAATCATAGTTATTGAATGTTTTGTAAAAGCAACCGGCATAAATGTAAAATGTAATGCAAAAAAATTCAATCATTTTGTATGAATTTAAACGACATTTACACATTTCATCTAAAATGTGTTAACGATTTTCGTTGCTGACTGTACCTTATAAAAAGTACTTACCGACTTCTAATGTTCTTCCTGAAGGTCAATTATTCTTGTTAAGCAAATGGATTCTATTTTGTTGCTTATTTCTAGCACTTCGATTTTACTATCTCACCGAGATAATTCCACTGCTTCTACTTTGGAGGCCACATCTAGTAAGTACACAGATCAACAACTCTACTGTTGCACTTAATTTGGATTTGGTGATTTCTCTTAAGATATTATACCTTTCCGCAATGTTATGACCTTTTTGAATAGTACATAAAGCGTACAATTCTTTAGTGTATACTACGTCCTAGTACGTCAATTAATTCTTGGTGGCGCGGCCAGGGAGTATACTCCCCAGCCGCGCCACCAACGCAAGGCTATAATTTAGAAAATACTTAAATTTTCGAATCTCTTTGTAGCGTACGGAAAAGTACAATTTCCGTACAATTCTTTAGTGTATACTACGTCCTAGTACGTCTATTAATTCTTGGTGGCGCGGCCAGGGAGTATACTCCCCAGCCGCGCCACCAACGCAAGGCTACAATTTCTAAAATTGTTCAATTTTCGAATCTCCTTGTAGCGTACGGAAAAGTACAATTTCCGTACAATTCTTTGGTGTGCCATATGTCCGGGTACGCCTGATAGTTTCCGAAAGCCGTGGTGGCGCGGCCAGGGAGTATACTCCCCAGCCGCGCCACAAAAACTTCGTTATATTTCAATTTTCGTTGTGGTACAATTTTTTTTATTACACGTACCGTATAGTACATAAATGGTACAATTTATCTAAAAACATGTTTTTTTAAATTTCCACTGTGGCGCGGCCAGGGAGTATCACACGAGTTTTACCGTGTTCTTTAACCCTTTCAGTCACGCATTTCAACTAGCACTTGTATGGAACCGATCTTGTTACTTCCGATGTTTATAAAAAATCATAATATAATATAAAAAGTCATAAAATGAAAAAAAAAATATTTCAATCAAATGCATTTTTTATAAAAAAAAATTACAACCTAATTTCGCAAATCGGGCTCCGTGAGTGTCTTTGGAATTTAATTTCAAATATTTTTGTGCAAAAATGGTTTAATTTAGTTAATATTTGAGGTCTCTAGGTGGTTTTGGAACATTATGTCCCCAATGTGCGTCGTGCCCTCATCTCAGGAGTAGGCAGTGACTTGTAGCTGCCGGCCGTGATCGAGTCGATTGTCGGCAGCGAGGAGTCCTGGGACGCGGTGATATCCTGCGAAACAGTCGTGTCGCAGGAGGCTGCGGAAACGGAGCAGGAGGTATCTTCCGCTCACCCAGCCCGCAGCAGGCGCACCGGGCGTCGGCGGAGAGCGGATAACGCCCTCTTCCAGCCCCCCTAAATTTGTCCAGTATCTGGGACATCCATCGCGCCTCTCTGTGATGTACGGAAGGGAAGGGGAGTTTAACACCTCAACCCCTTTGTATTTTATTTGTATTTTATTAAGTACTAGCTTCTGCCCGCGACTTCGTCCGCGTCAAATTTTTGCTCCCCTGACCCTTCCCGTCGCATCGATTTGCCTGCTAGTTTTCGTCCACGTCGTTTTGAGTTATAGTGAGTTAACCTTAAAAGATAGACATATGCTCTCGCGGACTTTTTTTTAGAACTTTTTAAAAGGAACAATTCCGTCATACATGATTTTTGCGTTACTTTAACCGTTTACGCAGCGCATGCAACGGAAACTCTCAAAAGGAATAAATTTTCCCCGTTTTTGCAACTTTTTTCATTACTGCTCCGCTCCTCTTAGTTGTAGCGTGATGTTATATAGCCTATAGCCTCCCTCGATAAATAAGCTACCCAACACAAAAAGAATTTTTCAATTCGGACCAGTAGTTCCTGAGATTAGCGCGTTCAATCAAACAAACAAACAAACAAACAAACAAACTCTTCAGCTTTATAATATTAAGTATAGATTGTTTATAATTGATTTTTTATTTTATTAAGTTTTGTTTTTGTATAGTTTCTGTGCGTGTCCCACTTTTTCTTTCTTTCTTTTCGAAAAGGCCCTCCCTTTTCCACGGAGGTTAGCATTTCCAGAGATTAGATCGATCAAACATATAAACAAAATCTTCAGCTTTATTTTATTTTATTTTTTTGTTTAGCATAGGCTAAACAAAAACAGTACAGACAGACAGTACAGTACAGACTGTCCTACTGCTGGATAAAAGCCTCCCAAGTTCTTCCAGGAACTCTTTTCCCGCGCCACCTCCAACCAGCCCTCGCGGTATGCGTCCAGGTAGTCTCAACACCGCTTTCTGCGCCGACCGCAGCGTTGTCGTCCATCTTCAAGCACCCATTGTGCATGCGGCTAATGTGACCGGCCTAATCTCATTTGGGCTTGGCTACTTTTTAACAGACTTCAAAAAAAGGAGGAGGTTATCAATTCGAATGTTTTTTTTTTTTATGTTTGTTACCCCATAACTTTTGACTGGGTGAATCGATTTTGATGATTCTTTTTTTATTTGAAAGCTGGTGCTTCCTGAATGGCCCCATTTTAATTAGGTTCCATTCGGACAATGGGATCCATGTGAAAACGATATAAGTCTTAAATTTGCATTAAGTATTTGCGACAAATGAACGAATAACGCGATTAGATTAGTGCGAATTAGAAGTTTTTATTTTTAACTTTTTAGTTATGGTAGATACCATAACTAAAAAGTTAAAAATAAAAACTTTTAACAAAACAATAACAATCGACTGCCTAAAAAGAAACAAACACTACAAAGTGAAAAATAACTTTAATTTTGGAAGTCGGTGTCTTAGGATCTGTAATTAAGGTTTTTTGCCACCGACTTCCGAAATTAAAGTTATTTTTCACTTTGTAGTGTTTTTTTTTTAGGAAGTCGGTTGTTATTTTTTGTGAAAAGTTTTTATTATATTAGTATAGATAGATAGACATGAATAGATTACTTCATGAAAGCATACAAAACGGCACTTTCAGGTTGCGGGCTGGGGTTTGACGGGAGAAAATGGGCCGGTTTCTCCAGTTCTGAAGGTGGTTGAACTACCCATAGTATCCATTCAGGAGTGCATGCGCATCACGCCTGAGACCTTCACAGAGAGCATCACCGGGGACAAGATTTGCGCCGGTTATAATAACGGTAAGTGATTAAAAATAGCTTTAAAAAAAAACTAAAAAACACGCTTCCATAGAAAACCTACTACGCCTGATATCAATAAAAAAATACCTTAAAAAAGCACCAGGCACCCCACGCTTTTTTCCATTATTTTCTACTTTTTAGTTTGGTTTTCTATGGAAGCGTGTTTTTTAGTTTTTTTTTTTTTAAGTATTATTTATTTCCTATTTTTTAGGGTGTTTCGAATTTTGAGACGTATGTCAGCGTAGTTTTCGAAGACAGTTTTTTTTGCTGTCCTGGTAACCCTGGTAAGGATAATGGCACAAATTTATGAAATTATTGCATTGTCATCTGTCATTGACAGGTGTGCAAAGTTTGAATGAAATCTGGTCGTTTAAAGTGGGTCAAAATCGCGCTATAAGGAGTCGGTTACAAACAAACATACAAGTGAAGCTAATATAAAGCGTGTAAAAACAATAAAGTAGTTTAGGGCATACATGTATGGTCCGCGGGTCGGACGCGGCCTGTTCCGGTTTTAGATACGGTTCGCGATATATTTTCAAATCGCACAGGAAAGATAAATGTCTGTTTACCCAGCAGGACCCTCCGCTGTTTGAAGGTCTATAGACAAATTTTATATGGCGGGAATTTTATTAGCGGTGTATTAGTACCTTAAAAATACCTTAGTTTAATTTTTAATATAATTATTATTTAATGAGGAATGCACCTGCAAAACTTTTATAAAGCCAGTAGGACCCTATTTTGTTTTGAGGCTTTCAGTCCAGACAGTCATATTTCTTATAAGCATTTTATTAGTACTTTTCAAATAACCTTATGTTTAATTCAAAAAAAAAAATATTTTAGCTGAAAATTTGTTTGAAAACTTTTAGTACTTTTTCAGCGAACGAACGTTTCCTTTAGTCGAATTATGAGCTTTCGCAGCTTTTAGTAATCTATACTAATATTATAAAGAGGAAACCTTTGTATTTTTGTATGTTTGTATTGAATACGCTCAAAAACTACTGGACCGATTTCAAAATTTCTTTTACCATTACTTAGAGGGATTCTTCCGAATCCGTATAGGCTATATTTTATCCCGGAAAATAGATAGGATTTTTCGTGGTAGTGAAAATTGTGGAGTAAGGCGTCGAAAAAACTGCCGTACGTTAACGATTCTCGCGAACGCTGCCTAAATGGTTAGAGATGTATGGTTGACTTCTATAGAAAAGTTGTAGAACTCTATAATGCCTACAAAAAAGTCCGCGATAGTATAAACCAAACATTTATATTATAGCCATTATAACCACTTTTCCATAGAATAAAAGTAATTAAAATTATGAGCCATGTTTATTGATCATATTATCGTCAAATACTAATCCTTATCCAAATAAACTATTTATTGAGCAAGATTGTTTCAATAGCTATAAATTACTTTTTATTTTATTCCAATCGGACAATCCATTCAAAAGATATTACGAATTTAGAATTGTAATTGGTATTAAAATGAATGATGGTGTCGCACGACTCGCACGGCGAAACCGCAGGGGACCCCGTGCACATCTATGAAGCAGGTTGCCGCGCGGCTCACTCGCGCCGCGCGGTCGGCTCAGAGAGTTTAAAAAATAAATGTCCACCCGTGCGAAGCCGGGGCGGGTCGCTAGTTCTTAATAAGTATTGAAATAAATTATTTGATTTAGTTTATTTCTAATTTTTTAGGGTAGGGGGTATACAGACATGAAAGTTAATATTAATATTCAGTTCACATCAACAAGAAAGATAGACTACCGTTCTTCAAACGTAACGCGACAAAACCGATTTCATAAATGTTGACCACTGCACCTTTTGCACACCTTTTTAACTCGCTTTTATTAACTTCATACGTATGTGAGTATGTGTCTATGTAACGGAAACGTTAAACATGATTTTAACCCTCTTCTACGGGTACGATTATCGCAACCCAGCGCTGGGCACGCCACAATTGCGGCGGTAAGTCCCCTCTTTGAGCAGTGGATAGAGAGGCGCCACGGCATCCTCACCTGCCGCCTGACGCAGATTCTCACCGGGCATGGGTGCTTCGGTGGGTTCCTGTTCAGGATAAAGCGGGAGGATACGCCCGGGTGTTTCCATTGTGAGGATCGTCGAGAGGACACGGTGGAGCATACGGTGGAAGTGTGCCCTGCCTGGAGCACCACCGTGTCCTCGTGGAGGCGATCGGTGGCGGCGACCTCTCGCGTCCGGCCCTGGTGCGAGCCATGGTATGGAGCGAGAGGGCATAGGAAGCCGTCACCTCCTTCTGCGAAGCAGTAGTGCTCGCGAAGGACGAGGCGGGTGCGTGAGGGAGTGGCAGTCACTGCGCCCTCATGTCCCTAGCCGCCGCAGGAGGAGACGCCCCGGGCGTCGGGAGTCGAAGACATGTCAGCAGCAGTGAAGAGGTCTACTAGGACCGATCGATGCCTGCCGGGGTCGCGAGATTGTTCAAGCGAGATACAGTGACCCCGGCATATGGGTAACTGAAGGAACACGGGTGGGTTTTAGTCAATAAAAGTCTGATACACCCTCCCGCTCCACCCAGAGCAGGAGAAGTCATTTGATGATTTCCCATCCAGAAAAAAAAAACCCTCTTCAAAACGTCAGATTAACTCGAAATTTGGAATAGGTACTTATTTATTTAAGATTACAGTGTCTAGAAGCAATGAATATCCACGATAGATGATTATTTAAATTTTTAACAGACATTATGTTATAATTACATTTTATGAAAGTATTATATTATCATCGGTCCTCGATAAGGGTGCAAAGTTTCAAATTAATCCGAAGTTTTAAAGAGGGTGAAAACCACGTTCAAAGATTCCGTTACTACATAAATATGTTACCGGAAAAACCCGATTTCAAGATGAACTAATATCGCCTAGGCCAAACCAGTTCTCCCTTCTCATCAACATAATGACTTTACACGTTTATGTGTAACAGTTTATAACGGTTAACGTTTCGCATTGGAATGATACCGTGACACTACATCGCTACTTTTTTACACGCTTTATATTAGCTTCACTTGTATCTTTGTATGTTAGTATGTTTGTTTGTAACCCACTCCTTATAGCGCGATTTTGACCCACTTTAAACGACCAGATTTCATTCAAACTTTGCATACCTGTCAAAGACCGATGACAATGCAATAATTTCATAAATTTGTGCCATTATCCTTGCCAGGGTTACCAGGACAGCAAAAAAACTGTCTTCTAAAACTACGCTGACATATGTCTCAAAATTCGAAACACCCTAAAAAATAGAAAATAAATAATAGTTTAAAAAAACTAAAAAACAGTGGGCTGCCTGATCAATAAAAAAATACCTTAAAAAGCACCCCACTCTTTTTTTCCATTATTTTCTACTTTTTAGTTTGGTTTTCTATGGAAGCGTGTTTTTTAGTTTTTTTTTTAACTTTTTTGTTACTGTAGTAGGCTGTACATGCTGTTTCTTTTGTGTTTTCTGCATGGTTTGTCCTATCGCGTGTAGGGAGAACTAGTGTTGCAAAGGACTCGAGTCCTCGAGTCGTAATTTTTAAGACTCGACTCAATTATGCAAGACTCAGTGTGTTCGAAAGTCTAGAGTCAAGCACTCGAGTCTAAAATGAACTCGAGTCTTAAAGAAAACTCGGAACATGAAGATGAGACTTGAAGCTCATCATTCGAAAAGTCTCGAATAGAAGGTGATAAGTTCAAATGAGTGGTTATAATACAAAAAAATCTGACTAGTTATTAGAGTTTTTTCGAATGATGAACTACAAGTCTCATCTTCATGTTACGAGTTTTTCTTAGACTCGAGTTCATTGTAAACTCGAGTCCTTTTTAAGACTCGAGTCCTTTTTTAGAATGACTCGGGCTTGGCTTGACTCTAGTCTCCGAGCCTTTTGAGCACACTGAGTCGTGCATAATTGAGCCGAGTCTCTAAAATTAAGACTCGAAGACTCGAGTCCTTTGCAACACTAGGGAGAACTGGTTTGGCCTAGACGAAATTAGTTCATCCTGAAATCGGGTTTGGCCGGTAATACATACAAAGCAAATAAAAGCGTTTTTAAAGTGAAACTTTTATTACATCGTCTCACACTTTTTCGTCTGTGTGTTGCATGTCGCGTGACGGTCGGCCGCGGAGTAGGGATAAAGTGAAAGGCGCTCGCTGGTGCATGTTGTTGTTTATGGATTTATTTCAATTTTGAATTTATTATTTAACTTATTTCGTATGAATATTAAATTAAGTCTTTTTATTAAGCTATTGCATATATTCCAAAAAAGGTTTAGTTAAATGTCTACAATGGAAAAAAAAAGTTTCACTTTTACCGTGGTTTCATAAAAACCACACAATCCTTTCTTTCTAATAAAATGCTTTTCCTTCCCATCCCAGGGACGGCGGCAGTCTGCAAAGGTGACAGTGGGGGCGGACTGTCGTTCCCGGAAACAGAACGCGGCACAACTCGCTACTACCTCAGAGGCGTCGTGTCTACAGCGCCGAGGGGCGCGCACGACTGCAACGTGAACACTGTCACCACCTTCACAGAAGTGTATACACATAAAGATTATATCAATCAGTTCCTCTAGATGTTTTTTTTTTATTTTTTTTATTTGTGACCGAAGTTTTCTGAGCGACACGAGCCGAATGAAAGCCGAATATATAAAAAAAAGTGTCACTGTTTCTCATACGATGGTTATACAATTTGTAATTGAGGCAGCCCCGATTAGTGTTGCAAAGGACTCGAGTCTTCGAGTCGTAATTTTAAAGACTCGAGTCAAATACGCAAGACTCAATGTGCTCAATAGGCTCGAAGTCGAGTCAAGCACTCGAGTCTTAAAAAAGACTCGAGTCTTAAAGAGGACTCGAGTCTTAAAAAGCACTCGAAACTTAAAATTAACTCGAGTCTTAAAGAAAAACTTGGAACATGAAGATGAAACTTGTAGCTCAACATTCGAAAAGACTCGAATAGAAGAATGATAAGTTCTAATGAGTGGTTATGATGTAATTATGCGTACAAATAATCTGACGAGTTATTCATAGACTCGAATTCATTTTAAGACTCGAGTCCTTTTTTAAGACTCGAGTCCTTTTTAATACTCGAGTGGCTTGTAAATGACTCGGGCTCGGCTTGACTCTAGACTCCGAGCCTTTTGAGCACACTGAGTCTTGCATAATTGAGTCGAGTCTTTAAAATTACGACTCGAGGACTCGAGTCCTTTGCAACACTAGCCCCGATAAGTTATAAGGATAATTGTGATGAGGTTACCTCGCAACTTCCCATGTGTCACTAGCTACAAATGATGAGACATTATTAAAAAAGAGAAAAGTTTAAGTATTAGTATGTTACAAAACTGTTAAAGTATGATGTGTAGTGTTCGCGTGTGTGTGCGTGCGTGCATGCGTGCGTGTGTGTGTGTGTGTGTGTGTGTGTGTGTGCGCGTGTGTGTGTGTGCGTGCGTGCGTGCATGCGTGCGTGCGTGCGTGTGTGCGTGCGTGCGTGCGTGTGTGTGTGTGTATATGTAGTAATACTAACTGCAACGCAACAATTATTCATAAGGAAAAGGAAGCATCTATAAATAGATACTGATACATAAATGTGAGCAGTGGTGGCCCAGTGGTAACGGCCGCGACTTACTAGTTTTAGGTCGTGGGGTCAAACCCTAGCAGGCACTTTAATTTGTGTAAATTATTTCATCGCCACTGCTCTCAAAACGGTGAAGGAAAACATCGTGAGGAAACCGGCATGTCCTAGAACCAAAAATTCGAAGACATGTGACCTCTACCAACCCTTACTGGGCCCGCGTGGTGAATTACGGCCCGTTCGCTCTCACCGAGAGGATGCCTGTGTCCCAGCAGTGGGCACAAAATAGGCTGATTATGATGACATATTTAAATGTGCCGAGTGTAGATATTTTTGAATGAGGTACATCTGGTTTCAGTAAAAATTTAGGGTGAGCACCTATTTTTTTATGCACATTGGAATTTGCTCAAACAATGAATGTTTGATGTGTCGTACAGTAATAGTTGTATCTTAAATAATGCTTATGATGATCGTACAGTGATGGTATTAGTAAAAAAATTGTAACAAACGGAATTGGAGTCTGCTTCTGAGCCTAAAGGCTCATTCAGACTAGCGCGACGCGACGGTCGCGTGCAATTCGGTGATTTATATCCGTAGAACAATTTCTATGATCGTGTTGGCGCGGCAGGTCGACCCTGAGTAAAGTGTCGCGCGTGTTACATTAAACAGTGTACAACTATAAGTGTATAATTATATAAGGTGTATCTATTCATACACGAAATATTTTAAGAGGTTCACCTGTAGGTGGTAAAGAAGCTATAGCAACGAAAAAAAAAAATTCTAAGGGTTTTTTTTAATTTAATATTATACGGGGTTTTTTTTACGGTCCGAGCCACCGCGGCCATGCTCATGCCGTCCGGTCGCCGCCCTCGCAGCGTCAGGCGGGCCATTCATAGAATTTGGAGTAAAGGTTTTATCCAAAACGTCTCAAGTAGTTATAAAATTATAATAATTACGAAAATTCAAAAACGCTTAGATAAAAAAAATATTTTTGCTTCTATAGCTTCTTTACCACCTACAGGTGTACCTCTTACAATATTTCGTGTATGAATAGATACACCTTATATATATATTTAAACGAATTTATTAAAAAATATTGATTTAGGTTGAAGAGAATTATATAGAGGGTTTGGGATAGTAAAGATTTTTAAAAAATATTCTATATTTTATTAATTATCGATGACAATAAAATAATTTCATAAAGCGCCACTATTCTTGCCAGGGTTACCAGGATAGCAAAAAAACTGTCTGCAATAACTACGCTGACATACGTCACAAAATTCGAAACACCCTAAAAAATTGAAAATAAATAGGTAATAGTTTAAAAAATAACTAAACAACACGCCTCCATAGAAAACCAAGCTAAAAAGTAGAAAATAATTGTAAAAGCATGCTTGATGAAGCGTGTTTTTTAGATTTTTTAAACTATTATATTTTGTACAATGAAAAGTCGGCTTATACTTTGGTTTAGAACAACTTTATTTCTCATAAAGAATTGCAGTACAAATTCATTTACTGAGAAACAATATTTAAAACTAAGATGAATATGCGCACAGATGTACTGTATATAAAATAAAAAAACAAAACAAAATAGCAAAAACACATGAAATTATGTGGGGTAAACACTCTATGGGTAAACAGATAACAACTCGATCGTAACTTAACCAAAACACAACATGGATGTATGAGTTTGATTTTTACTGGATGTGGCATTGATGGCATAGTCTGATAACAGTAACTTGGTAGGTTTATTACTAGAAATGTGTAGGCTGATTTGTGACCGTGCGTTCTTCACAAGTATTCCAGCAGGAACTGCTGGTGGGTCACCACATGTGTGAAACTGGTGATGGTGGCCGAGTTACACACTCTGTTGTTGAAGCCCGTGGACGCGACGCCTCGCAAGTAGTAGCGGTAGGTACCTCGCTCTCTCGCGGGGAACGTTAGCCCTCCACCGCTGTCCCCTTTGCATAATGCTGTGCCTGAGAAAGAGTATGAATTAGTTACATTTTTAACCGACTTCAATAAAAGGCTTCCCGAATGGTCCCATTTTAATTTGGATCCATTTGGACAATGGGGTCTATGTGAAAACCATTTAAGTCCTAAATTTGCATTAAGTATTTGCGCGAAAAATGAACGAATAACGCGATTAGATTAGTGCGGAGTATCTACCATAACTAAAAAGTTTAAAATAAACACTTTTTACAAAAAAAAAAACAGACTTCCTTAAAAAAAAAAAACAAAGTCTAAAATAACTTTAATGGCAAAAAAACCTTAAATACAGATCCTAAGACACCGACTTCCGAAAAAATTTTTGTAAAAATTTTTAAATCTTTATATACCTTTTTTTGGGTGGGAAATCATCAAATAACGTTCCTTTAGTTACCCATATGCCAGGGCCACGGTAACTCTTTCGAACAAATCTCGCGACCCTGGGAGATCTAAAATCGAAAGGTCATTCATTCATATATTCATTCACTCACTGATTAATCACTACAACTCAAAAACTACTGGACCTACGAAAATGAAGTTTGGCACAAAGGTAGATTATGAGGTGGAGACGTCAGCTTAAAAAGGATTTTAGGAAACTCTCCCGTAAAGGGGTGAAATAGGGGTTGAAAGTTTGTATAAAAGTCCGTCAGTTTCGAAGCTTGGTTCCTTGCTGACGATTAAAAATTTATTTATACGTATCAGCGTTTTTGTAAAATTCTACTCCCGAAGAGCTGAAAAAGGGGATAAAGTTGTCATCCTTCATTTTCAAAGTAAATTTAATTAAACTATCTTTTTCTAGCGGCTTCACCCGCGCATTATACTTACAAACCTCCCTCTTGATTCACCCTGTCTATTGGTGAAAACCGTGTTAAATCCTTTGTGTAGTTTAAACGATCTAAGTATGTAAAGAAGATTATCTAGAAATTGAAACCCACGCCATCTATTAGGAATTCATAGAAATAACCAATGTACACACACATTGTCCTATAAAAAACATTTAATTTGCAAATATTGAGATCAGTAATTGAGATAAAAACTATCCTATCTTTTAAGTTGGATCAAATTGCACACGGTGTGCAAATTTTATTAAAATCGGTTAAATAATTTAGGAGTCCATCCCGGACAAACAACGTGACGCGTAATCCATTCTAATATTATAAATGGGAAGTGTATGTGTCTGTTTGTCCGTCTTTCACGGCAAAACGGAGCGATGAACTGACGTGATTTTTAAGTGGAGATAACTGAAGGGATGGAGAGTGACATAAGCTACTTTTTGTCTCTTTCTAACCCCCCACTTCCCTAAAATGGCAAAAGGGGTGGAACGCGCTAATCTCGCTCTAAACTACTGGTTCGAATTGAAAAATCTTTTTGAGTCGGGTAACCTATTTATTGAGGAAGGCTATTTAATATCACGCTACGATCAAAAGGAGCGGAGCAGCAACAAAAAAATAGATGAAAACTGGCAGGTTGCGATGCGACGGAAGGGTCAGGGGACCAAATATTTGACGCGGACGAAGTCGCGGGCAGAAGCTAGTTTATATATATTAAGAAGATTTATTATTTAGGCATATGGTTGAAAACTATCAAAGTTTCCGAGACGCGCGAGCGAAGCCGCGGGCAAAAGCTATTTTAATAAAGGAAATATTTCAAAATACTAGGTGTAAGGGACAGCCCTCCACAAACTGACAAAGTGTATTTAGCTCCTTATTTTGAATCATATTCCACCGGAATTTTTCTCAGGATTTTTTTTTTACGTTTTTTAGCTTTTCAGTTTTTTATTTCGAGTGTATGTGTTGAAGCATGTGTGTGGATGTGAGGGAGTGAGTGGGTGTGAGTGTGTGGAAAAAAGATTAGGTAACGTACCATTTTTATATCCAGCACATATTTTATCACTAGTTATGTAGACTTTGAATTCCTCAGGAGTATCAGCGATGCAGTCTTGTATGGACACGAAAGGTACATCGGCCACTCTCAGGGTATCTGAGTAGTTGCCCCTCTCTGTCAGGCCCCAGCCTGCGACCTAAAAAAAAAATAAAGTATTTATTGTGACTCGCACGAGAAGATCACACACCTACTAAAATAAACACATATTCTTAAAAAAAAAACTAAGAAAAACAAAATTTCTTAAAAGAAAGTAAAAAAAGGGGCAGAAAACTCCAATCTCAGCATGATGCTGCGACATTTTAAAAGTTGGGTTAATAGTTAATTAATCGGGGTTCCGTGCTAAAATGGTAAAAAGGTAGCCTCATGGTGTCTCTCAGTCTGTCATAGCTGGATATCTCAAGAACAAGGTACTAATTCTATCAACTTAAATTAATTGAAATAGTTTTAGATGACGTTTGCCTAACCATTTTGCAACAGGGACTGGAGGGGTCTCAAAAATTTGAAATGGTACCCCCATTTGGCAATGGGGTATCATATTTCAGAGCGCTATTTGCATTTTCTCAAACATTTTTCTTTATTTATTTATTTTATTTAACCATTTATGTACACACATATACACTACAGGATCAGTTTTTATTCAGTGCGCAAACTGTAACCATGAATTCAGCATATACGCATATACGCTGGGGGGTCTAGAGTGATATCATTCTAGACCCCCAGCTTAGAAAATTTGCATCGGTTATACAAAAAAAAATCAGCTGTTCCATATATTTTGACCCCGTAGGTATTGCATTTTTCTATGAAACAGCAGATTTTTTTGTAAAACCGTCGAAAAATTTCTGCGCAAGGGGGTTTACAATGATATGCTGAATTCATTATTACAATTTACGCACTGGATAAAAACTTATCCTGTATAAACAGACAAGAAGAATATAACAGAAAAATTAGTACAGAGGTGATGCTTATTTCTATAAAAAACGAACGAACGAACGTATTCTTTTTTATAGGCTGCATAGTTTTTCGACTTTTGACGAGAAATGTAACTTTTTCTAAATATTTCTTCTTACCTTTCCAACACTGAGTACTTTCAACTGCCGCGAATCGAAGGCGTAATCGAAGTCAATGCAAACAGGCCTGACGTGTGAGGTGTACTGAAGATTCGAGACCAGTATCACGAGAGCTATGTCGTCCTGGAAGTTCGTGGCTGAGCCTTGGAACCGCGCTGGGAGGATTATCTCTCGTATCTGAGGATGAGAAGGAGAAAATAATAAAGGCTGATATCAATGAAGCACCCCACGCTTTTTTTTCCATTATTTTCTACTTTTTAGTTCGGTTTTCTATGGAAGCGTGTTTTTTAGTTTTTTAAACTATTATTTATTTTCATTTTTTTAGGGTGTTTCGAATTTTGAGAAGTATGTCCGCGTAGTTTGTGACGTATGTCAGCGTAGTTTTCGAAGACAATTTTTTTGCTATCCTGGTAAGGATAATGGCACAAATTTATGAAATTATTGCATTGTCATCGGTCTTTGACAGGTGTGCAAAGTTTGAATGAAATCTGGTAGTTTAAAGTGGGTCAAAATCGCGATATAAGGAGTCGAAAAACAAACATACAAACAAACTTATAAGTGAAGCTAATATAAAGCGTGTAAAAAGAGACAGACACATAAATGCATAAGATTTAACGTGGGAGAAAATGAGATACGAAGCGTTATACAGTGTTTCTTATGTTCGTCGTTCTCTTTGTGCTCTGTTTCGTAACCCCTCCACTCGTGTTTACCGTCTGAATAAATCTATGTAATATATACGAATAAAATGTAAAATAATTATCAAACTTTGTATCACTATGATCATTACTGAAACCTACAATTATCATCTTCCCGAAATTTTACATTCGTCTCATTATCTTGATGCCAAATGTTTGAAGGTTTCTCTTCTACCACGTGTGAATTGCACACGTCTTTTTTTTAAATGTATTTCCACCGATTTCGCTGCAAGTATGGACCGATTTCATAAATATTTTTTTAATGGATAGGTTATGTTTCAGGGGTAGTCACATATAAATTTTATTGACTTTGCTTTGGTAGTTTTTGCATTAACTTCGATAATGTGTATTTAATCCACTTTATGTATCGCGATGATATTCTAATTGTTCCTGTCACTGCTATTGACTGGCCAGTAGTGGCATACAAATTAGTGCGGGGCAGATACTATAACTAAAAAAACTTTTAACAAAAACATTTTTTTTTTTGTAAAAAGTTTTTATTTGTGGTAGATACCCCGCACTAATCTAATCGCGTTATTCGTTCATTTGTCGCGCAAATACTTAATACAAATTTAAGACTTATATGGTTTTCACATGGATTCCATAGTCCGAATGGAACCAAATTAAAATAGGACCATTCGGGAAGCACCAGCTTTCAAATAAAAAAGAATCATCAAAATCGGTTCACCCACTCAAAAGTTATGAGGTAACAAACATGAAAAAAAATACAATCGAATTGATAACCTCCTCCTTTTATGAAGTCGGTTAAAAACGGGAAAAATTAAAGCTTTAATTGTGTTCGCCGCCAGGCCAGGCCTCACCATAGAATTTCAATAGCGCAGTGGATGTTATGATGGTGGGGCTCTGGAGACAAGAGTGGCTAGCGAACTTGTCCGCCGTGCGTGGAGCTAATCTATATAAGTTAAACAAAAGACTCACCTGGTGGTTGAAGAAAACTGCTTCTGGGGGCCTACCTGGATTTATGTATGTAAGTGAGTGTGTATTGTATTGTGTTGTGACGTTATGAGTATTCTCCAGGATACAACAAGGCCGCTCCAAGACGTCTGCTATCCAGACATGTGGCCTCCAACACTTAACCTTCAAACTATTTCAACAAAAGATATATCCAAAACTCAACCCGTATTATTTCATCAACTTGGGGTTATTTACAATCAAAGCAATTGGATCACGACTAATTGTCACAAACGGATCGATTTAAAGGGATTAATTTACAACAGCCTCGCGGAAGCAAAAAATCTATCCGACGCTTTCAAAGACCAAAACTAAAAAGGGGCAAGTGTCAAACTGACAAGTCAGATGTCACTCCGTTCGGGCGCGTTCCGTTAGGCGCACAGATTAATCAAGTCAACGGGACGGAACATCTACCCCCCCGGACGGGCCTTCCCTTCCGCTAATCACTTGGCAATCTTGACAAGGTTGCGTTTTATCAGTCCACTTGACCCGCTGCTAGAGGATGTGCAAATACTCTTAGCTCCAACGCTTCCAAAAACTCAGAGCGAGCTGCTGCACCAACTGAAACCGCGATAGCCAATTTTGGCTCACATCGACAAAAGGGTGCTCCGGCAGGGCGACAAGTGGCTGTCAAATCAAAAAATGGCCCGGGGTTAGGGCCTTCAAGTCGTTCGGGTCCGAAGGCAGCGGGTACAATGGACGCGAGTTCAATACAGCTTCAATGTGGCAAAATACCGTAGCTAACTCCTCAAAGGTGAGAACGGTGTCTCCCAACAATCTGCGCCAAAGTCCCTTTGCCGCTTTCACCGCGGCCTTCAAAAAATACCCCCCCCCCCCCCCCAATGGGGGCAGGCTGGCGGGTCAACCAATGTCAACCTGGTTCTCAGCAAGGAAGGCGTATACCTCCTTCAAATAGTTACTTGTACCCTTGTAGTTAGTACCGCAATCAGACCTGATCAAAGTAGGTAACCCATGACGAGACACAAATCTATCCAAGGTCGCCACAAAGGCCTCCGTCGAGAGGGAGGTTACCAACTCCAAGTGCACTGCCTTAGTTGACAGGCAGACAAACACACACAAATAAGCCTTAACAATTTTACTATTCCGAAGAGGAGACGTCTTCACCAAAAAGGGACCAGCAAAGTCCGTTCCGACGCCTGCAAAGGGTCTCGCCTCATTGACACGATCAGCCGCCAAGTCTCCCATCATTGGCTGCATAGTAGAGGCCTTAGTCCGGTAGCACGGCAAACAACGGAAGACGATGCTACGAATAGTACGACGGGCCGACAATATCCAAAACTCTCGCTGCTGAATGGCCAACAGCGCATTGCAACCGGCATGCGAGTTCTTAATGTGACGATCAGTCACCAACAATTTAACCAAATGGCCCACCTTAGGCAACAAAAGGGGGTGACGGGCCCCATAAGGAAGGCTAGAGTGCCTCAACCGTCCCCCAACACGCAAGAGACCCGTATCGTCCAAAAAGGGGTTCAACTTACTAATGGCTCCCGACAATTTAGCTTTACCAGACTTCAAGGTTTCAATCTCCTTCTCAAAGTGTGCAGCCTGAACGGAGCGGACCCAAAGGAGGAGTGATTCCTGTCGCTCCTGAAGAGAGAGAACTGGAGACAGGCGTTTGTTCCCGGGTTTCCTAGAATTATGACCAAAACGCCTGATCCACGAGGTAACGTTCAACAATTTGTCGAGGGAGCTGTATCGATTCAACAAAAAATCAGGGTCAAACGGAGGGTCCTTCGTTCCAACAGCGAGCACCTTGAGCCCGGGCAAAGGACCCGACATCAAGACTGGCGTTCGAGGCCAATCATCCTCGGGGTGAGTCAGCCACTCTGGTCCCCACCATAGGGGGTGAGCAATCAGGCGGGGTGCCATGCACCCACGTGAGGCCACGTCACCCGGGTTCAAATCTCCAGGCACGTGCCTCCAAATCAAAGGCGTTTCAGAATTTTGAATCTGGGACACTCGGTTCGCAACAAAGACCTCCAAAGGGTGGACGGACGTCTTCAACCAACACAAAACAATTTGACTGTCCGTCCAGGCGTAAGAAGCCCGAATGTCCACAGTACCACCCAAAGTGTAAGCAACGTGGTTCAATAGACGCACAAGAAGCGCAGCCCCTGACAATTCTAACTTAGGGATGGTCAGTGCCGTCCGGAGGGGGGCCACCTTGCTCTTGGCCATGACCAGTGACAACTTCACCTGGCCTGTCGCGCTGACGGTGCGCAGATAAACAACAGCTGCATAACCGTGCGAAGATGCATCACAAAACCCATGAAGGGTAGCAGTGTAGCTCCCAGGGGGGAGGATAGCGCGGGGTAACACGACCTCGTTGACTGCAGGGAGTGTGGATACAAATTGGAGCCAATCTTCCAACAGGGTTTCCCGAAGTGGCTCGTCCCAACCAAGTCCCGCAGTCCAAAGACGCTGAAGAAAACATTTCGCCCAAAACAATACCGGGCATATACAACCATTCGGGTCCAAAGGTCCTCGCGACAGTAGACAACACCAGTCGTTTAGTCCAAGTGTGAGGTGACTCCAAGTCGACGTCGTATGTGAAGATGTCTTGGACTGGTCGGTACTAAACGCCGAGAACTGGTATCATAGCAGGGTTGTCAACATTTTCAAACAAAAGCGGGTCCTGCCTATGATCCTCCGGCAAACCTTCCAATAGCGCTGGCGAGTTGGACACCCATTTACGTAACTCATAGCCAGCGGAAGCCAAAATACCAATCAATTCGTCACGCAACAGGACGGCTTCCCCAACTGTGGGAGCTCCAGTACAAACGTCGTCAACATACAAGTCCGTTTTCAAGATGGCGGACGCACGAGGGAACTTCAAACGCTCTCGGTCCGCGAGCTCCCAAAGAGAACGAATAACAACAAAAGGGCTCGATCGGAGGCCGTACGTATTCGTATTGAGCTCGTACACAAGACACGGTGGAGCATACGGTGGAGGTTTGCCCTGCCTGGGCGGAGCACCGCCATGTCCTCGTGGAGGCGATCGGCGGCGGCGACCTCTCGCGTCTGGCCCTGGTGCGAGCCATGGTACGGAGCGAGAGGGAATGGGAAGCCGTCACCTCCTGCGAAGCAGTAATGCTTGCGAAGGAGGAGGCGGGTCGCGTGAGGGAGTGGCAGTCTCAGCGCCCTCACGTTCCTAGCCGCCGCAGGAGGAGACGCCCCGGGCGTCAGGAGTCGATTGCGGACTCCCGGCCACCGTAGGCGCGAGCTTGTGGGTGGCGAGCAATGGGTAGCTCGCCGCCCGGTAAGGACCAAGCTCGGGTCGACGGCGCGTAGTGTTCCACGCGCGCCTCAAAGAGATGTCAGCAAAACTGAAGGGGTCTACTAGGACCGATGCCTGCCGGGGTCGCGTGATTGTTCGAAAGAGATACCGTGACCCTGGCACATAGGCAATTGAAGGAACACGGGTGGGTTTTAGTCAGTAAAAGTCTGACATGCCCTCCCGCTCCGCCCAGAGCGGGAGAAGTCATTTGATGATTTCCCATCCAAAACAAAAAAAAAAAGCTCGTACACAATCATGGGGTCCTGGGGATTCTCTCGCCACAGGATCAACTGATAACGTCTGTCATCCTCGTGAATAACCGTTTGGCGGAACATCATTTTGATGTCGGCCACAAAAACTACCTGATGAAGACGGAAAGACGTAATGACGTCACAAAGATCCCTCAACAATTTGGGGCCTGGATTCTCGGCCGTAGGTCTGGATTCGCCGAGAGGTGGTCGCACCGCAACAAAAGGCAACCTGGTCACAAGCCGGCCGGAACGGAGTCGACCTGTGTTGTTCTGGCAGAACAACTCGCACTCCTCGTGTTCTGGGTTCAAACAGGCTACCTGAGGGGGGTCTTCAACCTCCCAAAACCTCTGAACGGCGTCAGAGAGGGCGGAGCCAGATGACAACACAAAATCAGGTTCAGGTGTAGGGGGGACCCTCAACACTGGTCCCATCAACGCAAAGCCAAAGATGGTCGAGACAGCCACCAAACCGCGTGGCTGCAGAACCTTTATATCACCCAAAAATATTCTCCCTAGTACATCGGAACCCAACAACAAATGCGCTGTAGTAGGGGAATCAAACCGGGGGTCAGCCAATTCCAGGCCTGACGTCAACCGGACGATTTCTGAAGACAGCTGACATAGAGGATGACTACCCAAAATATTCGTCAGAACAACGGCCGGAGCAACAATTTTAGGCGCCATATAATTCAGAGGAGTGACCTCAAACCAAGCCAGTCCCTTGGTGGTGACATCTGTTTCGCCCACTCCCCTAATTTTGCGTGAAAAGTCACGCACATCAAGGCCCACCTGTCCCGCTAAAGAAGATGACAAAAGGCAACCCTGGGCTCCCGTGTCCAAAATGGCACGGACCACAACAGAATCCCCCGTGGGCCCCCAGACCCTGACCGATGCCGTTGGCAACAAAACCGTTTCGATCTGAGGGGGTACCTTAGCGGGGCAGGCGCCAATGTCCTAACAATGCCTGGGCGGCGACCGATCGCCGCACCCAGGCCCAAGTCTTTCCCGACGAGGATGGAGGTCAAATTCCTCGTCCGCGCGGTGTCCCGAGCCACGCGCCTTCGCTGGAAGGGCATATCTCACCGGATACTTGAATGGCGGGGGGCGTGACTCCAACCAGGGACGTTCCGCCAATGGAGGGGAGGGAAGGCGGTGCTGGTCTGGCCAGCGCTGCCTAGCAACAGCTACGTAATCACCTTTACGTGATTACGTAGCTGTTGCTAGGCAGCGCCAAATGGCCAAATGGCGTTCGCGTGGCTCCCGATCAACTTGCGCGGGGGGTGGAGTGCGGCGCTCAAAACTGCGGGCCTCTCCCTGGTTCTGAACCGGCGAGCCAGAAGCCCGGTGACCAACTCCATGGTACCCCCCCGTGCGCGAACCTTCATCAGAGGCTGGTCTGCCAGCGTGGTTCGCGTTAGCGCACAAAATGTCCAAATGGGACCCCCTACAAATTCTACTAGAGCGGGGGTTGGGGCAGTCCCGATGGAAGTGAGCCCCCAAACATGAGAAGCACAGACGGCGTGCACTGGCAACTCGGGGGCGGGCACTCACGTGCAATTTCAAAAAGGCCGCGCAAGTTGCCATGCCATGCCCCGTGTCCCTACAAAACTCACAACCAGGACGACTCTGGGTGCCAGCAAAACGAGCGGCGGGGCGACCATCAACAGGCCCGCGAGCCCTAGTCCGTTCCTGGTCTCGTGGCCGGGAAGACGGTTGGCGTGACTCGGTGGCAACGCTAGAGTTATCCATAAACCGACACTCATCCTCCAAAAATTTGACGAGGTCACCAAATGGGGGGAGGTGTGTGACACTATCCCCACCATACTTTTGCTCGAAAAGAGCCCTCAAATCAGCAGGAAGCCGTTGCAGCACAGCATGTACCAAAAGGTAAGACCAATGGTCCACCGGCAACTCCAATCGCTTTAAAGCGTTGGTCGCTGCCACCAACGGGTTCAACAGGTCAGTACGCAATGCTGACAATCTTGTAATGACCGGTAACCCCAAAATCTGTTTGATATGAACGTCAGCCAAACAACGTTTGTTTTGATACCGCCGGGTGAGTAGTTCTAAAGCGGTAGGGTAGGCTGAGTCGGTCACCGACAAATGCTGTACCAAGGCTCGGGCCTCACCTTCCAGGACAGACAACAAGTAGGCCAACTTTTGGGCGGGTCTGAGGTCCGATCGAGCATCAACCAAACTTTCAAATAGATTTTGGAAACCCAACCAATGGTCCAAGCGACCGTCAAAGTGTGGCAGTTTCAAAGTAGGCAATCTACTCAATAGTCCGGGACCTGAAACAACCGAGGTCTCCGGCTTGACCTGGACTGGTGTCTGGCTCTGCAATATTTCCCGAGCACGTTGACCAATAACATCCCCCAGGTCCAAGATCTGGTCGTAGTCAGCAAGGACCTTGTCACGTGCTGCCTGGTCCAGCACTTCCAGAGCCACATCATAAATGAACTCGTTGTAGCGGGTGAGCAGAGCATCAACGTTGCCGAGTCTCACGTTCAACTGCTCGAACCGAGCAAGCGTGACCCCTGGTAGATCCGGGCGCTCAGCGGTCGCTGCAGCTGAAGTGAAACACCGTAGCTGTGTGGTCAATCCACTGATTGCCTCTCTCACCGCTTTGTGTGCCATTGTACAAACAATACAATTCAAATAAACCAAACAAGATAATCAAATAACAAAGTTCAAACAATATAACCAGGAAATCCAAAACCAACAAACTGCCAAACTGCTAGACCACAACTCAAGAAATAACAAAATACTGGTTCCAATTTAATGAACAACAATAAACTTTTAATTTAATTCAAAACCAATGTCAACGTTCAAAAATTCAAATGTTAATTTCACAAACCACTATATCAATGGTACAACAATAATGAACCTTTATTCCAATTTAAACAATGTTAATGCTCAAAAATGCCAATCAACTCTGTTAGCATATATAACCAGGCTGACTATGGTAACTTCAGTTTACCGGACACAACAAATTTAAACAAATTATTTCAAATGAACAAGCAATACAATTAACAAATATTTACAGCGAATTACTATTTCCTTATAGAGACTGCCAAGTAATTAGCCTACTGTAAATTACCAATTTGGTGGTTGTGTAGGTTATAACCACGCTCTGCTACCAAAAAATGTTCGCCGCCAGGCCAGGCCTCACCATAGAATTTCAATAGCGCAGTGGAAGTTATGATGGTGGGGCTCTGGAGACAAGAGTGGCTAGCGAACTTGTCCGCCGTGCGCGGAGCTAATCTATATAAGTTAAACAAAAGACTCATCTGGTGGTTGAAGAAAACTGCTTCTGGGGGCCTACCTGGATTTATGTATGTAAGTGAGTGTGTATTGTATTGTGTTGTGACGTTATGAGTATTCTCCAGGATACAACAAGGCCGCTCCAAGACGTCTGCTATCCAGACATGCGGCCTCCAACACTTAACCTTCAAACTATTTCAACAAAAGATATATCCAAAACTCAACCCGTATTATTTCATCAACTTGGGGTTATTTACAATCAAAGCAATTGGATCACGACTAATTGTCACAAACGGATCGATTTAAAGTAATTAATTTACAACAGCCTCGCGGAAGCAAAAAATCTATCCGACGCTTTCAAAGACCAAAACTAAAAAGGGGCAAGTGTCAAACTGACAAGTCAGATGTCACTCCGTTCGGGCGCGTTCCGTTAGGCGCACAGATTAATCAAGTCAACGGGACGGAACAAATTGCAACAAAAAAAGCAAAAACCTAAAATACAGATCAAACGACACCGACTTCCGAAATTAATGTTATTTTAAGTCACTTTGTAGGGGTTTTGGTCGTTTATTTTATCCCTGTCATGTGTATATGATCCTACCTCCGAGGTCTGCATAGTATTAACGTCTTTGGGATGGTTCCAAGCCCGGTACAGCTTCCCAGCCGCAACTACGTAGTTGGACACGGACTGGAGCTTGCCACGTCTCCAGAAGCAGTGGGCAGCTGGAGACGAAATAACATAACAGATTATTACGCCTGTATACTCCGAAGGTGATGTATTAAAAACAGCCATCCTAATCTCGTTCAAATAGTTTCTACTTGACATTTTTATTATATTATGTACAGCTTTTAAATCTTTGGAGATATAAGGACCAGGGTGTGAAGTTGCCACAACCTCCGCAAAAAAGAAAACTCCTCCGACCAGACTGGTGTCGTGTCTGGTGGGCAACAGCCCGACGATGGTGTTGAGACGTTGTAAATATGCTAGTTGCGTTAGTGTGATGCGGCAGGAGGCGGTGTAAATGCCACTACAAATCAAACAGTGCCAGTCCAGTGGGATATACTGAACGCCGAGTTTATTACCATTATACAGGATTTTTTGTTTAATCAGTGCCCAAATTATTTTTGGTGGTTCAGTATCAGTAATAGAACACATTTCAACTACTTTTCAATACTTAATTTTTTATCCGACTTTAAATCAGTAAACTGTGGACACCCTACTTTTTTTTTTTTTTTTTTTCAGGATGGGAAATCATCAAATGACTTCTCCCGCTCTGGGCGGAGCGGGAGGGCATGTCAGACTTTTACTGACTAAAACCCACCCGTGTTCCATCAGTTGCCCATGTGCCAGGGTCACGGTATCTCTTTCGACCAATCACGCGACCCCGGCAGGACACCCTACTTATTTCGTAATATTATATCGACAATAGGAATAGGTCAGTAAACGCGCGCCGGCGTAGGTACTTCGAACTTCTTAGAATTTTGACCGATCGAACAGCTGGTTGATACTTGTAGCTACGCTCGGTCGTTCACCTTTGCCACAACGCCGGCGCCGCGCAACTTACCATAAAAACCAGTTTCAAAATAAACATCTTTCGTTAACCATCACTAAATTTTTTTGTACTAAGATACATTAAAATAAAAATTGCATGGTTATTATAACTCGTTTAAGTTTAATTTGATAAAATTTGCGCACTGGATAAAAACTTATACTTTATGCTGGTTGCAGTAAACTCTGCTTGCGCGATGCAGGATTTTGTGTGACGTCAGTGTGATGCGTAGTTCACTATGACGTGGTGTAGATGCCGCTATCTATATCTTGAGTAAAATACTGTCGGGAATCATATTTTGGTCAATAAACAGCTGCTAATTGTGAACTGGCTACCCTTCTCTTTTTTTGTGGGTGGGAAATCATCAAATGACGCCTCCCGCTCTGGGCGGAGCGGGAGGGCGTGTCAGACTTTTACTGACTAAAACCCACCCGTGTTCCTTCAGTTGCCCATTTGCTAGGGCCATGGTAACTCTTTCGAACAGATCTCGCGACCCTGGTAGGCCTCGGTCCTAGCAGATCCCTTCAATACTGCTGACATCTCTTAGAGGCGCGCGTGGAACACTACGCGCCGTCGACGCGGGCCTGGTCCTTACCGGGCGGCGAGCTACCCATTGCTCGCCGCCCGCAAGCTCGCGCCTACGGTGGGCGGGGGTCTGCAATCGACTCGCGACGCCCGGGAACTGGCTACCCTAGCACTTCCCCCTAAGGAGAAATTTTCTGAGTCAGTACCTGATATCACTATATTAGGCCTGACCACGGTGCCAGCGCACATCTGCACGTGGTGGGGTCTCCGGTAGATCGCGACGTGCCACGGCAACTCGTTGCGCATCGCCTCTCGACCCTGCAGCAGGAGGGCGTCGGCAGCTGAGCCCAGTTTACCACATTCTATACAAAGAAACATTTTAGGTACAGTAAAGGCCGCTTAGGTAGAGCATATTTTAATTTATTTTGAGAAAGTTAAAGCAGGTAGATTTGGGTATGCAGTAACATTATGAAGAAAATTTATAGAGATACATATACCGGATGAATTTTTTTTGGTGTGTTGTGTTACTAGAATAGAAGCCACATACGCCAATATTTGCATGGTACCATTGAAGAAATTAAAGTTCGGCATATCCTCAAAATACATGGAAATTAATACTTCCTACGGCGTTTGCGTAAAACGAATAATACCCAAGATCAAAGAGGCCGCCTATCGGCCAGCTTCAAAAGGGTAGGACCGCGCTACGAAGTCATTGATACATTCCGCGCATTGAGTAGGGTGCGTATGATTTGAGTTTCGATAGATTTTTATCGTTATTTTTTTTTTTCAAAATTTCAGTTTTTTTTTGTCTAATTTGAAAAGGTTACTTCAAATGTGTGGTATTTATTGCTAGATCAATTTCATTACATGTTATTGAAAAATAAAAATAATACAAATTTCTATGCCATAGGCTTCTACACCGTTCACCTGTTACACCCATTTTTTTTTAAGGCGGTAAAAAGTATCATCCGGTATGCACTCACGCCTTTATCCCATGGGGGTAGGCAGAAACTACACCACCTGCTGCAACCTTTACATACTCTTTTTGCTTTGTTTATGTTCATACATCTGGTCATACACGCACACCGAACCTTGCCATGATGAGTCATCATCCTTGTGCCTTTGAAAGCACGTGAAGCCGTTGGTACTGGCTATCATCCGTCGATCTTCGACACTCGTTGCAGGCAGCCCAAAAGTATCGTGTCACCCAATACCTGGGTTGTATAGGCCAGATACGCAATCGCCCCATGTAAAATATTGGTGATTACAGAAAGCCATGATTAAAATAATAGTTTAAAAAAACTAAAAAACACCCTTCCATAGAAAACCAAATTAAAAAGTACAAAATAATAATGGGCGCTTTTTTCCATTATTATTTTCTACTTTTTAATTTGGTTTTCTATGGAAGCGTGTTTTTTTTAAACTATTATTTATTTTCTATTTTTTTTGGTGTTTCGAATTTTGAGACGTATGTCAGCGTAGTTTTCCAAGACAGTTTTTTTGCTGTCCTGGTAACGCTGGCAAGGATAATGGCACAAAATGAAATTATTGCATTGTTATCGGTCTTTGACAGGTGTGCAAAGTTTGAATGAAATCTGGTCGTTTAAAGTGGGTCAAAATCGCGCTATAAGGAGTCGGTTACAAACAAACAAACATACAAGTGAAGCTAATATAAAGCGTGTAAAAATATTTGCTTAAGCCACTATACCTGGAATACAAGTCACTATTTGATCCCACCTCCCGCTCTCATTGCAGTGCATATTCAGCATGAGGCCCGGATAGTAGAACACTGGCAGGCGACACCGAGGTCTCACCATGGTTCCAGCTGGTTCCCTCTCGTTACACTCGCGTGTGCCTTCTGTAGCGTCGGAGCTCAAGGGGCAGCGATATTCTACGCTGTGGTGCTTGGGAAGTCGGCAAAAATCTGTAGAGGAAATAATACACAAATAGCCTATAATGTTCTTGCTGCTGCGACACAGAAGGAGTCAACTGTGTCAACTCAGCCTATCGCTGTCCACTGCTGGACATAACCCTCTCCCATGCTGCGCCACAACACCCTATTCTCCGCCTTCCGCATCCAGTCTGTCCCAGCCACCTTTTAGAGGTCGTCAGTCCATCTAGCTGAGGGGCGTCCCACACTACGTTTGCCGATACGCGGTCTCCAGGGAAGGAGTGGGCAAGCCGAATTTCCAAAACATTTATGGCACCAGTTGTGTTGGTTTTTTGTTACTTTCAAACTCATGTAGCAGCCGGGGGATTAACAGAATCAATTGTAGACTTTCTCTCCTCCTCCTCCTTTCCTCTTTCTTTCTTCCTTTCCTTCTCTCTTTTTTCTTTCTTTTCTTTCTTTCTCTTTTCTTTCTTTTTTCTGACTTTCTTTGTGGCTTTTTGTTTTCCAAAAAAAAAAACTAAATGTCATTTTCCATAAGAAAAAAGTTTTTGTTTTGATACGAAATGAATGATATCCTTTATGTATGACTAAAAATGATCTTTTTTTGTGGGTGGAAAATCATCAAATGACGTCTCCCGCGGAGCAGGAGGGCGTGTCAGACTTATACTGACTAAAACCCACCCGTGTTTCTCCAGTTGCCTGTGCCAGGGTTACGGTAACTCTTTCGAACAAATCCGAGACCCTGGTAGGAAACGATCACCTCTTGAATTGCGATTTTATTTAGGCATTCATTTATTTAAAAACTCGCAGTAGTAGATATTAATAAAGACTTACGAACACACTTAGGCAGCTCTCCATACCATTCCCCCATGCTACAGAACAGGGAGCTTTCACCAACGAGCCCGTAAGGAGGGTCACATCTAAAGTTTAATATGAATGACTTGAACTGTTGTCCCGGCACTCCTTGTATTTTGCCCCCCATGCTGTAGCTGCCGTGGTCGGGTTGTGGGGGAAGTGTGCAGACTGGCCTGGAAGTTGAACGATTAAACTTAGGAAAATGCTAAGTCGGAGTTAAAGACAAACATTTTAAAGTGAAACTTTTATTACATCGTCTCACACTTTTTCGTCTGTGTGTTGCATGTCGCGTGACGTTCGGCCGCGGAGTAGGGATAAAGTGAAAGGCGCTCGCTGGTGCATGTTGTTGTTTATGGATTTATTTCAATTTTGAGTGCTTGATTTTATTTTATTTAACTTATCTATTTCGTATGAATATTAAATTAAGACTTTTTATTAAGCTATTGCATATATTCCGAAATTTTTTATTTCAATGTCTATAACGTGACAAAAAGTTTCACTTTTACCGTGGTTTCATAAAAACCACACAATCCTTTTTTTAAATGGGGTTAGAGTTGCAACATTAAACTTTGAAGACGACAGACAGACAGAGACGAGATTTATTGACGAAAAAAGTAGTCAATCTAAAATTGATTGAATTTATTTATTATTTATTTATTTATTTTCCAGCTTACATCTACCATTTGGTTTGCAGGTTTGCATCTAATGCGATAGTGTTACATCTAAATTCTTACTGATTACCTTATTATTCTTCCTTTTTACAATATTTATATTTTCTAACACATTTATTTATTTATGCAAGATAGTTGTGAGAGGTAACCTCACAACCCCGTCTTAACAGACTTAAAACTAATTCGATAGTGCATCAATATTATTCCTTCTTATATCCTTCCTTCCTACATCATTAGTCTAAAATACATAAAAAACTTAACAACTAACACATAACAATTAAACCTTAGCTTTATCTTTTATAAATATAATAATACCTAGGGGGAAGTCCCGTAGCGCCGGACGGCACCTAGCGCCGGACACTCGTACTATCTCGATAAACGATAACGCGATCTATTCAAATATCGGTGAAACGGGCGCGGGAGAACGTAGGGATACAGGATCACGCGACGCGGTTTGCCAGTGAGGCGCACAACTGCGGTAGGAGAGGTGGATTGCTGTTTTAGACGGGAAAGCGTTGCGTCACGTAAATTTCAAGTGAGTATTACTGCTATGGTTTTGTGTTTGTTTTTGTTAATTTTATAATAGAGGAGTTTCAAAAAATGGTACAACTGGTAAAAATATGACATTAAAATATAACTTCATGGTAAAAATAGTAATTTTATTAAATTAGAGAGTATAAACTTTTAAATGTAGTTCATCAACAGACCCTCTGTTGATGAACTACATTTAAAAGTTTATACTCTCTAATTTAATAAAATTACTATTTCTCTTAAGGTGACGTGTTGAGAAAAACGTGCTTATTCTTTTTAGCGTACCTTTCTTGCCGTATGACATCCGTACTTAATCTTTTAGTGTATGTTTTTTTACTATATGATCTAGTATCCTGTAAAAGGAATACACGATGCGATGAAATTTTCTCGATACAAAAAAATCGCAAAGTTCTATCTATGATTATGATTTTTTTAGCCTCAAGGCTCGATGCGTATGTATTATTAAACATAGTTTACTTTAAAACATTGATTATAATTGTATCTAAGTTTTTGTAAAACAGTTTTCGTTTTAATAATACTTTTCATTCATAAAAACGGCAATTCGTTTTGGCACATACGTTATTTTATTCCAAGCGCACACACATTATCGCCATCTCTTCTTTTGCCTATCATAAGTAGTGTCATCACTCTCGTTCGTTCATAAATCAGTCGCCCAGTAGGACTTATCGACGACGAACCTATGTCACTTTTTTACAAATCGGTGCGATCGAAATTACGTTTTTTAAATATTTGTGTTCACAGAAAAAGGTAGTAGTTAAGCATTTTGCTGTAATTATTTATTATAAAAAGTGTTGGCTTTCCAAATAACTTTGTATTTCGACTGTATATGTGTCTATTTTTGTGACTGTAAACAATATAACATTCTTTTTCTATTACCATTTAGAGACGACCTAAATTATGTATGAAAATGGGAAGAACCATAAACCAAAACTGAACGGTACCTTCAAGGTTAGGAGTGCCTGCACAGGGCAATTCATTTTGCAAGAATGAAATACCAATAAGATGATGATAACAATAAATCGAATTCACCACCTTCACTAAAGCATTACAGCAACAATCTATTCTCACTTTGTAAAATAATATTAAGTAAACACATTATTTTCTAGAGAAGAACGTCTGTTTTATCCCAAAAACTTATAATAATCATTCATTTAGAAATAAAATAAAATATATAATTTGTTTGTAGGTTTGAAGTATGTCAACAATATATCTATACGTCAAGTACTGTCACTTCAAATGCAAGAGCACAACGAATGAATGGAGTAGCATTAGAATTGTAAAAAAGGTGAGGTTTTACTTGACAGCAGCCCAAAGAAGGGTAATGATTTAAACAGGCTGTATCAAACGCTGAACTATTTAAAAAAAATATCATTGGCATGTATAAGTGTTTGTACAAACCTACTTACAGGAATAAAATCATTTATCATTTATAGCAGATGTGAAGTTTTATTGAAAATTTAAATTTCATATATCAATCAATCAATCAAATCAGTTTATTTCGGGCTACAAAGACCCAAATCATAATACCATACAGACTATGATACATACAAATAAAAACCACGTAAACATAACTATTGTACATGAAGTGACGGCGACGTGTTGCGCTGTGTATTATCGCGTAGCCTTCCGCGGAATCGCCGATACACGACACCCTTCGGCCAAAACTCTTCCTTGAGGAAGGTCTCGATTTGATGAGTTGGAACTCGCACCACGAATGACTTGAAGTTCGTGTTGTGGCACGGTTCCAACTTTTCGACCCTCAAGGTCCAGTTGGACTTAACACGTGCAAACTCCACGATCTCCTCAACCTTCGTGGTGTAATGTCGACGGGACACATAGAGCTGCGTCGTTAGTGTAGCTGAACGCAGCAGCATATTGAGTCCTGCTAGCGCGGTCCAACACTGGTTGCGACTACGAAGCTTCTTCCTCTTTTTCCTCTCACGAAGTCATCCATGTCCGGCACGTGGCCTGAAGCCGGGCCTAGCTGTTTCGAACCCTATATGTACCGTGTTTGATACCTAATCATTAGCAGTCTATAACGTTCCCACTGCTGGGACACAGGCCTCCTCTCGGTGAGAGAGAGTGGGACATAATCCACCACGAGGGCCCAGTGCGGGTTGGTAGATGTCACATGTCTTCGATTTTTTTGGTTCTAAGACAAGCCGGTTTACTCACTTTGTTTTCTTTCACAGTTTTGAGAGCAGTGGTGTTGAAATAATTTACACAGAGTAAAGCGCCTGCTCGGGTTCGAACTCGTAAGTAGTAGCCGTTGCCACTGAGCAACCACTGCTTCTCGATATCTAATCGATATCTTATCAAAGGTCTACAAGAGTGCTTTCTGAAAACATATTAGCTATTTATAATTTTTCATTCCTACAAGATTTTATGGATGATCAAAACAATGGTGTTTTACTCTGTTTTGAATAACACTAAACATACTTCTATAATCTTATGAAGACTGTTTAGCAAATTATTTGTGTACTCCATCTCTGAATTACCCCTAACCCCAAAATAACTGTAATGAAAAATAAAGTCAATAAAAGAACAAACATACATACTAGTTAATAGGCTGATAAACACATTGCCCTCTGCAGTCGGGTAAAACATCCAAATAAAAAGATATAATCTAGACATAGTTACAAAATATCGGCAATAATATCGGTTTTGGTTTTCAAGGTGAAAAAAATACTCATAACTAGTATTACGTAATGGACGAAGTCTATGTAAAATATTGTAATTGTCATTTACCAAATAAATGTATAGTAATCGGTGAAACGAAATTGAGGTTTATTAATCTCTTAAACACCGTCATATATTTTATTTACTAGCTTATGCCCGCGACTTCGTCCGCGTCAAATTTTTGCTCCCCTGGCCCTTCCCGTCGCATCGATTTGCCTGCTAGTTTTCGTCCATTTTTCGTTGCTGCTCGCACCTTTTGAGTTATAGTGAGTCAACCTTAAAAGATAGACATATGCTCTCGCGGACTTTTTTTTAGAACTTTTTAAAAGAAACAATTCCGTCATACATGATTTTTGCGTTACTTTAATTGTTTACGCAGCGCACGCAACGGAAACTCTCAAAAGGAATAAATTTTCCCCGTTTTTGCAACATTTTTTATTACTGCTCCGCTCCTCTTAGTTGTAGCGTGATGTTATATAGCCTATAGCCTCCCTCGATAAATAGGCTACCTAACACAAAAAGAATTTTTCAATTCGGACCAGTAGTTCCTGAGATTAGCGCGTTCAATCAAACAAACAAACTCTTCAGCTTTATAATATTAGTATAGATAGACCTCTAGAAGATTAATTCGTTATTTTTAATTTCATGTTGTAAATCTATATATTAATACGTGAAGCGAAAACTTTGGATCCCTTATTACGAAAATTGGGCGGACGGAGGAGTATGAAATTTCGAACACGTATAGTTTATACGGAGAAAAAGTGACGAATGCTAATATTTTTTTTAAATTATGCGTAAAAATACATTATTTTCAATAAATAACACGTTACACTTACACACACTACTATTCATTACCGTGTATTTAATAATACACACATGCATAGATATTCTTTTGTTTATATGTAGTCCAAATCTGTGGTCTATAGGCTTACTGAATGTCAAGTATAACCATAGGTAATAAATTAATTTTATAGATATATAACCTATTTCATTTTTTAAATCTATGATCATATCGAGAATATTTGTTTTTAATATAATCTGTCTATAGTGTTACTGAATATCAAATTTAACCATATTATTTTTTTATATTTATTATTATATTTTTTTTTTTCACTTAATGATGTATTTCTATTCAAATGAAGCACGGTCGAATTTCGACCAATGGGCGATCACTAGTAATTAATATTAGGTCATCCCACTTCCAGTGTCATATTTTTTATTTCCAATATTTATGTATTGCGCAATGTTATGCAATAGTTCATACATGTGTTGTCTTGTACAATCATGTTAGTTTAATTTGGTGTGTTGTATTGTCAAGACGCGCATTGATTTAAAATGGAAGATTTAAAAAAATCTATTAATGTAGTGGAGCAACGTATATTTCTAAAGTTTTGTGCTTTACTCAACTACTCTGGAGGAGTTGCGCACGACTTACTGGTAAAGTGTGTTGGTCGTAACGCCTTAAATAAAAGAACCGTACAGCGATGGCTTGAAATGTACAAACAAGGAAGAACCACAGCTGAATATGAGCCGCGAGCACCTCGATCATTATCATCGACTAGATTAGAAGCAAGGGACAAAATCGAAGAAGCACTTCGTCAGTCACATAGGGTCAGTGTCAGTGATCTCTCCACTCAACTTAACATTCCTCATTCCACTGTACATAGAGTACTCACGGAGGATTTATGTCTGGGCAATAAAAGTGTAGTGTGGGTGCCCCACACTCTAAACACGGATCAGAAGGAGTTTCGTTATGAAACTGCGCGTAGCCATTAATCGTGGTATCGCCGTAAAAAAAATATACTTAATAGATTCATATGCCTTGATGAAACTTGGGTCGAATTTTATACAGAGCTACATGAACGAAAAATACTACTAATAGTAGCTATGGATGTCAGAGGCATTGCTTTTTGGAGAACTTATGATGAAATACAACTATGACTGGAGAGCGATATAAGTCATTTTTACAAGAAAATATTCCTATTTGGGCAGACGAGCATCATATAACGAGTCCTATAATTTTACATGATAACGCCAGACTGCACAAATCAAAAATAGTTCAGAATTTAATTGAAGATAAAGGATGGATTGAAATTATTCAGCCGCCATATTCCCCGGATATGAATCCTTGTGATTTCAATTGTTTTGGCCATGTGAAGAGGAAATTGTCGGGTACTCGATACAATAGCAAAAAGGAGTTAAATATTAAACTAAAGAGCATTTTTGATGAATTAAATGAAAGTGGTACTTTAAATGGTGTTCAAGATTTGCCAGCAGTCTGGGAGCGAGTGATTAATAGTGGTGGAGATTATTGATTAGTGTCACAAGGTTATATAGTATAGTAGTAAGTTTTTGTAAAAAAATAATAATAAAAAAATATGACACTGGAAGTGGGATGACCTAATAAATACTTAAATTGTTTATTATATATTTTTAATTATGTTGAGTTAATCAATCTCGTATAACCCAACATCCGTACATAAATATTAGCTAGCTTTTTCCCGCGACTTCGTCTGCGTAAATCTTACGTTACGCGGACGCAGGTGAAGTCGCGGAATAAATAGGGTTAATGGGTAACGAATAAGGTTTAGTCGTGAAAGGGTAACAGACAGACAGAGTTAGTTTCGCATTTATAATATTACGTATAGATAAAGAATATAATTTCTTGCTGTAAGATAGTTTTATTGCTTATAATTAAATATTTGTATTATTTGTCTACTCCATCGCACGCTATGTGCAAAAATTTCATAGACCAACTAAATTAATGCTACTTTCACGTACTTTTTTCTAAGATGTTTCCGTCTCTACCTTACTATTGTAGTTTGACAGATGTGCAACAGTGACAGGAATAGTGCTTACAGCAAGGCTATGCTAAGTTAGTAACGTTTTTTATTTCGAGACATGTTCTGTCAGTAGTTCAACTTTTCGCCGCTGGTTTTCCTATTCTCTATAAACGGTTCAGATATAAGTTTGTGGCGGCCGGCCACTTTAGGTTGACCCGCCATAAACCACGCCCATCCTACTATCATTCACTTTCAAGGTGGGCCCTTAAATGAAAATACAATTTCAGGAAAAAAATAGGCATTATGATAGTAAGGTGTTGATTAGGTGTCAGTTTTGTTACCACAAATAAGGTCAAATATAAAAAAAACTATGATGAATTCTGCCACTCCAATGATTTTTTTGGATAAATACAGTTATTTTGTATTGCTAGATGAATCAATAAGGAAAATAAAGTATTCAAATACTTAAAAAATACTACTTTTTTACGGTTTTGTTACCATAGGCCCAAAACAACATTTTTCATGCTATCGATGTAAAATGGGCAAAAAATACCAACGAAACTACCAAAAACGCCAATTATTCATTACTTTGAACCAAAACCCAAAATACTTGTAAAAATGTAGTAAGTTATGAGAAAATCCGCAAAACTCTTTAAAAAATTTGGGGACACAATTGTAAAGCACGGTTCACATAACCTCAAGGCAAATGAACATTGCAATTAGTTTAAAAAAAATCATTTATTACTTAAAAATATACTTTGTTCTAAATTAACATGTAGGAGATCCGTAAGTACTTACTTCTAATTTTTCAACATTGATTATAAACTCGATCTTCTTTGGACGTTTTTATAAAGGACCGACGCAATCTTCACATTTGTGTCATTTATTGAAGAGTTCCATTTTCTATCTCTGAAGATCTTCAGCGGATCTTCAGCAATTTTAAATAAGACTACATCGGGAAAGCATTCTTTAAAAAAAAAACATTAAAATCGGTCCTCAAATGGCGAAAACATAGCTGAAAATTAATTAACTAACAGTTGAATTTGGGGCAATCCTTTTTAATGACGTCAGTTAAAAAAATCTTAACACGATTATTCAAACTTTTCACTTCTTAAAGAGAATAATCATCTCAGATTCAAATGCCATGTCTGTCAAGCTTTATGCTATCGATTTTGTTACTTTGTCGGTCAGTCTATATGTTACCGTACTTTTAGTAACAAAACTGAAGTAACACAATGTGTCTACCTTCAATTAAAAAAAATATATTAGCAGCCCAGTTTCTCGGTAAGTTAAACAGCATACACCAAGTTATTCATTTAAAACATAGTATTTCTTTAGAAAATACATTCAAGTAAAATATGTGTGGTAAAGTTGTGATTGTAATATAACAAACCTGGACACGATTTTCTCTCCAGTCCAGCCAGCCGCATAAACTCACTCACATCACCGAAAAAATGACACTGAGGTTTTTTTTTTATTTTATTACCGATTTAATGTAAGCCATGTGGGTGACCTTTGCGAAACATAAAATTATTTTGGTAGAATATTTTTAAAGATAATGAGATAACAAAACCGACATGTCCAGAAGTAACAATTTTCGGGGATAACATTTAGGCGCGATTTTAAATAGATTAAAGTTATTTTAGCAATAAGAACAAGGTTCAATTTTTATAAAAAATAACCTATCATGTCAAGGTGTTTAAGCAAAAATTCAGTAATATTCAATTTAAAATGTTACTGTGCGGGACAAGTGTTAAATAACAGTGAACGGGACAAGTGACTTAAGAATAGTGTACATAAAGTGATATATAGACGTTAATAGGACAGTAAATAAGTAATAGAGTAACGATAGTTTAAGTAAATAATACCGTAGTGATCTGTTCGTGATTAGTTTAGTGATAGTTAAGTGTTTATGTTCATGTTGTGTTTATATCGTATTTTATATTTTTCTAGAATAGATTCTAATATATAGACCCTAATTATATATACTTTACCTATGTAAATAAAGGAAAACTTAGTGAAAAACGCGAAAAATGTCACGCGGTCCCCATTAAGGTAAAGGTTCGAGGCATCTAAGAAAAATGTACCGCGCGCTGATTGGCTAACGCATTTAATGTACTATTTTTTTTATTGGTTGTCTAGCTAGTTAGCACTTAGCACAAAATGTATAAAAAAAGGAACATTTTGCCGATTCGGCGCGGTCAGTTGTGCTCCGTGCGCCACGCTGCGTAGTCGCCCCGACTACTCTCCGCTATTTTGCGATTTAAATTTATTTAAATCGCAAAATTCGGAATTCTTGTTTCTCGGTCGGATTCAGTCTAATACCGTACTGTCTTGTTCGCAAGACAGTGGTATTTTGATTCGTCAGAATCATCGTCAAAAACGTGTGTTGTGTTGTGGCCCCTTCAGGGCAAATCCACAGTTTCGTGGTCACTCGGTGGATACCTTAACGGTGCCAACGAAGCCGAGTGGGTGCAGACCCAACGCACCCGTCTATCCCCTTCAGGGCTAGACGAAAGTTGGACGGGTCCCGGATCGCTGGCCTTGGGGGCTTCCCTCGTCAGCCCCGGTGACAGTCTTCCCTCCACAGCCGCGTACTAGTGCCGCGGGTATATCTATACCCCCCGCACTAGACTGGTCGGGTACCTTCAGTACCCATCGCATGACCGGTTAGGAACCCGTTCGCACAATAAGATTGGCGACGGGAGTCACTCTTAGGGCTCACCAGGATCACCTCCCTGTCTATACCCGACAGGGAGTGTAACACTCACCCCCGGCATCCCACCGGGGATTAGGCTACGTAGGAGTAGGGTTTTGGTCAGGATCACTCTCATGAGTGATTAGGTCCCCCCTCCCCTCCGCCATGGATAAACCCATGGATCCTACGGAGAAACTTGCTAGAATCGAGGCGCTCCTGGCTGAACTAGCGGGTCAGCTCAGCATTGAGCACTCGGAGGTCGGAGCGGTTGTCTCTGTTTTTCTTTTATTGATAAAGAAAAACAAAGACTTCGCTGCCGAATTCTCCGAGTTGTACAGAGCTGAGCAACTCGTAATTCCGCCCAGCCCGGGCATCGCTGACTTCAGCGACGCCCTCGAGGCCCCAGCCTCCACCGATGAACCGTGTCAAATGGACACGGAGGATGTATCCACAACTCCTCCCGATACTGCCGCGCTCACTCCCCAGACGGACTCGCACTCCTCTTCGTCCTCGGACGCAGAGACGTACGAGCTCGTCTCCCATACAAAGGGAAAAGGGAGTAAGCGCAAAAAGAATAAGGCGAGCAGCTCAGCCCCGGCCGCTAAAATCATAGCGGCTGAGGACTCCGCTCCTCCGTCTCGCGCCCCCACCCCGCAGGCGACCTCCGCCACCGCGAAACCCCCCCACCCCGCTACGCAGGCGACCACCGCCACCGCGACCGCGTCCATCCCCTCCACGCCGCCGGCGACCGCCGCCAACGCGTCCCCCTCCCGCCCCTCGCCTTCAACCTCCGCGAAGGTTGCCGCGCCCCGCGCTAAAACTAGCGCCCAGCCCGTACCCTCTGGCTCAAACACCGGCAGGAAACTCCCTCCACCGCCCCCTGTATTTATACAGGACAAGGCCAAGTGGACGGAGGTGTCCAAATGGTGTGTTGACCAAAGGGTCAACTATACTAGCGCCCGTGCCACCCAGCACGGGATTAAAGTATCAGTCCCCACGTCAGGCGATTATCGCGACCTGACCAGGCTCCTCTCTGCCAGGAACGTGTCCTTCCACACGTATTCCTTGCCCGAGGAGCGACTGACCAGGGTGGTGATTCGCAGGATCCCCTGCGAAATCGCCACCAGCGATATTAAGGCAGACCTCGAACGACAGAACGTGCCTGTCACAGAGGTCCATCGAATGCACCGGTCCAGGCAAGGTACCGCCTTTGATATGGTCTTGGTGGTGTGCCCTCCCACAGAGGGCCACCACCCCATATTCAATGTAAGGTCTGTCTGTAACCTGTCAGGCCTTAAAATCGAAAAGCCCCGTAAGTCAGGCATCATTGGCCAGTGCCACAGATGCCAACTGTACGGGCACTCAGCGTACAACTGCTACGCTACTCCCAGGTGCGTCAAGTGCCTGGGAGACCACGGTACAGCAGATTGTACCCGGCCTAAAGACCGCACTCTTTGCACCGAGCCACCTAGTTGTGTGCTCTGCAAAGAGCCCGGTCATCCGGCAAACTACCGGGGCTGCCCGAAAGCCCCCAAGTCATCTTCCCCTAAATTGGCGAAGCGTTTCGACGCTCGTCAGACTAGGGAATCCCCCTCGGCCAAACTCCCCGTGAGACTGGCCCCTCAGCGTCCCTCCCAATGGCCTCTAATGAGTTCCCAGAAGGAGTTCCCCCCACTGGCCTCCAGGCCTAAGCCCGCTCCCATCCCTCCATTAGTGGACCCGCGTACCCGTGCCCCCGCGCCCCTTACGCCCCCCGGTTTTCCCGCGACCGCTCCTCCCACCCGCGCCGTGGCCCCCCCCACTGCCCATATGGCAGGACCAGTACCCGTACAGAGGAAAGGTCAGGCTCCCCTTGATGCGTTTAACGTCATCACTGGGACCTTTAATACCTATAGCACGTTCCTCTCCCCGCGTGCCCAACAGATGGCCCAGGAACTAATTGCCGCCGGCGGCAACTTGTTCCGAATCCAGTCAATTTATGCTGCGTATCCCGAGATCACGCAAGCAATCCATGTCATGAACTCCCAACGCCCCCATTATGGATAGTCGCGGAATATTAACTAGACAAAAACCCCGTTCCCTAAAGCTAGGTTTCTTTAATGCCAACGGCATTCACGGCCAACGTGATGAGATCGCCACGTTCCTCCGCGACCATCACGTAGACATTTTACTCATTCAAGAGTCGTTCCTAAAACCTCATCATCGTGACCCGAAAATTGCAAACTATCGTTTAGTTCGCAACGACAGGTCACGTTGTCACAGAGGTGGCACCCTCATATACTATAGGAAGTCCCTGTACTGCATACCTATGGATACTCCCGAACTCTCCCGATTAGAAGTTTCGGCCTGTCGGTTAGCACTGACAGGTCACCAGCCGATCACTATTGTGTCGGTTTACCTTCCTCCCACACATGAGTCAGAGGACCCTCAACTCCTCGCTAATGACCTTTCCGAACTCTTCGGCATGAGTGACTCCGTTATCATAGCGGGCGATCTCAACGCCAAACATCCCGCCTGGAATAGCACCAGGACCTCGACTAGAAGTAGACAACTTTTCAACCTCTGTTCTACCATGAACTTTGACGTCATCGCCCCGATGACTCCCACTCACTTTCCTTTCGACCCCGATCAGTTACCCGACGTTCTTGACATAGCACTCCTTAAGAATATCAACTTGAGGTTGGATTCTATAGAGACTATTCACGAACTCGACTCTGATCATCGACCAGTAGCCATGAACCTGGTCCCCCGATTAGGTATACGCGACCCCTCTCAACCCCCCGCCACTAAAGTGATCACTGACTGGAAGAAAGTAAGCGAACGCTTACAATCTAACACGTCACATCAATTAGACTCTATCCCAGATCAGTTCGACTCTGTCGCCGACACAGCGGCCGCGATCGACTCTCTCACGGAGCACGTACAATCGATCGTGAACGAAAGTTCACGGGAGGTTCCAGATACGGGTGACCGTAAATGGAAGCTCCCCGACGATGTACGTGATCTGCTGACAGAGAAGAACGCGGCCGTTCGTGCCTACAGCAACTTTCCCTGTGACGCTAACAAAGCTCACATGCGTTACTTACAGCGTGCTGTAAGGACACGTGTGACTGAGCTGCGTGACGCTAACTGGGACAAGATGGTGGGCGAACTAGAGCCAACTCATCTCGCTTTCTGGGAACTTCAGAGGAAACTGAAATCCTCTGAGTTTTCCACTATGCCCCCCCTGACCCGCCCCGATGCGACCATTGCATTCGAGGATATCGACAGGGCTGAATGCCTAGCCGATAGCCTCGAAGCCCAATGCACACCCAGTTCGCAGCCAGTAGACCAAGCGTTTGTCGATAAGGTAAACGCGGAAGTCGAACGCAAAGCCTCACTCCCGCCCGTTGAAGACCCTGATGATCCCCTGCCCCCTGTCACACCTGACGAGGTGCACGAGATCATCAAGGGTCTGAAATCTCGTAAAGCCCCCGGATCAGACGGCATCACCAACAGAGTGATCAAGCTGTTCCCCGCGCACCTGATTATGCTCATGTGTACCATCTTCAATGGTGCCTTGAGTAATAACATTTTCCCCCAAGCGTGGAAGGAAGCCACCGTTATTGGCATCCCTAAGCCCGGTAAGCCCAAAACCGAGCCCACGAGCTATCGCCCCATCAGTTTGCTCAAAGTTCTCGGCAAAATCTATGAGAGACTTATTTATAAGCGACTCAGAGATTATGCCGAAACCAAGGGCCTCATTCCCAACGAGCAGTTTGGTTTTCGAACCCAACACTCGTGTGTCCATCAGGTACACCGTATCGTCGAACATATCAATGCTGGTTTTCAGCGTGGTATGTTCACGGGCGCTGTATACTTCGATATAGCGAAAGCGTTCGACAAAGTCTGGCACAACGGCTTATTATATAAGCTGTACCAACTCGGAGTGCCAGACCGTCTCGTGCTCATCTTACGAGACTTTCTTGCGAACCGTACCTTTCGCTACCGCATCGAAGGGGCACTTTCTTCCCCTCACCCGATTCGTGCAGGAGTCCCTCAAGGCTCTGTACTAGCCCCCCTCATTTTCACGCTGTTCACTAGCGATATCCCCAGAAGCAAGAAGGCAAGGTTAGCTCTGTTCGCAGACGACACTGCCATCTTCTTCTCGGGATTTAGTGACACAGCGCTGGTTCGCTACCTCCAAACCGCAGTCGACGAGCTCGGCGAATGGTTCAGGAAGTGGCGAATCGAAGTCAATCCCGATAAAAGTCAGGCGGTCTTTTACACCCGACCTCGACGTAATCACCCCCCTCCCCGACCCATCTCAATGTTCGGCAAGCAGATCCCTTGGGCGAAGCAAGCCAAATATCTAGGTGTCATCCTCGACGAACACCTCACCTTTTCTGAGCACATAAAGCAGGCTCGCTCGCGGGCCGCTTTCGCTCTCGGTAGGCTCCATTGCGTCCTGAACAAGCGGAGTAAATTGTCTCTTCTGTGTAAGAAGCGGCTTTACACCGCTTGTATCAGGCCGATTATGACATACGCAAGCCCAGTCTGGGCACATGCCAAGCCCCGATTCATCCATAGGATGCAGACTCTCCAGAACCGTTTTCTCCGTCAAGCCACAGGCTCGCCTTGGTTTGTTCGGAATATCAATCTTCATTTAGATATGAAACTCCCGACTATCCATCAATACATAAAACGCGCTTCGAAGCGCTTCTTCGATAGGGCCGTAGCCCACCGCAACCCTCTGGTTGTGGCGGCAGCTACTTACACCCCCTCCCGTATTAGCAAAGTCCGCCGCTCACGGCACATTCTTACCGATCCTGATGATCCCACTACTCTCCTCCAGGAGAGTCGAAAAGAGACCAGTACAGCTAGACCAGCACACAGACACAAACCGTACCGACCTCGCCGCCGAGGTCCGTCGTCGCGACCCCGACTTAACAGTCCCTCCCGACCCTTGCAAGAGCCAGCCCGCGATGCTGCGCCGTTAGCTTTAAATTAGTCCATAAATAATTTAACTCAGATCCAGCCAGTCCCTTGCTGCCCCCCCTATCAGCGATTGCCTAAGCCGAGGTTCGTACCCCCCTCGGGGTAACCCTTAGAGCTTTCGCTTTAGTTTTTAAGTATAATAAGCCCCGGCTGGAGGCCTAAAAAGGTAACTTTTTAGAACTCGCCGGGCCCCAATCCGTTTAAGTAGTCACAATCTTTTCAGGATTAACTACGAGATGCCCCACAAAAAAAAAAAAAAAAAAAAAAAAAAAAAACCGATTCGGCGCATTCGACGCCCGGCTACCTGTGAAGAAAGTGCTCCAATATATGAAGAAAGAAGTCTCCAGTAGTTTCATTTCCCGCCAACCCAGCACACAAATGAGGCTGTAAGCCACATTTAATGGTCCTTCGAACACGGATATTGCGGGAAGAATTACGAAGAGCAGAAATACAGAAGATTTCACGGAAAAAAGAAGAGTACTTTCAAGATATTCGAAGAAAATCAAGCCGGCAACATGCCCGTTACACGCTCTGTGGGTAAGGGCCGTAAACCGTCGGGGGAACAGAAGCCGTCAGAAGAACAGAAGTCGTCATCGCCCGAGATTATCGACTCCGCAACCGGCACCAGCGCGGAAGCCAGCACGGAATCAACAGTTACAGGGACGACCGCCACGGAGACTTCGGAACAAACAGACACCTCCGCGGCAACCGATCCATCCGCCGTGACTTCCGCGACCGCTGCAACTACTTCGACCGCTGCCACCTCCGCATCAGCCGCAAACGCCCCCGCCTCACACGCCACCGCCGCCGCCGCCTCCGTAACTCCGTCCGCTGCAACGACGCTAACTGCGGGAGCGAAGGCCCAACAACTAACGAAGCCACCCGTCACCGTCAACGTTAGTGAAACCCGTCCAGAAACAGAAAGCTCTACAGTGAAGCGAATTGAGAAGACAGCCGCCGGTCCACCAAAGCCGACCGGACTACGAGACCTGCGCCCCCCTAGTATCAAAGGGGGAGCTGGGGGATCTACACGTAGCAGAACGAAGCAACTCAAGCTCGCAAAAGCAAAGGAAGACTTATTACGTCTTCAAGTGGAACTCGCCGCAGCACATCTAGTTACATTAGAGAAAGAAGACTCAGAAGAGGAAGAAGATGACGTCACCCTCTACTCGAAGTCAGAAGTTAACGCAAGAGTGGACGACTGGTTGGAAAATCAAGTGGATCGTCCGACGTTAGCGAACACTAAAGAACCACGCCGCCCTATAGAAGATCCAACGGTTGCCCGCACGAGAGAACAAGCGACAACGAAACATGGAGAAACACGTCAAGCACCGGCGGGAGAGCAAACCGACATAGCCATCCTAGCCGAAGCCATCTCTCGGGCAGTCAGCGCAGCTCAACGGCCCAAGTTCGTCGAGTTACCGACCTTCAATGGATCTCATCAAGAATGGCTGCCCTTCCGTGCCGCTTACCACGAGACGGAAGCAATGTTCAGCACGGTTGAAAACACGAATCGGCTCAGAAGAAATCTCAAAGGGAAAGCCAAAGAAGCGGTCGAGGGTCTACTCATAACCAACGCTCACCCAGCCGAAGTGATGAAGACATTGGAATCAAGATTTGGAAGACCAGAGTCAATAGCCATGTTGGAAATGGAGACGCTTCGAGGTCTGCCGCGCCTCACCGAGTCGCCGAGAGATATCTGCATATTCGCCACTAAAGTTTCCAACGTGGTGGCAACACTGAAGACTCTGGGTTGTTTCAACTACATGTACAACCCCGAACTCGCGAAGACAGTTGTGGACAAGCTGACGCCGACTCTGCGATACAGGTACTACGACTTCGCAGCAATACAACCTCGTGAAGATCCTTGCCTCATCAAGATAGAGAAGTTTTTCAAAAGGGAAGCGGAGTTGTGCGGACCCTACGCGCTGCCTGAACAGATGGCAGCACCCACTACAGCTGCCCCACAGAAGAGGATGCAAAGAGTCAACAACGTGACTGAAAAAACACCGACGCAGAAGTGCCTCGTATGCGAAGAAGCGGGCCACACCAATGCGACAGAATGTGAACAGTTCAAGAAGTTAGATGCAGACGCAAGATGGGACATGGCCAAGTCTAAGCGACTCTGCTTCAGGTGTCTTCGCTACAGAAACAAGACACATAGCTGCAAACCCAAGACGTGCGGCGTCAACGGCTGCAAGTACTCCCACAACAAGATGCTGCACTATGAAAAGAAGACAGAGAAGACAGAGAATAAAGAAGAAGCGGCAGAGGTCATCAACTCAACTTGGACAATCAAGAAACAATCGTTCCTGAAAATCCTCCCAATCCAAGTGAAGGGACCGAAAGGAGACATCGACACCTTCGCACTAATGGACGACGGGTCAACAGTCACATTGGTCGACGAGGGCATAGTGACGAGCGTCGGAGCGACGGGCCCCATAGACCCACTGAAGATAGAAACCATCAACGACATGAAGACGTCGGAATCGGCTTCAAGAAGAGTAACCATCAAACTGAGAGGGCTCAACGATCACGAAGAACGAATACAAGCACGCACAGTGAAGAACTTACAAGTCTCATCTCAACGGGTGCCACAGGAACTAGTAGAAGGATGTCAACACTTATCTGACATCCGAGGGCATCTCACATACGCCGACGCGAAACCACGAGTACTAATTGGACAAGACAACTGGCACCTTCTGCTGACGTCGGAAGTAAGAAGAGGAGACAACAACCACCCGGTGGCATCTCTCACGCCCCTAGGGTGGGTACTTCACGGCAGTCAAACACAAACCTTCGGGAAGAAGATTGACTTTGTGTCACACATCACAGAAGATCCAGAAGAGAATTTAGAGAACCTTGTGAAACAGTACTTCGAGATGGACGCGCTGTGCATACAACCCAAGAGACCGAAGACAGATCCGGAAGAGCGAGCACTTCGTATTCTAGAGAAGACCACAACAAAGATAGAGGAAACAAGATTCCAGACCGGCCTTCTCTGGCGTAAAGAAGAGGTCAGACTTCCAGACAACTATGAAAATTCATTGAAAAGGCTCTTCAGTATAGAGAAGAAAATCGATCGTGAACCCGCCTTGAAGAGAAAGTACGTCGAACAGATGGACGCTCTCATCACAAAGGGGTACGCCGAACTTGCCCCGGAACAGAAGACAGCAGACAAGACTTGGTACCTGCCACACTTCGCAGTAATCAACCCGATGAAGCCAGAGAAACTTCGGGTGGTACACGACGCCGCAGCCAAGACAAAAGGGGTGGCGCTCAACGACATGCTACTCGCAGGTCCCGACCTGCTGCAGTCACTACCAGGTGTCGTCATGCGGTTCCGGCAGCACATGGTTGCAGTCACGGCAGATATCAAGGAGATGTTCATGCAAGTCAAGCTGCGAACAGAAGACAGAGACGCACTGCGGTACCTCTGGCGCGGGGATCGTCGAGACGAACGGCCCCCAGAAGAATACAGAATGACGTCACTAATTTTCGGAGCATCGAGTTCGCCGTCAACAGCAATCTACGTTAAGAACCTTAACGCCAAGCAGCACGAAGAAACTCACCCAGAAGCCGCAGCAGCCATCGTACACAAACATTACGTCGACGACTACTTGGACAGCTTCAGGAGCCTCGAGGACGCCAAACGTATCACGAAGAGTGTACGAGAGGTACACATGAAAGCAAGTTTCGAGTTAAAACAATGGAAATCAAACTCAACATCGCTACTAGAATCACTTGGTGAAGAAAACCGAACCGAAGATATGGAACTCTATAGAACAGAAGAAAAAACTGAACGAGTCCTGGGCGTCATCTGGAAAATCAACTCGGACGAACTCACCTTCAACCTCAACCTAGCCAGAATACCTTCAACACTCATAGAAGACAAACAGCCGACAAAAAGGGAAGCGCTAAGAATAGTAATGTCCCTCTTCGACCCGCTGGGACTCGCTTCACCCGTCACGATAAAGGCGAAGCAGCTTCTTCAAGAGGTCTGGCGTAGAGGGACAGCGTGGGACGACCACATAGATGACGACCTGGCAGAGCAGTGGGAGACGTGGATGAGGCAGCTGAAGAACCTCCACGAAGTCGCGATCCCGCGACAATATCTCCACTACAGTGATGCAGTTTCCCTGGAGCTCCACGTCTTCAGCGACGCCAGCGAATCGGCCTACTCCGCGGTCCTCTTCTGGAGAGCGGTAGCGACGGACGGCGAAGTCAGCCTCTCCCTCATCATAGCCAAAGCGAAGGTAGCACCGTTGAAATTGACGTCAATCCCGAGGTTAGAGCTGCAAGCAGCGGTCATGGGAACCAGACTCGCAGAGGCAGTAATCGAAGAACATGAGAAGAAACCCGATCGCAAGGTGTTCTGGACAGACAGCAAGACGGTGCTGACCTGGATAAGAACAGGCTCACGTTCATACAAGCCCTACGTAGCTCATCGCCTAGCAGCCATAGAAGAAAGTTCCAAGGTCAACGACTGGCGCTGGGTCCCAACAAAATTGAACGTGGCGGATGACGCCACACGAGACGTACCATCAACATTCAACAGACAACACCGATGGTTCAGAGGGCCAGACTTCTTATATCAAACAGAAGACTTCTGGCCGACAGAGAGTACAAAAGTAACACCAGAAGAATGCTCCGACGAAGAGAAGACCCACCACGTAATCGCCAGAAGGCATCTGAGACTTGCAGAAGGCCTCCCCAATCCAGAGAAGTTCTCCAGCTGGGACAGACTCCGATACTCAACGGGACGTGTTTTACAATTCATTCAACTGTGCAGAGCCACGAAACAGAAAGTAAACTACAGAAGAACAAAGAAAAACAAAGAAGTTGATCCCGCCTGGAAGAAAGCCAGAATCACAGAAAAGGGGGGGGTGTCTACGACATCGAAGAGGCCGACTCAAGAAGCGAAGAAACGCATGCCGATCACAGCCGAGCTCCTCAAGAAAGCTGAAGAATTACTGATGCGATCCTCTCAAGAAGAGTCCTTCGCGGAAGAAATAGATAGTCTGACCAACGGAAAACCAATGAACACAGAGAGCCGCCTCCGACAACTAAGCGTCGAAACTATAAATGGAGCACTGAGACTCAGAAGCCGCATCCGAGCAGCTCAAGACATGAAGGAAGAATTCAAAAACCCACTGGTGATCGATGGTGATCATCCTACGGTCAAGCTCTGGATACAAGCTGTTCATCGACAGCTTCATCACGCTGGTGTGGAGGCTACGGTCAACGAGTGCAGACAACAATATTGGGTACTGAGATTACGCCCTATCACACGTACAATAATACGAAGGTGCCTATTCTGCAGAATGAAAACTCAAGTACCACCATACCCTAGGACTGGGGACCTACCAGCGTGCCGCCTAGCTCACCATAAGAGACCCTTCACCTTCACCGGAGTCGACTATTTCGGACCCCTCTCAGTGACCGTCGGACGCACTCGACAGAAGAGATATGTAGCCATCTTCACATGTCTCACAACGCGAGCTATACACCTAGAAGTCGCTGGATCACTTAGTGCTGACTCAGCGGTGATGGCGGTGAGGAGAATGATCGCGCGCCGAGGCTGCCCGACTGAAATATGGTCGGATAACGGCACCAACCTAAAGGCCGCTGACAAGGAACTACGACGGGAAATCGACGCGGCAACTGCAGAGGAAACAGCCAAAAGAACTATCTCCTGGCGCTACATACCACCTGGAGCCCCATTCATGGGAGGGGCATGGGAACGGATGGTTCGTTCCGTCAAGACAGCACTCACCGCAACACTGCACGAACGCCATCCGACAGAAGAGGTCCTCACAACTCTACTCGCGGAAGTAGAGAACACCGTCAACAGTCGTCCGCTGACTCATGTATCAGTCAGCCCAGAGGACCCGGAGGCCCTCACTCCTAACCACTTCCTGTTGGGAGGACCGGGACGTGTGCCGCTACCGGGCACTTTCACCGACAAAGACGTCGTTTCACGATCCAGCTGGCGAGCCTCACAGAGACTGGCAGACATCTTCTGGTCACGCTGGGTGAGGGAGTATCTTCCAGAACTCCAACACCGGCGGGAGCCACATGGATGAGGACAAGCAGTGCAAGTAAACGACCTCGTACAAATCGTCGACCCGAACCTGCCCCGCAACGTGTGGATACGAGGAAGAATCGTCGCTACGTATCCGGGTCCAGACAACATCGTGCGAACAGTGGACGTGCTGACCAAGGGAGGTGTTCTACGCCGGCCGGTGAGGAAGCTGGTGATCCTGCCCCTGTCTCCGAGCAACGAGCCCGCACCGACAGCTGATGCGACACGGTCGCACGGCGGGAGTGATGTGCGGGACAAGTGTTAAATAACAGTGAACGGGACAAGTGACTTAAGAATAGTGTACATAAAGTGATATATAGACGTTAATAGGACAGTAAATAAGTAATAGAGTAACGATAGTTTAAGTAAATAATACCGTAGTGATCTGTTCGTGATTAGTTTAGTGATAGTTAAGTGTTTATGTTCATGTTGTGTTTATATCGTATTTTATATTTTTCTAGAATAGATTCTAATATATAGACCCTAATTATATATACTTTACCTATGTAAATAAAGGAAAACTTAGTGAAAAACGCGAAAAATGTCACGCGGTCCCCATTAAGGTAAAGGTTCGAGGCATCTAAGAAAAATGTACCGCGCGCTGATTGGCTAACGCATTTAATGTACTATTTTTTTTATTGGTTGTCTAGCTAGTTAGCACTTAGCACAAAATGTATAAAAAAAGGAACATTTTGCCGATTCGGCGCCATTCTACGCTCGACGCCCGCCTTGGAAGGTCGTTACGCTGCCGCTCCGCTGCGCGTATCCCCTCCACCGCCCGCCGCTCGTTCGCCCGTCAGTTGTGCTCCGTGCGCCACGCTGCGTAGTCGCCCCGACTACTCTCCGCTATTTTGCGATTTAAATTTATTTAAATCGCAAAATTCGGACTTCTTGTTTCTCGGTCGGATTCAGTCTAATACCGTACTGTCTTGTTCGCAAGACAGTGGTATTTTGATTCGTCAGAATCATCGTCAAAAACGTGTGTTGTGTTGTGGCCCCTTCAGGGCAAATCCACAGTTTCGTGGTCACTCGGTGGATACCTTAACGGTGCCAACGAAGCCGAGTGGGTGCAGACCCAACGCACCCGTCTATCCCCTTCAGGGCTAGACGAAAGTTGGACGGGTCCCGGATCGCTGGCCTTGGGGGCTTCCCTCGTCAGCCCCGGTGACAGTCTTCCCTCCACAGCCGCGTACTAGTGCCGCGGGTATATCTATACCCCCCGCACTAGACTGGTCGGGTACCTTCAGTACCCATCGCATGACCGGTTAGGAACCCGTTCGCACAATAAGATTGGCGACGGGAGTCACTCTTAGGGCTCACCAGGTTCACCTCCCTGTCTATACCCGACAGGGAGTGTAACACTCACCCCCGGCATCCCACCGGGGATTAGGCTACGTAGGAGTAGGGTTTTTGATCAGGATCACTCTCATGAGTGATTAGGTCCCCCCCACCCCTTAGTTTTTCTCCCCGGGAAACATGGTTAAACCCATATCTCCCGAGGAGAGGGAAGCCCTCTCGGAGGCTTTCTTCGAGCTCGTGGATGACGACCGAGAGTTCGTCATCTCTTTTAAGAAACGCTGGAAGGCGAACAGGGAGAGGAAGGCCAGAGCCAACAAGCTAGTCACTGTTTTCAGTGACGCACTTGAGACTCCGGCTATCCCCTCCCCCATAGCCCCAGTAGACGATCTTCCGGTGTCCATGGACACGGAAGATCATCCCGATACCGCCTCAACCGCTCCCCAGGCTGACTCAAACCCCTCCTCGTCCTCGGACACGGAGGCGTATGAGTTAGTCTCCCATACAAAGGGCAAAGGGAGCAAGAGGAAGAAGAGCAAGGACAGCAGCTCAGCCCCAGCCGCTAAAATCATAGCGGCTGAGGACTCCGCTCCTCCGTCCCGCGCCCCCACCCCGCTGGCGACCTCCGCCAACGCGTCCGACCCCCTCCCCGATACGCAGGCGATCCCCGCCACCGCGACCGCGTCCATCCCCCCCACGCCGCCGGCGACCGCCGCCACCGCGTCCCCCTCCCGTCCCTCGCCTTCAACCTCCGCGAAGGTTGCCGCGCCCCGCGCTAACGGTAGTGCCCCGACCGCTAACTCTGGCTCAACCACCGCCAGGAAACTCCCTCCACCGCCCCCTGTATTTATACAGGACAAGGCCAAGTGGACGGAGGTGTCCAAATGGTGCGTTGACCAGAGGGTCAACTATACCAGTGCCCGTGCCACCCAGCAGGGCATAAAGGTATCGGTACCGACCTCGACCGATTACCGCGAGCTGACCAGGCTCCTCTCTGCCAGGAACGTGTCCTTCCACACGTATTCCTTGCCCGAGGAGCGTCTGACCAGGGTGGTGATCCGCAGGATCCCCTGCGAGATCCCCACCAGCGAAATCAAAGCTGACCTCGAGAGACAGAACGTGCCTGTCACAGAGGTCCATAGGATGCACAGATCCAGACAAGGCATTGCCTTTGACATGGTCCTGGTGGTGTGCCCTCCCACGGAGGGTCACCACCCCATTTTCAAAGTCAAGGCAGTCTGTAATCTGTCTGGTCTCATCATAGAAAAGCCCCGTAAGTCGAACATCATTGGCCAGTGCCATAGATGTCAACTTTACGGGCACTCAGCGTACAACTGCTACGCCACTCCCAGGTGCGTCAAGTGCCTGGGAGAACATGGTACAGCAGATTGTACCCGGCCCAAAGACCGCACTCTCTGCACCGAGCCACCTAGTTGTGTGCTCTGCAAAGAGTCCGGTCATCCGGCAAACTACCGGGGCTGCCCGAAAGCCCCCAAGTCCTCGTCCCCTAAATTGGCGCAACGTTTCGACGCTCGCCAGAAAAGGGAATCCCCCTCGGCCAAACTCCCCGCGAGATTGGCCCCTCAACGTCCCTCCCAATGGCCTCTTTTGAGTTCCCAGAAGGAGTTCCCCGCACTGGCCTCCTCTAGGCCAAAGCCCGCCCCCATCCCTCCCTTAGTGGACCCGCGTACCCGCGCCCCCGCGCCCCTTACGCCCCCCGGTTTTCCCGCAACCGCTCCCCCCGCCCGCGCCGCGGCCCCTCCCGCTGCCCCTATGGCAGGACCCACCCCAGTTCAGAGGAAAGGTCAGGCTCCCCTCAATGCGTTCAACGTCATTGCCGGGACCTTTAACACCTATAGCACGTTCCTCTCCCCGCGTGCCCAACAGATGGCCCAGGAACTAGTTGCCGCTGGCGGCAACCTGTTCCGTATCCAATCTATATATGCTGCGTATCCAGAGATCACGCAAGCACTCCACGTTATGAACTCCCAACGCCCCTATTATGGATAGTCGAGGAGTATTAACTAGACTTAAACCCCGTTCCCTAAAGCTAGGCTTCTTTAATGCCAACGGCATTCACGGCCAACGTGATGAGATCGCCACGTTCCTCCGCGACCATCACGTAGACATTTTACTCATACAAGAGTCGTTCTTAAAGCCTCATCATCGTGACCCGAAAATTGCAAACTATCGTTTAGTTCGCAACGACAGGTCACGTTGTCACAGAGGCGGCACCCTCATATACTATAGGAAGTCCCTGTACTGCATACCTATGGATCCCCCCCAACTCTCCCGATTAGAAGTTTCGGCCTGTCGGTTAGCACTGACAGGTCACCAGCCGATCACTATTGTGTCGGCTTACCTTCCTCCCACACATGAGTCAGAGGACCCTCAACTCCTCGCTAACGACCTTTCCGATCTCTTCGGCATGAGTGACTCCGTTATCATAGCGGGCGATCTCAACGCCAAACATCCCGCCTGGAATAGCACCAGGACCTCGACTAGAGGTAGGCAACTTTTCAACCTCTGCTCTACCATGATCTTCGATGTCATCGCCCCGATGACTCCCACTCACTTCCCCTTCGATGTCGATCAGCTACCCGACGTTCTTGACATAGCGCTCCTTAAGAATATCAACTTAAGGTTGGATTCTATAGAGACTATTCACGAACTCGATTCTGACCATCGACCAGTAGTCATGAACCTGGCCCCCCGATTAGGTATTCGCGACCCCTCCCAACCCCCCGCCACTAAAGTGATCACTGACTGGAAGAAAGTAAGCGAACGCTTACAATCTAACACGTCACATCACTTAGACTCTATCCCAGATCAGTTTGACTCTGTCGCCGCCACAACGGCCGCGATCGACTCTCTCACGGAACACGTACAATCGATCGTGAGCGAAAGCTCACGGGAGGTTCCAGATACGGGCGACCGTAAATGGAAACTCCCCGACGATGTACGTGATCTGCTGACAGAGAAGAACGCGGCCGTTCGTGCTTACAGCATCTTTCCCTGTGATGCTAACAAAGCTCACATGCGTTACTTACAGCGTGCTGTAAGGACACGTGTGACTGAGCTGCGTGACGCTAACTGGGACAAGATGGTGAGCGAACTAGAGCCGACTCATCTCGCCTTCTGGGAACTTCAGAGGAAACTGAAATCCTCTGAGTTTTCCACTATGCCCCCCCTGACCCGCCCCGATGCGACCATTGCATTCGAGGATATCGACAGGGCTGAATGCCTAGCCGATAGCCTCGAAGCCCAATGCACACCCAGTTCGCAGCCAGTAGACCAAGCGTTTGTCGATAAGGTAAACGCGGAAGTCGAACGCAAAGCCTCACTCCCGCCCGTTGAAGACCCTGATGATCCCCTGCCCCCCGTCACACCTGACGAGGTGCACGAGATCATCAAGGGTCTGAAGACTCGTAAAGCCCCCGGATCAGACGGCATCACCAACAGAGTGATCAAGCTGTTCCCCGTTCACTTGATTATGCTCATGTGTACCATCTTCAATGGTGCCTTGAGTAATAATATTTTCCCCCAAGCGTGGAAGGAAGCCACCGTCATTGGCATCCCTAAGCCCGGTAAGCCCAAAACCGAGCCCACGAGCTACCGCCCCATTAGTTTGCTCAAAGTTCTCGGCAAAATCTATGAGAGACTTATTTATAAGCGACTCAGGGATTATGCCGAAACCAAGGGCCTCATCCCCAACGAGCAGTTCGGTTTTCGAACCCAACACTCGTGTGTCCATCAGGTACACCGCATCGTCGAACATATCAATGCTGGTTTTCAGCGTGGTATGTTCACGGGCGCTGTATACTTCGATATAGCGAAAGCGTTCGACAAAGTCTGGCACAACGGCTTATTATATAAGCTGTACCAACTCGGAGTGCCAGACCGTCTCGTGCTCATCTTACGAGACTTTCTTGCGAACCGTACCTTTCGCTATCGCATCGAAGGGGCACTTTCCTCCCCTCACCCGATCCGTGCAGGAGTCCCTCAAGGCTCTGTACTAGCCCCCCTCATTTTCACGCTGTTCACTAGCGATATCCCCAGAAGCAAGAAGGCAAGGTTAGCTCTGTTCGCAGACGACACTGCCATCTTCTTCTCGGGATTTAGTGACACAGCGCTGGTTCGCTACCTCCAAACCGCAGTCGACGAGCTCGGCGATTGGTTCAGGAAGTGGCGAATCGAGGTCAACCCCGACAAAAGTCAGGCGGTCTTTTACACCCGACCGCGACGTAACCACCCCCCTCCCCGACCCATCTCAATGTTCGGCAAGCAGATCCCTTGGGCGAAGCAAGCCAAATATCTAGGTGTCATCCTCGACGAACACCTCACCTTTTCCGAGCACATAAAGCAGGCTCGCTCGCGGGCCGCTTTCGCTCTCAGTAGGCTCCATTGCGTCCTGAACAAGCGGAGTAAATTGTCTCTTCTGTGTAAGAAGCGGCTTTACACCGCTTGTATCAGGCCGATTATGACATACGCAAGCCCAGTCTGGGCACATGCCAAGCCCCGATTCATCCATAGGATGCAGACTCTCCAGAACCGTTTTCTCCGTCAAGCCACAGGCTCGCCTTGGTTTGTTCGGAATATCAATCTTCATTTAGACATGAAACTCCCGACTATCCATCAATACATAAAACGCGCTTCGAAGCGTTTCTTCGATAGGGTCGAAAAGAGACCAGTACAGCTAGACCAGCACACAGACACAAACCGTACCGACCTCGCCGCCGAGGTCCGTCGTCGCGACCCCGACTTAACAGTCCCTCCCGACCCTTGCAAGAGCCAGCCCGCGATGCTGCGCCGTTAGCTTTAAATTAGTCCCTAAATAATTTAACCCAGATCCAGCCAGTCCCTTGCTGCCCCCCTATCAGCGATTGCCTAAGCCGAGGTTCGTACCCCCCTCGGGGTAACCCTTAGAGCTTTCGCTTTAGTTTTTAAGTATAATAAGCCCCGGCTGGAGGCCTAAAAAGGTAACTTTTTAGAACTCGCCGGGCCCCAATCCGTTTAAGTAGTCACAATCTTTTCAGGATTAACTACGAGATGCCCCACAAAAAAAAAAAAAAAAAAAAACCGATTCGGCGCATTCGACGCCCGGCTACCTGTGAAGAAAGTGCTCCAATATATGAAGAAAGAAGTCTCCAGTAGTTTCATTTCCCGCCAACCCAGCACACAAATGAGGCTGTAAGCCACAGTTACAGTACACTGGGGACATACGAAAATTAAAGGCTCCGGCTTAGTAAATATTTTTACATAAATTCAATTTTCATTTAATCATATCAAATTTAAACTAAAACCCAAGTACAAAAGTTGAATAACCAGATAAGTATCAAGTCAACTTATAATAATGCTCCGAATTTCGGTAAAAAAAATATGAACTTGAGGGACATGCTAAAATGACCATTGTACCATTTTTTTGAAACTCCTCATTTAACGACATTGTTCCATTACAATTCGTAAATTGTAAAAGTTTTTATTAATTACCTAAACAGTTTTAGTATGAAATACGTAATTTACGACATTCACTGTCCCCTACCTCCGGACACAATGTTGTCCCTTACCACCGGACAGTTAATAACTTGGCTTTTTATTGAGCATTTATAATTATATCATAATAATGATTGTTTGTAGTTTTACAGGATAGAAGGAGGAAGATATTTGAACATGGAAGAGAGAAAAAGAAAGGAAAATGAGGTGAATGAAGTTTAAAAACTGCGATGGACAAAATTTTGTCCAAAGAAATGAGTCTCAGAGAAGCTTCGTCGCGTTACAATGCCCCAAAAAGCACTCTACATGATAAAATAATGGCATTAAACGGTGGAGAAGAAGTCACGTTGCAACCGAAGGTTGGTAGATTTATAAAAACCTTCTCACCCGAATATCAAGTTGCAGCAAGGAAGTTTCCGTGACTTCCACTGATTTGGTCTTGGCTAGCTCATCGTCCTGTGATAATTTAGTCTCAGAAGGATAGACAGACCCTCCTATAGCATTAACCAACGTACCGTTAGCATTTGATCTTGATGTTGTCCAGACTGTATACAAACTGCCATTGCCAGATGCCACAAAAAAAAAGATCAGCAGCTCGGAAGAGAAAAAGTGAAATTTTAACGTGATCACCGTACAAAATGTTGTTCAAGAGGAGAACGAAAAGAGTAAGAAGGAACAAAGAAAAGGAATGGGGAATAAGTGTAACACGACAATATAAAAAAAGGAAAAGCAAACCAATAAGGTGTGAAGGCCAAAGGAAAAAGTAGTTATAACGATAAGACAAAGGAGCCACTAAATGTAATATTTAATATGAAAAAACTACTTGTGTAGTGTGTTTGGAGGACCATGACGAGGCCTGGATACAATGCTCCAACTGCCAAGAATGGACCCATGAAGCATGTGCAGACATTCCGGAATGTGGAGATACCAATATATGTGATCGGTGCCCAATGTTTTAAGAATGTCCGGTTCTTGAGGTTTGAAGATTTACCTGTCCGGTACTAGGTGCCAATGTTAAAGACTCAATTTTTTTCATCAAAACTTTATTAACGTTCCTAGCTTATGTTTACGCAGATGTCGTATTTTTGTTAATTGAATTTGATTTTATATTTTGTTCATTTAACTAATTCATAAACAAATACTTATTTCTCGAAGTAGTTTTAATTTTATTTCCGGAAAAGCTTATATGTCCGCCACTAGGGGAAACCCACATTACCACCAACTGCCACCAAGTAAAGTAACATAGGCTATATTTTAATTAGAAAAATACACAGTTCCTGTGAGTCACGCGGACGAAATCGCGGGCGAAATGCTAGTGATTTTCTTTCTAAAAGAGCCAATACGTTTTCTTTATACGTTTTTAGAGGTTTTGTTATCGTCGAGGGTTTTTAAAATTTAAAATTTAACTTTTTTCATCAAGAGTTCTACTTCGTAAGCACGAAGTCCGTAGATTCGGCTGAAATTACGGGCGCTACCTACCTAAAAAATCCCGCAGCGATAATTTTACGTGCGTGTTTACGTTTTCTTAAAAGATCTTGATAAGAAAATGTAGAAATTGTTATCGGGATACTTACTTCGGTGTGGTGGTAGTCGTAGGTGGCAATATTCGACCACACAGCTCGTAAGATTCATCAGAGCCATCCGGGCAGTCTACCACCTGTAAGCATCCAATTAACACGTTCGCGGACAGAACGCCTCTCGACGTTCTCTCTGGATAAAATAAGGGTCGGTTCACATCTGACGGAAGATGCGTCGCGTATCATCGGTCGCGTAACGCCAGAACAGACAATTATATGAGAAAACATTCAACCTTTCACACTTAACCGAAGATGCGTTAGTGCGTCGAGCGTACAGCGTCTGTTCCGTTTCCGTCAACGCATTGTCGGCCGACGTAAAGAGCGGCAACGTTCCGCCACGTGTATTTTGACTGATGCATTCAGACTAGGCGTAATATCAGCGGAGATCGTTTGTGTACAGACCGTTCGAAGTTTTTTGCATTGAAAATATTTGATACAGAACGATTTATCACGGAAGTACAAGTTACGCCCGACGCATCTTCCGTCAGATATGACAACACACTATTAAACCGAATAAACGCGACTGATGATACGCTCGACGCATCTTCCGTCAGATGTGAACCGACCCTAATACGACAGTACGCCTATCGACGTCAACCTTTTGACTTGCATACAATCAGTACGACTTCTGATGTTATATTTTATACACTAATAAAAGAAAGGGCATTCTATAGTTTCACCACAGATACAGTTTTAATCTTTTACTGTCTTATCATGACGTTAAAAAAATGTTAATAAAAATGAAATTTTGTAGTGTCTCAACACGATTAACCAGTAAGGGAATACTGTGCGCGAACGTGTTAAGTTACAAATAACACACACACACACACACATACACAAAAACCTCTCCAAATTGGGGAACGCATATGTCCAGCAGTGGACGTCTTTCGGCTGAAGTGATGATGATGATGAATTATAACAGCATTCTGGTAACCTATTTCAAGGAATGCCTAGTGCGATTACCGATCAGTGCCACTCACCCTGTGAAAAGGTGTCCACGTTCCATAGGTAACCGCTTCCAGTTTTGATAACGGTCATGTTTTTTTTTTTTGAAATTATTCTGTTTTATTGACACTATTTAATTTTATTGATATTATCTGATACACCTTTGTGCATGACTTGGACTTGTTATAATAATGTGTTTACTAAATAACTATTTCAAAATTTTGGTTATCATTTGTTTCATTATGCGTAAAAATTTTACATGCCGAAACTCAGTCAGAATGTACCCGGCTCACTATACAGGGTGTAAGGGACAGCCCTCCGCAGATTGATGGGGTGGTTTCAGTATATCATACTAAGATGACCAGTACAAGAAATTATTTCAGGACCGTTATGGGAATCCAATAAACCTGATTTGTTTTATATCCTCACACGCAATGTATCTCGGATCAATTCAGAAAGCCGCCTTTGTGCAATCGTCGACGACGAGTTCGATGAACTCTGTAGTTAGACAGGAAGTGAACAGCTGATTTTACGCGTCGTTTGTTAGAGTATTTCAACATCCATTGCTGCTTGTTCTGATTTTAGCCGTATTGTTTACATAAATGGAGTGCTGCTTTCAGAGAATGTAATTTTAAATAGAAATAAAAATGAATAAGCTGAAAAAAAAATCCTGAGCAAAAGTCTAAGGTGGAATATGATTCAAAATAAGGACCTGAATGCACTCTGTCTCTTACACGCTGTATGTGTATCTGTAACATCTTTATAGTAAAATACCTGCATTCTGTGCGAATAAATGATTTGATTTAATTGTGCCTTAAACATAATTTTCTTAATTAATTAGCCAATAATGCTGTTTATAGGCGAGTAGTGGTGGCCCACTGATAACAGTCGCAACTTACGTATAGTAAGTAGGTCGTGAGTTCGAACCCAAGCAGGCGCTTAACTTTGTGTAAATTATTCCATCACCACTGCTCTCAAAACAGTGAAGGAAAACGTAAATGTTATATGTCTTCGAATTTTTGGTTCTCTTCTAAGACATGCCGGTTTATGTCTTAGAACCAAAATTCGAAGACATATAACATTTACCGACCCGCACTGGATCCGCGTGGTGGATTATGGCCCATTCCCTCTCATCGAGAGGAAGCCTCCAGCAGTGGGAACATTATAGGCTGCTGATGATAACGAGATTGCAAAAATTGCACTGAACCACCTGCTGGACTGCAAACCCCTTGAAGTATCTACTTACGTCATCGCACTGCGCCTTCGGGTAAGCACAGCCGCCGTAAGCGCAGCGGAACAGCGGCGGCACACACTCTGCTTCAGCGCACCTGGCCACGGTCTCATCCGAGCCGTCGGCACAGTCCACGCGGCCGTCACATCTGAAGAGAAGGGTTTTTAACACGCTTTTACTAGATTCACCTATATGTAACTACTAGCTTCTGCCCGCGACTTCGTCCGCGTCAAATATTTCCCCCTTGCTCCCTGATCCTTCCCGTCACATCGTAGCCTGCCAGTTTTCGTCCATATTTTTGTTGCTGCTCCGCTCCTTTTGATCGTAGCGTGATGTTATATAGCCCATAGCCTTCCTCAATAAATAGGCTACTCGACTCAAAAATAATTTTTCAATTAGAACCCGTAGTTCCTCATATAAAACGCGTTCCACCCCCTTATTTTAGGGAAGTGGGGGGTTAGAAAGACACAAAAAGTAGCCTATGTCACTCTCCATCCCTTCAACTATCTCCACTTAAAAAATCACGTCAATTCGTCGCTCCGTTTTGCCGTGAAAGACGGACAAACAGACACACACACTTTCCCATTTATAATATTAGCATGGATATTTGTAACCGACTCGTTTGGACTTGATTTTGACCCACTTTAAACGGCCAGATTTCATTTAAACTTTGACGAGGACTTGAGACTTAGCGAGGATCGATGACATTACAATATAATTTCATAAATTTGTGCCATTATCCTTGCCAGGGTTTTGGCATTTTTAAGATCATCTGAGGTGCAAGTGAGATAACCGGCGCGGCGGCGGTTAGGGCACCAGTCAGAGGAACCACCTAACAATACGAGCCGTGTCCAAAACGACTGCTTTCTGGATCAAACCCTTGATCCAGCTGCCCAGTTAGAGCCTCCTCAGGTATTGGTCGAGGCTCTTAGCTATCAAACCATTGGCTGTTACAACTATGGACACAATTACTGCTGTATCCACTTCCCACATGTCGAAAACCTCGCGAGCCAAGTCAAGATACTTGATCTGCTTATCTTTTTAGCTTTCACGAGGTTCCCGTCATGCGGGACCGTCATGTCAACATTCATTGCACGCCGTTCTAGTCGATCCACCACTACTATATCAGTCATATTAGCAAGTATAGTCCTGTATGTGATGATGGATAGTATCGTCCACTACCGAACAGAGCCCTCCCCCAATTAAGGGAGCTTTGCTATAAACGCTACGCTTGGCGTGGGGTTGGTGATCGCAGTATGGCGGTGAAATGCACAGAGAACGCTGCTGCCCATTTTCTAGTAAGAGTATGGAGTATGGATATAATTATCAACTATTACCTCGTCGGTTCCGGTAAGACCTGGCCATTGTCACAGGTTTGCCGTAAGTTCCTGCATTCCACCGCCCTTGACAACTGGCGTTCCTCCATGAGACGTTCTTCACAGCTGAAAAGGATTCACTTGAATTACTGAGTCTATAATTTTTAGACAGCGTTTTTCTCGTTTTTTCTATAAGTTTGTGTTTTAGTACACACACGCATTTCGCCAAATAATGATTATTGCATTGTGACATACTCAATTTAACCAACATCACTTGTTTCACTGTTTCGTATTCGTAATCGAACTGTCTTCACATATTTTTTTTTTTTTTTGCAATGAAATCTCGCAGATCAACGTATGAGGTTGTCAGCTGCTTAACCAGACTTGCCTGTAGCTACCTTAATAAATTATGGCCTCCGGCCGGGGCTTAAAAACTTAAAACTGGAGCGACCACTCGCTAAGGGCACCCCATGTGGGGAACGGACCTCGGCTTAGGGCATTGCTGGTAGAGGGCAGCGAGGGATGGGCTGGATCGAAATGATTTTTATTTAGGGACAAATTTAAAGCTACAGGCTCAGCGGAGCAAGGGTCAGGGCGGGCTGTCTTCACAGTCTTACAATCTGCTATTTATACCTCTTATCACTTAATCACAACGGCGACGTCTCTAGAACTTTCTGTTTTCTTTCTTTTCTTTGTCTTTTTTATTTTTCTTTCTTTAAAACACTCGATTTCCTACTATAAGTCTTTACCAAATTAGCGACTTACTGTCTGTGAGAAAACTATATATTATTAAAACTTTACTTAATAAACACAAATCCCTTCCTTATGACCCAAGACTAAACTTAAAAAGAAGAAAAGATCTAGCAGCAGTTGTCCCTCAAACTAAAACTAAATTTGCCAGCATCCAATACAAAAAGCGCTCTGCCCAGCTTTACAACAGATGTAATAGAGAAATTAACATACACATAAAAAAAGGCATGAATGCAAAAAAATACTAACTGAATGGATTAAACCACTTAGTTATGAAGATACAGAGGCTTTATTGTTATAAATACACACCATCATTGCTCTCTCACACACACACACCACACACATACATTCACACACACAACTCACATACATCCTCACTCACACACAATCCCAGTCTTACAAGCACACTCTGCGTAACGTTTAATACATTTAATTTATCATAGTGTTAAGTTATTTCTGTAGGCGAAGCTCAATAAAACAAGCTATAGTTAGTATTTATGTTTCTTTATTGTTTTGGGCGACGCCCTATGAGACTAACTAACTTTTAACATTAATATCTCCTCGCTATTGTATTCGGTAACTCCGGTATAGCCTCTGTAAAATACCTAAACAAATACCTATACTGTTCTTTAATAAAAGTAGTAGATTTCCATGAAGATACTTAAGTAAATACCGATGTATGTTTATAATCAGCTGTATTACCATTGTCTTGACCTTTTGAATTCTAATTAACCTGCAATTACCTGTAACAATAACCTGTTGGAATCTAATTAGTCTGTAATGCCTGTGTTATGTTTGTATAAAACTAATTAGCTTATAGTTACCTAACTCATTTATTGTAAAGCACTAATTAGCTGTGAGTAGGTATGAATATACCTAAAATATCTTACGTAGTTCGTACACGATTTTGAAAGTAGCGTATGTCCAATAGGACGAGCCACATTGTTAATCCAATAAGAAAGCAGAAACCTTGAACTCGCTTACACGTGTTTTGAAATTCTCGACAAGTCGAAACCTGTACCTTAGGGAAAGTCCATTTTTCTCGCTCTCAATTGGCGGAGCGGCTAATCAAAGTAAAGAAATGTATACGCTACTTGCGGTAGGCAACAAAAGTTATAAAAGGGCCGAGCGTCTATTTTTGGATTTAGTATTGTTACAAGTTCACATGAATCATCAAGTTACCACGTAGTGTTTGTGAAGTAAGTGGCTCCGCTGTCCACTGCTTAGTCGCGATGTACCCTATATCTAGTTAGCCAGTCTTCAAGTGTAATATAGCTAGGATTTAATTATGTGTACTGCTTACTCTGATTGTATTTTATATTGTGTGCTGTGTACTCTTTTACAACCATTTGTAGTGATTTCTGTGTAATTTTATGTGTGCCAAATATACTCAATTATTACGACATTCTGACTGGTTTAATTTCACTCTTTCGTCAAGGGAACACCGTCACCCCCGCCTACAACACCTGACTCCCGTTTTATTAACAATTTCATTTGTATAAGTTGGGTTAAGTAGAAATAAACAAGTATTTTATAAATACTAATAATGTATGGAAGAGCGGAGTCTCCTAATACAGGCTTTATACGCTTCAAAGGAGGCTCCAAACACCATTGATGTAACTTAAAACTTGTTAATTCTAATAAACCTTTTTTCATTTTTCATTTTCATTTCTTTATTTTTTTCTTGTACTTACCAGAACTCATAATTCCGCTATTCGATAGAAGATGGCGGTGGCGTTTACAGATAATCCAGTTCATGTAGTAGGTACCTGCTACATGATAAAAGATGGCGGTAGCGTGACGTTTACTTACATGTTAAAATCGGTGAAATCATTCCTACAGAGAGGGATTAACTCGTCGGAGTTGTCCAGACAGTCCTGCTTGTCGTTACATCTAACGGATAGTTGCATGCAGGCGCCGTACGTGCATCGGAACTCGTCTATCCGACATCTGAAGGAGCAGAAAGGTAGGTATTACTGTATAGCTTAGAGTTCAAAAACGAATCTATACTAATATTATAAAGCTGAAAAGTTTGTTTTTTTGTTTGGTTGAACGCGGTAATCTCAGAAAGTACTGGCCCGAATTGAAAAAATATTTTTTTGTTGGGTAGCCTATTTATTGAAAAAGGCTATAGGCTATATAACATCACACTACAATTAAAAAGAGCGAAGCAGCAATGAAAAATTGACGAAAACTGGCAGGCAATTCGATGCGACGGGAAGGGTCAGGGGGGCAAGAAATTTGATGCGGACGAAGTCGCGGCAGAAGCTAGTTTTAATATAAAATAAAACAGACGTGTTGTTCCGACAGAGAGCGAAGATCTCGTCACTTTTGTCCGGGCACTCTATGATACCGTTGCACCGGCCAGCTCCCGGGATGCAGGCTCCGTTCCTACAGCGAAACTCGGCTTCGCTGCAACAATAGATAAAAGTATGAATAAGAAAGTCCGAATGTAACTAACAACGTAACCCTACCCAACTGTCACCCACCGATCAAAATGAAACTTTGCACATCGATATAACACTAAAAAATATTGAACCCGTGTTTTTTTATTTTTCCGGAATCCACTTTTTAGGGGTAGAAACCACCCCCTAGGTTTATAAGGGTTGTAACGGTTTGTGGGGATAAGTTATATTAGGGTTAGGTAGGTTGGCCTATTTGTGGTCAAGATCGTAATGTTCTGATTGAAAGCAGTCGAATAAACTCACTCAACCCAGAGTTACGTGGGTTAGCCTACTTAGGGGTTATTAGGGATGGTTTCTACCCCTAAAAAGTGGATTCCGGAAAAATAAAAAAACACGGGTTCAATATTTTTTAGTGTTATATCGATGTGCAAAGTTTCATTGTGATCAGTGGGTGACAGTTGGGTAGGGTTACTTGTGAGAAGTGTAAAACACAATGTAAGCAGTCTGCGGGACGAGCACGGTCTCTATGATAGTCTTGAGTCATGCATTATATCACGGTTTTTATTCTCAAATTGTGATAAAAATGTGACTCAAGCCAATCACACTAGGCCGTGCTCGCCCGCCTGATACATTTATTTTAGTTTAACCCTTTATAGGACGGCTCATACAAAGTGGCCAGTAAACTGAACAGTCATTTCAAGATACCTAGGACCTTGAAGTGGACAATCACTTCTTCACTATTCAATGTTCAGTTTACTGGTCACTTTATATGAGCCGTCAGGACGGCAAACAGTGAAGAGTGAAGAAGTGACCGTCCACTTCAAGGTCCTAGGTACATTGAAATGTCCAGTTACACAAAGCCCGCCAGTCCGTCGACGACACCGGTCATCAGCGTTTCAATTTTTTTTATTTGTGAGCGCAAGCCATTAGCACTGTTTTAGTCATTATATTCAAGTATTGAAGAGGCTCTTAGTTTCATTAAAAGAGCCCAACATCGAGTCCACCCCTTCGCTGCCAGCCTTCCAGTTTACTGGCCATTTTATATGAGCCGTCCTATAAAGGGTTAGTCGTAGATTAGAAGCCACCAAATGCATCAGTACCCTATTTGCGTATCAAAATCTGTATCATTTTTAACCGATGAAAAAAAACTGAGGAGGTTCTCAAGTTGTCGCGTATTTTTTTTAAGCATAACGTTCATCCATTGCTTCAGAAGTTTGTCTGCTTCAGCAACGTAAATGACGCAATGAATGCGATTGAGTAGTTAAAATTAAGACCATTTCTGCTGCGTCTGTATTACGTTACCCTGGAAATAATATATTCAACTTTTTTAACCTACTTCAAGAAAGGAGGAGGTTCGAATGTATTTTTTTTATGTTTGTTACGTCATAACTTTTGACTGGGTGAACCGATTTTGATGATTCTTTTTTTATTTGAAAGGTTGGTTCCATTCGGATAATATAATCCTGAAAATATCTGTGAAAACCATATAAGTCTTTGCATTAAGTATTTGCGGTAAAAAAATGAACGAATAACGCGATTAGATTAGTGCGGGGTATCTACCATAACTAAAAAGTTAAAAATAAAAAATAACAACCGACTTCCTAAGACACCGACTTTCGAAATGTTATTTTTCACTTTGTAGTGTTGTTTTTTTTTTTAGGAAGTCGGTTGTTATTTTTTTTGTAAAAAGTTTTTTAGTGTGTAATATTTTTGGAATTCCCGAAACGATCAATTCCAACCTTCGATCAAAAATGTACTAGATTCCCGATGAGCGCTTCAAAAACGGCCCGAAAAATAAGAGCACAAATATTTTTGTGCTCTTATTTGAAATTAGTTTGGTCCAATGATAGCCAACGATAAGACGTCCTAAATGCCGCAACACGCGTTCAAAAATTGTGTAAATAACCACTGTAGCACCAAGTTTTTGGAAGGAATATCTTTTTTCCATAAGTTTAAATCTTTAAGTGTTTTGCATAAAATAAAAACAATCAAATAGTAATATATAAATCATTTAGCAAATACATATTATGATTGTTTGACCAATGTTTGCGACAACGCACCAACTATGGTAACAAATATTGTCTGTTCTGGAACAGAGAATGCATGAAGTAGTATTGTAATTTTATATTTTATTTTTGTTTGTAGATTTCCTAGCGAGCCATTTCGCTGTGCAGAATGGTTATCTATTGTAGAGAAAGAAAGAGGAGAAGAAATATACAAACCTTATAAAAATTCATATTTGAACTTTAATTGAAACTTTAAATGAAAAAATAATTTGATTTAATACAAATTTAACTTTTAAATACTGGTACATAAAAGTAGACGCACCCATTTTTTATACGGGTGGATCATATTGATTTAACCCGCACTTAATTAAATAAAATAACTATTATACTATTTTAGTCCTACTACTTTTTTAAATCGATTAAAAATGTTTGCCACCATCAAAACGTACCTTTTCACCAAAAAAAATATATTCTGCAACTCTACGTCTTTCATTACGTACTGTGTTCTGAGCATTGAAATGTAATACCAAGAACTACGTCTAGTTCCAAAATAGAGTAAGCACGAAATTGTCAACACATTGTTTTTAACCTTATTGCTTAGACTTTAAGTTTCAGTTTAGAATAAATAATTTTGTACTTATATCAAAATGACTTTTGATTTTTAAGGGACATTTTAAATTTATTGCTCTTTACCTTTCTCCGATGACAGAAAGGACTTAAATATGAATATTTTGCAATCGTAATTATGCTTTATGTTTGAGTGTTAAGGATTATAATAAACTGAAGTTGTTATTATTATGAAACGTTTTTAGGGTTCCGTTGCCAAATGGCAAAAAACGGAACCCTTATAGATTCGTCATGTCTGTCTGTCTGTCTGTCTGTCTGTCTGTCTGTCTGTCTGTCTGTCTGTCCGTCCGTATGTCACAGCCACTTTTTTCCGAAACTATAAGAGCTATGCTGTTGAAACTTGGTAAGTAGATGTATTCTGTGAACCGCATTAAGATTTTCACGCTAAAATAGAAAAAAAACAATAAATTTTGGGGTTCCCCATACATAGAACTGAAACTCAAAAATGTTTTTTTTCATCAAACCCATACGTGTGGGGTATCTATGAATAGGTCTTCAAAAATGGTAATGAGGTTTCTATTATCATTTTTTTCTAAACTGAACAGTTTGCGCGAGAGACACTTCCAAAGTGGTAAAATGTGTGTCCCCCCCCCCCGTAACTTCTAAAATAAGAGAATGATAAAACTAAAAAAAATATATGATGTACATTACCATGTAAACTACCAACGAAAATTGGTTTGAACGAGATCGAGTGAGTATTTTTTTTTTAAAACGTCATAAATCGTAAACCGCAATTTACGTTACATTCAATCAACTGAAATATAAAAATTAAAAAAAAAAATATATTTTTAAACCGAGAATACCTACAGATTTGTACGGAACCCTCGGTGCGCGAGTCCGACTCGCACTTGGCCGGTTTTTCTATATTTCGTAGTAAGAAATATAAATGTGTAAGTGTGTGCAAACGTGGCCACTTGAGCGCCTTATTTTTGTTCCTGATCCTTTATCTAGTGCTATTATTGATCGAAGATTCCAACTGTCAATTTTTACGTGATTTATTATACAAATTGATGTGATTTTTTGTACACTTGCATGAAAATGAACTATAACAGTACCTACCTACATTTTGAAGATTCTGTTGTACTAGAAAGTTGTGCCGACACAGACTGGGTAGCTGAAATCATACAAATACACATAAATATGTGCCTACTTACTAGCTCTATTCTACTTCATAATCAGCTTATAATGTTCACACTACTGGGGTACAGCCCTCCTCTGCGTGAAGGAGAGAACCAAAACCACGCGGAGCCCACGTCGCAGGCTCTTTGCGGGTTGGCGAATGACACTTATCTACGAGTTTTTAGTTCCAGGACATACCGGTTTCCTCACAATGTTTTCCTTCACCGTTTTGAGAGCAGTGGTGTTGAAATTATTTAGGCACAGTTAAGCAGCTGCCTGGGTTTTAACCTACGATCCGACTTGTAAGTCGGGGCCGATACCACTGGGCAATTTCAGAAAAATTTACGACGTCCCAAAGAGTACTTATATTTAGTTTTATTTACTGCTCATAAGGACCTAAACGTATACTCCAACTCCAAACACTCAACCCCTTTTTTTTTGCTCTCTAGGTGGAAATCCTCATGGATGTCCTCCGCCCTGGGGTGGGCGGAGAGGTCTGTCTGACTCCTACTGACTAAAACCACCCCGGTGTTCCGTCCCACACCTGCGTCGGGGACCACGGGAACCAATATGTCTTCCGCGATCCCTGACTGGTGCCGGCCCGCCTTTGCGGGCCTCCTCACGTTAGGGGGAGAGTGAGGTGTTAAACTCCCCCCCCCCCCCCCCGTACATCACAGAGGCGCGCGTGGAACACTACGCGCCACCATCTCGGGTCCTAAGGAATAGGGGGCGAGGGATGTCCCCAGATCCGTCGCCCCTGAACCCATTTAGGGGGGCTTGAAGAGGGCGTTGTCCGCCCTCCGCCGAAGCCCGGTGCGCCTGCTGCGAGCTGGGTGAGCGGAAGATATCTCCCGCTCCCTTTCCGCAGCTTCCTTCTGCGACATGACTGTTTCGCAGAAGGATACCACCGCGTCCCAGGATTCCTCGCTGCCGACCATCGACTCGGCCACGGCCGGCTGCGATAGGTCGCTGCCTACTTCTGAACGAGGGCACGACGCGGCTCCTCCCAAGCGGGACATTCTGCCAGCGTATGCCGCGCCGTGTCCTCCCAGCAGAACACTCCACCCCTAAGACGACCCACTTAGCGGTATTCAGTACAGTAATCAAAATACTTCTTTACACAGTAAAAATAAAGTCGTTTCTCGTGTTTTTACGCACTTCGTAACGTATTTTAATGCGGTTTTCATCAATAGACAGAGTGATTCAAGGGGAAGGTTTATATGTAAATACGGAGACGAGGCCGCTAGAAAAAGCTAGTTAGTCACAAACCAAACATCTACTCACCAAATAATATAAAAACGAACGCTAAAAACATGTTTCTTTAATCACATGACTTAAATAAATCACAAACAAAAAACGTTTAAATTTTGTTCTGAGACAACGTCACTTCTTGATAAAGGTTAAAACTCTACTGAACTGTTATTGATATTGTTGATAAAAATAACCAGTTTACGCTTGTTTAAAAAGCTTAGCGATAATTTGCATAAATTAAATGCACGATGCTAGTATACCTACTTATTTTTTTTTTTGTAATTTTAATATATAAAGTGTATCTATTCATACACGAAATATTTTCCTGTAGGTGGTAAAGAAGCTATAGAAGCAAAAAGAAAATATTTATCTAAGCGTTTTTGAATTTTCGAAATTATTATAATTTTAAAACTACTTGAGACGTTTTGCATAAAACTTTTACTCCAAATTCTATGAATGGCCTGCCTGACCCTGCGAGGGCGACGACCGGACGGCACACAGTTAGGGCATGCAAAAACCGGGTTGTTTATAAAAACCGGATTTTTCGGGTTTTTTGTTTACAAAACCGGTGAAACCGGTTAAATCGGTTTTTTCGAATTTTCTAATTTTTGTTAAATAAATGAGAAATATGTCTGTAAAGAAATGAAAATGATGAAGTCTAATCAAAATATGTATTTTTTTACGGACTGAAATAAGCTACAACTACTAACAAACAATACAAAAAGTTTCTCTTCTTTATACATAACATAGAATAATAATCATAAAGCTTATTATTTAGGAAAATAACATATTCTTTAAAACTTAAGGTATCTAACATACACAATTATAATTACAGAATATTAAATAACAATTTACCTGTCATAAAAAACAAACAGGCAAAATCAACAGTACGTAAAATGAGATCAATATATTGTAATTATTGAAATATTGCATAAAATAGAAGTCTTATCTATACTTTATAATATTATAAAGCTGAACAGTTTGTTTGTGTTTGTATGTTTGTTTGTTTGATTGAACGCGCTAATCTCAAGAACTGCTAGTCCGAATTGAAAAATTCTTTTTGTGTTGGGTAGCCTATTTATCGAGGAAGGCTATAGGCTATACATACGCTGCAACCAAGAGGAGCGGAGCAGTAATGAAAAATGTTGCAAAAACGGCGAAAATCACACGGGTAGGCGATTCGACGCGACGGGAAGGCTCGGGGGGACAAGAAATTTAACGCGGACGAAGTCGCGTGCAGAACCTAGTTCCTAATAAACCAAAACAAAATAAATCAGACATTCTTATAGATATAATAGATTATTAATTCTAAATTAAAATTACACAGCTAAATCAAATGACTATTTTTTACTTTGATAGAATTACCATACATTTTTTACTTTGATAGGATACAAGTGCATCGAGGGAGTCATCATTTAGAGTGCAACGGATTTATTACACACTAGCTTCTGCCCGCGACTTCGTCCGCGTAAAATTTTTGCTCCCGTGACTCTTCCCGTCGCATCGAATTGCCTGCCAGTTCTCGTCCATTTTTCATTGCTGCTCCGTTTTTTTTTTATTGTAGCGTGATGTTATATAGCTTATAACCTTCCTCAATAAATAGGCTACCCAACACAAAAATATTTTTTTAATTCGAACCAGTGGTTTCTGAGATTAGCGCATTCAACCAAACAAACGAACTCTTCAGCTTTATAATATTATAGTATAGATGAGACCTGCTGATAAAAAGGCTCTCTTTGATTCCACACTTGTTGGAGATTCTTTATTAAATGCTCTCCCATTTTTCCTCCACTGTCGTAAAGTGCCATTTCCACCCTCATAATAGTTTCTAAATCAAGTTCTGTAGATGGGCTTGCACCAGAGGTATGTTGTTTCAAACAACATACCTCTGGTGCAAGCGCCTTCTTTATTTCTTGTCCTAGTTTGTCCTTGATGTTCCATGAAACATTTACTGTTGCCGTCGGTTTAGTTGTCCAAAAATGCTTATTTATAATGTTAACCGAAAAAACCGAAAACTCCGGTTTTGATATCCTAAGAAACCCGGTTTTGAAAACAGTCGGTTATCCGGGTTTTTCGGTTATCCGGGTATCCGGTTTGCATGCCCTACACACAGTGGAACGAATGTATGGGAGCGGTTGGACGTAGACATGTCCGAAAAATAAGAGTAAAATTATGACAAACTAATGATGCCATCTTATTCGATTACTTAATGCCTTCATAAATTGTGGTGATGAATTTCTTCATAACTCCCATATTTCGGGAGTAATTTGAGAAAATGTGAAATTTTACTATGAAAATGAGTGTATCGAGCTCTCTCCCTCCTGATTCCGGGCTTGTTTCAAGTAGCGGTCTCTAATATCGTAATGCTATTACTAAGAGCTATATTTAATACTAAGACACATAGTGCGCCAAATGTGCACTTTCTGGGATAAAAGGAAATGAAAATTTAAAAAAAAAAACGTTTTTTCCCCATTTGTATTTACTTTAAACCGCAGACAGACTTATTAAGAAGTCTATAAATATATTATATATATACAGAAATATATATTAACAAAAATATTCACAAGAACTGATGAGAGTATGACTTTTAAGTAAGTTGATAATAAATTACCTAGTTTCATTAAAAGTACAATAAATAATTAAGATGTAAGCTCTAATTTACTAAGTTACACATTTTAAAACAATAACATCATTTAATTATCTTCGTCATCATCATCATCATCAATTAATTCAAATTCAGAATCGATGTCCGCTAAATCATTTATGTTAACAAATTCGATATCACTTTTCTCAGAATCCGTAAGCTCATAAAATTCCTTAAAAGAAGATTTTTTTACAAACTTATTTCCTTTTGGACGGATACTTGTAACAAGTGGATCAGAAGACAGTAAAAGATTGTGCATAATATCTTCATTGCATGAGATACTGCTATGCTTTCGAGAATGCCCCTCTCTATATTTTCTAAAATCTTTATTTCTAGCCTCAGATGCCTCTTCGGATAGAAAACCAATGGGCACAATTGACATGTTCTGAACTATGTCTGGCCCATGCATTAAAATTTTATGAAGTGAAGAAGGCATATAATACCATGGGTATAACTCCACGTAAAGCTTAGCAGTATCAAAGCAGAACTCTCGGAATTTAGTTACGTTGATCTTCTCTCCTGATGAAATACACTGCAAGATCACACAGATTTTTCTTAAAAGCATAGCATCTATTCCGGTCAGTTCAGCAGATTTAGTGTAGTTTTCAAAAAATCTCCTTGCCGAGTTGCCATTGTTGGTGGATCCACTGCCTTGTTTCACAACATCGAGAAGTAAGCCCGTTTCTCTTCTTACAGCCTCTTGAACTCTTTTCTTCCTGTCATCAACTTGCCTTTTTGCTATATCACCCCTTACTTGCCATGATTTTATGTCTAATTTGTAGGAAATGTGTAATAAGCATTCCATTGAGCGAATCCAAGCGTGAAGGGTGCTTAAGCTATATTTATACATGTCCTCGTTTGCGTGTTTATCTTTGATTAACTCTAAATTATTCATTTCTTTAGGACAAGCCTTGCATATGTCACACACTGAAGCTGCTGTATTGGATATAATGGAATGAATTTTACCATCAATCATTGTCAACAGCAGTTGGTGTTTGACACTAATTCCATCAGTGATGGTGGATGGAGTTAAGGCTTCAATCTCTGCTTCGATTTCAGCCATCTCTCTCTGCACATTTTCTTTGGTTTCCTTTATAAACTTAAACAATATTGGCCGGCAAAATGAAGTGGAAGATGGTCGCTCGTTTTCCCAAATTGTTACACCTTTTGAGACGAGCCGCAGTGGTACAAGACTAATCATAAAATTACTAGCAAGATCGATTTGCTCATCTTCACTCGTCCTTTGATGATAAATGCTTTGGCTAGATGATCCGTCAAAACCCCATTTGCTGGTCAATACGAGCTGTTGATTGGGATCAACAGGGGTTTCTAACGACCTAATAAGTCTTCTTGAGGTTAAATCCATCAAGGCTTGTAATTTGATTTTTGCAGAGCTCTCTGTAACTGTGAGATCTTCTTTGGCCGGATAGCACTTAATTTTTTTTTTAACCAACATGTAGTAACTCGGGTATTGAAGAGCTCCTTCTTGAGTGTTGAAATCCCGAAGAGTGTTATAGCGCCATTTCGATAAGTTCATCGATACATAAAGAGCCAATGCCTTCAAAGGGGATATTTCCCGTACCTGAATTGATTTACCTTCAATGAAGGCTTTGATTTTTGAGGCCTCTTCTGGATTCTCCGTCAAGTATTTCATAACATAAGCTGTATCGCTTTGTCCTGCCTTTTGAAGCGCCCTTTCGGCCGAAAACATAATTTCAGCGCTGCTACTGCTGCATGAAAGACTATCTTCAGTGCGTCTTCTTTTTTGCCGGTTACTAAGGTCCTCAAAAGATTTACGAGGACTAGGATGTGTACAAGTTGAAGCATCAGATTTAGCAGGAGAAATTATGGGCTCGATGACGTCACTTATATTTTCTGTAGAAGGTTCCATATTTTCATTCTGTAATTCCGGCCATTGAATTGCAGCCTGTAGCCAAATCTCATGTTTCTTCCGAAACTTATCTGTGCTTCTTCCAGACTGTGTCCATTTTGCATAAATGCGGTAGCAAAATCGACGACACCAGTCTTTTAAACTTGTTTCAGCACTTTCACATAACTGAACACAACTGTTATCTTTTAAAACACTGAACAAATAGTTAAAGTCGCGTAAATCTTTATGTGCGCGTGCGCATAAAGCAACGTGAATATCAAGATTTGTATTAAAATTTGGAAAATACATTGCGAGATTAGCTTGGATACAACGAAGTGTAAATCAACACTGATTTTAAAGTTACTAATAGTGACCTATTTATATAAAATCCAGGTATCCCAGGTATCCTTTGTTAAATATTGCAAGGTAATTAGTTATTGTGATAATTAGTAAATGATGCATGCTAAATTAGTGTATTAAGAGCCATTTAGTAATTAAATAATAGCAATGTTCTTATCAGTAATCATTAGTGCATCAGTTTTATATGTAAACCTTAAGTTCCTAATTATATATCCTAATTAGCTTATATCTTCTCTAATTGGCTGCTCAGAAATGTTATTGTAATAAGGTAAACCTTTAGAAAAACGGTTTTAATCAACAAAATAAACAAAAAATAAAAAAATTGTGTTATAAAATAAACATCACTCTTTATCCCAGAAAGTGCACATTTGGCGCACTATGTGTCTGAGTATTAAATATAGCTCTTAGTATTAGCATTATGATATTAGAGACCGCTACTTGAAACAAGCCCGGAATCAGGAGGGAGAGAGCTCGATACACTCATTTTCATAGTAAAATTTCACATTTTCTCAAATTACTCCCGAAATATGGGAGTTATGAAGAAATTCATCACCACAAGTTATGAAGGCATTAAGTAATCGAATAAGATGGCATCATTAGTTTGGCATAATTTTACTCTTTTTTTTCGGACATGTCTACGTCCAACCGCTCCCATACATTCGTTCCACTGTGCGGCACGAGCACGGTAGTATATCTATACTGTGGCACAAGCATGGCTGCGGTGTCTCAGGCCATAAAAAATAAGAAGGAGCCAGTATTTCTTATGGCGTCAAATAATTTAAAAATATTTTTTTTAAGCCCTTAGAAAAAATTTTTTTTTCGTTGCTATAGCTTCTGTAGGCGAAGCTCAATAAAACAAGCTATAGTTAGTATTTATGTTTCTTTATTGTTGTGGGCGACGCCCTATGAGACTAGCTAACTTTTAACATTAATATCTCCTCGCTATTGTATTCGGTAACTCCGGTATAGCCTCTGTAAAATACCTAAACAAATACCTATACTGTTCTTTAATAAAAGTAGTAGATTTCCATGAAGATACTTAAGTAAATACCGATGTATGTTTATAATCAGCTGTATTACCATTGTCTTGACCTTTTGAATTCTAATTAACCTGCAATTACCTGTAACAATAACCTGTTGGAATCTAATTAGTCTGTAATGCCTGTGTTATGTTTGTATAAAACTAATTAGCATATAGTTACCTAACTCATTTATTGTAAAGCACTAATTAGCTGTGAGTAGGTATGAATATACCTAAAATACCTTATGTAGTTCGTACACGATTTTGAAAGTAGCGTATGTCCAATAGGACGAGCCACATTGTTAATCCAATAAGAAAGCAGAAACCTTGAACTCGCTTACACGTGTTTTGAAATTCTCGACAAGTCGAAACCTGTACCTTAGGGAAAGTCCATTTTTCTCGCTCTCAATTGGCGGAGCGGCTAATCAAAGTAAAGAAATGTATACGCTACTTGCAGTAGGCAACAAAAGTTATAAAAGGGCCGAGCGTCTATTTTTGGATTTAGTATTTTTAAAAGTTTACACGAATCATCAAGTTACCACGTAGTGTTTGTGAAGTAAGGGGCTCCGCTGTCCACTGCTTAGTCGCGATGTACCCTATATCTAGTTAGCCAGTCTTCAAGTGTAATATAGCTAGGATTTAATTATGTGTACTGCTTATTCTGATTGTATTTTATATTGTGTGCTGTGTACTCTTTTACAACCATTTGTAGTGATTTCTGTGTAATTTTATGTGTGCCAAATATACTCAATTATTACGACATTCTGACTGGTTTAATTTCACTCTTTCGTCAAGGGAACACCGTCACCCCCGCCTACAACACCTTTTTTTTTTTTTTTTTTTTTTTTTCAGGATGGGAAATCATCAAATGACTTCTCCCGCTCTGGGCGGAGCGGGAGGGCGTGTCAGACTTTTACTGACTAAAACCCACCCGTGTTCCATCAGTTGCCCATGTGCCAGGGTCACGGTATCTCTTTCGAACAATCACGCGACCCCGGCAGGCCTACAACACCTGACTCCCGTTTTATTAACATTTTGGTCCTTGCGAGCCGGATCAGGTTCAATTAGAATAGAGTGAACCAGTCAGAATCATGAGTCACAGAAGTGAAATCACCACACGCAGCAAGTTACGAAGACTGGCGGAAGAAATGGGTACGCGACAAGCAGAGGACATCGTCTCTGACTCAGGCTTACCATCCGAAAGGGCTCCAGGTTCTCCGTCCGTAGCACCGACATTGGCATCGACGTCCGCTCGCAATATTCCGCTCACCGGTGGCCGATTAATTGACCACAGTAAATTGACGTCAGAGAGAGCGCACGGGGGGCAGGCAGCGCCCAAGGGTCGCCACACCTCGCCGCGCAGCAAAATATCGTCAAGAAATAGCCACAGGAGCGTCGATTACCTTAAAAAACGGATCGAGTACGAAGCGGAGCGCGAATTAGTGCAGTTGAAAGAGAACCTGGTCAAAGACAAGGAAAACCTCGTCAAGAAAAGGATGGAAGCGGAAATAGCTGAGATAGAGGCGGCCGCTGAAAGCGATGATTCACAGTCAGATGTGAGTACGACACAGCGCGTCGAAGAGTGGGTGAAAACCACGCCCCAAGTCCCCCAATTGATAGAAGTATTGGGGACGCCGGCTGTGTCAGGCGCACCTATTGAAATGGCTGCGCCCCGTGAAACATCTGACCCCCGTGAACAAACCGTAAGTAGGGTGAATCTTGTGAATAACCACCGTGGGTCGTCAGTGCCGTGTGATCTAGACCAGTCCCGAGTACCTAGGACATCCGCGTCTGTACCGTTACCTAACATAACGGCACCAATTACGTCCAGGTACATGCCAGTAACGTCAGATGGAGTAAGGTTCCAGTTACCCAGCCGTTATACCGCCTTTACCACTCCGGTCGCAAGTGTACCTCGAGTAGCCACACTCGAGTCGGATACACGGCGGCAGATGCAGTACGGAGCGGATGAAAGAGAAAGGCGGAGAGAATCGTCAGGGGACAGAGACCGTAAGATAGACAGACTGGCAGAGGCTATCACGAACATGGCACGACCACCACGACCGGTACCAAGACAGGCATATGAATTGCCCTACTTTAAAGGTGACCCAGCCGACTGGATATCATATCGGAACATGTACTGGGAAACATCACAATTATACAATTTCAAGGCGCACGAAAACTTAGCACGATTAAAAACCTCGTTACAAGGCGACGCAAAGGTATCAGTAGAGGACTTACTACGATCGTCAACTGATCCGTCCGAGATAATGCGCGCGCTAGAGGATGAGTACGGTCACCCGACCCTAGTGCTACAGTACGCCATACAAAAGGTCAAAGAATTACCTAGAGTAACGGAAAGTGGACGCGAACTAAGGAAATTCTCGTCAACGGTTAGAAATTGTGTTTCGTTACTCAAAAATATTCGTGCGGATGGATATATAAATAATCCGCAGCTGGTGAGTGACCTGCTGAGCAAGCTGACCCCTGTACAGCGCGCGCAATACGGTGACTTCGCAATGGGCCTGGACAACACACAGGGGGTGGACTTAAGAGTGTCTCCAAATCTAGAAATATTATCACATTTCCTAATACACTTGACACGCTCAACGTCGTACTACACTCAGGCGAGTATGTTTGAGCCCGGTCCATCGAAGCCCCCTGCCAAGCAACAGCAGAAGTATGGCGGCGCCGGTCAGTCCCGGCCAGCCAACGCCGCGCGCTCGGCCGCCAGCAGGCCTCCGTTGACGCAACGAGTGAACACGCAGAGCGACGAGTCTGCCGCTCCTGAAGAATGCGTTATATGTCAACGAACAACATAGAAGAGTGTGACCAGTTCAAAAAGCTTACCGTTCAACAGCGTTGGGACACGATAAAGGAGAAGAACACATGCTTCAAATGTCTCGTGAGTAAACATCCCAAGAGGTTTTGCCGTGCGAGTAGATGCAAGAAGTGCGGGTTCGGACATCACCTGCTGTTACACGCGGATAAGCAGCCGAAAGAAAAGGTGGCTACGCCGCCAGAAAGTAAGACGGAAAGCGTCACAAATATAGGCGAGTGGCGAGCTACGGCACTACTGAAAATTATGCCAGTAACGGTCAGCGATGGAAACAGTGACGATAATCAGTGTTACGCACTACTGGACGATGGTGCGACCGTGTCACTCATTGACAGCTCGCTCGCCACAGACTTAGTGGGCCCATGTGTTCCTCTCTCCTTAAAAACCGCGGGTGGCTACGGAGTAACAGACTCAACGTCGCGAGTGGTACAAGTGCGCGTAAAAGGACCTAACGGTCAGTGCCATAACATTACGTGTCGGACAATAGTAGACATTAACCTACCAACGCAAACAGTGACCGCCACAGTGATCGACGACAACGCGCACCTACGCGACTTGGGTTGCGTAGAGATGAGGGGAGCCAAACCGCTGCTGCTTCTCGGTCAGGACAACTGGGAGCTGCTCGTCAGTCAGGACATCCGCCAAGGAAAATCCGGTAAGCCAGTTGCCTCACTCACTAAGTTAGGTTGGGTCATACATGGACCATTTGTTACGTACCGTTCTCTATAAGATAGGTATTGGGCATTTAGTTTTTGGAATTTGAATAGTTTTTTACCCCACAACTAGTACTCAAGCCTTTGTGTGTAGTAATAAGGGTCTGATTTGATTAACTTGTCGGCTTGCTTATCGCCTATTCGCTGAGCAATCCGATTGGTGTACGAAGGGCGACAGTGGCGCCGCTCTTCCGCGTGCTTTTTCACTTGAACTATGCGGCTCAACTCGTAATATAATACAACGTGCTCCGCGCGCTAAAAACTTTTTTCTAATAAGAAATGGTCCTTCTGTGATTTTCGTGCTACAACCCCCAACAAGAGACGAGAAATAAAAACCAACACCTGTGGAAATACATGTGCAGTGAAGTTTTAGCTGGATTTAGGGCGACTGGACACGACGCCGAGCCCATGAGGTGCGCGAGGCAGTGGACGGGAGTTCGTTGGTAAGCTTTTCAAATCTACACCCACAAACTTCTACACATAATTGTTTGGTCCATCGACCCGGACTTTATTTTGACGTGCTTGTTGTGGGGTTATTTTTCTTAGTGTTCTTATTTCATTTCATAACTTCATAGTTCATTTTGCGTCGGTACGCGTCCAAAATGGCGGACTTAATTCAACAAGATATTTTCGAACGCGAGATCATTCTTGATGATCTCCAACGTACATTGCAGTTCATAGATTCAGACGAACAACAGTTTAGGTCACGCTCAAAAGAGTTAACTTTGCAACAAAGAAAGTTCTTCAAACTTCAGGCAAAAATAGAAAAAGTCTTGATCAAGTCCAATACTTTCGACAAGGAGGAACAACTACAGATTCGTAACAATTTTAATGACTGTTATTACGCAATTAGTGTTCACTTAGACAAACTTAAAGAAGAGGATAATGAGCGTAAACGAAGAATGTCGTCCAGTACGTCTATGAATAATTCTGTGGTACATGTTCCAGTAAATTCTCATAATAATAATTGTGCAAGTAGATTACCTATTCTTCCAATGCCTACCTTCTCAGGGGAGACCACGGATTGGCCCCCATTTTACGATTTGTTTCGTTCATTAGTACACGGCAAAAATACTTACACGGATACAGAGAAGTTTCGTTATCTATTACTGTCATTAAAAAATGAACCCTATAACCTTATTAAATCGATACCAATTACAGACGAAAACTATAGTGTTGCGTGGGATATTTTGGTTTCTCGGTATAACAACAAAAGGGCTATTGCCACGAAACATCTCGAAAAAATATTAGAAATTGAACCTAGTACCGAGAGAATGACTCAAAGTCTAAGAAATCTACTCAATGTTTATCAAGAAAACATCAAGGCATTGCAGGCGATGCAGTTTCCGATAGATCAATGGAGTTTCATATTAGTGACGATTTTAGTACGTAAAATTCCGTCAAGTATTCGAAAACGTTTCGAATTATCACTATCCAAACCATCGGATATACCCGACATAAATACATTGATAAATTTCTTAGAACGCGAGTTATCCGCAAACGAATTCTCCTCTTACCCACAAAATAAAAATAATAATCTAGAAAAGGCAGGTACTTCTCGGACTCCGGCGACGACGTCATCGCGCGGTTACGAAAGCCCGCGTCGCGCGCTCGCAGCCAACGTCACGTCATCGAGTTCGATTAAAACAGACTTACAGTCTATCAAACAAAATAATTTAAAATCTAATTGTTTATGTTGTGATGCTCAACATACGTTGACAAAATGTTCCAAATTCCTCAATTTATCTCCTCGTGATAGGTATTCTTTTATTCAAAACAAAAACGTTTGTTTCAATTGTTTACATGTCGGTCATGATTTAAAACAATGCAAATCCAACTTTGTTTGTCGTTCATGTCATAAACGACATCATTCATTAATTCATTTCGAAACATCTCACAGTTTATCAGCTATTAATGAAGTCGGGATTAGTGATAATGCTATTTCATTTCCTGTGAACGAAACGACAGAGACAGCGGTACCCAGTACCTGGCATGCCGCCGCATTGACTGCGGTAAATCATGCGTTGCACGGTCGCAAGAACGATTCGCAAACCATTGCTCCGTCGGTTAGTATGAGTACGGTGCTTTTGTGTACAGCACTTATCAATGTTCATGTTGACTCACAAAAACACACAGTTCGGTGTATTATTGATACTGGGAGTCAAGCGACTTTTATTACCGAGGCTTGTGTGCAGCGGTTAGGCTTGCACCGTAGGCAAGCGCACGTTCCAGTGTTCGGTATCGGCGGGTCCGAAGTCTCAGCTGTTTTACCAAAGGGTGTAGTATCGTGTCATATCACTCCTACGCACGGGGAACAACCTTCAATTTCAGTTGATGCATTAATTTTACCTAATCTTATTTCACGTATGCCAGGTGTGACGTTGCCTTATACGGGGTGGTCACACATACAGAATTTAAATTTAGCTGACCCTAAGTTTTATCTTCCACAATCAGTGGAAATGATTCTAGGTGCGGATATACTATCCCAAGTTCTATTAGGTCACGTGATCAAGGGTCCACCCGGTTCACCGATGGCTATGAACAGTATCTTTGGTTATTTATTGATGGGTGATGTTTCGTGCAACCAAAATACACCTACTTCGCTTCAAGTGTGTCTCAGTAGTTTAAGCTCACCATACGATGACTGCATCAATCTGAGACGATTCTGGGAATTGGAGTCTCTTCCGGAAAAGAAAATCCTAAGTCCCGACGAAGCGTTGTGTGAATCTATCTACGTAAATTCACATACTCGCGATGAAGCTGGGCGATATGTTGTTCCACTTCCTTTCAAACCTAATGCTCCCGCCCTCGGCGAATCACGGGATACGGCGGTCTCCAGGTTTAGAAAATTAGAGTATCGTTTAGAACATAATCCTCAGCTTAAGTTAGAGTATCATGCGTGCCTCCAGGAGTACTTGGAACTCGGTCACATGGAGCCAGTTGATATACCTACTTCGTTAGCTACTAGCTATTACATTCCGCACCACTGCGTGGTCAAAGAATCTAGTGAGACTACTCGCACTCGCGTCGTCTTTGACGCGAGTTGTAAAACTTCAAATGGAATATCACTTAATGATATTCTACTAACAGGTCCAAAATTGCACCAGGATATAGTAGACGTTTTATTAGGTTTTCGTATCCATGCTATTGCTGTCACTGCCGACATCAAGCAGATGTACAGAAACATTAAATTACAACAATCCGATTGGGATTTTCAACGCATTGTGTGGCGTAAATCACCAACTGAACCGTTGCTTGATTATCGATTGGGTACCGTCACCTTTGGTGTCAGCTCATCACCGTACTTAGCGCTTCGTACTATTCAACAGTTGGCTCAGGACGAAGCCGTCAACTTCTCGCTAGGTTCTAAAGTTCTACAGAATCAGGTTTTCGTTGATGACATCGTCACCGGTGCAGGCGACGTAAAGAAGGCACTGGTTCTACAGCGTGAGTTAGTAGGTATTTGTTCGTCAGCTGGTTTCGAGCTACGGAAGTGGCAGAGCAATTCGCCAGCGTTACTCGCTGCTTTACAAACGTCAGTTTGTCAGGGCGAGCGGCCTGATAACGTTTCTTTCGCTCTGATGGAGAATGACAAACAAATAAAGGTTTTGGGACTTCAGTGGAATCCTAAATCGGATACTTTCACTTTCAGCGTTCAAGCAACTACGGGTAAAATTACAAAACGGTCTATACTATCACAAATAGCCAAAATTTATGACCCTATGGGATGGTTATCTCCTGTAACTATTTACGCGAAACATCTCATTCAGTTATTATGGATGTCAGGGGTCGACTGGGATGAGTCACCTCCTGTAGATATATTAAATGCTTGGTCTAATTTTCTTAACGAGTTACCATTATTATCAAATTTTCAAATTCCACGTTTCGTTTTTGCAAACGTGAATGTCATTCAAATTCACGGGTTTTCCGATGCTTCTGAGCGGGCTTATGCCGCGTGTGTTTACGCCCGTATATCCGATAATAGTGATAACGTTAAAACATTTCTTCTTCTCGCAAAAACGCGTGTAGCACCTATAAAACCGGTTCTTACGATCCCGCGACTTGAGTTGTGCGCGGCTGTCTTGTTATCACAGTTGATTGATAAAGTTAGGAGTGTGTATGATAAGCACATAAACTGTGATCAGGTGTATGCATGGACCGATTCATCCATCGTGTTAGCGTGGCTTCGTTCTCCACCACACGAGTGGAAGACATTCGTTTCCAATCGCACTAGCGAAATCTTATCCCGGCTTCCGGCTAATAGTTGGAGACATGTTCCATCTGCTGACAATCCAGCTGACGCACCTTCCCGAGGAATGCTTCCTACAAGTTTTCTACAAAATAAAATGTGGCTCCAGGGGCCCTGGTGGGTCGCGCGAGATTCTAGTTTTTGGCCAAGTCCCAAGAAATTACCAGAAGTCTCTGAAGACAAACGTAATCTACCGTTGTCGATAGTATCAAACCCCTCCACCTCAGTACCGTCTGATCTGGTAGGTGAGTATATTACAAGATTCTCTACTCTAGGCAAACTTGTTAGAATAACAGCACTGTTATTCCGATTCTATAATAAATGTAAGAAGCTGCACATTTTCTATCCAAAATACATAACTGTGTCCGAGTTTAATTTTTGTTTAAATCGACTTATCCATTTAGTTCAACATTCATGTTTTTCCGAAGACATAAAAAATATTTCACATGGAAAATATCCATCAATTAAATTACGACGACTTAATCCTTTCATGGATAACAAAAATAATATGCGTGTTGGTGGGCGGATTCACAAATCACTTTTACCGTTTGTTTCCAAACACCAATTGATTCTGCCTAAGAAACATCATCTTACAAATTTAATCATTGATCATACACATATCACGCATCTACATGCTGGTCCACAATCCGTACAATACATTCTACTTCAAAATTATTGGATAATGTCTAGTCGTGACGCTATACGTACACGCATACATCGCTGCGTTCGTTGTTTTCGTGCTCGCCCCTTGAATCCGCAACCATGCATGGGTCCACTGCCGGCCGTCAGAGTGCGCCCCGAGCGGCCATTTTTAAAAACATCTGTTGATTTCGCGGGTCCGTTCTACGTTCGGGCAAATAAAGTTCGAAATGCAAAAATTATTAAATGTTATGTAGCTGTCTTTGTGTGTATGTCCGTCAAGGCTATACATCTCGAACTCGTGTCCGAGTTGTCAACTGAAGCATTTTTAGCAGCCTTGCGACGCTTCACGTCCCGTAGAGGTTTATGCACTGACATTTACTCTGATTGTGGAAGGAACTTTGTTGGTTGTAATAATTATCTACAAGAATTGTTTACTTTTTTACGTAATGATTCGGTTCAAGCCATTCTTAATGGTAAGGTTTTAGAACAAGGTATCACTTGGCATTTTCAACCTCCTTATGCCTCGCATTTTGGTGGCCTTTTCGAATCCGGAGTGAAAAGTTTCAAACATCATTTACATCGAGTCCTCGGTACGCAAACTCAAACGTATGATGAGATGCACACCCTTCTTTGTCAAATCGAAGCGGTACTCAATTCACGTCCACTTTGTTTATTAAGTGCAGACCCATTAGATCCGTTACCCTTAACACCATCGCATTTTTTAATAGGAGGTCCGTTGACGACCCTACCAGATCTCCCACTATACGAGAATGTTCCAAATCGACTCACTAGATGGCGTAGGGTACAACAATGTGTGCAACACTTTTGGAAACGTTGGAGTCGGGAATATTTACATGAAATTCAACAACGTAATAAATGGTTCCGAGATCGCGGCTCGCAACTCCGTGAAGGTATTATTGTCGTTGTACGTGACGATAATGTCCCACCATTACAGTGGAGACTGGCTCGTGTCCATGCTCTTCATCCGGGTTCCGACAATGTTACTCGTGTCGTAACTTTACAAATGGGCAAAACTTTTGTGAAACGCTCAGTAGTTAAAATATGTCCTTTGCCCTTAGAATAATTAGTTTGTAAGTTTTCCTTAATATTGTTGCGAATCTTAGTTAGGTAATCTAGAGTAAGAGTAACTTTTATTTTTTTTGGGCTTTTCTGCTTTCGTAGCCTTTTTTTTTCATTCCTCTTTCGAGTGAAACATTCTTACAATGTCTGTAACCTAAGGTTAAAAGAAACCCATTCTTTTAAGGCGAGCGGCATGTTACGTACCGTTCTCTATAAGATAGGTATTGGGCATTTAGTTTTTGGAATTTGAATAGTTTTTTACCCCACAACTAGTACTCAAGCCTTTGTGTGTAGTAATAAGGGTCTGATTTGATTAACTTGTCGGCTTGCTTATCGCCTATTCGCTGAGCAATCCGATTGGTGTACGAAGGGCGACAGTGGCGCCGCTCTTCCGCGTGCTTTTTCACTTGAACTATGCGGCTCAACTCGTAATACAACGTGCTCCGCGCGCTAAAAACTTTTTTCTAATAAGAAATGGTCCTTCTGTGATTTTCGTGCTACAACCCCCAACAAGAGACGAGAAATAAAAACCAACACCTGTGGAAATACATGTGCAGTGAAGTTTTAGCTGGATTTAGGGCGACTGGACACGACGCCGAGCCCATGAGGTGCGCGAGGCAGTGGACGGGAGTTCGTTGGTAAGTTTTTCAAATCTACACCCACAAACTTCTACACACCATTTAATATTAATAACAATAATAATAGTAAAGAATGTGTTAGTTGCATGACCGTTTCCCTTCCTGATTTACATAATCTAGTTAAATCACAGTTTGAGCTAGAAGCGATAGGTATTTCAGAGAATTTACGTAAACATAAAGATGTCGAAAGGGCATTAGCCGTGTTAGACAGCACTAGCCATCGTATCCCTGACCAGTCACAATGGGAGGTCGGTTTGTTATGGAAACATGACTGTACGCTGCCAGACTAGGCCCACATAAGGTTTTAAATGCGCAGTGGAAGTGTGACAACCTTGGGGCTCTAGAGACAAGAGTGGCTAGCGTACTGTCCGCCGTACGCGGAGCAGACAGTACAAGTACAAGGTACAATATACAAACAAAGGCACTTACCTCATGGTTGAAGGACACTGCTCTGGTGCCAACCTGGAGTTCTGTATGTAAGTGAGTGTATGTGTATCGTGTCGTGACGTTACGAGTATTCTTCAGGTTAGATTCCGCTTCCAATTAGGCTGGAGACGATCACAGCATGCGGTCTTCAAATCACTCGTCCCAACAGCGTCACACTTTGCTTAACCTTCAAACTATTTATCGAAAATATGTCCAAAACCCGTGTTATTTCTTCAAATTGGGGGTTATTACAATTAATACAATTGGATCACGACTAATTGTCACAAACGGATCGATTTAAAGGGATTAATTTCAACAAACGCGTCGCGGAACTCAACAGGCGAACGGGGCCTCTTTTAGCGGCAAAATTAAGAGAGCTGTCAAGTGTCAACGTCAAACAATGACAAGTCAGATGTCACTTCGTTACACGCGCATTCCATTAGGCGCACAGATAATAAACGGTACGCAACATCTACCCCCCCCGGACGGGCCTTCCCGTCCGCTAATCACTTGGCAATCCCGACAAGGTTGCGTTTTATCAGTCCACCTGACGCGCTGCTGGAGGATGTGCAAATACTCCAATCTCCAACGCTTCCAAAACTCTGAGCGGGCTGCTGCACCAACTGAAACCGCGATAGCCAATTTTGGCTCACATCGACAAAAGGGTGCTCCGGCAGGGCGACAAGTGGCTGTCAAATCAAAAAATGGCCCGGGGTCAGGACCTCCAAGACGTTCGGGTCCGAAGACAGCGGGCACAATGGACGCGAGTTCAATACAGCTTCAAAACGGAAATATACCGTAGCTAACTCCTTAAAGGTGAGAACGGTGTCCCCCAACAATCTGCGCCAGAGTCCCTGTGCCGCTTTCACCGCGGCCTCAAATACCCCCCCAATGGGGGCAGGCTGGCGGGTCAAACAACAACAAACAACAAAACAACCAAACAACAACAACAACAATTTAACCAAATGGCCCTCCTTAGGCAACAAAAGGGGGTGACGGACCTCATAAGGAAGGCTAAGTGCCTCAACCGTCCCCCAACACGCAAGAGACCCGTATCGTCCAAAAAGGGGTTCAATTTACTAATGGCTCCCGACAATATCCAAAACTCTCGCTGCAGAATGGCCAGCAGCGCATTGCAACCGGCATGCGAGTTCTTAATGTGACGATCAGTCACCAACAATTCAACAACAGAAAAACAATTCAACAATTTGTCGAGGGAGCCAAATCGACTCAACAAACTCAGGGTCCTTTGTTCCAACAGCGAGCACCTTGAGCCCGGGCAAAGGACCCGACATCAAGACTGGCGATCGAGGCCAATCATCCTCGGGATGAGTCAGCCAGTCTGGTCCCCACCATAGGGGGTAAGCAAACAAGCGGGGTGCACGGCGCCTGGGTTCAAATCTCCAGGCACGTGCCTCCAAATCAAAGGCGTTTCAAATTTTGAATCTGGGACACTCGGTACGCAACAAAGACCTCCAAAGAGTGGACGGACGTCTTCAACCAACACAAAACAATTTGACTGTCCGTCCAGGCGTAAGAAACCCGAATGTCCACAGTTCCACCCAAAGTGTGAGCAACGTGGTTCAATAGACGCACAAGACGCGCCGCCCCTGACAATTCAACTTAGGGATGGTCAGTGCCGTCCGGAGGGGGGCCACCTTGCTCTTGGCCAAGACCAGTGACAAATTCACCTGGCCTGTTGCGCAGACGGTGCGCAGACAAACAACAGCTGCATAACCGTGCAAAGACGCATCACAAACAAGGGTAGCAGTGTAGCTCCCAGGGGGGAGGATAGCGCGGGGTAACACGACCTCGTTGACTGCAGGGAGTGCGGATACAAATTGGAGCCAATCTTCCAACAGGGTTTCCCGAATTGGCTCGTCCCAGCCAAGTCCCGCAATCCAAAGGCGCTCAAGAAAACATTTTAACCAAAACAATACACAAACAAAACAATTTTGCCCAAACAATACAAACAAACAACAAAACAATAGACAAAAGGCAACCCTGGGCTCCCATGTCCATAATGACACGGACCACAACAGAGTCCCCCGTGGGCCCCCAGACCTGACCGATGCCGTTGGCAACACAACCGTGTCGATCTGAGGGGTACCTGAGCGGGGCAGGCGCCAATGTCCTAACAATGCCTGGGCGGCGACCGATCGCCGCACCCAGACCCAAGTCTTTCCCGACGAGGATGGAATTCAAATTCCTCGTACGCGCGGTGTCCCGAGCCACGCGCCATCGCTGGATGGGCATATCCCACCGGAGGCCTGAATGGCGGGGGGCGTGACTCCAACCAGGGACGTCCCGCCAAAGGAGGGGAGGGAAGGCGGTGCTGGTCTGGCCAGCGCTGCCTAGCAACAACTGCGTAATCGCCTTTACGCGGGGAGACCAAATGGCGGTCGCGCGGCTCCCGATCAACTTGCGCGGGGGGTGAAGGGCGGCGCTCAAAATTCCGGGCCTCTCCCCGGTTCTGAACCGGCGAGGCAGAAGCCCGGTGACCAACTCCATGGTACCCCCCCGTACGCGAACCTTCAACAGAGGCTGGTCTGCCAGCGTGGTTCGCGTTAGTGCACAATATGTCCAAATGGGACCCCCTACAAATTTCACAAGGGCGGGGGTTGGGGCAGTCCCGATGGAAGTGAGCCCCCAAACATGAGAAGCACAGACGGCGTGCACTGGCAACTCGGTGGCGGGCACTCACGTGCAATTTCAAAAAGGCCGCGCAAGTTGCCATGCCATGCCCCGTGTCCTTACAGAACTCACAACCAGGACGACTCTGGGTGGCAGCAAAACGAGCGGCGGGGCGACCATCAACAGGCCCGCGAGCCCTAGTCCGTCCCTGGTCTCGTGGCCGGGAAGACGGTTGGCATGACTCAGTGGCAACGCCAGAGTTGTCTACAAACCGACACTCATCCTCCAAAAATTGGACGAGGTCATCAAATGGGGGGAGATGTGTGACACTATCCCCACCATACTTTTGCTCGAAACGTGCCCTCAAATCGGCAGGAAGCCGTTGCAGCACAACGTGCACCAAAAGGTAAGACCAATGGTCCACCGGCAAGTCCAATTGCTTTAAAACGTTGGTCGCTGCCACCAACGGGTTCAACAGGTCAGTACGCAATGCTGACAAACTAGTAATGACCGGTAACCCCAAAATCAATCCAATATGAACGTCAGCCAAACAACGTTTATTTTGGTACCGCCGGGTGAGTAGTTCCACAGCGGTAGGGTAGGCTGAGTCAGTCAAAGACAGATGCTGCACCAAGGCTCGGGCCTCACCTTCCAGGACGGACAACAAATAGGCCAACTTTTGGGCGGGTCTGAGGTCCGAGCGTGCATCAACCAAACTTTCAAACAGGTTTTGGAAACTTAACCAGTGGTCCAGACGACCGTCAAAATGTGGCAGTTCCAAAGTAGGCAGTCTACTCAATAGTCCGGGACCTGAAACAACCGAGGTCTCCGGTTTGACCTGGACAGGTGTCCGGCTCTCCAATATTTCCCGAGCACGTTGACCAATGACATCCCCCAGGTCCAAGATCTGGTCGTAGTCAGCAAGGACCTTGTCACGTGCTGCCTGATCCAGCACTTCCAAATCCACTTCACAAATGTACTGGTTGTAGCGGGTGAGCAGAGCATCAACGTTGCCGAGTCTCAAGTTCAACTGCTCGAACCGAGCAAGAGTGATCCCCTCAAGATCCTGGCGCTCAGCGGTCGCTGCAGCTGAAGCGAACCACCGCAGCTGTGTGGTCAATCCACTGATTGCCTCTCTCACCGCTTTGTATGCCATTGCACAAACAATACAATTCAATATACCAAACAAAATAATTAAGTAACAAAGTTCAAACAATAAATAACTGGTTCTAATTTAATTAACAAAAATAAAGTTTTATTTTAATTCAAACCAATGTCAACGTTCAAAACTGTCAATATGATATTCAATTCAAATATTCAAATTCTATCCAATTCCAAAAGTCAAGTTCACAAACCACTTTGTCAATGGTACAACAATAATGAACCCCTATTCCAACTCAAAACAATGGTAATACTCAAAAATGCCAATAATTTTTCAAATATTAATTTTCACAAATAACCATATCAATGGTACAAACTCAACATTTCAATGTCCTCCCGACATTCAATACAACACAGAGGTCAATTAACAACAACAAGAGGTTATATATAACATAGCTCAATCTAACCAAATCTGTTAGAATATGCAAACCTGGTTGACCCGTCAATATGAGTTACTCGACTCAACAAATTCCAACAAATTATTTCAAGTAACAATTAATTATAGTTATCAAATATTTACAGCGTATTACTACTTCCCTTATAGAGACTGCCAAGTAATTAGCCTACTGTAAATTACCAATTTGGTGGTTTTGTAGGTTAAAACCACGCTCTGCTACCAAAATGTACGCTGCCAGACTAGGCCCACATAAGGTTTTAAATGCGCAGTGGAAGTGTGACAACCTTGGGGCTCTAGAGACAAGAGTGGCTAGCGTACTGTCCGCCGTACGCGGAGCAGACAGTACAAGTACAAGGTACAATATACAAACAAAGGCACTTACCTCATGGTTGAAGGACACTGCTCTGGTGCCAACCTGGAGTTCTGTATGTAAGTGAGTGTATGTGTATCGTGTCGTGACGTTACGAGTATTCTTCAGGTTAGATTCCGCTTCCAATTAGGCTGGAGACGATCACAGCATGCGGTCTTCAAATCACTCGTCCCAACAGCGTCACACTTTGCTTAACCATCAAACTATTTATCGAAAATATGTCCAAAACCCGTGTTATTTCTTCAAATTGGGGGTTATTACAATTAATACAATTGGATCACGACTAATTGTCACAAACGGATCGATTTAAAGGGATTAATTTCAACAAACGCGTCGCGGAACTAGAGGATACAATCCCGGGATCCCGAATCTCGGGATCCCGGGATCCCGACCGTTTTCTAGTCCCGAAAATCCCGAGACTGTACTTGGCTAATCCCGGGATTTCGGGATTGCCAAAAACGATTCATATTCGTATTCCGTAGTCCATTGCGCCTTGACAATAACCTTGCCTAGATTATATTAATAGCATTTATTACGTAACGACAAAAACAATCCTTAGATACGCCGTCGTACGATACGTACCTACTATACACAGTATACACTACACAGGTACAGTCCTAATATACATGTTTGTCGTAGAACTTAGAAGGGACTTAAAGGAAAACTTAAAGCTGGAAATTAACAAGAGTATGAATTCCCCAGATCCTGAAGTACAACTACAAAATGAATTGGGGTTGGCAAATAGTATTAGACGTGAAATGAGCCTTTTCGAAAATGGAGGAGTTTGTGGCTATCACTTAGAAACAGCATATAAGTATCTATTGTCTATTCCTCCAACCAGCGTAGAACCTAAGCGAGTGTTTTCAGCTGCTGTGCTTATGTTGGCAATAAACTACGAAGCAGGCTTGTAAATCAAAGATTGGATGCTTTGATATATCTGCGATGTTATTTTCGAAATTCTATTTTTATTTTTTGTTGTCTTTTTGTTTTCTTGCAAAGTATCATTATTTTCTTTTGTCTTTTTTCTTTTCTTATTATATTGTGATTTGTGTTGTGCAAAGACATTTAAAACATTTTTTTTTATTATTTAAGTTTTATTTTCATTTGAGCCCAATTAGAAACCATATAGTCCAATCCCGGGATAGGCCCGGGATCCCGGGATTACGCTTCAAAAATCCCGTAATCCCGGGATTGAAAACCATGCTCGGGATTGTATGCTCTACGCGGAACTCAACAGGCGAACGGGGCCTCTTTTAGCGGCAAAATTAAGAGAGCTGTCAAGTGTCAACGTCAAACAATGACAAGTCAGATGTCACTTCGTTACACGCGCATTCCATTAGGCGCACAGATAATAAACGGTACGCAACAATGACAATATTCAGTTACCTGATAATTATAATCAGGCCAGGCAAAGGCTGTACGGCATAGAGAAACGTATGCGTAAAGACACTAGTTTCGCTGAGCCATATTCAGCTCAGATAGGTAGGTTAGTAGACGAAGGTTACGCGCGTAAAGTAGACGGTAACATAGACAGCTCGCCGGTTTGGTATTTACCGCATTTCGGAGTCGTTAACCCGAACAAACCGGGCAAGCTACGTCTCGTGTTCGACGCAGCCGCTACGTCTCATGGGACGTGTTTAAATGATAATCTGCTAACCGGACCTGACTTACTGAATTCTTTGCTAGGTATTTTAATTAAGTTCAGGATAGGCCCCGTCGCGTTTTCAGGGGATATCGCTGATATGTTCTTACGAGTAAAAATAAGGGCAGAAGATCAAGGCGCGCAATTATTTTTATGGAGAGGCGCGGATCACCATAAAGAACCAGATACATATGCGATGAATTCCATGATATTTGGTGCAGCCTCGTCCCCTACTACGGCAATATATATACTCAACAAAAATGCCGATGATTTCATTGATGTTTATCCCGAAGCTGTGGAAGCCATCAAATCTAGGCACTATATGGACGACTATCTAGATAGTGCTTGGACCGAGGAGAAGGCTAACACGTTAATAGAGGAAGTGACACGAATACATGCATCCGGTGGATTCATTATCCGGGGGTGGGTCACTAACTCATCGGAGCTAAGGGAAAGGCTGAAAATAGAAATGCCTGATAAGGTAGCCCTTGAGAAGGGAACAGGCTCAGTAGAGAGGACCCTAGGTTTAATATGGTCACCTAAAGACGACGAGTTAGGTTTTGATCTGTCATTTAAGAGACTACCACCGGAAATTATAAATGGTAGCTTAGTGCCCACTAAAAGACAATTTCTTAGTATGATAATGTCGATTTACGACCCGCTAGGTTTCCTATACCCGTGTGTAATTCAATCACGCATATTAATGCAACGAATATGGAAGTCGGGAATACAATGGGACGAACCCTTAAAAGAAAAGGACGCCAAAGTATGGTTTAATTGGCTCCATAATTTATACCGCTTAAACGAATTAAAAATACCGCGGTGGTACGGGTTAAAACTCGATAATTTAGAATTACACGCGTTCGGGGACGCCAGCGAGCTTGCTTACGCCGCAGTAGTATACCTAGTGGGCTCTAACTCTGAAGGAAAGAGGGAATCGGTTATGTTACTAGGGAAAGCGCGAGTAGCTCCACAAAAAGTAGTATCCATTCCCAGGCTAGAGTTACAAGCAGCCGTGTTAGCCTGTCGTATAGCAGACACTGCCCACAAAGAGTTAGGTATACGAATCGAAAAGAAATTCCTTTGGACCGACAGCAAGACTGTATTAAAATGGATAAACTCCGATGCACAGGAATTTCAACGATTCGTCTCGCACAGACTAGCCGAAATAGATAGGCTGTCAGACAGAGGCAACTGGCGCTGGGTACCTTCACAGGATAACCCAGCTGATAAGGCCACCAGGTTGTGTTGGCCCGATGACCACGCGGAGTGGCTCTCGGGCCCCTCGTTTCTATGTGACCCACAGGAGCTGTGGCCTGCGTGTCCCGAGGCTGAGGCGTCGGAAGCGGACCTTGAGCGCATCCAGCGGGTCCACGCCGCGGCAGCACCGGCGGCACCACTCCTAGAGTACGAGCGCTACTCATCGTGGACGCGCATTCAGCGTGTCATGGCGCGCGTGCTCATCTTCAGCGGCCGATGTCGCAAACGTCGGTCGACTACGGAGCTGTGTCAGCGAGACCTAGAAGATGCCCACAACAGCCTGTTGAGGATGTGTCAAGAAGAAAGCTTCCAAAGCGAGCGGGCCACCATCCTAAAAGGCCTGCCCGTTCCCAGCAGCAGCAGCATCAAGGCTCTCGACCCCATGATAGCCGACGACGGGTTGCTACGAGTGAGAGGGCGCCTGAGTGCCTGTGAGGTGCTCACGTTCGGCGAGCGGCACCCTATTATCCTGGAGGGCCGCCATCCTCTGACAAGAAAGCTAATCGCTCATTACCATGCGATGGCTCTGCACGCCAACCACGAGACCGTCGTCAACAATCTACGGGAAAAATACTGGGTCACTAAAATCAGAACCTCAGTGAAGACAGTGGTTGCCAACTGCCAACTCTGTCGCGTCTGCCGAGCCAAGCCCGCGCCACCGAAGATGGGTGACCTGCCGCTCGCAAGGCTGGAACCATCCAGACGAGCCTTTGTGCGAGTGGGGGTGGACTACTTCGGCCCGATGGAGGTCGCAATCGGGCGACGGCGCGAGAAGAGGTGGGGTGTCCTATTCACCTGCCTCACTACACGCGCCGTCCACCTTGAGTTGGCCGCTTCCCTAAGCGCCGACTCCGCCATACTAGCCTTGCGGCGCCTCATAGCGCGCCGCGGGCAACCAGCACATCTGTACTCTGACCAGGGTACCAACTTCATCGGGGCCAATACCGAGCTTCGAGCAGCCCTGAAAGACCTCAACCAAGGTCAGATAAGGGCCGAGGCCATTCACCGTGGCATCGAATGGCACTTCAATCCCCCGGCGGCCCCACACATGGGTGGCTGCTGGGAGCGCCTGGTGAGATCCGTGAAGAACGCACTTCGCAGTACGCTCAAGGAGCGTGCCCCTCGTGAGGAGGTCCTCTACACCCTCCTCACCGAAGCCGAGCTGATCGTAAACAGCCGGCCACTGAGCTACGTGAACGACGACCACGACCAGCCCGTGGTCCTGACGCCGAACCATCTACTCCTGGGCACTGCGTCCGGGAGTACTCCGTTTGCATCGAGCGACGCCGAAGACATCGACTCTCGCCGGCAGTGGCGGCGCGTGAACGCGCTCGCCGACATGTTCTGGCGGCGCTGGCTGCGAGAGTACCTGCCTACGCTCCAACGTCGGGAAAAGTGGTCAAACAATGTGCCGAACGTACGTATCAGTGACGTAGTAGTGATTGTGGACAATAATAGACCGCGAAGTGCGTGGACCAAAGGTCTCATCAAAGCTGTGTATCATGGACACGATGGTATGGTATTATCCGTGTAGTAGATGTTAAGACTGTAAATGGGGTCCTACGTCGACCCGTAGCGAAGATTATTGTGCTTCCCACAGACCAAGAATTGTAAGACGGTTGAACCCTGTTACAGGGGGTGGAATGTAGGCGAAGCTCAATAAAACAAGCTATAGTTAGTATTTATGTTTCTTTATTGTTGTGGGCGACGCCCTATGAGACTAGCTAACTTTTAACATTAATATCTCCTCGCTATTGTATTCGGTAACTCCGGTATAGCCTCTGTAAAATACCTAAACAAATACCTATACTGTTCTTTAATAAAAGTAGTAGATTTCCATGAAGATACTTAAGTAAATACCGATGTATGTTTATAATCAGCTGTATTACCATTGTCTTGACCTTTTGAATTCTAATTAACCTGCAATTACCTGTAACAATAACCTGTTGGAATCTAATTAGTCTGTAATGCCTGTGTTATGTTTGTATAAAACTAATTAGCATATAGTTACCTAACTCATTTATTGTAAAGCACTAATTAGCTGTGAGTAGGTATGAATATACCTAAAATACCTTATGTAGTTCGTACACGATTTTGAAAGTAGCGTATGTCCAATAGGACGAGCCACATTGTTAATCCAATAAGAAAGCAGAAACCTTGAACTCGCTTACACGTGTTTTGAAATTCTCGACAAGTCGAAACCTGTACCTTAGGGAAAGTCCATTTTTCTCGCTCTCAATTGGCGGAGCGGCTAATCAAAGTAAAGAAATGTATACGCTACTTGCAGTAGGCAACAAAAGTTATAAAAGGGCCGAGCGTCTATTTTTGGATTTAGTATTTTTACAAGTTTACACGAATCATCAAGTTACCACGTAGTGTTTGTGAAGTAAGGGGCTCCGCTGTCCACTGCTTAGTCGCGATGTACCCTATATCTAGTTAGCCAGTCTTCAAGTGTAATATAGCTAGGATTTAATTATGTGTACTGCTTATTCTGATTGTATTTTATATTGTGTGCTGTGTACTCTTTTACAACCATTTGTAGTGATTTCTGTGTAATTTTATGTGTGCCAAATATACTCAATTATTACGACATTCTGACTGGTTTAATTTCACTCTTTCGTCAAGGGAACACCGTCACCCCCGCCTACAACACCTGACTCCCGTTTTATTAACAGCTTCTTTACTTCTTTCTTCTTTTTCTTTCTTCTTTCTTCTTCTTTTCTTTCTTCTTTTTTCTTTCTTTCTTTTTCTACAGGTTTACCTCTTAAAATATTTCGTGTATGAATAGATACACCTTATATTGTGGGCATTTGTGGTTGTTATTAAATTCAATCATATATTTTGGATATCCTCCATATTGTATTCATACTTGAAGTTAATCTATGTTCATGATCATTTCAGCCGGAAGACTTCCACTGCTGCACATGCCTGGTTTACCATATAGTCACGCTTGGCAGGCGGATTGGAGATCGCAGTAGGTATGGTGAAAAGAAGCATAGAGAACGCATCTGCCCTTTCTCTAGTAAAACCCTTATTCGCCGTCTACGACACCCACGGGAAGAAATATGTCCGTTTCCACCGCGCGGCCAACTCTTATGATGAAATTTTGCCAGGAATTAGTTGTAATTTGTTACAAAACACACCTCTTTTCCTGAATTTGTTACAAAAAAAACTAAGACGCTACGACCAAAAACAGTTGCCACTTGCCGTAATGATCGCCCGTGATTACACAGAAACTAAATAATGCAGATAGGCGAATGATACATCAAAAGAAAGATCTTAATTTGTTGTATTTGTTACAAAAATAAAAATCATCAAAACTTAAATATACAAAAAGTTATGCTATATTTAGTTTTCAGGTTAAGTGTAGGTATATATATTTTTTAAATAATTTTAAAATTGAAATAAGTACCTACCTGTAAGAAAATGTGTCTACATTCTGTGTCTTACATAAGTTTCAGTTAATTTATAAATGTTATGGTAGTTTATTTAAAAAAAATATAATAATATTTTGTTGACTTAGGTATATTACTTGATTTTTGCCTGTATGCTGATTTTTAATAAAGTCATTTTTATCGATTTGTGAATTTCACTTTTATAAAGTATGCTATAGGATGTCTTAAAGAGTTTCACCCTAAAAAATTAAGATAAGACTACCGAACATTCCAATAATGGCGATTCAGTCTCACTTTATTATGAAAATTTATGGTCACTCTAAATACAGTTTCATACTACTATATTTTAGTGAATATCTCCTAAAATATAAAACCTGTAGTTATATTAGCCACATTTATCCAAACTAGGCTACGATACCTGTCGATTAGTATGAGAACTAAGCTTGGACCTACTATGAATAACGAAATAAACGCCATTGTATTTTAGGCATATTGCCGTCCGCGCGACCGACTAAAATCGACTAAAAAAAACATTGAACCTATTTTCTAGTATTTTTCTTGTTTATTTGCTGCAACAAATTAGCAACTAATTGTCCATACACATTAGCCTCTATTAATTTGATTTTATGGTGAGATACGTACCTACACTTAATCTGAAAACGAAATATAGCATAACTTTTTGTATATTTAAGTTTTGATGATTTTTATTTTTGTAACAAACACAACAAATTAAGACCTTTCTTTTGATGTATCTTTCGCCTATCTGCATTATTTAGTTTCTGTGTAATCACGGGCGATCACTACGGCAAGTGGCGGTTCTAGCGGCCAACTGTTTTTGGTCGTAACGTCTTAGCTTTTTTTGTAACAAATTCAGGAAAAGAGGTGTGTTTTGTAACAAATTACAACTAATTCCTGACAAAATTTCATCAAATTTTAAGAGTTGGCCGCGCGGTGGAAACGGACATGAAGAAATGAGATGGTGCTATTCTTTACGGCCGGTAACAGCAGCACTAAATTTTAGGTCTAAGAGACCAGTGCAAAGGACAGTCTGACCTCTCCACAGTAACTGTGACTTGGGGACTTAGGCCTCCCCCACATTAGGCGTGCGCGATCCTCGGGCGCGAGCGCCGCGCGCGCGTCGCGAGCGCGTCGCGAGCGCGCCGCGAGAGCGTCGCGTTTAGCTGCCCTGCGGCGCGCTCGCGGCGCACTCGCGGCGCGCACGCGGCGTTCGCCTTGGCGTTTAACCCCCTACAGCTAAGTCAGTCACAATTTGGACAATTTTCGTTTCAAAATCCACACTATCCACACTAATATTATAAATGCAAAGTAACTCTGTCTGTCTGCCTGTCTCGCTTTCCTGCTAAAACTACTGAACCGATTTAAATGAAATTTGGTACTCAGATAGTTTAGAGCCTGAAAAAGGACATAGGCTACTTTTTATTCCGTGACTTTGTCTGCGTCCGCGATAAACGACATTTACGCAGAAGAAGTCGCGGGCAGAAGCTAGTCTTATATAAATAAAGTGCTGATTTCTTCCCACACCTTTTTTTTGCAATACGATCACTATACTCCTTTGTAGTCATGTCCCATATCGCAGAACGATTCTGTATTTCTAGGATAAAGCTTTCGATATTAATTTCACTCGTGACTCTATTTTTAACGTGTGTCAACACAACACTGCCCACCATGTGACTGACCGAAACAGTAGCAATATACAACAAGTTACCAGAATCCATAAGGACAGTGAAAAAAAGCCATCTATTTACTGATAAATTAAAAAAGCTGCTGTTAAGCAAATGTTATTATAGCGACAACGAAATTTTAAATGATAAATCCCTGAAATTAGTTTAGAAAAGTCCAAAGCATGTATTTCATCTATTTTTAATTACTATTTTAGAATAAGTTACATTATAAGATAATCAATAGGTCCTCCTCTCTACCTACTGTATTTTCCTTTGCTGTGCCCGACAGGGTCCACAACTGTTTCTAAATAAAATGTTTTACCACCTAAGCATTGTGGAATGCAATAAAGTATTGAGTATTGTAGCGGGCGAAGGGGTAAGAACGCGACTCGAGCGCCGCGTGCGCGCCGCGAGCGCGCCGCGAGCGCGCAGCAGGGCAGCTAAACGCGACGCTCTCGCGCCGCGCTCGCGACGCGCGCGCGGCGCTCGCGCCCGAGGATCGCGCACGCCTAATGTGGGGTCAGCCTTATTCCGACTAAATTTGGGAGAAAATAGATCATTGCAAGGTGCCCTAACTTTGAGATTCAAATGGGCCAAGCTCGGGTAAACTCTCTCCAGATCTGCCACCTATAAACCCAACTTACTTAACTCTCTTAACTTTTGAACCAGTGACAGACTTATATTTAGCTACCTAGGTACTCTTTTTGTATGTTATCAAAATTAAAATACCTGCTGATGGTGGCCATGGCAATGTCAGTCACATATATTTGGCGACTGATTCAGACTGAGCGACTAAATTTTGGGAGTAAACAGATCTCCGCCAGGTTCCCTAGTTTTTGAGATTCAAATGGGCCAAGTTGAGGTAAGCTCTCTTCAGATCAGCCAACAATAAACTCTTATAAATTTTGAATCAGTGACTGACTAAATTCTGATATGTGGCAACTAATTTGCGACAACTTTTATTTTATCAAAATTAAAATCCTTGATGTTGGCAGCCATGCCAGTGTCAGTCCAACACGGTACCTTACTTATTTCTAGTTCCCACAATTTTTATAAATATTAACAACTGTATCTCAAAAACTGTTTTTAAAAGTAAAATTAGTAAGTACCTCTTAGATATGTTTTTCCAAAGCCTCATTGTAAATAATAGTTGAATAACTTGCGTATTTTATGTCTCTGTTTATTGTTGTATATGTTTTATATGTTTAAAAGAAAAGGTGTCAATATAATATTATTACAAAAATTTGAAAAAAAAGGAGCTACATCTGCCAACAAATTTGCCTTGCAGTTTGGCAGAAGTAATATATTTTGTAAAACAACCATAACCTAGTGAATAAACACTTTTTCATTTTTTTTTTTGACGTGACAACGTCTTATAAATTGGTTTGCCGGGTGACACTTCAAGAAACTGCGTTACGCTCCGCTCACGTTATGCGCTCACAATGAGAGCGAGTGAGAGGCACGCGTCCCTTCCACTCGGGCATGGTTAGCCCGCCTAAGAGCGAGAGAGACAGACATAAAAAGTGAAAGGCACGCGCCTTTAAATATAATTCTTTGTATAAATAAATGTTTTAAATTGTTACTATCATCCTTCTTCCTACTATACGAATGAATATTCACATTAAAATTATTTTACCACTCAAAGTCGTTGTCACGTAAAACTTTCGCCCGTATACCGACTTTACAGGCAACCAATTTTTTTGTTACCTTTTTATGCCTAAACGGTTGAACGTATTTCGATGTTTGGCACAAAAGTAGACCATGACCTGAGTTAGGACATAGGATACGTCTATCCCGGTAGCTGGGCTAAGCTAGTCCTACGGGTCGGGTATAAATTCCTTGAGTCCTACCTACTAATATTTTTTTAAATGTGCAAGTTTATACGTTGGGATGCTGGGAGTCACCCAAAAACGACTGAGCGGATTTGGATAAAATTTGGCACGCAGATTGTTTACAATCTGGATTAACATATAGGATACTTTTTATCCCGTTACTACGTTCCCGTGGGAATTACCTACGTCCACCCAGGGTAAAAGCTAGTATGAAATATTTGAGCTTTTTCTTCAGATAAGCCTGTGAACTTTTTTCAGGTCAAGCTAGATACATCTCGATTAAAACAAAAAATGTATCTATCACTTTATTCATTACTAGCGTCATACATAACATACAACAAATAAATAACAACAGCCATCTCGCTATGTACATAAAAGAAAAAAACTAAAAAAATAAAATAAAAATAACTTCTTTTTATTTTTCCAAAAATAATAATTTAATTAACATGATCATTTACTTATATAATATACTGTAACTTGGTAATATAAATCACAATTTACTACATAATATACTGTGTGGCGGCGTTTGGAAAGTGGATAACGTCGCGCGTAAGCCATATGGGACCCATTCGACCCATATGGCCCGAGTTTGACCATAATATCATGTCTCAATATCATTATAAAATTATTCATACATAGAGGAAGTACTAGAATTGCTGATAAAACCACCATGTTGTACTTTCCAGTAATTATTTTCTTATATAATTACTTTTTGTTCCCACTTCAATATTTTTACCATCCCAAAGACTGATCTGAAATGTCATCCTAACACTAAAATATCGCTACCTCACTCTCATCCCAACAATGTTAAATATCATCCCATTTACAATACTTTCAGAGTACCCTGCCTACCCTTTAGGTAAAAACAGGCATGATGGTTAATTAAAATAGTTCTACCAGCAATTCTAGCCTTTAAAAACGCGCGACGTCTAATAAACTACCTATTATTTTTCTAAGTTCACTTTTGTTTTGCTTCTTCGGCCTCGAGCCTTTTGCGCATAGACTCTGGCATCTCTGCGGGTGGTGGGCGGGGCATACGTAGCCAGACCTGCAAGAAAGATGCAAGAATTGTGAGTATGTGTTGGTGGAAAGGATGTGGGAGGGTAGAACGGGTGTTTTCTCATTATGAGTGTGTCTACATGGTTTTTCAGTAGGAACAATTGGTAAATTCTTATAATCATTGAGATTTAAATTTAAAAGGCAGCTTAGCTATCTATCATAACTAGAGATCGGAAATTCAAATGCATATTCACCTAAAGTTGATATCTTGGCTAATATGGAATGCGCGTTTTTTACCGTGTTTTGTGTGTTGTTTTAACCAGGGATGTTAGGGAGCTCCGTAACCGTAACCGAAACTATCGGATATCCGATATAAAAATTTATCCGTAACCGTAACCGAATCCGAAATAAAAGTTTCGGATAATATCGGATTTGTTATTACATTTTTATTTAAGGTAGATTAGATAACACTCAATATTATATTTATAATCATTTTTATTTTTAATAGCTGTAATAATTACTCACAGACTGATTGTAATTCCTACCAAATGGTTACATATAAATAAAACCATTTTATTAGCTATTTGTATTTTACTGTTGAAATTCCTTAAAAGTTTAATATCCGTAACCGTAATTATCCGTAACTAACGGATAATCCGAAATAATTTAATATCCGTATCCGTATCCGTATTCGGTATAATAATCATTCCTACATCCGTAACCAATACCAATCCGTATCCGAAATTTCATATCCATAACATCCCTAGTTTTAACTAACACATACCACCCTACACACATGTATTTGCATCTGGGGTTAAACATTAATTTTAAATAAATATGATGATCCAAGAAACCCGGCTTTAATAAAAAATACGAAGCCGCTTCCGTGCTTTCACAGCTAAATAGTAACATTAGGTAAATATGCATCCGAATATAGGATCACTGATCATAACTGAAGTACAGTCTTATTGAGGGGCAGTCTTATGTAATTTTGACCTTCTTAAGTGCTGAATCTCAGCCTAAATTGAATAAATTATTTTTTGTCTTTAACACTCCAATTCCCAAACAACATTTAAAAACATTTTAAAGTCTGTATCGCTACGATATACAGGGAAATCGACGTGTCACTGAAACCATGATTTCAGCACATGATCCTCTGCCAGGGTCGCGAGATCTGTTCGAAAGAGTTACCGTGGCCCTGGCATATAGGCAACTGAAGGAACACGGGTGGGTTTTAGTCAGTAAAAGTCTGACACGCCCTTCCGCTCCACCTAAGAGTGGGAGACGACATTTGATAATTTTACACCCACAAAAAAATAAAAATGTGGTGCTATCCCACAAACAATGCGGCAATTGATATCTTGTCCAGCGTGTCCTGTTGTTCGCACGCTACAAGAGTTGATAGACGCTCCTGAAAGTGCTAAGCTTGTAGCCAAATTCAAAAGCCAATTATTTTAAGAGTAACCGTGGAGTTTCTTCCCGGCTCTTCTCCATAGGAATCAACCAGGGATGTTAGGGAGCTCCGTAACCGTAACCGAAACCATCGGATATCCGATATAAAAAATTATCCGTAACCGTAACCGAATCCGAAATAAAAGTTTCGGATAATATCGGATTTGTTACGACATTCTTATTTTAGGTCGATTAGATAACACTCGATATATATTTATTTATAATAGTTTTTGTTTTAAATAGCTGTAATAATTACTCAAAGACTGATTGTAATTCCTACCAAATGGTGACATAAATAAAACCATTTTATTAGCTATTTGTTTTTTACTTTTGAAATTCCTCAAAAGTTTAATATCCGTAACCGAAATTATCCGAAACTAACGGATAATCCGAAATAATTTCATAGCCTTATCCGTATCCATATCCGTATCCGGTATAATAATCATTCCTACATCCGTAACTAATCCGTATCCGAAATTTCATATCCATAACATCCCTAGAATCAACAATTTGGAACCGTGCACGTAGCTTCTGACGTTTCTGCCCTTGTAGGTTTACGTGAAATAAAAAAAATATTTTGATTTGATTCGCTAATAAGAAGGATGTGTTTTTACCTTGACGGCATCATAGATGAACCATTGCAGTGCGGTGAGGGTACCGATCATGACGATCCTGGGGCCGAGACCCTTCCATACGCCGGCCATACCGAGCTTGCCAATGATGCTTCCTACTGTGGCTGTCTTGTCCTGGAAATTAATGAAGATACGGTCAATTTAAGGTCGTCGGCAGAGTTTACCACGCAACTAGCATATGTACAGTTCGACATCAATCGTTAAACTCAGAAACCTATAGGGTCATACCGGGTGTAAGGGACAGCCCTCCACAAACTGACAGAGTGCATTCAGCTCCTTATTTTGAATCATATTCCACCGGAATTTTTCTCCGGATTTTTAATTTTTTTTTAAATTTTTTTTCAGCTTATTCAGTTTTATTTTAATGTAAAATTACATTGTCTGAAAGCAGCACTCCATTTATGTAAACAATACGGCTAAAATCAAAAAAGCAGCAGTGGATGTTGAAATAATGTAACGAACGACGCTAATATCAGCTGTTCACTTCCCGTCTAACTACAGAATTCATCGAACTCGTCGTCGGCGATTGCACAAAGGCGGCTTTCCGAATTGATTCGAGTTACATTGCGTGTGAGGAAATAAAACAAATCAAGTTTATTGGATTCCCATAACGGTCCTGAAATAATTTCTTTTACTGGTCATCTTAGTATGATATACTGAATCCACCCCATTAGTTTGTGGAGGGCTGTCCCTTACACCCAGTATAGTCGTCACCTCGAAGTTTTAAAGAAGATATTGAAAATAAATTTGACAAATGAAATCATCAGGGATTTACTACAGTATTGGAAACTGCTGTTATAATGGAAACTACTTATATTGGGACTAAAGACTGTTCACACTTATATTACCTCTGAATTGTATCCCTGTCAAAATCAAAGTTATCTTTGTTCTAGTTACAAATAAGGTTAATTTTGGATTGCTACTAACAATGTCTATCAATAGTATAGTGATGTTTATTTTCGTTACAAGGTAAAATAACTGTGAATAGAGTGTTTAATACACCAAACTATAAGTGACAACGACTTTTATTTTAACATGACTACTATTTAAATAATGCAATGAATTTATTGCGTTATTCAAACTGTCGAGCTGTCGAATATTTTAAACATATGAAGCAACTAGCTTTTGCCAGCGGCTGCGCCCGCGTGGAGGTCGGAAAATATCCCGCGGGAACGTACTACCGGGATTAAAAGTAGCCTATGTGTTAATCCAGGTTATAAACTAACTGTGTTCCAAATTTCATACAAATCCGTTAAGTAGTTTTTGCGTGAAAGAGTAACAAACATACACATACATCCATCCTCACAAACTTTCGCATTTATAATATTAGTAGGATGGATATTGATTTTTAATTTCCCGGGTGTTACGCAATTAGAGTGCCGGCTACTCCCTCGTGATAACTATTGTGATTGGTCGACTGAAATAACCAACACCCAATCAAATCACTTGACAATCCGACTTATATTCGAAATTCGAATGTGTACTGTTAACTTCAGATGCAGAAAAAAACCCATAGTAGATACTATGGGTTTTTTTTTTCAATTCTTTCAACATATTTGAACTCCTTCCACATTCAAACTCTTTCTTCCTAGGATGGCCCATGGTTGTACATACCTGGTTGAGCTTGGAGACCACGGTGTCGGCGGGATGAGAGACGATGGCACAGAACACACCGGCGATGTAACCCGCCGCGAATGTAACGATCAACTGTTCACCCTTCGTGCATTGTTCACGAGGCTTGGGCACGACGAACTGTGAAGAAAAAGTTATAACGATACAATATTTAGTCATAAATAATCGTTTTCATACACCTTTCAAAGAATAGCAGTTGTGATATACAGTCATCATCATCATCATCATCATCATCATCATCATCATCATCATCATCATCATCATCATCAGCCTATAATGTTCCCACTGCTGAGGCACAAGCCTCCTCTCGGTGAGGAGGGTATAATCTACCACGCAGGCCCAGTGCGGGTTGGTAGATGTCACATGTCTTCGAATTTTTGGTTAGGACATGCCGGTTTCCTCACGATGTTTTCCTTCACCGTTTTGAGAGCAGTGGTGATGAAATAATTTATACTGCCTGTTACTAGAGAATGGGCAGCAGTATTCTCTATGCATTTTACCACCAAACTGCGATCGGCAGCCCAACCAGGCGTGGCGATTATGGCAAACCCCCCAAATTGGGGCTTCGCCTACGTCCACCAATGGACGTCATTCGGCTGAAATTATCATTATGATGATGATGATGATGATAATGATGATGATGATGATAATGATGATGATGATGATAATGATGATGATAATGATAATGATAATGATGATGATAATGATGATCATGATAATGATGATCATGATAATGATGATGATGATGATGTGGATGATGATGATAACAGGACTATTAAGTTATGAACTCCTCGCTGAAATTCTTGCAACCGAATTTGGCTGTATGTTTATTCCTGGTTTAAAATATAAAAAGTTGAACTTACCTTGTACAAAAGTTCAACGGTCTTCTCGAAGCAGGCGAACTTCATCATGGTGTAAGGGATCTGCCTACCCCATAGAGGCGCAAGTCCCTTGTATAGGGTGCCGTAACCCTCATTCTGGACCATCTTGGGCCATGCTTCACGGAGTGTGGTGGCGAAACCAGGCATAGTCTGGATTCTGACCTGGGAAACGGCTTGGGATCAGTATTTTTCTGTTTTTAGGAAGGTGGATGGACAATCGTCATAGTTACCTAGTACTTTCAATATTAGAATACACTTTTGTAGAACAAACTTATAATAAAATACACTTATAGAGACCAAACCTATATTGGAATACACTTTTATAGACCAAAATGATAGAAGTATTTTAGAAAATTGATGGTTAAGATATTAAAAGATTACTTATGTATTTTTAGACTTTGTTTTTGTGAAATTGTGAGGCATTTTCGACATTAAAAGATTTTTTGAGGCCAGAAATGGCTATTAAATTTGTGGTTTGGTAACCATTATTTTTTGTTTTAAAAATTTACTATTTTATGAGGAAGATATTTCCACCAATTGACCTACACTATGACTGATACATACATGCCGTCTGTTGGGACAGGTCAGCTCAAAGCTGCAATGGCTCTATCGTCAAAAAGTCCTTCCAGACATGGCCCTGCATTTTTAGATTCAAATAAAATTCTAGCACTATAGTGTTTGGACTTGAGACCATGACCTCTGAGTTTGTTAACAGGGATCTGGCAAATGCTGACGCCGTCTAAGCAAATATTGATGAATATTGACGTGTAAAAATATATTTTATGATCTACTTACATAAACAAACATTTAATTTCACAGTTTCAGATTATTATTGCATTGTCTCTACAATTTCCATCAAGCAAAAAATATGTTAAAATTTTATTTGGCCATTGATTCCCTATAAGTTATGTATTTCATAGTTCCTAAGCCCTCAGATCTCATAATCTCATATTCATTGGGCACTTCCACCACACGGCCGCCCACGCAGCGAGAACGCTGAGTAACGTGTGACGTCACCGACACGGCCATTAGGCAGCATCCCTCGAGCGCGTTTCTTTCGTCATCGGGCAATTTTTATAGCTCATTAGAGCCCCATTTTAACTTTTAATATACTAGACAATTTTCTCATGACAAATATCGATATGAAAAGGTCTCATTATACCAGCACCGCTGTTTCAGCAAATAACTTCTCATTCAAGTTAGGACTTTAAATCAACTGCGTTAAAATACATTTGACGATGACACGACGCGCTTGATGCGCGCTTCTAGAGAACCGCCCGCTCCCTGGTGAAGAAGCGATGCAAAATCCAGAAAATTTCGACCAGAAAATTTCAAAAATGTTCGGAAATCGGTCTGTAAGCTGAAAACTAACAGCTGTCGCGTGAATGGTGAGCTACCAAGGAGTAAAAAAAAGTGTTTATTCACAATGTTATGTTTTTTTTTACAAAATATATTACTTCTGCCAAACTGCAAGGCAGTTTTGTTGGCAGATGTAGCTCTTTTTTTCCATTTTTTTTTATATGCGGCGCGTGACAACAAGCTGTGACATCACGGGGACTTGCCAGCAGTGCGCGGGAGTCTTGTGACGTCATGGGGGCGAGAAAAAGGGGGATTGTGCGAGGTGACGGGCGGTAACTACGCTGGAGCAGTTTCTAATGAGTCCTTTTAATCAGATACCTGCCATGACTTAATTTTGATCATGTATTCAAATTAATTCTTACCTTAGCGGCCTCTAGAGGTGAAAGTGCGATGTCAGCGAAAAACTCGGCAGTCGCAGACGCAGCGAGGTACACACCAGTACGGTAAGTATACGCGGTCTCTTCATCCAGAAGACCATTGTATGTCACTTTGAAGACTTCATAAAGGCCGAATTTGCAGAGACCCTGAGAGAGATGGAAATAGCGTTAGTAAGTGTAGGAAAGAAAAAGCGGGAAGATTTGGAGGAGTTGGAAGTCTCATAGTTTTTTTTTGTCTTCAGCTGAATTCACTTTTCAGTAGGAACAATTGGATGTTTGTTTTAATCATTGGTGAGGTGACGATAATATCCTGTCAAATAATTTTATAATTTCTTAGGGCAACCAACACACTGTTATCCGATCCCAAATTAGGCAGAACCTGTACTATGGCAACCAGACAACTGATATACATATAAATTTCTAAATACATACATATTATAGATAAATTACACCCAGACACAGAACAAATGATTGTACTCATCACACAAACATTGGTCCTGGGTGGGAATCGAACCCACAACCACAGTCTTAGCAGTCAGGGTCACTAACCACTCGACTAACAGGCCAGTCATAAAATAAATGCTCCTAGGTATTCATGGCACTTATTCCTACTCAAAGGGCTTTGTGGAAACAACATACCTGGAGCGAGTATCCAATGAAGGTGGGTGCCCATCCCTTGGCGAGGCCCCGCATGCCCTCTTCGGCGACAGAGACCCTGAAGCCATTGACGACATTCTTGTACTTGTCAGGGTCTACCTGCAGACGGCACTTCACCAGATCGAGGGGCACTACGGCTGTGTGGGTGATACCTGAAGAAATAAGGGTTGGAATTAGTTCTGGGATAACATGCACATCTATACTAACTAGTGATCGCCCATTGGTCGAAATTCGACCGTACTTCATTTGAACAGAAATACATTATTAAATGAAAAAATATATATAATAATAAATATAAAAAAATAATATGGTTATATTTGACATTCAGTAACACTATAGACAAATTGTTGACGCTGTACTACTGTGGAGAGGGTTAACTGGCGGGATGGTGATGGCCAGGACCAGGACGTAGGTGTAATGAGTAAAGAATACTTCTTCAGGACTCTCTTCTTTATTTTCTTAATACTTCTTAACTGCTGGATATGGAATGAATTATCACAGAAAGCTCTGTTTTTATAGAATTTTCCCTATTATTTTTAATTAATTATGACAGTTCAAAATGTCATAATTATAACCAGCCTGTACAATCTATGACCAGCCTGTACAATCGTGAGGCATACAACCTCTACAGTTTGCACACGACACTAAGTTTTGTATGGGAAACTTACTAATCCCATACTTGACACTCCCCATAAAACCACAAAAAATATTTCTTATAAATCTAAACTAAATTCCTATCGTCGCACAGTGGAACGAATGTATGGGAGCGGTTGGACGTAGACATGTCCGAAAAAAAAGAGTAAAATTATGCCAAACTAATGATGCCATCTTATTCGATTACTTAATACCTTCATAACTTGTGGTGATGAATTTCTTCATAACTCCCATATTTCGGGAGTAATTTGAGAAAATGTGAAATTTTACTATGAAAATGAGTGTATCGAGCTCTCTCCCTCCTGATTCCGGGCTTGTTTCAAGTAGCGGTCTCTAATATCATAATGCTAATACTAAGAGCTATATTTAATACTAAGACACATAGTGCGCCAAATGTGCACTTTCTGGGATAAAGAGTGATGTTTATTTTATAACACAATTTTTTTATTTTTTGTTTATTTTGTTGATTAAAACCGTTTTTCTAAAGGTTTACCTTATTACAATAACATTTCTGAGCAGCCAATTAGAGAAGATATAAGCTAATTAGGATATATAATTAGGGACTTAAGGTTTACATATAAAACTGATGGACTAATGATTACTGATAAGAACATTGCTATTATTTAATTACTAAATGGCTCTTAATACACTAATTTAGCATGCATCATTTACTAATTATCACAATAACTAATTACCTTGCAATATTTAACAAAGGATACCTGGGATACCTGGATTTTATATAAATAGGTCACTATTAGTAACTTTAAAATCAGTGTTGATTTACACCTCGTTGTATCCAAGCTAATCTCGCAATGTATTTTCCAAATTTTAATACAAATCTTGATATTCACGTTGCTTTATGCGCACGCGCACATAAAGATTTACGCGACTTTAACTATTTGTTCAGTGTTTTAAAAGATAACAGTTGTGTTCAGTTATGTGAAAGTGCTGAAACAAGTTTAAAAGACTGGTGTCGTCGATTTTGCTACCGCATTTATGCAAAATGGACACAGTCTGGAAGAAGCACAGATAAGTTTCGGAAGAAACATGAGATTTGGCTACAGGCTGCAATTCAATGGCCGGAATTACAGAATGAAAATATGGAACCTTCTACAGAAAATATAAGTGACGTCATCGAGCCCATAATTTCTCCTGCTAAATCTGATGCTTCAACTTGTACACATCCTAGTCCTCGTAAATCTTTTGAGGACCTTAGTAACCGGCAAAAAAGAAGACGCACTGAAGATAGTCTTTCATGCAGCAGTAGCAGCGCTGAAATTATGTTTTCGGCCGAAAGGGCGCTTCAAAAGGCAGGACAAAGCGATACAGCTTATGTTATGAAATACTTGACGGAGAATCCAGAAGAGGCCTCAAAAATCAAAGCCTTCATTGAAGGTAAATCAATTCAGGTACGGGAAATATCCCCTTTGAAGGCATTGGCTCTTTATGTATCGATGAACTTATCGAAATGGCGCTATAACACTCTTCGGGATTTCAACACTCAAGAAGGAGCTCTTCAATACCCGAGTTACTACATGTTGGTTAAAGAAAAAATTAAGTGCTATCCGGCCAAAGAAGATCTCACAGTTACAGAGAGCTCTGCAAAAATCAAATTACAAGCCTTGATGGATTTAACCTCAAGAAGACTTATTAGGTCGTTAGAAACCCCTGTTGATCCCAATCAACAGCTCGTATTGACCAGCAAATGGGGTTTTGACGGATCATCTAGCCAAAGCATTTATCATCAAAGGACGAGTGAAGATGAGCAAATCGATCTTGCTAGTAATTTTATGATTAGTCTTGTACCACTGCGGCTCGTCTCAAAAGGTGTAACAATTTGGGAAAACGAGCGACCATCTTCCACTTCATTTTGCCGGCCAATATTGTTTAAGTTTATAAAGGAAACCAAAGAAAATGTGCAGAGAGAGATGGCTGAAATCGAAGCAGAGATTGAAGCCTTAACTCCATCCACCATCACTGATGGAATTAGTGTCAAACACCAACTGCTGTTGACAATGATTGATGGTAAAATTCATTCCATTATATCCAATACAGCAGCTTCAGTGTGTGACATATGCAAGGCTTGTCCTAAAGAAATGAATAATTTAGAGTTAATCAAAGATAAACACGCAAACGAGGACATGTATAAATATAGCTTAAGCACCCTTCACGCTTGGATTCGCTCAATGGAATGCTTATTACACATTTCCTACAAATTAGACATAAAATCATGGCAAGTAAGGGGTGATATAGCAAAAAGGCAAGTTGATGACAGGAAGAAAAGAGTTCAAGAGGCTGTAAGAAGAGAAACGGGCTTACTTCTCGATGTTGTGAAACAAGGCAGTGGATCCACCAACAATGGCAACTCGGCAAGGAGATTTTTTGAAAACTACACTAAATCTGCTGAACTGACCGGAATAGATGCTATGCTTTTAAGAAAAATCTGTGTGATCTTGCAGTGTATTTCATCAGGAGAGAAGATCAACGTAACTAAATTCCGAGAGTTCTGCTTTGATACTGCTAAGCTTTACGTGGAGTTATACCCATGGTATTATATGCCTTCTTCACTTCATAAAATTTTAATGCATGGGCCAGACATAGTTCAGAACATGTCAATTGTGCCCATTGGTTTTCTATCCGAAGAGGCATCTGAAGCTAGAAATAAAGATTTTAGAAAATATAGAGAGGGGCATTCTCGAAAGCATAGCAGTATCTCATGCAATGAAGATATTATGCACAATCTTTTACTGTCTTCTGATCCACTTGTTACAAGTATCCGTCCAAAAGGAAATAAGTTTGTACAAAAATCTTCTTTTAAGGAATTTTATGAGCTTACGGATTCTGAGAAAAGTGATATCGAATTTGTTAACATAAATGATTTAGCGGACATCGATTCTGAATTTGAATTAATTGATGATGATGATGATGACGAAGATAATTAAATGATGTTATTGTTTTAAAATGTGTAACTTAGTAAATTAGAGCTTACATCTTAATTATTTATTGTACTTTTAATGAAACTAGGTAATTTATTATCAACTTACTTAAAAGTCATACTCTCATCAGTTCTTGTGAATATTTTTGTTAATATATATTTCTGTATATATATAATATATTTATAGACCTCTTAATAAGTCTGTCTGCGGTTTAAAGTAAATACAAATGGGGAAAAAACGTTTTTTTTTTTTAATTTTCATTTCCTTTTATCCCAGAAAGTGCACATTTGGCGCACTATGTGTCTTAGTATTAAATATAGCTCTTAGTAATAGCATTACGATATTAGAGACCGCTACTTGAAACAAGCCCGGAATCAGGAGGGAGAGAGCTCGATACACTCATTTTCATAGTAAAATTTCACATTTTCTCAAATTACTCCCGAAATATGGGAGTTATGAAGAAATTCATCACCACAATTTATGAAGGCATTAAGTAATCGAATAAGATGGCATCATTAGTTTGTCATAATTTTACTCTTATTTTTCGGACATGTCTACGTCCAACCGCTCCCATACATTCGTTCCACTGTGCGTCGCTAATACAAATAATATTAAAGACAAATATTCTCGATATGATCATAGATTTTAAAAATGAAATAGGTTATATATCTATAAAATTAATTTATTACCTATAGTTATAGTTTGCTTGACATTCAGTAAGACTATAGACACAAAATATTAAAGACAGATGTTCTCGATTGGACCACAGATTTGGACCATAAACAAAAGAATATCTATGCATGTGTATATTAAATATACGGTAATTGAATAGTAGTGTGTGTTACGTGTTATTTATTGAAAATAATGTATCTTTACGCATAATTTTAAAAAAATATTAGCATTCGTCACTTCTTCTCTGTATAATCTATAAGGGTGCGAAATTTCATACTCCTCAGTCCGCCCGATTTCCGTAAAAGGGGATCCAAAGTTTTCGGTTCACGTATTAATATATAGAGATATTATAAAGCTGAAGAGTTTATTTATTTGGTTGAACGCAATCATCTCAGGAACTACTGGTCCGAATTGAAAAATTATTTTTGTGTTGAATAGCCTTATTTATCGAGGAAGACCATAGGCTATATAACATCACGCTAGGACCCTTAAGAGCCGAGCAAAAAGACCTCGCACGGGCAGGCGATTCTATACGGGATGGGTCGGGGGAGCAAACAATTTAACGCAGACGAAATCGCGGGCAGAAGCTAGTACAAAATAAACCTATAATGCTTCGTGTGTTCCCGAACGTAAAGAATAGCACCATGTCAATTCTTACCGTGACTGTCGTAAGAAGGGACTAAGGGACTTACTAGAGAATGGGCAGCAGCGTTCTCTATGCATTTTACCATCATACTGCGATCGCTCACCCTGCCAAGCGGGGCGTAGCAGCAAACCTCTCAAAATTAGGGGAGGCCTTATATCTAGCAGTTAATGTCCCTAGGCCGATATGATGATGAATGTTCCCAATGTTGGGATACAGCTTTCTCTCGGTGAGAGGGAGTGGGCAGTAAACAACTACGTGAGCCCAGGGTCGGTTGGTAGATGTCACATGTCTTCGAATGTTTGGTTCTAGGAAATTCCAGTTTCCTCACGATGTTTTCCTTACCCGTTTTGAAGGGATGCTTGTAATAGAGGGCCTCGAACATTGCCTACTTCAAGATTCGCCTGTCATTATAGTTGCTAGTACTCAAGATATTAATATTTTAACCTACCATGATTTGTGCACGTGATTGCAATCAATCAATCATTTTGATATCAATTAACGATTATGCAGTTACGTAAAACTTACTATAGAAAATATGTCACTTTAAATACATTACGAAATCATTTTTTTATCAGTTATTATCTGAGTAGTTCTGTTAATTACAACAATATCTAATGCAGACTAGATTCGATAAATTGCATGATTTTTTGAAATGGGGAATCTTTACATATTAAAAAGTCGCATTTTGTGTTTCGCTTAGATCCTTTAAACTACGCATCAGATTAAGGAGAGGGATTTCAGATGAAGGTTTCTATGGAACAAAACGCGGGCGAAGCCGCTGTTAAAAGCTAGTCTAAATCTAAACTAATATTATAAAGAGGAAAGATTTGATTTTTTGTATGTTTTTTTTTGTAATGGATAAACTCGAAAATTACAGAACCGATTTTAAAAAATCACCTCTAAGTATTATAACCAGGAAATATTTGATTTTTTGTATGTATGTTTGTATTGGATAAACTCGAAAACTACCGAACCGATTTAAAAAATTCGTTCACCTATAGAAAGCTACCTTATTACCAAGTAACATTGGTTACTTTTTATCCCGAAAAAAATAACAGTTCCTGTGAGTCACGCAGACGAAGTCGCGGGCGAAGTGCTAGTCGTAAAGCTTTATCAGGCTATAATGTTCCCAGTGCTGGGAAACCGGCCTCCTCTCTGTTAGAAAGAGTGGCCCTAATCCACCACGCGGGCCAAGTGCGTGCGGGTGGGTAGATGTCGATGTGCGAATATTCTCAGTCCACATTGATTGCCCCCACGTGGGTATACTCAATACTCAATATCTTTACTGCGTTACCATAGTGTGAACTTAAGGTGGTAAGAATAAGAACAAATTTATTGCCCCCACTTCAAATCGCTGTACACTGCGGCGTGGATAGCCAACCCCTCTCAGCGCTGTCTGTCTTACAGCCGCGATGAACCGCGGTCAAACTTTTCCAATGTGGTTTTATTAGTAAAAAAGTGATATTATTAGGGACACAAATAACATTTTCTACATTGTTAATAGTTGCTTTTAATCACTTATTATTATTAATCATAAAAACCTGGTGTAAATACGTACCAGGTTTGAAGTGGTGGCAATAATATTGCCACCCGGTGGCAATACATGTGGGGGCAATATTGGCCTCAAACGTCATGATTGTATGAAATAGTCATTCATAGGGTAATGTGAATTTAGAATGTATTGGTGATTTTTATGATTATCTTTACATATAATTCTACTGTACGTGTGTATGTCACTGAACTTCACCTAAACGGCTGGACCGATTTGAATGATTTTTTTATATGCGTTTGGGTGGCACCTTGGATGGTTTAGATTCACTATTGGACTCGGTAGGTGGCGCTGCTATCGAGTTCTAGGAAACAGGACAAAGTCTGTACGGTCAGCTAGTAATTCTATAAATAATTTCGATTTCATATATTTTCTGTTTAAGAAACATGGAAATACAAAAAAAAGAAGTCATGCTGTAGGTTCCCGCAGCATTGATACCAATGTTCCGTCAAACATTGGCCACACTATCTTGGGCCAACGCCAATGAATTCAGACGCTTGTATTGATCACGAGACCCAAGTCACGTGATCAATACAAGCGCATTCATTGGCGTTGGCCCAACATTGTTTGACGTAACATTCTGTAGTTCGGTAGTCGGAACAATACCTAGCGACCAAAATGCTAGTCGGATCTCGATTCCACTTACTAGCCTTTGGACCAAGGGCCAAGGGGAAGAGTCAGCTAAGTCACATTTTTTTCAAATTGATTTTTTATTGCCTATGATCTCAAAAATCCACATTTTACCATACACGTATTTAAAACAAGGCATAAAACCGCTGGGTCACTTAAAAAATTGCGCTGCATTTTGAATTTAATAGGGAATAACACGGAAACAGGTAATTTTTATGGAGATGACGATCCCAATATCGATAACATACCATATTTCCTTTTAAAATCAATTATTTATGTACGAGAAATATTTTTAAGTTACCTATAAAATACTATCAAAACTTTAAATGTCAATACTGACAAATTTGGTGAATGTGACTTAGCCAGTTCTTCCCATTAGCCCTTCATTTTTTTTATTTGAAAGCTGGTGCTTCCTGTGTGGTTCCATTTCAGTTTCATTCCAATTTGGTCCAGTTCTGACAATGGCATCCATGAGAAAACCATATAAGTAGTAAATTTCACCTGGCCAGTATTAGTATAGTAATTAGTGCGGGGTAGATAAAATAACCTAAAAGTTAAAAATAAAAACCTTTTTACAAAAAAAAAAAATAACAGACTTCCTTAAAAACACTACAAATTTAAAAATAACTTTAATTTCGGAAGTCGGTGGCAAAAAAACTCAAATTCAGATCCTAAGACACCGACTTCCAAAATTAAAGTTATTTTTCATTTTGTAGTATTGTTAAGGAAGTCAGTTTTTTTTGTAAAATAGTTATTTGTTGCGTTCATCGGCAGAATGAACATCGCGTCGCCGAAATGACGTACCCGACACAACCGCCCCACATTTACTTTACGATACTCAATAACGCGACAAATTCTCTGCGGACGATAAGCAGATTGTCTCCTACCAAATTCAGAGTTATTCCGCATTCGCCGTGTCTGTTTTTTATTCAACGAAATGACTTCCTATTTGAGATTTGGCTGCGATTCAAATACTTTGAATGATGATGGCTAGCCATGGTGTCATCATGGTCTGGCAGTTTTAGTAATTTATGCGGCTTGCCCAAATGTCCTTTCTTTGGTATTGTTCGTCAAATCGTTGAGTTCCTTTAAGTTCTGAGTTTAGCTGCATGATTACTGATAAATGCGTGCACTGACTGGACAGGTCCACTCATTCTGAGGTACTTTCCTGAAAATACCATTTCAGGCACCAATCTACATGGTCTTTACATGATCTGACGAAGATATGTCTGGACTTGAAAAGAGACTGCGACCTCTGCGTTTGTTTCGGCTTTTCTTCTCAGAGTAATCAGATAGAAAACACCGACCTTATCCAGTTTTTAAAATAAGTTTGATGTGTAAAAGTGTCTATGCAAAACCCTACTTACTGAAATTAAATCATTTATAATGTACTAGCTTTTGCCAGCGGCTTCGCCCGCGAATATACATATATACATATACATATAAACCTTCCCTCTTGAACCACTCTGTCTATTGTTGTCAATTAAATCCGTTATGTAGTTTAAAAGATCTATGTACAGACGCGGGAAGCACTTTTTTATACTATGTAAAGATTGATCGATTCGTGAGGCTCTCACTAGCCACGAGGCCCGCGGCTCAGATGATGAGTAAGATTTTGAAATGTATACATAATGTATGTCGCGTGATAAAGACGGCGCTTAGACTGCGTCCCCCCACGTGTGGAATATGACCATTGACCTGACAGATAACAGAACGCGCCTGCGTATCAGTCTGCTAGGCTGCTAAGAGCATTATACATAACGCCGATTGAACTTAAGTTCAATTCTCGTGGTAAAAAAGGTTGTAATTTCTCGTGGAAAAAAGGTTGTAATTTTGGGGGCGTGTATTAATTGTGCGAGCCAATTTGGCGATAACCGTGTGGTGGCCACGGACGGACTGGATCGGAATGATAATTATTTAGGGACAAATTTAAAGCTACAGGCTCAGCGACGCGGGCTGGCTCGAGGATCTGGGCGGACGTGTCATGTATCTACTTTAGTGACTATGCACATATTTTATGTGCGAGTGAGTGAATGATACAACACTTATTATCAGACTCAGCTATCATAATGTATTCCTCACTCTAGCCACTCTAGCTATCAACGTGTCAATATTTGTCGAGTATATGCAGTATTAGCAGTTATTAGCACGTTTGAAGTTTTATTATAGATAATCCCATTCATACATATTTATGAGGAGCATCTATAGACAGAGGGGGGCAGGGAATTGGCACGCAAACTGTAATCATAACTTAGCACATAATTGTAGATGTCCTTGCGACCATATATTTTATTTACAGCAAAAAAAAAAGCGTTCCTAAATAGATTTTTGGCGCATAAAAGTGGTTAAATAACCTCCTTTTGGATACGGTTTAAAAGTATTTTTGGGACTATAAAATGAAAAAATATTTTTATGTCAACATGCAGGTCTTCACGCCAGGTTCGTGGTATCGTATACTACCTCCTCGCAACCGATGTAAGAATAGGTTCATAAGTTCTCTATGTAATTCCCAATCCATTTAGAATAATTTAAGATTATTTAAATAATCTTACATAAACTTGCAAATTATCTAAAGCTAGCCTTAACCGTGATTGAAGACGTTTTGGCGCGAATAGCAGATAATGTCAAGCACAGATTATAAATAATCAGCTGTTATCACTGCTCTACATTCTCTTTGGGTTGGGCAAAGAGGATATAAATAATGTAGGTGAATGTTAAAAGATAGAGCTGTGCATCAAATAATTATGTTTTTTACTATATTTATTAGGCAATCTTTTTTTTTTTTTTCAAAAATATCGACGCTATAAAATATTATATGATTTGATTTAAACACATCATTCTATTGTAATTTTAAATCACCTTAAAGATGGTTTTTTATTTGACAATTGAAGTTAATTTTATTGTTTAACGTTCGTTTTTATCGATGATTTTACAATTACAATTTATTAATGTTCCTCTAAATTGTTGGAAAAAGTGGTCAGATACATTACATACATAATATCACGCCTTGTTTCCCCGAAGGATTGGATAGAGGTGTACCTATCAGTGGCGAAGGCACCATATAACACGATTCCTACCGGCTTGCCTTCGGGGATTCGCATTGGTAACTCTATCACTATTAAAAATACAATAGTATGTAAATAGTGGCTACTATTGTCAATAAATATAGTTACACTACGGGTATTTAATTCACCATAACATTCAAACAACAAAAAAGGTTATTTATACCTTTGTATTACAACAAAACAGAAATGTTCTAAATTAACCCGGCGCCAAAACGTCATAATCGGGAACTAAAAATTCATACAACAGCGATCCCGTAATGATGTCACTTTAGGTCACGTGGCACCGCTTGATATGTACGAGAGCAAGCCGCTGTACAACGGGTTATGACAGAGACAGGTATAGAAAAATGCGTCAGCGAGAACGAGATAGAGGAATATTGCATATTTTATTCGTTTTCATCTGTTCAATTTAATTGTATTTAATTCATTACATTCCTATATTAATTTTAGAATGATAGTAAGTATTCTTTATTGATGAGTCAGTAAGTTAAGGCCGACTTCGCTTCGGCTTCTCTTTTAGAAAAATTTACGCCTCGCCGCTGGTACCTAATATAGTACACCCACATTGCACTGTTATGTTTAAGTCCCATGTAATAGGGGGTGAGTCTATTGCCATCAACCTAGCACAAATCCAGGTTCCAGCCTATTGAAAAATGTCACGATAAAAAATCCAATATTTTGCGTGGATTTCGAACGGACTTTCCTTCATAAAGGGCTCTTAATAATACTAGTAAATTAATATTTCTATTTCTAGCTTTACTATGAGTACCTATAGTTCAATGTACACAACATTTGTTGAGTACTGACCCTTGGCTTCCTGCCACATACAACAACCATGACAGATGTTCTCTATTTAAAGATACAAACAAAGAATAAAACAAAAATTTGTATTAAAATAGGGAATTCTAAATAGAACCAATGACATTTACAACGTCTGTTAACTGACACACTTGTCTATGGCGTTTCAAGGTGGCGCCACTTTCTGTGAGAAGCTGTCAAAAATTTGTCAGATTCAGTACGCTTAATTTTAGTTCCTTATTTCGCCACATCCACAAAAAAAAATAGTGTTAGCAAGAACTGTGTATGTATCTTTGTACGAAAAGTTTATCTATAGTGATGTTAGTTAATTATAGCGTAGCTAATGACACTGTGACACATTGAAGGCGAGGCCGCTACGTGACATTGGATCGATTCTCCCTGAAGAAAATATAGGGCGTGTTCTTTCAGTGTGTTTCTCTAAACATCATCACTTCGAAATTTGAACGGCGTCTCGTGTAAACGCGATGATTACTCGACTAGGGTGAAGCCCAAAGGAGGGTTCATTGTTTCATACTTCTTTGAGCATGATTTTTCATTAGTCGGGTTTTAGACTTACTTTTTATTTAATTTAAAAACAATTGACTTTTTTTTTCGAAGTGTGAAAAGAGCGCGATAAATTCTTGCCGCAATATCTTTACGCCTATGTGTACGTTGGCTAAAAGCCGCTTTACGTGTTAAATTAATCTGTGGATGAAGCACTTAATCGGATACATAACGTAATAGGATTGACTCTGTCACCATGAAGTGACGTTTAGGCTCATCGCAAACCGAAAACAGAGGGACATCAAAAGAGACTGTGCTCTCTGAGTATGTTACGGCCTTTCTTCTCAGAGTAGTGTAATAGGAAACACCGAACTCGGCTAGTTTAAAAAATGTCTTTAACGGATTTGTACAAAACTACTTCATCTTTTCAGCGGAAAGACGTCCACTGATGGACATAAGCCTCCCCCAATTTAGGAAAGTATGCCATAGCCGCCACGCTTGTCAGGCGGGTTGGCGATCGCAGTATGGTGGTAAAATGCATAGAGAACGCTGCTGTCCATTCTCTAGTAAGTCGCCTTTTACGACACACATGGGAAATGACTACTTAAAGAAATATTATAATTTAATGTTGAACTTACCGCATGACAGGACACCTCCAAGACCGCACAGGGCGAAGTATTTGGGGGAGGCGAACTCGCAGGAGTCGCCTTGTACCACAGCCGCGGCCGCCATGCCGCTCTGTGTGAGAAACAAGGAAAATTGATATCTATTAGTTACCAGTTTTTACTCGCGGCAGGAAATTATTCCACGGAAACCTACCCTGTAGAGCGCCAAGGGGTACTGTAGTACCCAGAACGAACATAACTAACATCTACCCTCAAAATTAATAAAAACAAAAATCTCTTTTTAACCGACTTCAAAAAAAGGAGGAGGTTATCAATTCGTCTGTATTTTTTTTTTATGTTTGTTACCTCATAACTTTTGACTGGGTGAACCGATTTCGATGATTCTTTTTTAGTTTGAAAGCTAGTGCTTCCCGAATGGTCCCATTTAAATTTGGTTTCATTCGGACAATGGGGTCCATGTGAAAACCATATAAGTCTTAAATTTACATTAAGTATTTGCGCGACAAATGAACGAATACCGTATGTTTGTTACCTCATAACTTTTGACTGGGTGAACCGATTTTGATGATTCTTTTTTTATTTGGAAGCTGGTGCTTTCTAAATGGTCCCATTTTAATTTGGTTTTATTTGGACAATGGGGTCCATGTGAAAACCATATAAGTCTTAAATTTCATTACGTATTTGCGCGACAAATGTACGCATAACGCGATTAGATTAGTGCGGAGTATCTACCACAACTAAAAAGTTAAAAAATAAAAAATTTTTACAATAAAAACAACCGACTTCCTTAAAAAAAACACTACAAAGTCAAAAATAACTTTAATTTCGGAAGTCGGTGGCAAAAACCTTAAATACAGAGCCTAAGACACCGACTTTCGAAATTAAAGTTATTTTTGACTTTGTAGTGTTTTTTTTTAAGGAAGTCGGTTGTTTTATTTCAGCTTTTTAACTGTATATTTTATTTTGGTATACAATTGTGATTTTAATTTACGAACTACGGATGTGTATGTGATCGGATTCGGATGTGATCGAATAATATTTGCGGTCGGCCGGAAAATTGCGGAAAATGAGGCTATCAAGTCGCTATCGTGATAAAAAGTATTCATGTCCTATACGTGTGCCAAATTTTATGCAAAACCGTTGAAACAAAGGTATGAAAAGATCAATCAGATAGGAGTTACTTTCGTATTTATAATATACCTAACTAACTTTCGACAACAGTTTCGCCCGCAAGGAGGTGGAAAATTCTCCTGCGGGAACGTACTAGCGGGATAAAAACTACCGTATGTATTAATCCAGGATATAAACTATCTGAGTGCTAAATGGCATCCAAATTAGCTCAGTAGTTTTTGCATGAAAGAGTAACAAACATCCAAACATCCTTCAGTACACCAAGAGTTGAAAATTCCAGTGCACGATTACTGATACTTCATTTAATTTTCCGTCAGTTGTTTTCGTAAAGATGACGTAATCACAATCGATCATGGATTCGTGATAAGAAACCGTAGTTAAGGTGGAAAATTCTCCTGCGGGAACGTACTACCGGGATAAAAAGTACCGTATGTATTAATCCAGGATATAAACTATCTGAGTGCTAAATGGCATCCAAATTAGCTCAGTAGTTTTTGCATGAAAGAGTAACAAACATCCAAACATCCTTCAGTACACCAAGAGTTGAAAATTCCAGTGCACGATTACTGATACTTCATTTAATTTTCCGTCAGTTGTTTTCGTAAAGATGACGTAATCACAATCGATCATGGATTCGTGATAAGAAACCGTAGTTACTAAGTCAAGGAACTAGGTACTTAAATTAAACGAATCGATTAATATATTCAAAGAAATAAATGACTAAGCGACATGCTTTTTTTTAGATGGAAAAACCGGACAAGTGCGAGTCGGACTCGCGCACCGAGGGTTCCGTATAAGCCTGTAGGTATTCTCGGTTTATGCATAAGGTTTATGTTTATGAAATTAAATGGTTTTTTTTTTAATTTTTATATTTAAGTTGATTGAACGAAAGGGAAATTGCGGTTTACGATTTATGACGTATTAAAAAAAAACTACTTACTGGATCTCGTTCAAACCAATTTTCAGTGGAAGTTTACATGGTTATGTACATCATATTTTTTTTTTAGTTTTATCATTCTCTTATTTTAGAAGTTACGGGGGGGGACACACATTTTACCACTTTGGAAGTGTCTCTCGCGCAAACTATTCAGTTTAGAGAAAAATGATATTAGAAACCTCAATACCATTCTTGAAGACCTATTCATAGATACCCCACATGTATGGGTTTGATGAAAAAATGATTTTTGAGTTTCAGTTCTAAGTATGGGGAACCCCAAAATATATTGTTTTTTTTTCTATTTTAGTGTGAAAATCTTAATGCGGTTCACACAATACATCTATTTACCAAGTTTCAACAGCATAGCTCTTATAGTTTCGGAGACAAGTGGCTGTGACATACGGACGGACGGACAGACAGACAGACAGACAGACAGACATGACGAATCTATAAGGGTTCCGTTTTTTGCCATTTGGCAACGGAACCCTAAAAAGGAATCAAATTCCTGTAACGTAACAGACAGCTGTGCTGCTGGGGAGTTTTTCGCGCCATCTCTTCCCACGTCATGCACTAGGAAGTGGCAAAGGGCGGGCAACTTGGGTGATTGTCTTACGTAATTTTGAATGTCAAAATAGTGCTGATTCTCAGTGTACTTCCTTTAAATGACCTAAGATTTTAATTTAGAATCGCGGTGGCCCTCAACCGGTCCGCCAACGAAGCGATCACGGCAATAACCTCATCAAGGTTGCCATAAGTACAATATTTTATTGTGAGTCCTCGGACACAATTTATGATTCCACGTTTAAATAAATGGGGAAGAAAACTGTCAAATCAATTTTTGGGTTTGACTGTCAGGTCAGCAGTATTTTAAATTCGTTCATTATCACTAATTCTCATTTTAACTTGTCCCGGTTGATAGCAATAAGCTCCACTCCATTTACATGGAACTTAAATAACTGGCGAAATGTGTGGTTCCTATAGGTATACCTCTGCCTATACCTTCGAGAAAGACAGGCATGATGTTTTGTATTTTTCTGTGGGATCTAAACCTGCTATTGCGCGACATCTTTGACAGTTTACGCGCTATTGCGCGATTAGATCCCTAAACTTTATTTTTGAAGAAAATTTGGCACAGAGGTATCTTGGGACCTGGAGAAGGATCAATCCGCTTTTCATTCCTAATCTAGTATTATATCTTTTTGTAGAAGCCCTCAGATCTCATAATCTATGGTCACAGGGCAACTGCAACCGCGTCGCACGCGCCGGCCACGTGTCAGTGTCGCCACGACAAGACGACGCGAGTGCGACGTCGACGCGACGCGCACGACGCGACTACCCCCCTCCGGCATGAGTTCTCATCATCGGGCAGGAGACATTATTGCTAAGGATCTGTGCAGAAAGACCAGTAAGATTCTGCAGCAAGATTTTTGCAGTGGAATTTCTAGAAATACACGGTGGCGAGATGATGAATTCACCAATGAAGCTAAACGCGACCACACGTCAGGCTACCCGAGACTGTCAAATCTTCCTAATCAATCTTGAACCAAATACGTTAGCCATAAAGTTGAAAACCTATTAAAGAAATTTGGCAGATTGTAGCAGCGTTATGTATTGGCGTCTATACATACATAAATACCGACTTCAAGGCTGTCTATGTTAATATACCCAATAACAATGACACTGATCGCGTTTCGTTAAATTGGTGAATTTCACCCTTGGTTATCCGCCACCCTGGTGAACAATTTTTCCCACGAAATCCATATGAAATTCGTAAAAAAAAAACTTGTCGTAACGGTGAACAAGCACGCATGTCGTCTCAAGTTCAAGGTGAATAAGTGTTAATTGGATTTATACTCTGTTCATTTTGTTACGATCATTATGACATTTACAAAAACGATTATGTCTGTTCATTTTTTATTGGATAAACGAGATCTTCTATAATTTTATTAGGCCTAATTAGTACTTTTGATTATTATTAAAGTCTAATAAAACTACATGGATTTGCATCATACAGATAAAATTCGAGAATTGGACGGTTTTTCTAGCTGATTGTATTTTTCCAAAATCTGTGAATGCAGAAAAAATCTTGGACAGTAATTTTAGAATGTTTTCCTGGAGCTACACCAGTAATGATAAGACTGCCCTGTCTCAAAAATCCACCCTATATTGCAACAACTACATATTATTAAGTCTTTAGAACATGTGTCATCATGATACACAAAAAATGAGCAGAGTATAATAAGTGAAATATAATGTTACGTTACCTGTTCGATGGCCGGTGTGAGTTCTGTAGCCTGACACTGGGCAGGTGTCAGGGGGCTGCGGAATGGCGAGTTCCGCGCCAGATCTGCTAGGGACGAGAACATTATTCTGAAACAACAAACATACTGTTATTCAAAGTATAGGGAAGTCAGAAAATCTCATACTTGGACATGAATTGCCTTGATTTGCCTGGCAGTCTTTAAATAGAAAATAGGAAGCAAAGAAAATCTACTCAGGTGGAGTTCAGCAGATGCCTCCCTCCGGTCAGGAGTGTACATCTGGTGCTGTCCCACAAACAATGGGGCCATATTGTGTCCAGTGTGTCCTATCAACTACACTCTAGAAGAGTTCACGGATGCTACTTGAAAGTGCTAAGCTCATAGTCAAATTCTGGGCTGATTGTTTACATAAATTGATATCCACACGCTAAGAAGAGGTACGGGCAAGTAACAATGTGAGCAATTAATTTGTACGAAAACATTGTGATGAAAGCTGCACTTTAACTTAATATACAAGTCTAAAATTGCCAATCCACTACGAGCAAACCTGGTCATCAATGCTTGTCGTCACTTCTCATTCAGAGAGAGCTTTGCCCTGCTACAGAACAAAAAAAGGCTCATATTAAGATTATTGAAAGAATGGAACTGGGTTCAATAGACCAGATTTCTCTAAGGTGACATGGAAGCTCACTATGTTAAGACAGTTGTTATGGAGTACCCAGTAACTGGGTTTTCAAGGTCAAAGTAGGCAGTTCCCTCCATGGTCTTCAGCGGCATTTTATATGATTGGATTCCGACCCCAACATGCTTGGATAAATGCTAGGCAGATGACAATGGGTAGGTGCAGTAGCCTAGTATAGAATATGAGTGTTGTTAAAATTTTAACACATAGGTTGTGCAAATGCATTTTCGTCCTATAATTCCTGTTCTCTTTACGTGACTGCCCAGGGCACAGTAGACATTTATATTTAAGTCAGTCAGTTCTATAAGTTTTTTAAATGCCAACTCAATGTTTAAGGAATTTGTAAACATGAAGGTGATATTATATCTGCCAAATATCTTCATGATCATTCATTTTCTCACGTCATGGTCAGTGTTTACTAAGTTAGCTTGGGATCAGTCCAGTCCTAGGCTATAACCACACCTCAACAGATAATGGGCACTCTCCATGTAGATCAAAGTTTGGACTAATCCATTCAATGTCCATACTCACCACTCTTTCACAAAGGTTCAACAATGTATAGCATTTGTGCAGAAGAGCTATACAACCTTCATGGTAACTTAGTCTACAGAAATAGCTGGCTGGTTATAACTAGGTCAATCAATATCTTCCATAGAGAACAGAGTATTGACCCTGTGTCTCGTCTACGCCCAGTGTCAATTTATTTTACGGGTACCACCTTCTTTTTTTAAGATTTTTTTTCTGCTTCAATGAAATTAAGTACAGTAATATGCTGTGGTTATCATTTTTGTTTATTGGGGAATGGTTAAAGAAAAAAAACTATTTCAATAACAAATATGGTTGATATTTTCATTGAAATCATATATATGTTAGTTATTTAGTGTTGAGAGAATTGTAAAGTATTAGAGTATGCCAGAAAATGTTGTTATAGATTATACAACATGCCTCATGCATGGCCTTGGCCTTTAATACCGTAGCAATAAATAAACATTTATTTCAGAAACATGTCACGTTTGTATTATTTTAAAATTATTCTAAAAGTTAAAATTTTGAAATTATAAATTGTAAAATGCATTCCAAAAGTATACCGAAAGTACTATGCAGTTAGAGATTCCTGATAAAGAAGTACTCTGTAAGAAGTTACGAAAGAAATTAAACGAAATTATTTAATAATTGCGGTTTAGGAATACGTCATATTTTAAGAATTACGAAACAGCCGAAAATCAATGCCAGTGTCAATGTCTGACAGCGTACACATGAAGGTTAGGTAACGAAAATTTAAGATTTTCATATATTTTACAATTAAATCTTCAGGAATTAACGTAAAAATTGAAATTATTTTCGCTGAAAGTCAATTTTAATGTCAAAAACACGTAAGCATAGACTGCGGAACTTTTTAAAAAAATCAATACCGCTTAAAACCGGGCGTGTGTCAGATTCAGCCCACGAGATTCGACTAATACCACTGTTATAACTACTTGATGTCAATGCAGATATTTTATCCTCAATTTGTTAATGAAATTTAGAATTTTAAAAGAAGATATAGAGCAAGGTCACGTGCAAACATAATTTCATTATCGTTACGTAAGGGAAATACCACCGAGATATTTTCCAGTGAGCGCTGTAAACTGCCTCTTCAAAAGATATTCTGAAATAAAATGCCTAGCTAGACGACATGAGAATAATTAAATAATAGTTTCCTTAACTTACATGTTTTAAATCCGATCGAAACTACTCAACACACCGTGAACACACCGCACCGCACCTGACGCACAGTGCTAAAGGAAACAGTTGTGACATTGCCAGTGCCATAACGGATGTTACATAATCACGTGTACATTTTTTATAATGACAATACTGTTCCACTAATGTCATAGCTATCAATTAATAGTGGTCATGGTAAGATTGAAGTACATACATGATGCTAGACAGACCCAAAATATCGAAACATTTTAATTTTGTTTTTATCTCAATCAGATTCAACGGATTGAACTGATGCCACATTGATCGTCTAAGATGGGAGACCTTAGACGATCAATGTTATGAATAAAAATAAGTTATTTTTTCCGCCACGATGGACTATTTGTCGTATTTCTCGACAACAATCACTTTGGTACCAGCGACCAACTATTATGTTGAAATAATAAACAAATTTGACTTAAACAATAAAGGGAAATCTGGGTATAGATATTATAGGTTAAATAACTATTATAAGTACCTCTGCTTGACCCTTCAGAGAAAACAGGTGTGTTGTTATGTGTGTTACGTCATCGTCATTGCCCAGTGAGTGCGGCCTCTCAGAATTCCTATGCAGTTCCTAATAAGATATTTAACCTATATGAGGTTTTACTTTTATGCGTTTTTAAACTACTCTGTGCCAAACTCTATTTGTCACACAAATGTCATATCTCAAATACAAACAGGCAATAGAAAGTTTTTATATTAATGCATACTCATGAAAAAACCTAAAATGTTTAAACATTATCAAAAGTGGGAAACATAAATAAGGATAAAATCCAAAAATGACAGTTATGGTTGAGTTTTAAAACGGTATCCATTTAATTCACATGTTTAGCAAGAAAAAGGAACAATCATCATGTACGTCTCCACCAAGGCGGGTTTTAGAGAGCCTCTCAGTCAAAGAAATAGCCAAAGCCAGAGCCGACTGTTTTCCGAATTCGCGGAAAGGCTCGCTAAGCTCGAGAAAGGCCTCGCTAAACTCGCGAAAGGGCTTGGTAAGCCCCGCATTCTCTGGAGAACACGTAAGCGACCGAGATGATTGGAATCAATATGTACATCATACTTCACATCGGATGGGCTCTGTAAGCCACTCCGGGTCTGACCAACATTTAAGCGACCTAGATGATTACAATCAAGGTGTGTATCGCTCATCACATAACCAATGGCCAGAAAGTTGTGGAACGCGTCCACCAAGTCGCAAGCAATCGAAAACCTGTGCACCACTATGCTCAGAAGTATCAGCTATGTTTGAGGAAATCCAACATTGCCGAGACGCGATTGGGGCACTCGCCCAAGAGGCACAAAGCATCATTAGTGCTGCATCGGGGCTTCTAGACGATTGCGTATGCAAAAAATCTGACCAAACAAATAAGAAACATAAAAAAGTTAAAAAGGTAAACAGTAAAGGCTGCTGTCAGCAAGCAGCCGCGAAAAAAGGTAGCCACAAAGACACGTGTTGTCTTCCATCATGGTTAAACAATTGCGTCTGCGATGAAGCAGAAACAAAAAAGCGAAATAAACCCAAGAAGGTACAACCAACGGAGAGTAAACATTCCTGCCAGAAAATATGTGGGAAGAAAAGTAGTCACATAGACTTCGATAGTGAGTACACCTGTTGTGAAAAAAAGAAAATGCATTATCAAAAAATTAACACGGCGGACAGTAAAACTTGCTGCCCGAGAAAAAATGACAAAGATTCATGCTGTGTTTGTGGTGCACCCAAAAATCTTGACGGTTGCTTCTGTGCGGAAACCCAAAAAAAGGTACAGAAAACAGGTAGTGATTGCAGCTGTTCGAAAAAAATCGATAAAAAAACTAGTGATAAAAGCACCTGTTGTGTTCCACCAATAACTGCTGACGATTGCGCCTGTGATGCAGAAATGAAAAAGCGAAATAAAGATGCGCAAAAGACCTGCAAAAATTGCTGTCACCAAACTACGGAGAAAAAAGGTAGTGACAAGCACACCTGTTGTACTCCACCAGTAGTCGCTGACGATTGCGCCTGTGATGCAGAAATGAAAAAGCGAAATAAAAAGGTCAAAAAGACAGAATGTAAAAGTTGCTGTGCGAAAACTGCAGAGAAAAAAGGTAGTGACAAGGAAACCTGTTGTGTTCCACCGGTAGTCGCAGACGATTGCGGCTGTGAAGCAGAAATGAAAAAACGTAATAAAAAGGTGAAAAAGACAGACTGTAAAAGTTGCTGTGAGAAACCTGCAGAGAAAAAAGACAGTGACAAGGAGACCTGTATGCCACCAGTCGTTGCTGACGATTGCGCCCATGATGTAGAAATGAATAAAAACTGCTGTCACAAAATATCCAGGAAGAAAAACACAGAGAAAGACTCATGTTGTGTTTCTATTGCACCCAAGGAGCTTGATGATTGCGGCTATGAGGAACGCATAAAAAAGCAAAATAATAAGGTAATTATATCAGACAGCAAAAACAGTTGTCAAAAATTATTCAGGGAAAAAGCTACTAACAAGGACACATGTTGTGTAAGACAAGCAGTTATTAACGATTGGACCGTTGAAGGAGCAGAAGAAAGAAAGCAAAGTGAAACAAAAAATAAGTCAGCCTCTGCACCTATGTCAAGTGGCATACCATCCAGTGCTGAGAACTCATGTACATGTCGCTTCCCACCAGCATATAGACAATATTTTGATTGCACTGGCCAAATTAGTGGCAGCTGCCAGTGCGATAAAAATAATTAGTTTCAAATATAATTGATAAGTAAATTATTAGGGAACTAATTTAGACATTTATTTAAAAATAAAAGCAATACGTACACATACAATATATGTGCCCACATCATGATAAGTACTGCGTTTTATTTAGAAGTAGCTTCTGCCCCCGACTTAGTCCGCGTCAAATTTTCGCTCCCCTTTCCGTCACATCGAATTGCCTGTCAGTTTTCGTCCATTTTTCGTTTGCTGCTCTGCTCCTTTTAACCGTAGCGTGATGTTACATAGCCAATGGCCTTCCTCAATAAATGGACTACCCAACACAATTTTTTCAATTCCGACCAGTAGTACCTGAGATTAGCGCATTCAATCAAACAAACAAACTCTTCAGCTTTATAGTATACATTCGATAGTTCTGTAACGTGGCGTTGCCACTTTGTAAAAACTCTTATAAAACCATAAAACAGCTGCTTTTTCCCATAATGTTTAATACACACGCAATGACTTTACTCGCCAGCAACTCGCAGTTCAGGAACCTAGGAGGTTGTCGGTTGCTTAACCGGTTTGCATTGTGGCTACTTTAATAAATTAAGGCCTCCAGCCAGGGCTTGAAGGTCCTGCCTGAGTCACGGATTTTTTCGAAAGAGTGAACGTGGCCTTGGCACAGGTAGCAGAAACACGGGTGGGTTTTAGTCTGTAAAAATCTGACACGCTCGCCCGTTCCGCCCAGAGCGGGAGAAGTCATTTGATGAATTCCCACCCAAACAAGGTCTTGAAAACATAAAAATAAGCAACAACACGCTGAGGGCATACCCTGTAGGGTATGGATCACCGTTTAGGGCATTGCTGGAAGAGGGCAGTACAGTAAGGGATAGGCTGGATCGGATTAACAGCGAGTCGCTGGCTAGCATAATTAGTTTTACATCGCGCCCCATCCGTCGTGCCTACTGCTCCAGTTATCTTTGCTTAAGTTTGTGGTCCTTCGGTTGGAATTTAGTTTTAATATAGGGAAAAGGAGAGAAAAGATGATAGGCTCGTTTCCAAATTCGTTAAAATTAAATGGACCTACGAATACAGTCAAAAGAAACAACTTGGAAAAATAAAATAGTTGTCTCCTGGTAACATTGTATATGCTGTCAAATAAATACGCGCGAAACTACAATTCGTTCACACGCCTGATTTTGTGCCACTATCAAAGTGATCTTTGTTTTTCTTTAGATAGGTTTGCTTTTGGATTGGGATTGGGATTAAGGAGTATTGACTCCATAGTTGCACACACAATACCAAAGTGATCTTCAATATTCATGTGTTCTTCAAAAGTTGCCGTTGATTTGCTGCTGTCAGGTAAAAAAACTGTTAACGGGCCAGTAGTCGACTTTGCAGGACGATCTACACCGTTTTTTTTAATCGCGTTTTAATATTACTCTGTGCCTAGATCTGTCAACTCCCTGTCACCTGTCTAGTGTCAAATACAAACGGTATTTTAGTAAATAAACCATTGGCAAAACAGTCGACATCGGCTTTGCTTGCCAATTAATAAAAATAGAATAGAAGTAAATAAACAAAGAGACTAAGCAAAATGCTTCAAAATTCGATATCAAAAGTGTGCAAAATTATACATAGGAGCCAAATCCAATAGTAATGGTTTAGTTTTTCTCGCTGTCCATTTTACTCCCATGCCCTCCAAGAAGAAGAAACAACCCCCGCCAAAGCCAAAATGCACGCTATCATCTCGGCGTCTCTTAGAGACCGTGCCAATCCAAGATTTATGCCAATCTACTGTCGTTTGTGTTGCAAGTTCGAAACAGGTCAACGAGCAAAGCCCTTCCGAATCAGGTTCGTGCGGTTGCGATGAAGAAGGTTGCGCTCCCGGTACATGTTGCGTTCCAGGTACATGTTGCGCTTTGGATCTGCAATGCAAAGAAAGCTATACATCGCGTCTAGAACAAGAATTGAAAATCTGTGTACCAAACTGCCGAGCTAATGAAGTAGAAGCTATGATTGATGAAATACGAAATTGCCGAGAAATTATTCGGAAACTAGCCCTAGAAGCAATGGACATCCTCCACCCGGAAAATTCGCAGCAATACAAACAGAATTTCCAACCCCAACCAGCCCCGATACCCACTGGAAAGGAACATCACCATGACTCGAGACCCAACCTAATCGAACCAGGCACCCAAGCGAAGCCAATAGATTTTAGACAAACAACGGATTGTTTACAAAAAAAATGTGCAATTTCTGAACCTAAAAAATATTCAGATTCGAAAGGCCAGTCCACGACTCGATTATTAGCAATACCTCCAACGGTAAAGAAGCCACCTTTACTTTCAAAAAAATCGTCTGGTCCTATTGCCCAAACTGCTTGTCAGATAAAAGATGGGATATTAGGTCAAAAAGCAGTCAGAAAGAAACCTAGTGACTGCCCCTGCGACGGAGAGGAAAAGCAAAACGTCGATTGCCGCTGCGATGACACAACCAACATAAAAACATTACCATTGAAACCTAGTGAATGTGGTTGCGACGCAAAGGGAAGCAAAATGGCTGACTGTATGTGCGACGAAAACCCAGAAAATAAAAAAGACTGCAAGACTTTAATCCTGAATGCAATCGGGAAGAAAGGCAGTGAATGTAGTTGCGACGCTGACGGGGAGAAAAAGAAAAAGGCTGACTGTAAGTGTGACGAAAACACAGACAATAAAAAAGATTGCAAGACTTTAATCCTGAATAAATTTGGAAAGAAAGCTAGTGAATGTAGTTGCGACGCGGACGGGGAGAAAAAGAAAAAGGCTGACTGCAAGTGCGACGAGATAATTAACAAAACAATATTAGGATCGAAACCTAGTGAATGTGGTTGCGATGCAAAGGGAAGCAAAACGGCTGACTGTAAGTGCGACGAAAACCCAGAAAATAAAAAAGACTGCAAGACTTTGATCCTGAATGCATTCGGGAAGAAAGCCAGTGAATGTGATTGCGACGCAAAGGGAAGCAAAAAGGCTGACTGTAAGTGCGACGAAAACCCAGAAAATAAAAAAGACTGTAAGACTTTAATCCTGAATGCGTTCGAGAAGAAACCCAGTGGATGTGGTTGCGATGCAAAGGGAAGCAAAACGGCTGACTGTAAGTGCGACGAAAATCTAGAAAATAAAAAAGACTGCAAGACTTTAATCCTGAATACATTTGGGAAGAAAGTTAGCGAATGTAGTTGCGACGCTGACGGGGAGAAAAAGAAAAAGGCTGACTGCAAGTGCGACGAGACAATGAAGAAGCAAAATAATGAAAAAATAGCACATAAAACAGAATCCAAGAGTTTCCTACAGAAAACATTTGGATGGATAAGTTGTGACACCACTGCGCTTGTTACAGACGATTGCGTCTGTGATGATGAAGAAAAGAAAAATAAAGCTGCAGCGGCAACGTGTGCCATGCCTGACTGTGCAGCGAAAACTTGTATGTGCCATTTCCCGCCGTCGTATAATAAATATTTTAATTGCACTGGCCATTTGAGTGGCAATTGCCGTTGTGATAAAAATGCCTAGTTCAAATATATGCACAGACATATTACAATGTACCTACATAATATTAAGTTGTGTTTTATTTAGGATAAGAATATTTCTCACAACAAGTGATATCTAACCTACATAAATACAAATTAAAAATAGCGCTTGTTCATACTTGAAGTCTAGTCTACTGACTAAACGTTTAGATTTTTTAATCCTAAGGGTCATTAAGTTGTGTTTTATTTAGGATAAGAATATTTCTCACAACATGTGATATCTAACCTACATAAATACAAATTAAAAATAGCGCTTGTTCATACTTGAAGTCTAGTCTACAGACTAAACGTTTAGATTTTTTAATCCTAAGGGTCAGTTCACATCTGAAGGAAGAGGCGTCGAGCGTATCATCGGTCGCGTCTATTCGGTGTGTTTTCATATCAGACGGAAGATGCGTCGGGCGTAATCTTGTACTTCCGTAATAAATCTTTCTTTATCAAACATTTTCAATGCAAGAAAACTTCAAATGGTCTGTAAACAAACGATCTCCGCTGATGTTACGCCTAGTCTGAATGCATCAGTCAAAATACACGTGACGGAAGGTTGTCGCTCTTTACGTCGGCCGACAATGCGTTGACGGAAACGGAACAGACGCTGTACGCTCGACGCACTAACGCATCATCGGTTAAGTGTGAAAGGTTGAATGTTTTCTCATATAATTGTCTGTTCTGGCGTTACGCGACCGATAATACGCGACGCATCTTCCGTCAGATGTGAACCGTCCCAAAAGTGTTTGTCGAAAAAATTTGCCACCTCTACCCGCCCCTGGACAAACAAACTCACAAACTAATCCTTTTTATTATAGTAATAAAAGTTTGTCATTAATGGTTAAAGACAGCGAACCCGCGAACCTTCTTCTTCTTGAGCACTGGTTTTTTTTATCTTTCCCGGTAACATTGTCCTTGTATCTGATAGTAGCGTCAAACTGGTGTTTTTTTTTTTTTTGTCAAGGTGCAAAAAAAAACTCCAAAACCATATTTCGTTTTATTTTTATTAGCATTATCATTTTATTACTTTTTCTTTTTTGTTTTTATGGCATTTTTCCTGCCTACATGTTCACCATTGGATCTTGTTGGTGATACTAATCTGACTTTCTTCTGTTTGGTCACAGCAGGTATAGGGCTTGGATCACTTTGTATTCTCACTTTACGGAAACAAGAATTAGACGAGCGAGTCCCAGGATAAGAAATAGCTGTAAAATAAAAATTATTTAATTGGCACCTGCCCCACTGCTAGCGATTAACGAAAAGTGCGTAAAGCTAGTAATTAAAAATCAGTGAAACCTCTCGGTGAGAGTCAGTATGCCGGCCGCAATCCACCAGGCGGTCCCACTACGGATTGGTGTTCTTGGACATGCCGAGAGCACAAACACGGAAACGGGATGAAATAATGTAAACAACGTAAAGCACCCGTCTGGGTTCGAACCGAAGATTTACAGCTCATCAGTTATGGCCGTTACCACCGGGCCCAGCTCAACACAGCTCAGAAAAAAGTGTCCACAAACCGGATTTTGGAGTGCAGGCCTGGTTTCGTTCTGTAGAGCTGGCAATCTCACGAGCCTGGATTCGTGGAGATTTAGGCAAACGTTTTGGTTGTTTCGCTGACACAGGTTTTACTGAAAGATTAAAAGTCCGATCATTGCTAGCAGTATGTTTATTGGTTTGTTCATATTTTTTTTTAAATCATTTATTTTCTTAGCGTTCATCATATCGAGCAAATGCCTATTTGTTACTGACTTACGTTTCGCTAATCACCCACCAACAAATTAGATATACTATTACGATCATTACCATCAATCATTTCAGACGAAAGACATTCCCAACTGAAATGGACAAAGGTTTCGTCCAAACAGAAGTGTAACGGTCTAGGCTACCCGCATTCAGCGAATGATGGGATTATATCCTTATGGGAACTTTCCTTATGGAAATTTGTCTACCTTTGGTGTGCCAGTGTGCTTAGAACTTTTCGGTCTCATGGGCCTAAATGTCCCGCGACCATAAAAGATATGGTTGGAAAACCTGTAATTGCCGATTAAAAACTCACCGGAAATCTTTTCCAACTGCTCTCTCAGTGGTTTCATCATATAGTTCACAGGATTTACTTTGCTATCATTTATGAATCCATACTGGGTCATGTCTATTGAGGCTGTTTTTCTATAGCAAATCTTTTGGATAAAATCTTTAGTGTCTGTCGACATGGTACTGTTTTTATCGGCCGGTAGCTCTATTGATTTCTCAAAGTTAGCACGACTGCGTAAGTTGACTTGACCATCCTCGAAAAACGATTTCATTGTCTTATTATTTATCATGAATGCTAGGCCTCCCACAAGTTAGACGACCTAAGATGGTTGCGATAAAATACTGAATGCGAACACAGGACCCGTCGAAGTAGTGACGCTTGGGGAGGCCTATGTCCAACAATGTTCGTCTTTCAGTTAAAATTAATATTTATTTGATACAAGCTGAATACAACTTGGGATTTTGTGTCATTTTGAAGTTTCAGAAGTTGAAAGATTACAAAAGATCAAGGCTTACGTGAAATCTCCTTGGAACCAAAATAAACTTTACTATACAAGAATTTATTCACATATTCTTTTGAACTGCTTAATTATGTCAATTGAACATTTTTTTATCTAAACACATATAACCATGTATAAAACAAGAGCTTCTAAGCCAACATCATATACTAAACCAACCAGCACTGGCAACACTGTCACATGACAGACATGAGAGACACTCATGTCGGAGGAAAATGGTGATTGGCGGGAAAGATACAAAAAGTTTTCAATAATTTTATATTTATTAATATAATTCAAGATATGGATGAAAAACCAAATAATGTTGAAGAAATTGATGTTAACAGTTCAGATTTCTACGAAAATGTTAACAATGAAACAGCTGCTTTATTCCACGACGAGATCTATGATTTGCTACTAATTGAGAACGAATCACACGAAAACTTTGAAGATGAAGAATGTGAAGATGAAACGGAAGAGAATACAACAAAAACATAAATACATATTTTAAAGTAATTACTGAAGACATTGAAGCTAAGATTCATCAGTGAAAGCAAATGTACCTATTGTTCTGAAGAAAATGCGGATATAAAACACGTTAGATTGTGAATCGTTCGCCATGCAAAGACTGTTACTTGTCAGTGAAATTCAAAGAGTATAATAATGTGAAATTAGTGATATAGCAGAACAAAACTCTTTTATGTGTTCCCCGCCACGTTCAGGAATTACTTTCCAACACAGTTTATTTCAATTCATTATTTAGATATTTACTGAATACTGTAGAAAAAAAATTTAATTGTTTCGGGATGTACTTAGCTGAGAATAAGAGTAGTATGTTTAATGATTACGACTGAAGGACATGTATCCATGGTGAGGAATAAATAAAAAAAAAAAAAAAAAAAAAAAAAAAAACAGACATGAGAGACTTTTTGGCGGATTGGCTGTATGGGCTCAGCTCCCTTTGCCTGTCCCAAAGAGGGACGAAAAGAACCAAAAAAAAAAAAAAACTTTTTGGCGGGAAGTCAAACGAGGCGGTAATTTTGATTTCGCAAAAAACTCAATAACTAGTTAATTATACGGAAATACCACTAAAATAACTTCCTCGACCTCGAACAACCATGAGTGTCACCAGTGGCGGTGAGGAGCCGCCAGAGAAGGGAGAAAAAAAGAAAAAAAGAAAGTACAACAGCACTCCAAATAATAAGTATCACATATTTACTAAACAAAATTATAAAAGACTGTTCATAGAAAACACCAATTCTGAGTATGTAGTATACGTCGAATCAACAGAGCAGGAGAAGATAGGGAATAAAAACCCTATCACGCTCACCAACTTATTATCGGATAATGTTAAAGGAGTATCAGGAGTACATAGAATAAATGCGCACAAAATAGGCATAACATTCAAAAAGGCGGCTGCGGCCAACAATTTTCTGAAGATGGAAGACTTCCTTTGGAGAAATAAATTTAAAGCGTTTATACCATCATATTTGACAGAAAGGATTGGTGTATTGAGGTTTGTGCCCAAAGAACTTTCCAATGAAGAAATATATAAAAATATAGTATGCGACTCTGAAGTTATTTCAATTAGAAGATTCATGCGTAAAGTAGAGGGAAAATTAGTGCCTCTCAATACAGTTGCTGTTACCTTTTCTTCAACATCTTTACCGCAATACGCCTATATACAACTATTTAGATACGAGGTGAAAACATACATACCACCATTATTACAATGTTATAAGTGTCTTAAATTCAATCATTCTGCTAAGACTTGCAGAGGTGAGCAAAACTGCTCTTCTTGTGCTGGTCGTCACTCCTACAAAGAATGCGATGTCGAAGAGATCACATGCATCAACTGCTCAGGTAATCATCTTGCCATTTCAAGAGACTGTCCCATTAAAAAACAAAAAATTGAGGAGAAAAAGGCCAAATTCCTTATGCAGCAATCATATGCCACTGTTGTGAAACCACCCCCTACATTAAATGAGAAATCTTTCCCTGTTTTACCCAAGGTTACTGATAAGACTAAATCCAATGAGACTTTAGATATTAAACAAGTAGCAAATAATGATATTATAATTAACGCAATTGTTAAATCGTTGGTTGCATTAGGAAACAAGAGTGACTCTGATGGACCACTCACACATAAGAAAATAAAAGAAATATTTTTATCAAATTTAATTTAAACATGGATAATTATCTAAATATTTTACAGTATAATATACAGAGTTTACAGAGTAAAAAGAGCCTACTACAAAATTTATTAATTGATAAAAATATAGATGTCTGTCTTCTTAATGAGACTTGGTTCAAAACTAATTCTATAATTCCACATTTTCCAACATATAATTTAATCCACAAAAATTCCATAAATTCTCATAACGGAGTAGCTATATTGGTGAGCCAACGTTTAAAATACAAAGTAGTTAATACACACTTCTCAGAATCTATTCAAAATTTATGTATCACTATAGAAACACAATTTGGAGCAATGGCTATACTTTGTGTGTACAGCCCTCCAAGTATCAGGTTTGACTCAGTAAAGTTAAAGGATTTAATAAATAAAATACCCAAACCTTGTATAGTTATGGGTGATTTTAACGCTCATAACATAGCCTTTGGATGTCATAGTGATAATAATAGAGGTAGATGCTTATATAATATAATTGATGAATTTGACCTATGTGTTCTGAATGATGGATCACCAACAACTGTTCCTTATCCTAATAGACAAGCTTCAGCGATAGATCTTGCCCTTGTTAGCTCTTCAATAGCTCATTTATGTAACTGGTATGTTCATGACGATCCCATGGGTAGCTATCATCTTCCAACCTTACTTGAGATCAATATTCAACCGTCTATGTATGACACATCACCTCCTGTGGATCAAGAGAAATATATTTATAGCAAGGCAGATTGGGACGAATATTACAGCCTATCAGAAACTTGTTTTTCTCACTTGGACTCAATAAATGATTCCCCTATCAATGCATACAATCATTTTATAGAAACATTAAATGATCTAAGGTATAAAACAATTCCAAAACGTAAATTAGGTGCAAACACAGCTATTAAAAAACCAGTACCATGGTGGAATACAAAATGTAGTGATGCTGTCGAAAAATCAAAAGATGCATTAAAGTATTATTTTTCTCAACCCAATATTGAAAACTGGATAAGGTATAAAAAACTAGATGCAAAAAAGAAAAGAATTCTGAAGGAAGAAAGTTCCTCTTCTTGGCAAAATTTATGTAGTAGCTTTAATAGGTTAACTCCAGTTTCTAGGATATGGGAATACATTAAAAAATTTAAAAAAGTTGGAACAAATCGAAACAAAAACATCAATGATGAGTGGGTTCCAAGTTTTTTAGATAACTTAGCTGATTCTACTGAAATAGACGGCAATAGGCTTGAGTATTTGTTCGAAAATGCTACAGAAAATGATGTAAATGTGTTTCTTAAGAACAATTTCACTGTAGAAGAGTTGAAAACATCTTTAAAGAGCAGGAAAGATACTACACCGGGATTGGATGACATACCTTATATATTAATCAAAAAGTTAAATTTAAATGCACAAAAAACATTACTTAATATTTATAATAAACTATGGGATGAATTCGTAATACCTGAGTCTTGGAAAACACAGTGTGTAATTCCAATATTAAAACCTAATAAACCTGCAAATAGTGCTTCTTCATATAGACCTATTTCTCTATCATCTTGTTTAGGTAAACTCTTTGAAAATATGTTGAAGTTAAGATTAGATTATTTTATTGAATCGCAAAGTTTAATTCCTTCTATACAGTTTGGCTTCAGAAAAGGTAAAAGTTGCTCTGAAAGCCTTGTATCTTTATTATCAGATTTAAGACAGGTTAAATTAAGTCACTCTAATGCAATCTGTGTGTTTTTAGATGTAAAGGGTGCTTTTGACAATGTAAATATAGAAGAACTTATTCAAGTAAGTATCTCATGATATTGGTATACCTGGTCATATTCTGAAATGGCTTTATTCTTTTTTAAACAATAGAACTGTATTTGTTAAATATAATAATAAATTGCATGGACTGTCAACAAAGGCACAATGCAAGGGGCAACTTTGTCTCCTTTGCTTTATAACTTGTATACTTCTGAAATATTAAAATATGTAGATGTATCAGGTGTAAATATCCTGCAATTTGCCGATGACTTGCTTTTGTACAGCATAAATCAAAACATAGATATAGCAATGGCTAATATTAATAAGGCTTTGTCTCAATTATACAGCTATTACCATAGTAAACTTAAATTAGAAATAAGTCCAGAAAAAAGTTCAGTTTTAATTATCAGTAAAAATGTAAATATTCATAGCAATGTTAAAATTTCATACAATAATGTAGAAATTCCTGCTGTTAAGCAACATAAATTTCTAGGCGTAATTATTGATGACAAATTAAAATTTGATGAACATATTAAACATATAAGTAACAAAGCACTGAATGGTATTAATCTATTGAGGCATTTAGCAGGATGTTTTTGGGGATCTGACCCCAAAGTTATGAGTATGCTGTACAAAAGTATAGTGAGAAGCCATTTTGATTACAGCAGTCTAGCTTACATGAATGCCAATAGCACCTTGTTACGAAAATTAGATGTAATTCAAAATATGGGACTGAGACTTATTTGTGGTGCTATGCGCTCCACACCTATCAATTCATTAGAAGTTGAAACATGTATACCTCCCTTGTCATTACGAAGGTTGTTGTTAACTGAGAGATTTTTATTAAAAGTCATGGCATCAAATGATAATCCTTTACTTATGAAGCTAACAATACATCCTAAAATCTCACAGTCAATTGCTTCCAATGCCATCTCTGCTTCTTCTTTGGTTGGTGGAACTCTACCTGAAATGCCAATAATATTTGAACATGTGAATAATAATTCAAAAGATATTGTTAAAAATGATATTTGGCCTATATACAAAATTCCTTATAATGGTATTATTAACAGCTTTGCAATCCATTTAGACACAGTGCACAATCATTTTGAATTTTTACAGTTTAAAGACAATAGACCAGAACATTATGTTATATACACAGATGGATCTAAAACAGATCATAATGTAAAAGCCGCTTTTTATGATCCACAGTTGGACTTCACTAAATGCATTAAATTAAACAGAGTGTGTAGCATTTTCACTGCAGAATGCTATGCAATTGATTGTGCACTGCAGCATGTAAATAGTCTTGTAAATAATGTACATAATATTTTGATAGTTACAGACTCTAAAAGTGTTTTATCTGCTCTACATAATGTAAATATTTCTTTTAAGTTAAACTATATTATTTATAATATTAGACTTTTAATCCAAAAACTACTTGACAAGTGTATTAGAGTAGAATTAGTATGGGTACCTTCACACAGTGGCATTCGTGGAAATGAAGTTGCTGACACTGCGGCTCGTTCAGTCCATGATGAGGATCGATCTAAGTTGCTCAAGGTTCCATTCACTGATTATTACAGCCTTTTTAACGAACATAATAGACAGTTATGGAAGGAGTATTGGGACATCACCCTGGAAACGAAAGGCAGATGGTATGCTGGAATACAAAATGAATTACCGATAAAACCTTGGTACCAAAACTTCAAATATATCACAAGAAGAATTATAACTATTATATCACGCATGAGATTGGGACATTGCCTAACACCAGCTCACCTGAATAGGATTCGCATAATTAATAATAGCCAATGTCGTCATTGTGGAGCAGAGGATGCTGATCTGGATCACATTATCTTACAGTTTACAGTGTTCAAGTTTTAACATTCAACGTTTGATCTTGGTCAGTGAATTGAGTGAATTTAATGACAATGACATTGAAAGTGAACGACAAAGTGTTCCCCGCAGTGTTCAGGAATTATTAAAAAATAAGAAATATTTTAGTGTGTTGTCTAAATATATTTGTAATACGGTAGAAAAAATTTAATTTAATTTGTAATTAGAAGTGTATTTGTAATTTAAATTTGTATGAAAACCATCAAGGTTTAACCATGATATCACTGAGATGTACCCACCCAACCCGAAAGGGGGGCAAGTTGGTAGTATAAAGAAAGTAATGAAAAATATTGATGTAATTTGTAAAAACAGATTGAAAAAATATTATTGTTAAAAAAGTGCCTTATTAACATTATTATAAGTAGGTATCTAATAACCATTGTAATGTTACATTCATAGTGTTAAAACCCATCTATGTATACGACTGAAAGACTTGTATCTATGGTCATGAATAAAATATTAAAAAAAAAAAAAAAAAAACAGACATGAGACCACTCAATGGACCATGGTCAGGAATAAATTAAAAAAAAAAAACAGACATGAGAGATTTTGACATTGACAGTTAAAAGTTCTGTCTGCTGTGAACGAAGTACTTGATTTCATTTCTAAAAAGTTGGAAAAAAAAGTAAAAAATAATTATGTCTACTTTACACGAAGCTTTGAAGCCCATTTCTTGGCTGGAAGGACGCTGGGTTACTGAGGAAGGCCGCGGCACGTATCCTAACATCCCGGATTTCCAATACCATGAAGAATTGGAATTTTCTTGCATCGGTGCGTAAGTGAAACGGAATTTAATTTCTACCGACGGTTTTTCAATTTAGTATAATATATTTTATGATAGAAAAATCGCTCTTAGTCGCTATAATTATATTATTTAATATAATTTCATGTAAAATTGTGTTACAATTAGCTGCCAAGGTAATAATTTTGGCAAAAGAAATAGTTATGTAAACAAAACCTTCGCAAGTTTTATTTGCACAAATGTCGCATTTAAATGAATTAAACTTATCATTTCATGAATATTAACTTGAGAAAACAGAAACTGCCTCCATTAAAAACCTGCAACAGTTTGAAAAAAGGTTTCAATGCACTCTCAATTTAAAGATTATAAATCGTGGTATAGGAGTTAGTTAGATGAACGTATCTACATTTTCTCAATTTTACAGCTAAAATTCTGTGAAAATTTACCTGTTCAAGCTTTACCAAATTTTAGTAACATAATTTCTTTAGTAAATTGTATTATCTCTTTAATTAAAAAAATAATTGCTCATAATTAACAGTAATTTAATAGCCAATAGATTCATATATAATTTGTTTTTTGCTTGCCTGCTTTGTCCCACTCCTGGGCAAAGGCCTCCCTCCACTTCTTCCAACTATTGCAAAGCCGCGCGTCCTGCTGCCAGTTTTGATGGAACCTATCCAGCTCGTCCCGCCATCTCCTACGTGGTCTGCCGTGACCCCGCCTCACTGTCTCAGGACACCAGTTCTGTGCTACTTGGGCCCACAGTTTGGTTGGCATGCGGCAAACATGTCCTGCCCAGTCCCATTTAAGTTGGGCAGCCTTTTGAACAACCATATATATATAATTAACCAAGTTAAATTACCACCCATTACAATACTATCTTTAACTTTATAGAACCACACTCATTAAATTTCTATGATTCCAGGTCAACCGATGTTCAACTACATATCAAAATCGAAGCATCCTGAAAAGCAGACCCCAATGCACCAAGAGCGTGGCTTCTTACGTATCAAGCCTGGATCCAATGAGCTGGCATTTACGGTCAGCCACAACTTTGGGCTCACCTCACTTGAAGAAGGCACATGCGACGTAGAAAACAAACAGCTAACCGTTGAAACTGTAAGCTTAGCTCGGATCTCGTTTGCAAAGCCACCGTACGTGAAGAAAATTAAACGTAACATTAAGTTGTTGGCGCCTGATATGTTGGAAGTTGTGTTGTTTATGGAGACCGATAATACTCCGTTGACTGAGCATTTGAAAGCAGTCTATAAGAAAGTTGATGGCTAAATAAGTTTTACAAGTCAGTAGGGCTTTGCTAATCGGGACAAGCAAAAACAGCCCTTGTCACATTTACAAAGCATCCCAATTATACTCTTCAATACTTAAATGGTAATAAAACATCTTTTTAAAATCTTGGATGCAGATTCTTCCATGATTTTTTAATTAGAAATGCTTTAACAGACTTCCAACAGTTTGGCACACACTGGACTTATGACTCAGCTGGTCCTTGTAAAATCCCTCCCATCAACCTCGCAATGCACCCTGTGGACTAACAGGATTCCGAACTACCAAGGCTCTTATGTAATATTGTCAGTGACTAATCCATGCTTAGGTTAGGGGTTCAATTTCCTACTCTTTTCGCATTTATGATGCATTTAATTATGTATCCCACTTTCATCTGCCGAGCCTTTTTCCATTTTTGTAGGGGTTCTCGTCGAACAATATACAGCTGAATAACAGTATTGTACTTGCAATAACTGCCTATCTGACCTCCACAACCCAGATACTCGGCAACACCATGATAACCTACTTGAGTCCCTGCCATAAGAATGTTGGATACTATTTTCTTGTGCTATTTTTAAGTGTAGCTTCTTAGTAACGTAGTGAGATTCTTTAAATACTGATTTCTTAGTGTTATTTAATTATTTAGTTCCTATTTATTTGTCAGCCTAAAAGACATTATTCTTACCAAAATTAAATTATATAATATGTCGTAAGTTCGGAGCAGGGATATGATCGTATGAATTCATATCTCGACTTTTGAATACTGACAATATTGTGTTCAGCGCCATTTTTTGTCCGCCCCGTCCATCAAGACCAAACAAATGAATTCGTACGGTCTTAACCCAGTGCCGAACTAACCCCAACAAATAAAGACTGAATGAACACAGGTTTAAAAATTTTAGAGCCTAATAATGTAATTTATGAAAAGAAAGTTGTAAACAAAAGTTTTACATACCCACAGGCGACTCGCGTACTGTAGTTTCAACGCACTCGTTAGCGTAAAGAGTTTAAAATGGAACAGTAAATTTTTTGGACACTCCGGGATGCATTTTATCAGATTCTCAACCCTCTGCTCAACACTGAGAGTTCTTATTCCAGTGCGCGATATTAATGCTTGACATTGTAGATTTTTTGTCGACTCAAGAATAGAAACATATCTACTTCAGTTTTAACATCGCAATGTTTTTTTTTTGTGGGTAGGAAATCATCAAATGACGTCTTCCGCTCTGGGTGTAGTGGAAGAGCGTGTCAGACTTTTACTGACTAAAACCCACCCGTGTTCCTTCAGTTGCCTATATGCCAGGGCCACGGTGTCTCTTTCGAACAAATCTCGCGACCCTGGCAGGCATCGCCATGCTTAGGACGGTAGAAATCGTTCTACAATATTTCACTTTGTCTATTCTTCCGTCGACAAAACCCCTTTCTACGTTGGTCATACGCATGCTGGGGTATGAGTTAATAGTTTGTCTTTCTTGTTCTATGTTTCGTCGTACTATCTTGTTACGTAATTAGCTAATTTACATTTTTTTTTCCAACTACACAGAGGGTTATGTTTTTAATAATATTTCGTTATAACTTTACTATCTCATATGCATTTGTTACCTACTTGTAAACACTTTTCGTCTTTTAATAAAGTATTTTTTTCTGGATAACAGCTTTTTATTAACTTTTATCATTTTTAACCGACGAAATAAACGGCGGAGTTTCTCAATTCGACGCGTATATATTTTTTTTATGTTTGACCACGCATAACTTTTTACATAGTAGTCTGATTGTGATAATTCTTTTTTTATTGGAAGGGATATACTCCGAAGGTGGTCAGGAAAACAAAATCGAACGCTAAGAGTCGAAAAATAGGGGATGTTTGATGGTTCACTCACTGACTGTAATGTTTAACTACGCATAACTTTATACAGAGTAGTCATATTTTTTGATGATTCTTTTTTTATTCGGTAGGGTATACTTTGCCAAGTATTATTAGAACATTAAAGACACAAAAATTATAAAATAAAAACTTTTTAACAAAAAATTAACCGCATTTTCAGTTTTTTCGGCGGTTTAATTTTTTGTTAAAAAGTTTTTTCTCAGGATAAAATGTGGAGGGCGGGCCTTTTAGGAAACTGTCTGATGGAATGTCGACGTTCGAAAAGTGCTGATCCTCAGCCTAATTTGTTTTTGACAATACTGCAGTGTATTGGTTCGATTCACGTTTTCTGCAAGATGTTCAGTGACGTCGGTCGACATCGCCCGACATTTCACGCGACTAATGTCGAGAACATTTGTCCCCTAGTCAAGACGAGGCTTCATGTAATAAACGAGGTGTCTTGCGAAAAATCCTGAATTTGGGCTGCTACTGAGAATGTCGTAATTGGAAAATCTACACTCCTAGACACAGGACGCTACGCTTACAATAAGACACTGAAACGACACTGACTCAGAAGAAGCAATAGCAGTGAACTACTTTTAGGATATACTGAAGATGATGTTCGATTTGGCGCCTGTGCATATTGCAAGCGCAGTTGTCACTGCCAGCAAAATATTAACCGGACTTTTAATGAAATTAAGTTGAAAATAAATAAAATTTAATCAGCCCGAGATAGAACAGTGGTCACCCAGAGGAAACTGCCGCGAGTTGTAGGTTCGTACCCAAGCAGGCACTTCATCATAATTATCATTTCTGCCGAAAGACGTTCACTGCTGGACACAGGCCTCCCCCAATTTAGGGGGGCTTGCCATAATCGCTACGCTTGGCTGGCGGGTTGGCGATCGCAGTATGTTGGTAAAATGCATAGAGAACGCTGCTGTCCATTCTTTAGTGTCTCATAAGTCGCGTCTTACGACATCCACGGGAAGAAATGCAGAACCCCCCGTACTATTCATGACGTCCGATCCGGCACCACACGCCACAACTTGGTGTAACTTATTTCATTACGACTGCTCTTGAAACGGTGAAGGAAAACACCGTAAGGAGACCTACATGTTCTAGAACGAAAATTTCGGAGACATGCGACATCTGCCAATTGGGCTCGCGTAGTGGATTACAGCCCGATCCCTGTCAAGGAGGAGAGCTGTGTCCGAGCAGCATTATTTTATGCTTCAGCCCGAGAGCGCAAAGAGCTGCACATCTTGGGCTAAAATCAGGTTATTTATTTCAGATTTTATTTAAAGGAGAGCAATGTTGATATTTGTTTGACTGACAACAGTGCTGTGCGGCAGCCCTGACTGGTCACCAAGAGGTCACCATCTCTTCCGCGAATAACACTCCTAAAAGTGGTCTTTACGATCCCATTCCTCTCAACAGCGATCTCATCTCTTCGGCCTGAGTGACCCATAACCGGTTACTGGGTAAGACAAAGCTAAGTTGCCAAAAAATAATAAAACAAAACAACTGTATTTAATGAATCTTTATTTAAAATACCCTAATCACTAATGATTTTCCTATAACGTGATAACGAAGATATCGACACAATGTGTTGACCACAAATACAAAACAACAAATTAAACTTATAAATATAGTAAATATTTTAATAGTTTCGACTACTTCATTATGAGCCTATGTACCCACGGGCGTAATAGTGTGGCGGCGGGATTTTTTCATGCAAAGAATCTCTCTATCCGAGAAATGAAATTCGAACACTATTTTTTCGCTGAGGTCTGTTGGATTCTCAATGTCCCGTTCAACACCAAGAGTTCAGAATCCATTGCACGATAATATCCTGCCGCGATTTTATTACGTCCGTGTCACGTCAGCTAATAGTCATGTCGCCTATACACATACAGTACATAGGTTTTCATAGTTTGACTAAATTAAAACTAAAATAGTTTTCATTTTTAGTTATTTAGCCAAAAAGTAACGAGAAAGAATTGCAAAAGATTTCAGTGGTTTTTTTTGTCAGTTGTATACATACATACATACAATCACGCCTTTTTCCATGGGGGTAGGCAGAAACCACGGAACGCCATCTGCTACGATCTCTACAAACTCCTTTTGCCTCGTTAAGGTTCATACAATTGGTCATACACATAGTCCGGGAAATTAATTGTAATAGTCGACATATACACGGACGTGATAAAATTGCGGGGGATTTTTCAAACGCGGAATTTTCAGCTCCAGTGTTGAACATCGAGAATCCAACGCAGCGCAGCGCATCACAAATCGAAACAGTGAGTTTTAATGTTCCATTTTCAACTCTAGCTTAGCAATGCTCTCAAAATCCAGCGTGCGGAAAAAACCAGCTGCCATTTTGCAACGTCCGTGGGTCCGTGGGCTTAAGCATATTTACACTACGTCAACTTGTGATACAACCATTTCATTCAACTGTCAAAGAATGATAGGTTGTGTTTAGAATTTAGAAAAAAAAAAAAAAATTATTAAATTTCTTTGAAAATTAATTTCCCGGACTTTACACTCACAATTTTCGTGAGATACAGAAACATATTTCAGGATCCCCGGATTGGTTTTGGTATCAAATGGAGCGCAGTTGGAATTTTGAACTGGCCCCGTGATCAGCTCATAAAGTTCCATCTTTTATGTTGATCATGGTACAAGCTCTGTCTGACAACGAAACTATTCGGGCCCACAATGGAAACGTCATCAAATCGTACAGATGCCAGCACATAAAGCTACGGTCAAGCTTCGTTGTAAGGTTTTTCACCAGTGTGTACGCCTATGGATTATTAATAGACCCTTTTGAATAAAACTACGCTCACATGTTTCACACTTGTAAGATTTTTCACCAGTGTGTATTAAAACATGCTGTGTTAAATAACTCTTTTGATTAAATCAACAATCACATACTTCACATTTGTAAGGTTTTTCACCAGTGTGTTTTAAAACATGCTGTGTTAAATAACTTTTTTGATTAAAACAACGATCACATACACACTTGTAAGGTTTTTCACCAGTGTGTACTAAAACATGTTGTTAAATAACTCTTTTGATTAAAACTACAATCACATACTTCACACTTATAAGGTTTTTCACGAGTATGTATTAAAACATGCCGTGGTAAATACTTTTGATTAAAACAACAATCACATACTTTACATTTGTAAGGTTTTCACCAGTGTGTATTAAAACATGCTGTGTTAAATAACTCTTTTGACTAAAACCACGATAACATACTTCGCATTTTTACGGTTTTTCACCAGTGTGTATACGCATATGATGCTTGTAAAAATTTCTTTAATAGGTTTTCAACTTCATCGCTTGAGCATAAGGTTCAAGATTGATTGGGAAAACTTGGCAGTTACGGGTAGCTTGATGTGCTGGCGTTTGTACATAATTTCTTCAACATCCATAATAAGGTTGAATGTCAAAATTGATAATACAATTAGATTTTACGAGGTCCAAAATATAATAATTTTGAAGGCTTTTATTCAATAATAAAAGCCTTAATAAATAGTTAATCTCAATAGATTAACTATTTATCATATCCTAATTAATTATTAATATTGCTTCCACACTTGGCGTCATGCAAAAAATAATATTTACTTATAAAATAAATAAGTAATGGAGTTTTAAATAGTCAAATATGTTTTTGAGGCTAATTAAAAATGTCATCCAAAAGTTTAAAAATCTTATGGAAAAAATATATTGGGCGCGAATTTATTGTTCAATAACAATGCTAAGATTATAATATTTCTATCTTCTACTAACAGGTAGCGCGAGAAAAAGATAGCGACACTTCACAGCCGTCAAACTACTTTGACATCTAAATTAATGCTTTTATTGCACGCAGTTTGTGTTCAGTGTCAAACTCTAATGCCATCATTTTCATGACAGCTGTCATTACGCCCTGTATAGGGTCAAATTAAATAATGGCAATACTTTACCCATGTGTTGAGTATCGATGTCGAAAACTATTGAACCAAAAAAAATAAAAATAAACTTTTTATCATTCGATGAAGGTCGGTGCCCGTAATCAGTCAACTATTTTAAATTTTTCGTTGAACTTGGATATTTTTTACGAATTTTCAAAAACCATAACATTACCGTTGTTTGGTTGCCTTATTGTACAGACGCCAGCACATCAAGGTACCCGAAAATGTAAAATTTTCCCAAGCAATCTTGATCCTAATACTTTAGCAATAATATTGATAACATATTAAAGAAATTTGACAGATTTTAGTAGCTTTTTGTGCAGCGTCTGTACATGTCTCATTTAAAAGGTTTAATAAAGTTGGAATGATAAAAAACAAATTGTTTTCTTTGTGTTTCAATCGTTTTCGATGTTGATACTCAGCACAAGGATAAGGTTTAGCCAGCTCATTTAATTTCAGCCTATATAGTGCGCTTATCTAGGAGATCGTAGCTTTAGGTATTACCTAGCGTTAGAAAAAACCGACATACGTTAAGTTGCTATACAGCAGTATCAGCACCATTACAAAAGTTACTACTAAAATGTATATTTCTATTGAAAATCTGACCAGCAACGTAATTGCGTACACACCCTTTGACAGCTGTCAGTTTGACTGTACAACTTCCATTGCGCCATTTACATCGTTGAACATACGAAGCGATATCTTTCAAAATTATTCTGATTATAGAAAGTGTGTGATGCAATTATGATGCTGTATGGAATATTTAGAGACGACTTCGGCTGGCCTGTTAGTCTAGTGGTTAGTGACCCTGACTGCTAACACTGATGTCGTGGGTTCGATTCCCACCCAGGACAAATCTTTGTGTGATGAGCACAATCTTTTGTTCTGTGTTTGGGTGTAATTTATCTATAATATGAAATATAATCTTTTGTTGTGTTTGGGTGTAATTTATCTATAATATGTATTTAGAAATATATAAGTATATTTATCAGTTGTCTGGTTGCCATAGTACAGGCTCTGCCTAGTTTGGGATTAGATAAAGGTGTGGTCCTAAGGTAATATTATTAGAGATGAAATCATTAATAAGTTCTAACTACAGTTACTTTTAAAATTGCTTTCTGTTACACTTATGGAAGACCAGTCAATCTATTCAAGCCAAATCAATACCATTTTGCTACACATTTGTTTCATTCACACCTTTTGTTAGGACATTTACATACTATATAATTTACTATATGACCAATTCAGTTATACAACTGTATGCATATTCACATGACGCTGAACTGTACACGATAGGCCGCACTTCCGGTAAATCTCACGAAGCGATGCGCGCTTTACTTGTGGTTACCAAGTGTAAAAATTAGCTGTGAACGTGTGTGTAAGCGCAGGAGCTTTCGGTACCTTCAAGACAACTGCGAAGCGTGTGTGCTGACGCTACTCGTATTCACAGCGTGTTTGTACGGCTACTCATCAAGCTATGGATTTCCAGTATAAACTGATCTTACACTGTATGGGATTTCCGTTTAATGAGAGGTCAGCTTAAACTAGAAATGTATAGCTTCATATGTTGCCGTGTGTTTACTTGGTTACCACAAGTAAAGTGAGCGTCGCTTCGTGAGATAAAAATACTGTAAGTAGTACAAAATGATCTTATTCTATTGAAACTATGCTAGGCCAGCTCAAGGTAAAAAACAATACCAATGACATGCAGCCAACTGCACTATATTTTGGGATCACGCGGCAATTTAATTCGCATTTGTTTTTAACCGTTTCAACAGTTCACATAGTTGATACGGTTAAAAATTAATGTTGAATCTGATAACAAGAATTTACCGTTAAAATTGTACAGAACAACGCCGTGTGAACGACCTCTAAGCTGTCTTCATGTGCAAATCGTTGGTCGGATTCATTATTGGAACATTTCAGAAAATTGCATATAACTAAAAAACTAAAAATACTGCAGAGTTAGTTACAATTTCATAATAAAATACAGTTTTTTACGACACGTAGGCATATCAAATATCAAGATTACTGAAAATTTAATAACCAAAATTAGCGTTTTAAAGTATCTAAAAACTTTAACTTGGATTTTATAAAAACAGCATAATTTGAATTGTACCGGTAATGATTCCGACCGACGAAATACAACTTTAATTATGGGACCAATTGTGAAATATCGATATTTCAGATATGTACCATGGTAAAAGTTATTTACATGCCTGAGTAGGTCAACAACTTTCAATTTTTTTAAATAATTTATTTAAATTTTGGTTAGACGTTACTACATAAAATATTTGCAGATGACTATGCGTACTATTTTAACAATGCTGAGGTTACATTTAGGATGTAAACAGACTTGGGACCCTCGACGCCGCAACAATTTTCGTGGCGTCGGGTGTCACAAGTTTGCTAGCCTATTTTACCGTAAAAATACATAGATACAAAAATACATGTTAATATAAATATGTTATAATTGGAAGCTAACGTTATGGTTATTCGTAATATACTAACTAATATCGTAACGTATCTATTTGTTACATACAATGGTGGTTAAAATTGTTTAGAATACAAATTACAGCCCATAATGACTTTATGACTGGCCTGTTAGTCTAGTGGTTGGTGATCCTGACTGCTAAGACTGAGGGGTTCAATTCCCACCCAGGACAAATCTTTGTGCGATGAGCACAATCATTTCTTCTGTCCGGGTGTAATTCATCTATAATATGTTTGTATTTGGCATTTGGCATTGGTTGCCATAGTACAGACTCTGCCTAGTTTGGGATCAGATAACGGTGTGTTGGTTGTCCTAAGATATTATTATAAATATGCTATTAATGTTGTCAGCAAAACTTAGAATGTAGATTTAAATTCTCATTTGAATATAATAACCATTCATTATTTGTCCTAAAAGCGTATGGTACACACACATTCCGCCTGGGTATTACTTCAGAATATTAACTGGAAAACAAATCCAGACACAGAATGGAATAAAACATATAAAGATTATATTTTACTTTATGATTAATTTGACTGAATTACTGGGCACTTTTTATTTATCTATAAAGGCAATATTTCTTGTTATTTATACGTGTATAATTTAAAAGTTAACATCATCATCTGCCTAGCCTTTTCCCGACTATTTTGAGGTTGGCTTCCAGTCTAACCGAATGTAGCTGAGTACCAGTACTTTATATGGATCGACTGCCTAGCTGACCTTCTCGATACCCCTTGGTAAGACTGGTTGGCAGACTTTCAGACTTCTGACGACTCGTAGCGACTGTCTAAGTTCTACGAAAGACAGCCGGGACTAACGGCTTAACGTACTTTTCGAGACACGGAAGGATCTTGGTATGTAATGATGGTCACCCATCCAAAGACCAACCGCGACAAGCGTAGCTTAACGTGAACCATCAATCCATGCGGCTGTTGTAACTTAGCCAACCAGCCCTTCATTTAAAAGTTAATCTCTCGTTTAGGAAAATAAATTTAAATGATTTAGTTTTTTAGCCAGATGGAGTTGTTACATTTACTCCATAATTTTTTTACCAGTAACTTGATTGTGGAGGTCATATAGGCAGTCATTCCAAGTAAAATATTGGTATTTACTTGCATCCAGTTAGACTGAAACCCGCAGCATAGTTGGAGAGACTACAATTAAAAAGTTGACTTTTATAACGTTTTTTAAACAACACACGCATATTTATAACATACATTTGGTGCTGTATCGGTTAGGTGCTAATAATAGGTATCAAAATGTGTGCTACATAAAAATATATTTTATTCATTACTTTTTATTTATGAGAATTTTTAGCTAAAGTACTTTGAAGACGAAATGAAGTTTTAGACTTATTCCTGTCTCTGTTGCACCGCTGACAAACTGCAATAGGCAAGATAAAGACGGGAATATATCTAAGAAAAATCACGGGCTAATTTATTTCGGCCAGTGTCCTACAACTATTAAGGAAGGAACTCTATCATTAATATCATCATATCGTCACAAAACGCAGTTCAGCGATTTTCGCTGGATTAACACTGCACAAGATTTCCGTTGCGTAGTGTTAATGCAGCGTAAACCGCTGAAAAATGACAAATTTCCTGTCAAATCAGCATGAGATTTCTCTTTCTCGTGATTGATGAACCGAAATAAAAATAGCCAATAAAATCACTTCGACATGACATTTGATATTTCTTCTGTTTTCAGAACTCGGGTGGCAAAGTACTTTAGCTAAAAAATTACCAACACTTAAATATAATTAATGTGTATATAGTGTACAAACTTGTAGCTAATCGTATCGTTCGGTAAATCTAATATCGCGAATGTAGGACTATAATATATTTAGGGTTTTATAAGGCTATTCAGTAACGGCAGCACTAATTTATATTTTCACGCGAATGTAGGACTATAATATATTTAGGGCTTAACCCTTTCTAAGGTAGAGGCAGCATATAAATATGCCATCAATAAAATTATTTGTTTTATTCAACTGTATTGTTGACAGCAATTTTATTTTTCATTGATGATAACATATACATTTCCGCAAATATCCCATCGAATTCCCAATTTGAAAAAAATACTTAAAAATGTTATTATTAACATACTAAGATTTTTAATTAAGAATTACTATACCATGTCAAGTTTTCTCTGCGTTATAAAGGGTTAATAGGGCTATTCAGTAACGGCAGCACTAATTTATATTTTCACGCGAGTGTAAGATTATACTATATTTAGGGCTTAATACGGCTATTCAGTAACGGCAGCACTAATTTATAATTTCTCGCGAATGTAGGACTATAATACAGTGGATTCTCAATAACTCGAATGTCAACGGAAATGCAAAAAATTTCGAGTTAACGAGTTTTCGACTTAACAAGAACTTCAAGGTACATGATTTAACTGCTGAAATTTCGACTTACAAAGGCGCGATTTCTTAGTACGGAGTCTCCTTTTTGAAATTCGAGTTATAGAGTATAAACATGTATTATCAATACTTCGTAGGGAAATAACATTTTGTTCGAGTTACTAATTCTAAATAATTCGAGATACCGCGTATTTAGGGGTTCTGAAGGAATGGCATTTTTTTCGACTTACTGAGGATTTCGACTTAACGAGGTTCGATTTATAGAAATTCCACTGTATATTCAGGGCTTAATAAGGCTATTCTGTAACGGCAGCACTAATTTATATTTTCAAGAACTGAAATGTGAAATTTATCTAGATAGGTGAAGATGGAAATTTTAATAAAAGGTGCTTGGGAGTTATGATAGAGTATAGAGTACTAGAAGAAGAGTAGCTAAAGATTTACACCACGGTTGATTTCCCCAAAGGGACAGAACATACACTTTTCGACAGTCCTGTTCGAAGTCAGACGAAAGGTACTAAAATTATATTTAAAACTACCAAATAGGATGTGCAGTCAACCCCAAAAATATTTAAAAAAACTATATTGTATATAAAATTCAAAGTCCTGAGTGACTGACTGATATATCAACGCACAGCTTAAATCGCTGGTCCTAGAGACATGAAATTTGGAGGGTGTGTCCTATGTGAAGAGTAGGTATCCACTAAGAAGGGGGTTTTGTAATTCCACTCCTAAGAGGGTGAAATGGGGGGTTGAAATGGTGAATTTTTCGACTTCCACGCGGGCGAAGAGCCACGTGCAGAAGCTTTTTCTATGATGAGATAGAATGAATAAAGAAGAATTAATAAAAAAAGGAAGTCAGAAAGTCTTGGTAGTAACCGTCAATATTCGCAACAACAGTCATTAAGAAGAAAAGAGTAGTGTTAAGAATTGCTGCATATATTGTTGTGAAAATTATTAACTACTTGAACTCTATTTTAGTAACATTATCATCACGAACGTTTACAAGACTTCATAAGATATTGAGATAACCGTTCATAATAGATTGGGTATGTATTGGAAGCATTTGGCCCTTTGTGGGTGTGTGTAAGTGCCGTTCCGAAGGGAACTGGCCTCAACCGCAAACCGCAGCGGAAACGTCGCCCGATAGTAATGACTTCTGCTGTTCAATTTCAAATTCTAAAATGATATTTTTTTTGAAAACGGATGTTTTTGCATTTTTCGACCTTATAGACCACCCGCCATAGAAATTAGTCAAATAACCGAACCGATCTAGAGAAATCAGAAATCGTTTTTTGGGTCTCCTTTAAAATTTAGTTTTATGCAAATACTGGGTTTGATATTGCACAGCCGAACTGGTGTTTATATAACTCTCTTTTTTTCTCTCTTTCTCTGTTGTACGGTGAGACGTAGAGCGGTGTGCGAGAGAGAAGCACGCTAAGTGTAATTCGCGTTATCATGACAATATAGGTATAGCATATGAAAATGGTAACAAGTCTAAATGTCACCATGTACAGAAGCGTTCTCATAGAGTTACATAGTAACCAGTCGTGTCACGGCGTTTTGTCTTTCGGTTTGTGGTTATGGTCGCCTTACAGTAGCACATTTTGAGTGGCACAAGACCACAGTTACGAAATTTCAACCTAAAGACTACCTACCATACATGGTAAAATCGATCTGAGCACAAACTCTTACAGCCCGATGCTAACTTTATAGCAGCTCGGAACATGAGACGGGTTACTGTACACACGGCTTCCAAGCTATAATGCCCAGTTTAAGCTGACCCCTCACTATACGGAAATACCCTACAATGTAAGATCAGTTTATACTGGAAATCCATAGCTTGATATGTAGCCGTGTGTTCAGTAATAAATTGACGTGACGCTTAAAACCCGATTTTTCATAACTGTCCCACTGTCAAAGTCAAAATATTGACATGATGGCTGCATTGGTAGCGTCAGCAACAGTATTTTTAAACGAAAAAAAAAACGGTGCAGACAACACAGGAGTGCAAACCGTATGGCTGAATTCTATTTTGTCAATCTTTTGACTTGGACAGCTCGACTTATACTGATTTGTCAGTTTTTAAACCTCCGTTCCGTGATAATGAGGCCATAACACACACACAAACTACGGATTTTGTTCGGATTAGACGGTTCTGAAGGTACAACTGACCACGTATGGTAGTTTTCAGGTTGGACGGGTATTATAAAACGTAGCAATCATTTTCGGCCCGCATATACACTTACTCTAACTGCTAATTCAAATAGAATACATAGTAATATTAAGGTTACAATATAAACTTCAACGTGTCCCATTGTTTCATAAATGTCCCAAGTGATGGTAAATTAGTTTAGTAAAAATGTCCCAATGCTATTTAAATATGTCAATGTTTTAAATAAGCTCTACATTATCTAATTTAGCGTTTTGCTTGAAATTGCTTGACTTTTTTTTATGCACATTAAAGGCTCGTGCAGACTAGTGCGACGCGCGATTAGGCGATTTATATCCATAGAACAATTTCTATGAAAACGCGCGCGACACTTCACACAGGGGCGACCTGTCGTGCCGCGACACCGTCTTAGAATTTTGCACTTGTCTGCACAAGCCTTTATGGACTGAGATAATTTCCCTTGTCTATGCTATTTTGAGTAATCAGTAAAAATGGATACAAAATCTTATATTAATAAAATTCTTCTCACTGAATTTCAGAATGTTTGTCTACTAAGGCAAGCACATATTTTACCAATACCAAATTTTTTTCTTAAACAATCTATTTTGATTCCAATAATGTATGTTGGGGTAAGTTCCGTGCAGGGATAAGACCGTACAAATTCATTTTTCGGCTAAATTGATATAACACAAGGCTATTTTGGATACTGACAATATTGTGTTCTGCGCCATTTTTATCCGGCCCGTCCATCAAAACCAAACAAAATAATAATATCCTAGTTATAATTTAATTCGTACGGTCTTAACCCAGTGCCGAACTTACCCCAACATACCTTAACTTACTAAAGTTTGGTTAAATTTAACTGTTTAATATCTTTGTCTTAAAAATCTTCATTGCATTGCATAGGAGACTATTTTTCTTTACATACGTTTATATTCCCCTTTTTCCCAAGGGGGTAGGCAGAAACTACAGAACACCACCTGCTACGATCGTTACATACTCTGTTTGCTTCACTTATGTTTATACATCTGGTCATACACGCATGCCAGTTGCCAATACACCTGACCTTTCTGAATAATATCACCAATAAGGTCACTATTCGTTCTCCTAGCGCGTCTCCTTCTGACGTGTCTACTCATATCTGCAGTGTTACGATTCTTTATAAAGGTTTTATGGGTAAACTTGCTTACAATGTTTACAGACCGGTAACCAATATTTTCATTATTACAGACAGGAATTTGAAGCATAACCCCATGTCGGAAATAAAACCTAACTGATGGAGCAGATGTCCTGATTCAAACAAAATGTCTGAACCGTTGAGGAACATTGACGTAGCATTGTATTCTAACAAACAGAATTAGAATTGGTTACACTATTCAGGCTACAAAGTGGCCCAGAAGCATTACCAAGCTGTTTGTATTTAAAATTTGTTACTAAATATATATTATATAGTTTGAGCCGTAACTTAGTCTAGACAGGATCTAGCAAATTATGTGCTTACCCTAACATATTCACAAAAAATTACTCTAGTATCTTGCAACTGAAGAAAATAAACTCCATACCAATTGTTAGCAGATGAGACCTCCTGTTCTCAAAGCGAACGCTAACAGAACAGTGTCTACGTTTGCGACGATATCAAACAAAGTAGTGTGGCTTCCTTGCAACGATTCCATACTCTTGTAATGCTGGAGCTAAGTCCTCCATGGTCATAACATACTTCTTTTCTTTCGGTCCCTTCTGGTTTTTGGAAGTCTGCGTTATTTGGCTCGAGGTCCGCATCTTGCAGTGTTGGAGGGCATCGTTGGCGATGTCAGACAGGAATTTCTGAGATGCCAGCGCTATGAGCCGGATCAATCTGGAATGTTACAAGTCTTATGTTAGTTATTGTGTGGTAATTGAAAGACAGTGTTGAAATAAGAAGTATAAGATGACACGTCTTGTCTGTACACCCATTTTGTCAGTTATGTTTAAGTTCCATGTATTAGTAAGTCTATTGCTATTAGCCAGGCAAAGTAATATCACATAGAAAAACCCAAAAACACTATGTTCGATCTGGGAATCGAACCGAGGACCACAGCAGTAGTACTTGCGACCACTAGACCAAAGAGGCAGTAAAATTAAGTAGTTTTTTTTTTATGTAGTGGTAGTTTCAGGAAATCTCTGGAAGACCTTGTAGTCTAAAATGTATGGAGTTGACATATACAGTTATCAAGAGTTAGTGAATTCTCATAAAAATATAGGATAATATGCAATCAAATGGAAGTTTTTAAGTCTTTTGTAAATTACCAATTTTATAATAGCTCAATTGTAATGATTAAATCAATAGTTATGCCTATTTTCCATAACAAAACTCATTTGAAATGACCTTCATAAAATAATTTAGTTTTCTAACTGTTTTGTCTTTTTACATACCAACCTTTTCCATAAAAATGATTACTTTATGTCCTGAAATGTATGAGCTTGGATAAAGGCCACAGGATAACCATGAAGTACTTATTGTAATTGGTAGTATCATAGATTTATACTTAAAAAAACAAAGTTGTTTAACTATAACCATATTATAACTGTCAGACTATCACCAATGAATAAATTAGCTTTCCAGTTGGAGTAACACCTTTTCCTGATCTTCTAAAAGGTTAGTCATGGACGTTATTGTTTGTATGAGGGCCAAAATTGACTAGAAAAATGAGGACAGGTTTGCAAAGATTACTCATCTTTCCAAACCTGTCCACATTTTTCGTGAGTTTTCCTAGTGTTTTAAGAAGTAAATTTGTAATTTTCTTTGACCTACGTACTTTCCGATGGTTAGGAAAATAATATAAACAGTTACCTAGGATCCTGGGACTCGAAACCAGACATGTTCAGGTAATGTGCAACCACTGAGTCAGGTATTGATGGATTGTAATTCTCAAGTTGGAGCAGAAAATCGCTCAGAGCGTGGCCAGCGCTTGTTTCGTCGTCCATACTGACCGACGGAGAGCCCATACGACTCATCTGCATGGCGCTGTCAACAATTAAATCTAAGTATTAATAAATAAACAAAAACTAAACTTCAGGAACACACATTTTTACTTACTCAGCACAGATAATGTAGAAATTTTTCGACAGTCCAATGTCATTGAAGAATGAGGTTGGTCAGCCTGATTACGTTTTGTTTTTAGGAAAATTTCAGATTTTTATTTGATCAAGTTATAGTGATTTTTAAATTAAAAGCAGGTAAGGTTATGTTAGAAAAATAATACGAATTTTTCAAATTACTAGCTTAAATAGCAAAAAAGGGTCAAAATTGCCTAAAATGGTATGAAATTTAACGTCAGTCATTTGATTTTCAGCAGTAATTAAACGCAAATTGTGCACGTCATTGAAGTGTTCCCACACTTTGATAATTTACCCTAATATTGTATTTTATCCAAAAATAAGGGTGACAATTTTCTCAATCCAAATGTTTAAAATACCCTTTTAGGTTTATTTAAGGATCTAATTCATTAAAAAATCTTATTTATGTCTGTTTTTTCATCATTTCATAATTTTACGTGGTTAATTACTTAATAAAGTCCCAAATAATAGTGTGTAATGATTGTGTCAATAATATATCTGAAAAATATTTTCGCAAAATGATTTTTAGAATGATAATCTTAAAGTTATTGCAAGTGTGTCATTAAAATACGACCGATTTATTTTTAGAAATCAGTGGAAATTAGACGAATCGCGCTAAACACCCTGACCTCGTGGTGTTTTTCCGTGCGGTTGGCAACATCTGCCCCTTCCTTCCTTCTTTTACGCCGCTCCTCCGGGCAGAACTGCGAGAGAACGTGATCGATCGAATTTCAAAAAAGGCACACACCTACCCCCTGTGCTCCCGAGATCACGAAATTACTCTAAATCTCCTGATATTAAATTCAGGGGTTCGTGTTTCGTGATTTATTCCATTCCGTGTGTGTAGATTCCACCTCAACCCGCGAGGTAATTACCAAGTGAGCACCCACCTATTCAAACAAAATGTCGAAGAACCTCGCTGATCCGGTCGCGTTCGCGAAAGACTTCATCGCTGGCGGTGTCTCCGCCGCAGTCTCCAAGACCGCCGTCGCGCCCATCGAGCGCGTCAAGCTGCTGCTCCAGGTCCAGCATGTCAGCAAGCAGATCACCGCTGACCAGCGCTACAAGGGTATCGTCGATGCTTTCGTCCGCATTCCCAAGGAGCAGGGCCCCCTGTCCTTCTGGCGTGGTAACATGGCCAACGTCATCAGGTACTTCCCCACCCAAGCGCTGAACTTTGCCTTCAAGGACAAGTACAAGCAGGTGTTCCTCGGAGGCGTAGACAAGCACACTCAGTTCTGGCGCTACTTCGCGGGTAACCTTGCGTCCGGTGGTGCCGCCGGCGCTACCTCCCTGTGCTTCGTGTACCCCCTCGACTTCGCGCGTACCCGTCTCGCCGCCGACGTGGGCAAAGCCGACGCTCGCGAGTACAAGGGCCTGTTCGACTGCATCGGCAAGATCTTCAAGTCCGACGGTCTCGGCGGTCTCTACAGAGGTTTCGGAGTGTCCGTGCAAGGTATCATCATTTACCGTGCCGCGTACTTCGGTTTCTACGACACAGCCCGTGGCATGCTGCCCGACCCCAAGAACACACCACTCGTCATCAGTTGGGCCATCGCGCAGGCTGTCACCACCGTCGCGGGTATCATCTCGTATCCCTTCGACACGGTCCGTAGGCGCATGATGATGCAGTCTGGCCGCGCCAAGGGCGACATGCTGTACAAGGGCACCATCCACTGCTGGGCCACCATCGCCAAGACAGAGGGCAGCGGCGCCTTCTTCAAGGGAGCCTTCTCCAACGTCCTCAGAGGAACTGGAGGCGCTTTCGTGCTGGTGTTATACGATGAGATCAAGAAGCTTCTCTAAATCTAATGTAAGAATAGTTACCATAATTACAATTAATTGTGATTCCAAATCGCCTCTGATAGCCACTCCCTTAAATCATGTATTATTAGATGCGGAATTAACCTAGTAACTTATTTTAGTTAAATAAAAGCGTTATACAACCAATTCCAACATTTATTTTGTTTTATTAAATTATTAGGTATTACATAATGCTTGGCTACACCTCTCTGAAAAGTTACATAATCAGATTCATGTAGACCTTGTGAATTTTCTTCTAAATATATTTTGCCTGTGATCATCACTCATTCAGCCAGTGTGTTATATAACTAACCTCATTTCATTCAATGTTTGAGGCCAAGGTTGATATGTACCTCTAGAACTAACTTATCTGTTGGAATAGACTTCATTTAGTGAATATATTGTGAGAATAATAGATTTTCACTTGTTATTGTGGTTATTTAATCAATACTTAAACCTATGTGGCATTGGGAGTGAGACCTTGTATGTAAAGAAGTGATCTACGCAGAATGCTGTATAAAATCATGTTGAAAAGCTGTGGAATCCAAAATCATGTGATCGGAGAGCTGTTATGTAACCCGTATGATTAAGTGCTCTATGTGTGCATGGTGACCTAGTAGGAATTTAATTTTAGTACACTTTAAAAAAGTGCTATGCATTGTAGTTCAATCCACATGTATAACATCATTACGTAACATTTGTGTTACTATGAGCAGGTTCACGTTAACAACGGACCTGTCAAACATCTTTCTTTGCTCGGTGTGAGTTTTTTGGTGTGAAAAACTCATGCTCGAGTTGATTATTCTAGAAAATAAATGTTAAATAAATATTTCTTGACTTTTATTCCTATTTTACCTATTAGCCATTTTACAACACAGATTTTAAATATTATACACCTGCATACTTACACATTCTGAGTAACTTTTTATCATACACAATTCATTGTCTATTTCCCAAATAGACATCTCCTCCCATTGATTAAAAGTATTGAAACCACTATCAGCTGATTTGGGCCTTTCCAAATAAAATTCAAAAAGGGAAAAACAGGAAACAAATGACTAATTCTGAGCTGGATAGGTACACATAAATATAATTTAATTTACCTACCTAAAAGAAATGAGTATGATCTATCAAATCTGGGCATATAACTAAGATGCGTGAGACAAAAAAGGGGCAGGCAGGAATATCCTCTTTTTTATACATTGACGATAAAAGTTAAATAAACGGGGTTAACCAATACACACATTTTATGATGATGACGTAGCCGCGCTACGTCAAATTAGTGACGTCATTTTGCAGCTGTTACGTGATCGGTGATCACGAGGTAACGTAGTGACCGGCGTTAGATAACATCCATTGAAAAATTGAAGGCATACAAAACGCAGCTGCGATTGACCCGGAGACAGAAGCACGTGAATGGATCAATACCTACACAGTATGGCAACGCTACTAAAAGTAAAGAGGCAGGTAACTGGTAATCCAGAAATAGGTGGAACAATCCAGGCATATCGCCGATTCATTAGTCAGTAACAGAAAATTCGTTGGTTAGATGACGTAATTTTCTACATTATTACGCGAAGTTCAAGGATGCGGACGTTAATCTATCTACTATAATATAATTTTGGCTTCTTATGTTTATCTACATGCATAATGATAGGCTGAATGATAGTAACTTTGCTCTTTTAGTCTCAGACCAAATTTTATTTGGTCTGAGCTTTTAGTAAGAACTCATCAGTAATTTAATTTGATTATTTTTGGTTTTATAAGAAATTATTACTTTTATCTATGAAATAAAACAGATAATAAAGTGTAAAAATGACAAATAATGTGTGTAAACTTGACACAGTCAGCATACAAAAATTTATTTTTAGGTTAGTTTTATTGATAAAACGAGCGAACGGCGCTCCTTATCGTGTGTTCTCAGTTCTCTCTTTAAATAAGGGCAATTAAAACTCGTCATAGGTTTAACCACGTTTTTATTGACGTAATTTTATACAGATTGTGAAGGAAGTCTTGAAGATATCCAGCTGTAAGTTAAATGAGGAGGTAGTACACGGAGCTCTATAAAAAGGCAGTAAAATAATTTCCTTAGCCATAAAAAGTATGCACCTTACTTCATGTTCTAAATATAATAAACAGTTGAAAGAAAAGAGACCTTCACTGCAGAATTCATAAATCTCTGGCAGAGTTAAATGAATGTTAGTTAAATACTAACTAAAATCGACCTTAGCTCATAAAGGGTCAAGTTCAAAATTCATTGGCGAATTATAACCGGTCTAAATGAGTGTTATTAGCAAAATTGCCAACCAGTTAAATGTCGTGTAGACTATGAATTACTGATTCATCGCGATATTCAACGCGTGTAATGAGTAACACCGAGTATAACACGTGTTACGTTGTGTATAACTTCTATAATAGTTCCAGTCCATGTTAGCTTAATTTTGACGTTACCTATTCATTAGATGGCCATCTTGGATTTTGGGGTCCTTTCTAAACACGGATTTTGTGCTTTTGATTTTGTGTTATGTAAATAAAACACAAATTAAAATTGTACATGTTTCAATGTTTTTAAACCATTTAGGTATATGCTTAATGCATCTAAGTATATAGATAGTCTTCAGATAAACAAAAAAAGTTTTTTTGTATATCTCTAGAACAATCTAATAATCTGCCAAAGACAATTTTGCTATATTTTACTTGGCAGGCACTGATCGCTGGGTCGCCGGTCGGTCCAAGTATTGATTAGGTATTCTTTCTAGGTCAAATCGTTGCCGTAGATAGCCATTGTAGGCATGTAGGTAACGATTAAATCTGATGTGATTTAGATGATTATATATCAGTTACTTACTACAAATTAGAGAGTTATATAAAAAAAGGTTGTTGCTAGGCAGTGTAATATCCTGTCTGTGCCTCTGAATATCATTCAACGTCATTATGTATCGAAGTTCATGGCCATCGCCATTACCAACGAATAATCGGTATAGTATTAAATCAATAAATAGTTGTTCACTATTATTGGTCCGGGAGAATATTGTCATAGTCGTCACGCCTAGTTAGTAGGTATCGCGTTCGTCATCTTTGTGACATACAATGATTGCTTTTTCTAACAATTCAGCAATAGAGGGCATTAACCTTACTCAAGCGTAATTCTTATTGTAGGTCTTATTGCGTGCTATAGGAGAGTAAAGTTTTATGAACGGACTGCATCGAATAGAAAGGAATCGTGACGAAATAAAATGAATAACCTGAACTTGCTTACCTAACATTCTTTACAATATTAAGTACTTATAAGTAGTGGCCTAATTTTATCTTTACCATTAAAAGCGGTGTTAGTTGTAGAGGACAAACCAACGATAAATCTGTCTGCCTTTTAAAATACTTCGGGTTCGGTTTCCAGTCTATTGGATACAGCTGAATATAAGTATTTTATATGTCGTAAGAGGCGACTATGGGACTTACTAGAGAATGGGCTGCAGGCCGTTCTCTATGCATTTTACCACCATACCTACGATCGCCAACCCGCCTGCCGAGCATGGCGTTTATGGCAAACCTCCCAAATTGGGGGGGGCCTATGTCCAGCAGTGGACATCATCCGGCTGAAATGATGATGATGATGATGACATGGAGCGACTGCATATTTGACCTCCACAACTCATAAAGTATAATATGATACTCCTTGGTAAGACTGGTTGATATACTTTTGGGCTTCCAACTACCCATTACGACTGTCAAAGATCTACGAAATGATCGCGGAAACCATGTATTTAAGACGTGGATCCATTTTCGAAAAACCTTTACCCTTTGTGGGCCCAAACGTGGATCCACGTCCAAACCTAACAAAACTTTTTAAAATGAGATTTTGTTTATTATACTTTGGCCATTTGGGTCTACTTTTCTTTGCATGGAAAGAAAACCGAATTAATCTGTATCGAGCGACCATTAAAGTTTTTTCAGCAATAAAAAATAAACATTTTTTATCACCGTTCTATGTTCTCGTTCAATGTGGCCGGGCAAATAACAGTTATTATTTATTACGAGCGTGGGTCAAGTACACGAAAAGTTAATTTTCGAACGATCCATGCGGCATTTATTGTCAGACACAAAACTAGCGATCTGTCAAACTCAGTACATAAAAATTTTGTTCCTGATTTTTCCGTCTGCTGCTTGTCTACGGAGATGACCGAAGCGACAAATTTATTCTGCCTAATCCAGCTTAAGTTAGATCAAACTTGACCCCGCGACAAGGCATGCAATGACTCAGCAAGTCAACTTCAACCGCCCATCCATGATGACTGACAGCGCCTTTATTACGTTGCATTAAGGGTCGTTTTCGTAGTTCAAGTTACTAGTGTCATTCGTTCTATCTAACATTGCTTTCATTCACGCGATCCGGCACCAACCGATTTAATCTAGGTGTCCATTTTGTTTATTCGTTAAATCAACAGACGTCAGCGCAGCTGGGTCATTCCAGTTTAAAAGTATGGGCTAATATCAAACTTATAACTCTAGACATAAAGCTGATAGTTCGATGAAAGGTTTTAATATTTTGCAAGGTGTACCTGCTTATGATGGAGGTTTAGGAACGGTTAGGAATGTTCCTTTATGTGTATAAATATCCGGCAATATAATGATGGTGATATGACTATTTGTAGTACCTGGAAACATATTAAAAACGCTTTTATGCAGTATAGTGCCCGCTGCTTATCTTTTTCAATTTAACTTGTACTGACTTGTAGTCAGTAAGACCAGTTAAGACGTTGTTCCGTGTAGTACCTACCTGTAAAGAATAGTGCCTACACACGGACGGCTACAGGTTTCAGTGTTAGTTGACCTCGCATTGTATAGGCTATTCGTAAAATGAGATGTCAGCTTATTCTGGAAACGTATAGCTTGATGTGTGGCCGTGCGTACCATCCCATTACTTCCCGTGGGTGTCGAAAAAGGCGACTAAGGGACTTACTAGAGAATGGGCAGCGCCGTTATCTATGGATTTAACCAACATACTGCGATCGCCAACCTGTCTGCCAAGCGTGGCGATTATGGCAAAGTCCAAGTTGGGGGAAGCCTGTATTCAGCAGTGGCCCTTACGGCTGTAATGATAATGAGTAAGACCTATTTCTAGGATACACAGGGAACAGTCAGATAGGGTTCAGATATGTTGGTCATAGTTCGGAGTGGATTAATTTTGCCCTAACGCAGTCCATGACCCTCGTGATTCTCCTCACTGGAATCTTGAATCCATTACCATCAAATCATCTAAACTGACGATGCCAACATGATTTATTTCTATTAAGAAAAAACAATCCAGTCTATGGTCCTCCATTAAGTGGACCTTTTTTTGGGTGGTGGGAACTCATCAAATGACGTCTCCCACTCTGGGTGTAGCGGGGGGGGGGGGCGTGTCAGGCTTTTACTAACTAAAACCCGCGCTTGTTCATTCAGTTGCCTATGCCGGGGCCACGGTAACTCTTTCGAACAAAATCCGCGACCGTGTCAGGATTTAAGTGGACCTTGCGATGTAGAGTAGATATTTGAGCCACTGCCGCCCACTGGGACCTTCTTCCTAAATCTTAGAGTTCGTCTGCACCTAGTTTTATCTTTAACAATCCTTTGTAGCGTTGTACTTTTGACTTCGGGTTCCGTGACGTCACGCGTGTTACGACACAGCTGTTCGACACACGGCAGCTGGGGTGCAAACGAGCGAATATAGACCTTTTTTTTAAGGCAGTGAACTTTTCTGCTTTTGCTTTTTTGAAAAGCAACATGGGGTATTTCTTGAACTGAAAGCTGCTGTCAGATAGGATTTTAAGATTAGTATTTGTGAGCATAAGTTATTTTATTTGTTTACAAGCTTGAAAACAGGAAGTCTCGATTGTCTCGACTACAAAATGGTCCAAGGCCCGCGCTTAGCATAGTTAAAATGATATATTACTCAGTACACCAATGTTCTAAATTTAAAGACGACTTGGCGCCAATCGCAGTTGAGGCATAAACTTCCTCATGCTTTTTCTCAACGCAGCACGTGCAATGTCAATGCTGTGATGATCGACAAGGTGACTTTAAAAAAAAGATTAAAAAAAATTACAGTAGTCGGAGGCATTATCCGATTATCACCGCTGTAATAAAAGTTTTAAAAGTTTAATTGAGAATGGTTGCTAACCAACTTTAACTCGTTATAGATCCTTAATGGTTATTCAAAATGAATAATGACAACAGAAACCTAGATAATTTTCAAAAACCTATTCAATGATACCCCACTTGATATAGTTCGTCAACATTCTTAATATTATTTTTAGAATATGGCGTCTGGATGTCGCCATATTGAATTTTGATTACTGACATATCCTTAGTGACATTCACAACGTAAAGACAAATCGACTGACGTAAGAATCATCAAAATAGGCCCAAGCGTTTGGTCTCTAGAGTGACACAAAGGAACAGACATACATACATACATAGGCGGTTAAACGAATTACCTTCCTCTTAAGCATAACATCCTTAAGGAAAGTCCGTTATTTAACCCGTTTGTATATTCTTGGAATTTTACCCGGTAAATCTCAAAGGTCTACTTTACAAAAGATGATTATTTAGCAAGTAAACATTTTTATGAATTCGAAAGTGTAATAACACTAATAAAATAACTGAATAGCTTGAGGTTGCCCACAATTTTCCCTGTATTTTGCATTGTTATTCGATAAATAAATAGTTCAAAATATTCGTTAAGGAAAATATAGGAATCTTACTTGACTTTAAATAGATAGCGTTACACCGTCGTCGTGCGATGATCATTCCGATCCAGCCTTCCTTGTTGCCCTCTGCCCGCGATGCCCCAAGCCAAAGTCTGTACCCCACAGGGGGTGCCTTTAGCGAATAGTCGCTCTAGTTTTAAGTTTTTTAAGCCCTGCCATAGAGGTCTGGATTTATTAACGTAGTCACAGGAAAGTCCGGTTAACTTCATAGGCTGAACTACGCAAGGTCATTCCAAAAAAAAAAAAATCGTCGTGTGATGAAAATAACTTATCACTATACGTTTTCCTTGTAATACAACCTCCTTCAGTAGCCCAGAGAATCCGTGTTTCTCTATCAGGGGCGCAGCTACCGCCGTATCTGCCGTATAAATTATACGGGGCCCCCGGGCCACGGGGGCCCCCGACGTGCGTAAGCAAAAATTACTAAAACCTTCCCAATTTTTTTTTAAGTTCAAAAAGAGATAAACAATTACCTAAGAACTTCGATGGCACGTGAACGCCTGTCAGACCTGTCACTATCGTCCATAGAGACAGAAACTATAGAAAAACTAAAGTCATCATCAGCTATAAATGATTAATTAAATCATTTTACCGAAAAAAAGGCAAGGAGAGTTATTTAATTTGAATTGTTTGCCATAAATTTTGGAAAAAGTGACAGATAGATAATAATGATGAATTAATATTTTTTTTAATTTTACGCATATTTTTTTTGTAACAAATCGTTACCCTTCATAAGGGCCTCCAAACAAATTTTTATACGGGGCCCCACCAAGCCACACTACGCCACTGTTCTCTATGGTCATATTATTTCCATAGTAAGTACTCTTGTAAGCGCGTGGCTGCCAAGAATCCTGTCTATATCGCTTCAGTGAATTGCAGCCATAGAGACAATTAAACTTTTATTGCTCGATGGAAGCCAAAACATTATTGAAAATATATGCGTATTATTTTCGTAGCGCATCTAACTATAAACAAAAAGTAACAATAATCAGCCCATAATGTTCCCACTGCTGGGACTCAGGTCTCCTCTTTGTGAGAGGGAGTGGGCCACCTTCCGTGTGGTGCCGGACGTAAAGAATAGCATCACCCCATTTCTCCCTTTGGGTGTCGTAAAAGGCGACTAAGGGACTTGCTAGAGAATGGGCAGGAGCGTTCTCAATGAATTATACCAACATACTGCGATCGCCAGCCCGCCTGTCAAGCATGGCGATTATGGCAAACCCCCCAAATGAGGGTTTTCTGAAATGGTGATCACTAGATGGCAGCACAGAAACGTCAGGTCCAGGCACCTGTCAAAAGTGTCAAAGGAGCCTATATTTTCCTTTGTCGTGATTGAATGAAAACGAATGAATGAAATATAGTTTTATATTCACTGTCGAAGTGGAGGACCTCTTGTCAAATTGGCGGCAACCGGTGGCCTGAATTTTCTTGAACGCCTTCATTCGTGGAGGGCCTATTTCCAGCAGTAGACGTCTTACGGCTGAAATGGGGCTGATGATGAGTGAGCCACCAAGCGGACCCAGTTCGGTTTGGTAGATGTCACTTGTCTTCGAATTATTGGTTCTAGGCATGCCCGTTTTTTTACGATGTTTTCCTTCACCGTTTTGAGAGCAGTGGTGATGAAGTACACAAAGTATAGCGTCTGTCTAGCTCCGAAAAAAAAACCTACAATTCGTAAGTCGCGGCTGTTACTAGGCCACCACTGCTCCTAAGTACCTACCTGACATGTAAAGGACAACAATAAAAAAAAAAATGTGTGTGTTAGCTCCGACGCACGACTGTAGCGTACTCCTTACGAACGATTATAAACTATATAGATTAGTAAACATAAAATAACGCATAACGTAACGTAACGGAGAAAGTTTGATTTTACTCCCCATAAATTTTCATACCCCCCCGGGCGTAATTATGAAAATCTCAAAAAATACTTGGTAACGATGGCTTTGAAACCATGGCAGTTAACCATAACTGCTATTAGGTACCTACACCTCTGCCCTACTCTTCAGGGCTCGGCGTGATATTATGGAATCGCTAAGCAGACACACTCTTTGACTTGGTAAAACCCGAGAGTTGTCTTTTAGTCAGTGAATCAGCAAAGAGAAAGTTCCAATAAAACCATAAAAATCGGCTGGAAATAAAAAGTATCATTGCCACCTTGAAATCAATTTAAATACCACCACCAGTACACTTAAATTTCGCCATGTTTATTTTTAGAAGTGTCATGTTTTTTTTTTTAAATAGGGCGCAGCTAACGACCTTGTGAAAGCTGCAGGAATCCGTCTAAAGGCGACTAAACTACTAGAGAATGGGCAGCAGCGTTCTCTATGCATTTTACCACCATACTGCGATCGCCAACCTAGACTTGCTAGAGAATGGGCAGGAGCGTTCTCAATGCATTTTACCAACATACTGCGATCGCCAGCCCGCCTGCCAAGCTTGGCGATTATAGCAACCCCCCCCCCCCCCCCAATTAATAATAAATAATAATAAATAAAAATGCTTTATTGATATAAAAAGGTTTGACAACATCAAATGAAGCCCTGACTCCTGAGCTAGGTGGTACAGTCGGCCAAGAAAGTGGTGTACCACCCTAAGGTTGAATATCGCTTGCAGATTCATAGGTGATAAAGATTATAAATATATATATATAGATATATTTGACAAAATGTCAATTGTCAGTTTTCTTTTTCAAATGGAATTCGGTTGTCTATTTAAATAGTTTTTATTACTTTTGTTTGGAAACATTTCAATGGGGAAGGCAACTCAAAGCTAATCGTAGATGGCGCTGCGATATTATGTCCCATATGTCAGATTACTGTATAACTTGTACAAAACAAACACGTATTTTGTTATAAAAATTGAGTTTATTCTAAAAAACAATATGGAAAATTATTCGTCAATACAAGTGCATATACTAAAACAAGAACTAAGACGCCGCGGTGCATCTGCAAGAGGAAAAAAGTGATTTAGTTGAGAGGTTAGAAATTTGATTCTACTACATTAAACACACATTTACTTGTAGTTAGGATTTAAAATTGTAATTTTTATGTAGGTATTACATGTGCTAGCCTCTACAAAAAATATAGTACTGCTTCTGACATTCTATATTGAGAAAAATATCATCAAGTTTTGTGTTTGTCTTCTTCATGTAATTTTACATCTATTTTATAAATTGGGGTAATATGATAAGAATTTTAACTTTCTAACACCACAACTATCACAAATCTCGGTCCCGGTGATAATTCTTCCACCAGACGAACCATTTCATGATCTAAAGAGCGATGCCATACTTAACCTCCAATAGAAAAGTAGATATTTTGAAAGGTGTATTCGATTATTTAGTTATGGTATAATCATAGAATTTCATTAATAAATTCAACTAACGGCCTGTCCCGGCTTCGCAAGGGTAAATATTTGTTTATTATATAGCTTTTCCTTAGTGATAATACAATTTTTGTTCTCACAGCAGTCACAGCAGCTACCCGTTATTTCTTGATAGTGTGAATTGTCGGGAATTTGTATGCCATCATTTTTACAGCCTATTACACAACATCTAGTCATTTTACATCAATAAATAGTTTTTTTCAGAAAATTCCTTTGATATGACAGTTCTTATGGGACATAAGGTAGCAATGTCACTTTGACACTTGCCTTCCCCATTGCTTTGTAGAAACTAATGTCCTTTTCATTTATACTAAAGGTTAAAATGTCATGTACTTATATGTGACATATGACGTATGAATACTAAATACATAGGTTTACGTCATGATAATGTTGTCTCTTTCAGTAATATCTTTTTATAACGAACCTTGTTGTAATTTTCGATGACCGGGAAACTAAATCAAAACTGGTACACCACTTTCTTGGCTGACCGTACCTGTGTTACAGGAGTCAGTGTCTTCACCCGTTTGTGGAGCAATTAATAATCTATACAATCAAAGAATAATTGGGGGAGGCCTATGTCCAGCCCTGGACGTCTATCGGCTGAAATGATGAAATAAAATAAAGATTTAAAGATGTCATGATTTATTAGGTCACTGTAAAGTTTTATCATTTAAAAATTCACACAAATGGATAAAAGAAATTGACAGAATAGTTGATAATTGTGTTTACATTTATCAATTATTCTGTCAATTTCTTTTTAAACAGTGGAACGGACTCATCATTTATCATCGGGTATTTTACGTGTACTCGTAATCTTATCTAGCCTCGTAAGGCCAACGTATTGAACAAAGTGACATGCAGCATTCCGGTCCAGACTTAAAAACAAAATCTCATAAACGCCCAATTTACTTTTAAATAAACACGAAATATTAACTTAAAAATTATTGTATTAAATTCCTTTCGAACTGATAGTACTTACCTAAAAAATTAAAATTGAATGTGCTTAGGCCTGAACCATGTTAGATGTTATTGTTCACTATATTGTAAATTGGGTCTTTTAGCTCATCATGGAAAACTTAGCTTGGGCCTTACGAGGCTAGACTCGGAATGCCGTGTCCCCGGCATCCTTCAGTTACGTAACGTTAACGCGTTACGTAAAGTTACTGCGGACTTGCGGACTTTGCCCTTTCTGCCGTAGTAAGTACTCGAAGTAAGTATAGAATTGTAGACAGTCAAAATGACGTAACGTTACTCTAAAGTTGTTGGCAAAAAACAGTTGCATGTTCCGTTATGGTTTGATAGTGTTCTGTTAAGGGGACTTTTGAACAATTTTGTTGCACAATCATTTTTTAGAAAAGAAAGAAGGAAAATACGTTTATAAACGATAAAAGATGGCGCAAAGAAAAACCCCAAAAATGAACGAGTTGGGAGAAATATATGCGTCACATCCACGCAAAACCGCCAACGCTTAGCATAATGCTAAGTGCGTTTTGATACTATGCGTGACAGAGCCACACAGCGCTGGTTTTCGTCCCTAAATTATAATCATCATCATCATTTCTATCCAGCCCGTCCCTTGACGTCCCTTGTCGTCCCTCTACCAGCGATGCCCTAAGCCGAGGTCCGTACCCCACAGGGGGTGTCCTTAGCGAGTTTTAAGTTTTGAAGCCCTGGCTGTAGGCCCTAATTTATTAAGGTAGCCACAGGCAAGTCCGTTTAAGCAGCCGACAACCTCATAGGTTGATCTGCGAGATGGTATGCCCATAAAAAAAGGAGCGCCGGCGCCGCATTGCGCTGATACGCTGTCAGCTTATCTTTAACATTGAAGCTCGGAATTTGTACAAAGATCTGATAATTAACCAGACAGCTATGATAACGTGAAACGTGACTAAATGGTTGTAATAATTTTATACGTACTTATAATTAAATGTCTGGGCGCGGTCCTCCAGTAACTAGGTTCTGGAGGTCAGATCAGTGGCGTAGCGTGCCTTGGCGGGGCCCCGTATAAAAATTTGTTTGGGGGCCCTTATGAAGGGTAACGATTTCTCACAAAAGAAAAAAAAATGTCTGCATAAAATTAAAAGAAATATTTATTCATCATAATTTACTATCTGTCACTCTTTCCATTTTTTTTTTTTTGCAATCAATTCAAATTGAATAACTCTCCTTGCCTTTTTTTCGTAAGTTTTGAGTAAGCGAACTATAAGGAATGTTTGTCGTTCTGTTAAGTTTTACAACGCAGCTGCTAGACGGCAACGCACTTATTTATCCAGTCACATTTATAATATTACAAAAGAATTTTATGTAAGAATGATATTTTACTATAATCGCTGAAAATGTCGTTATCTTCAATAGCTTTCTCAAAATATATTTTTTTAAAATTAAAAGCACCGAAAATTTTTATTGTTAAAAAAATTGTTGTTAAATACAAAATTTTCAAAAACTGTTGTCACTGTCAGGGATGATTTTTAGGTATGACTACTTTCGATAATTATATTTTAATAAGTTTTCTATCATCAAGTGGTAAAGTGGGGGGTCCACTTGACGTGTTTTGACTCAATATAAACAATGTATATTGCATAAAATCCCGAACCTAATGATTAGGAGAAGACACTGACTCCTGTAACACAGGTGTTTTTACCTAGCGCAGGAGTCAGGGCTTCACTTTCTTTGTACACATTTTTATGCCAATAAAAAAAAATATTTATTTCGGCAAACTGATTTATTAAATCACTAGCTTTTGCCAGCGGCTTCGCCCGCGTGGAGGTCGGAAATTATCCCGCGGGAACATACTACCGGGATAAAAAGTAGCCTATGTCCTTTCCCAGGCTCTAAACTTCCTGTGTACCAAATTTTATTTAAATCGGTTGAATAGTTTTAGCAGGAAAGCGAGACAGACAGACAGACCGACAGACAGACAGTATGGATTTATAGCTGATGATGACTTTAGTTTTTCTAAAGTTTCAGTCTCTATGACCAATAGTGACAGGTCTGAAAGACGTTCATGTTCCATCGAAGTTCTTAGGTAATTTTTTATTTCAGTTTTAATTTTGAAAAACTCTTTCACCAATTGCGGTTGTAACTGGAAGGGTCAAGAATAAAAAGCGTATGAACGGGGAAATCCCACAGCCCGCGATAACCGATGTAGGATGTTGCCAACTTTGAAACGCACCCTTTACGCGAGAAAAAAGAAATTGCTTTTTGTGACTTTTGTCATTTCTGAAATAAAATAAAAAATTGGGAAGTATTTATAAATTTTTGCTTACTCACGTCGGGGGCCCCCGTGGTCCGGGGGCCCCGTATAATTGATACGGCAGATACGGCGGTAGCTACGCCCCTGGGTCAGATAAGCAGTTCGCTCCCTGTAAAATTCTGGTACTCAGCTGCATCCGGTTAGACTGAAAGCTGACCCCAACACATGGTTGGGGAAAGGCTAGGCAGATGGTGATGAAAGGTTCCAATTTAATTTCCCGTTTATATTCGAGTTCTAGTAACAGAACCACTAAATACCGGTATTTTAGGAACCTTTTCAATCTCTGATTTGAATGTCAAATATTTGACCCTGACCCTGACTGCTAAGACTGAGGTTGTGGGTTCGATTCCCACCCAGGACAAATGTTGTGTGATGAGCACAATCATTTTTTCTGTGTCTGGGTGTAATTTTATCTATAATATGTATGTATTTAGAAATATATAAGTATATTTATCAGTTGTCTGGTTACCATAGTACAGGCTCTGCCTAGTTTGGGATCAGATAACGGTGTGTTGGTTGTCCTAACATATTTATTTATTTACTAGCTTTTGCCAGCGGCTTCGCCCGCGTGGAGGTCGGAAATTATCCCGCGGGAACATACTACCGGGATAAAAAGTAGCCTATGTCCTTTCTCAGGCTCTAAACTATCTGTGTACCAAATTTCATTTAAATCGGTTCAGTAGTTTTAGCAGGAAAGCGAGACAGACAGACAGACAGACAGACAGACAGTTACTTTTGCATTTATAATATTAGTATGGAGTATGGATTTTATTTTGCCGTGGTTGACACTGTGTATTGACTATCGGTTCCGTGTGTTGCTGCACGTAAAGCACCATTCAATTCTTTCCGTGGATGTCGTAAGAAGCGACTAAGGGACTTTATACTAGAGAATGAGCAGCAACGTTCTCTATGCATTTTACCACTATACTGCGATCGCCAACCCGCTTGCCAAGCGTGGCGATTATGGGAAACCCGTCCTCCAAATTGGGGGAGGCCTATGTCCAGCAGTGGACATCTTTCAGCTGAAATGATGAACATAATGAATGGGCATTGTTCGTCGGAACACGGAACTATTTTATACTACAGAGTCTACAGATAACTCTCATAATCCTAAATTGTATGATGGATAGCCCAGATTTGCTTTATCTCATACAATATCAATAAGAATTGTAGATAAACGTTGAGGACGTCGCCGTCGCTCGTCGCCACTGACACTGACGGCCTATTTTTATCGGTAGGGCCGAGTTAAAATTATGCGATCAGCTGATTGGTGAGTTCTGGCATTGGTTCATCGGAATAGACAGGCGGATGTGTGTTTTTTAGCTGTCATTTGAAAACATATTTGTGCTACCTGGCTGTCTTCAAATCTGTACTCATCTTTTTTATCTTTACATTGTATATGTCGCTTCCCGCGTTTTAAGGCTTATCTTTTAAATGCGGTTTTCATCAACACAGACAGAGTGATTTCCTGCTAGGGTCGTGAAAGTTCAAAAGAGTTACCGTGGCCCTGGCATAGGCAACTGAAGGAACACAGGTGGGTTTTAGTCGGTAAAAGTCTGACACGCCCACCCGCTCCCAGTGCGGGAGACGTCATTTGTTGATTTCCCACCCACAAAAAAAAGAGAGTGATTTAAGAGGAAGGTGTATTTGTATAATACACGGGCGAAGCAGCTGGCAAAAGCTAGTAAAATTATAAAGCTGAAGAGTTAGTTTGGTAATCCTATCTCAGGAAATACTGGTTCGAATTGAAAACTCCTTTTAGTGTTTGGTAGCCCATTTATTGAGGAAGGCTTTATGCTATACTAGCTTTTGCCCGCGGCTTCGCCCGCGTAGATGTCGGAAATTATCGCAAGAGGATGTATTACGGCGGTAAGAATGTATTAATCCATGTTATACATACATAAAATTACGCCTTTTTCCCATGGGGTAGGCAGAAACTACGGAACGCCACCTGCTACGATCCTTACATATCTTGTGTGTTTGATGTACTTAAAATAAAACTAATAGTATTCAGAGTAAGAAGACTGCGACATAGGGCTGGATTGAATTGAATATAAGTCTTCCTGGTTTTTCTTAACGCTCCTATTCTACCTATATAAACACTCAGTTATTTACCAGACATCAAATTAAACATAGTTATAAGAATAGTACTTTGGCCAGTGGCTTTGCCCGTATAGCTGTCGGAAAATATCACCTCCCGGGTGATATTTTATACTACTACCGGGATAAAATATGTATGGTATGCTATATGTGGTAAGTATCCAGGATAACCAAAAATCTAAACATCTAAGCCATATTTCGCGGTCTCTTACTTGGAATAATACAATTAGCTTTATTTTGAGTACTTCGAACACACATGATAATATGCATTTACTATGAAGCCCAAGTAATATGAATTACAATCCTACTAATCCTGCACTACCCGACCGCTACCAAGCGAGATGGCCGGACGCGGAACGGCCCGCTAGCCGCTCTGCGGCTATTTTATTATAATCTCTGATATCTTCTAAAATATTCATTTTAATGATATGTTGTAAAAGGCAATTTTGATCTACATGAAATGCACAACATATCTAATGTATTTAATTGGGTAAGAATTAATGCTGTATTGCTTAAAATCGCTTCGTAAATAAGCCATTATTTCTCATAAAAATTAAAGGATAAAAAATGGTTATTGTGGGTTATCCCTAAGAGATAGACATATACCATTGCGGACTTTTTTGTAGAACTTTGTAAGGTGTACAATACTATAGTACATTATTTTGATCTATTTCGTAGGGTTCAGCCAGCGTTCGCAATGTAAGCGCAAAAAATGAGTTTATTTATGACATCACATTAGAAACCTCTAAAATTATCAGTGTTTCTTTACTATATTATGCATGTTATATACATATAAACCTTTCTGTTGAATCACTCTATCTATTAAAAAAACCCGCATCAAAATCCGTTGCGTAGTTTTAAAGATATAAGCATACATAGGGACAGACAGACAGCGAAGTGACTTTATTTTATAATATGTAATGAATATGTAATGTAATGTAATGATACAACACGCTAGGACCCATAGGAGACGAGCAAAAATAAAAAAGTGACGAATGCGAAGTAATCGCAGGAACAGGCGATTCGATGCCACGAGTTGGGTCGGAGCACGAAGAAATTTTATTTTGGACGAAGTCGCGGGCAGAAGCTAGTTCTAGATAAAGGATATCGTTCATGTTTTATACATGTTGTACGCAAAAAAGTGGTAACCTACAAAAAAACGGTTTTCAGAAAATAATACCCTCTACATTGTTTAGCATTATAACGAGAGTATAAAATGTATGTGCAGTAATGTCCAGTATAACAACGCGTTCCGGCGTTCGTTGGGCGTGTTATATGGCGATGCAGTGCCTCCGGCATGTTCGCCGACCACAGCACAGACGGCTTCCAGGCAATGCTTCGAAAAAGAACAGTCTCCCTGTGTTCCCGGATAAAGGGTAGCACCATCCCGCTTTTGAGCGTGGTGGACAGCCATATCCTGAGGCATTGGTCGCTCATGCATGTTCACAATAATAATCATTTTAAATTTTACTAACATAGCTATAAGTATATACATACATACTCACATCGTACGGACTTGTATCTTTTACTATGATCTTAGTCTGAAATAAATATTTTTAATTTCAATAAAATTAATCATTCTGCTGCTATTTAAGCGATTATACAAACAATCTTATTTTGATTACATATTATGATAATAATATTATGATATTCATTGAGAAAACAGGCAATAACTATTCACGTCTTTAAATGAATGTGAAAATCCAGACAAACTCTTCAGCATTATAATAATTTAGGTTTGATTACATTTAAAACAGTTATGCTGAGTCAACCTTAAAAGATGGATGCTATTGCGGACTTTTTTTCGAACTTTTTATGAGGAACAATTCCGTCATACATGATTCTTGCGTTACTTTAACCGTTTACTCAGCGCACGCAAGGGAAGCTTCAAAAGGAAAAAAAAAATCCGTTTTTGCAACATTTTTCATTGTTGCTCCGCTCCTATTGGTCGTAGCGTGATGATATATAGGCTATAGCCTTCCTCGATAAATGAAAAATGAAACAAAATTGTTTATTATTTTGACAAGTAAAAATTAACAACTAGTGATTGGAGCCTCCTTTTAAGCAGAAAAACCTGTGTTAGGATACTCCGCTCTTCCATAAATTGACTACTCAACAGTGAAGGAATTTTTCACACTGCGTATCAAGCTATATATTTCCAGTTTTAGGCTTTTCGCAAAATGAGAGGTTAGCTTATACTGGAAATGTATCTGTGACCATGCGTACGATTACACCCGGATACTGAATTCAAAATTTGAAATTGAGACCCTGTCAAACTCTACCGTTACTTCAATGTAGCCCGCGAAACCGAGATACAATCGTTTATAAGAAAGTCTAAATACCTACTGAAAAGGAATAGTAAAAAGGTCTAGATAGAACGTAGTATTTTAATATCACGTCACCAAGCTGAATCGATCCGATACCTAGCAGGGGTCGTGACCTATCGGCCCACAGGGAAACTACATCACAGATACGTAGTACGTAAGACCTATACAATCTCTTTGCTATTTTCTCTGCGCAATAAATAGCTATTTAACCTTTGTGACTTGATAAGGGTTAAACTGGTTTTATCCTTTTTGTCAAAGACTCTTTGTCGAGGTTGAGGAAATGAGCTGGCCTGGAGACTAATCAGTACACTCTCTGATTTCCCCAAACAGTCCAATATGGCCTTTTACGGTGAAAACGTACACTATCAACGACTTAGAATTTGTACGTTACTTTATTCATTCACAGTGCAGTTCATTTACACATTCATACCATAATGTTCACAACTTTGACTGCTTCAGTTGTGTTATTTTATTTTCTGTTCTTTTTCATAACTTTTGTTTTAATTATTTACTTGCTTTAGTTAGTTATTTATTTATTCTTTGGTTTAAACTGTATTTATACCCAGTAATAGTTTAGTAAGAAAAAAATCTTACCTACCTGTCTATTTTATCATGCCACAAAATGGGGTCTGGTGACCTGTAATACAGGTTTTTCTTAAACCTACATCAGGCACCAGCTCTCACAATGTGAATGATTATTTGATTATAGTCGAAACTGTTAAAAAAAAATGTGTACGAATAGCGTTCATCGCGTGTGCTATCGCTCCTTTATGTTGTACCTTTGGTCCGTTGAATATATTATTTTACATTAAACACAGCAGTATCATTCAGTATCTTCTCCAACTTTTTATATGGTCCTTCGAGCCGGATCATTCAATCATCACGTTACTCCCTCGCTGACGCTATTGTATGTTCCCTACCTTTGGTGCGTTAAATAAATTTTATTTTACCTCAAATTCAGCAGTATACTATATATCAACCTATACTATATTTCAACCTTATACAGGCTATTTGATATAGCGAGATTATCCAGTTATTAATGGCTAATATGTTGTCCAAAATAAATAGTAATCAATAAATTGTTGATGTTAAGCTTGGGTAGCGTTTGAACAAATCACAGTACCTATGTTCTATGTTAGTGGGTTTTGGCTTCTTTGGTATGTACCTTCAATAGAAACCAATGGACCAGTGGACCATCTGAGCAGACAATTTTTTCCAATTTATGAAGCAGTGGTTTACCAATATCCTTGAGAAGGGTTCTATTTTGTGATTGATAGTGTGCTACGCAATTAGGGTGCAGGTTACAATGTCTCTTGTGTGAATATTGTTGACTAATAGTTGTGATCAATTTATTTTCATATCTGATTAAAACAGTCATGGACTTTAGTGGCAATGTAACGTCAGTTTATCAAAATGTTTGTTTACTAAAAACGAACTTAATACAACGTCTGAAAAAAGATTCTAAATGAATAAAATTTCTACAAAAATAAATAATAAAAAAACCGCCTGAATAAACTTCAAATCAATAGGTAGATTTTCACTTTCAGCAAACATTTTTCGCACGAAATGAACCGTCGACATTTACTTACGTAAGTTTTCATGATCAAAAATGTTCATACACGCCAAGGTCATCGGACTGATAAAAATATAACTGAATACTGATAAAAATTAACTAATCTTGTAATAAGTTAGTGAAGATATGACCTAGATAGCGTTCCGCATTGCGCCAGAATATTTGGCACACTATATTAGGAACCATTGTATCTTATATAACCTCTTTACCCACGGACATATGACATTTTAAAATAAAACATGGCGGATATGCGAGGTCGTTAGCATGTGCGTCATGGCGTTTCGACGTTTGAATTTCTTAACTTTCTGTCTGAATGCGAAAATGGCGGGTGTAAGAAATAAATACTTTCTTCTGATTCCATCACATTATAACATAATTAATTAATCGATTAGGTTAAGCTACTCTTGGCGCCGTTGTTGGTTCGTAGATATGGGTGACTATATTTATGTGCCACGTATTCGAGGGGGATAACTCGCCTGGCTGACATGCCTGGATCCCACTCCTCTCTGTGAGGGAGAGTGGGCCGTAAAACCACCTCGCGGGCTCAGTGCGAGTTGGTAGATGCCACAAGTCTTCGAGTTCCTGGTTTTAGGACATGCCGGTTTCCTTACAATGTTTTCCTTCACCGTTTTTAGGAGCAGTGGTAATTAATTAATTTACACATAGTAAATTGCCTGTAAGGGGTCGAATCCATTTGCCAGGGTCGCGAGATTTGTTCGAAAGAGTTACTGTGACCCTGGCAATGGCAACTGAAGGAACACGGGTGGGTTTTAGTCCGTAAAAGTCTGACATGCCCTCCCGCTCGGCCCAGAGTGGAAGACGTCATTTGATGATTCCCCACCCAAAAAAGTCGAATCAAGAGCCCGTTAGTCACGACCGTTACTTTTGGGCTAGACCACCACTGATATATTTGCAAAACTATTACTTAATTTCTCTGAATATATTTTCACTTCGGGATGGGTGTGGTGGGTTATTCTTACTCCGTCCGTGAGCTATACGAGAGAAAAACACACACATACACATACATAAACTCACGCCTTTTTCCCATCGGGGTATGCAGAAACCATGGAACGCCACCTACACACTCCTTTTGCCTCGTTTAGGTTCATACAATTGGTCATACACACACGCCGGTTGCGAGTACTACGCACCTGACGCTTCTGAAGAACATCACCAATAAGGTAAAAAAACACATTATATTATAAACCCAGTTTGTAGTTAACGGGGAATACCCATCTTTAAAGATAGCGGTCACACGATGTCATTAGCACCTATACAGGAAGTAACGTTACAGTTTCTAGAGAATGATTGTCGTAACGCGGTAGTCAAGGCCGTTGTGTGTATGTCGTCGGCAAGTCAAGATAATTATCATCACTTCAGCTATATGTGTCGTTAGTTACATAGATACAAGTTCACTGCTGAATATAGCAGCTCGTTACCGAAGTCTGTAGATATTTCCGCATAGCTATTATAGGGGAAGTCTTCAAGTGTTGACTGATAAAGGGTAGTGGAACGTGACTGTTACTGTATCATTCCGATCCAGCCCGTCCCTTGATGCCCTCTACCAGCGATGCCCTAAGCCGAGGTCCGTACCCCACAGGGTGTCCTTAGCGTGTAGTCGCTCTAGTTTTATGTTTTTGAAGCCCTGGCTGGAGGCCTTAATTTATTAAGGTAACAGGAGAGTCCGGTTAAGCAGCCGACAACCACATAGGTTGACCTGTGAAATGTCATTTAAAAAAACGGTTACTTTGGAAGTTTAAAATCATGTACTGAATGTACGTAAAAGGACACAAAAATGAATGTGTTCTTTTAAGAATTTTGTACGGTCACTTGAGTAGAGTTTGTGTCCGAATGTTCGATTCAATTTTACCATCTAACTGCGATCGCCAACCCGCCTGCCAGGCGTGGCGATTTTGGCAAACCCCCCTAAATTGGGGGGTTGAACGTCTTTCGGCTGAAATGGTGATGATTATGAAGGTTCACTCCAAAGTTTCGAACTACTTTCGAAAACGCCAAACGACAATTTTAAAATATGACCTTTTTTCTGTTTTTTTTTTCTGGATGGTGAATCATCAAATGACTTCTCCCGCTCTGGGCGGAGCGGGAGGGCGTGTCAGACTTTTACTGACTAAAACCCACCCGTGGTCCATCAGTTGCCCATGTGCCAGGGTCACGGTATCTCTTTCGGACAATCACGCGACCCCGGCAGGAAATTTAACCTTACTTGCAGATCTTTCGAACACAACATGCCACGAAGACAGTTGTAGAATTCCATCATACAAACGCGTGCGCAACATCGAATAAGGAGAAAATGTTTCTATAAATAGTCGCTTCGTTATTTTCCCGCAAGGTGACTGAAATCAAGGCGAACGTAATCGTAAATGATAAAGAAAATTGTAGTCGGTACTATAGCTACAGTGCATAATGGAATCAATTTATTATCTCGTTGGCAAGGCAACTGTTTATAACTATATCTCGCCAATGCTTCTTTTAGGGTTCCGTTGCCAAATAGCAAAACACGGAACACATATAGATTCGTCATGTCTGTCTGTCTGTCCGTCCGTATGTCTGTCCGTCCGTATGTCACAGCCACTTTTTTCCGAAAGTTTATGAGCTATGCTGTTGAAACTTGATAAGTAGATGTATTCTGTGAACCGCATTAAGATTTTCACACTAAACTAGAAAAAAAAAACAATATATTTTGGGGTTCCCCATACTTAGAACTGAAATTAAAAAAAAATGTTTTCATCAAATCCATACGTATGGGATATCTATGAATAGGTCTTCAAAAATGGTATTGAGATTTCTATTATAATTTTTTCTAAATTGAATAGTTTGCGCGAGAGACACTTCCAAACTGGTAAAATATATGTCCCCCCCCCCCCCCGTAACTTCTAAAATAAGAGAATGATAAAACTAAAAAAAAATATATGATGTACAACCATGTAAACTTTCACCGAAAATTGGTTTGAACCAGATCTGGTAAGTAGTTTTTCTTTAATACGTCATAAATCGTACTTAAGCCTTATGCATTTAATAAACCGAGAATACCTACAGGTTTGTACGGAACCCTCGGTGCGCCAGTCCGACTCGCACTTGGCCGTTTTTTTTGTATTTTTTATCATCAAATGACGTCTCCCGCTCTGGCCAGAGCGGAAGGGCGTGTCAGACGTTTACTGACTAAAACCGACCCGTGTTCTTTCAGTTGCCTATATGCCAGGGCCACGGTATCTCTTTCGAACAAATCTCGCGACCCTGGCGGGATCTCGCCAATGCTTACAGTTAAGGGTCAATTGATCGGTGGGTCGGAGCGTAACACACTAACTAGAAATGAATTTAATTTTGACATTTTAACAGCATACATTACGGTATTAACGTTGTTGAGTAGATAAACTTTTCGAACATATGGAGCAATGGTTTAGGCAATCCTTCAAAATAATTCAGATTGTGATTGATTCTGTGTTACGTAATTAGGGTGTAGTTTAAGTTACGCTTTCTGCGTTTGGTCCGTGCTAAATCATCTTTACCTACGTGCCTTGGCAAGCACGTTAAGCCCTTGGTCTCGCGAGAGGGTACGGGCAGCCGTCACCTCGTTCTGCGAAGCAGTATTGCTCGCGGAGGAGGAGGAGGAGGAGGCGGAGCGCGTGAGGGAGAGGCAGTCTCTGTGCCAACACGCCCCTAGCCACCGCAGGAGGAGATGCCCCGGGCGTCGGGAGTCCATTGCAGACTCCCAACCACTGTAAGCGCGAGCTTGCGGGCGGCGAGCAATGGGTAGTTCGCCGCCCGGTAAGGACCAGGCTCGGGTCGACGGCGCGTTGTGGTCCACGCACGCCTCAAAGAGATGTCAGTATACTGAAGGGGTCTGCTAGGACCGAAACCTGCCAGGGACGCGAGATTTGTTTCGAAAGAGATACCGTGACCCTGGCACATGGGCAACTGAAGGAACACGGGTGGGGTTTAGTCAGTAAAAGTCGGACACGTCCTCCCGCTCCGCCCGAATGTCTGACCACGAGTCGTACCTAGGTTGAGGAGGTCAGATAGGCAGTCGCTCCAGTAAAATACTGGTACTCAGCTGCATCCGGTTAGACTGGAAGCCGACCCAACATAGTTGGGAAAAGGATAAGCAGACGATAATGTTTCCCATGTTGCAAAATTTTCGCACTTATTGAATTTTAAAGCATTAGGGGCCATCCATAAATTACGTCACACGTTAAGGGGGAGGGAGGGGGTCGACGAAGTGTGATATTGTGTGACAAGGGGGTGCGAGGGATCCTAAATTTCGTGACGTCACATTCAAAATCTATTTTAATCTAAGTATTAAGTAAAACACTAACTTTGAACTATTAACGAAAACCTCAAAAACATTTGCAACTTTATCTGTAGAGAAATAAGGTTCAAATTTCATGCAATGTTTGATTTGATGTTAATTTTATTAAGAAATTATTGAAATAGAAAGAAAACTAATTTCAGAACTGCTGTTTTAATTCAGTAATTATTTTTTTGATGTAAAATTGTAAAATATGTGACGTCACACTAGGGAGAGGGAGTTCTCACAAATGTGACCAGCTGTGACAAGGACGGGGGGGGGGGGGGGGGGGGGGGTTCAAAAATCATGAAACTCGTGTGACGTCATTTATGGTTGGCCCCTTATCGGAATGGCCCAAAAATGTCTCAGTATTCCTCATTACCGGAATCTAATATCTTCATTTTTAATTTACCAGACCCAACTTTTAAGCCGATACTTAAGCTCATTGACCCCATCGCGAATTTAACCCATATTTTACCAGTACGCCTCTACCCGTCCTCTTACGTCACATTGCTCTACGTCCGTACCTATGACGTAATATTATTGATTTTCTTACAAAGTTACGTCAATCGTAAGTAGGTTACAGAGAAAAGCCAGGAACACAGCTGTTAAAGAACTAGGAACTTTTATGGATTGCAAAGGTACTAAACCAAATTTTATCGTTCGTTTCACTTCAACCCGTATTCATCCACCCAATAAATTATACCCTTATAATTTACTAGCTTCTGCCCACGATTTCGTCTGCGTCAAATTTTTGCTCCTCCTTCCCGTCGTCGGCGTCGCATCGAATTGCCGTGCCGGCTAGTTTTCGTCCATTTTTCATTGCTGCTCCGGTCCTTTTGATCGTAGCGTAATGTTATATAGATTATAGCCTTCCTCAATAAATACATAGGCTACTCATTACAAAAATATTTTTTCTAGTCGGACCAGTAGTTCCTGAGATTACCGCGTACAACCAAAGAAACAACTCTTCAGCTCTGTCTATTGACGAAAACCGCATTAAAATCCGTTGCGTAATTTAGAAGATCTAAGCGTATAAACACAAAATGAGACTTTGTTCTATGGAAAGATTGAGCAGAATTTTTTTCTGACATACATAATATGAAGAATTGTATTAGCAATATCCTTTCAAATTATTCAGATTGTAATGAATAGTGTCTTACGCAAATAACCCTTTTTTTGGTACATCATCAAATGACGTCTCCCGCTCTAGCTGGAGCGGGAGAGCGTGTTTAGACTTTTACTGACTAAAACTCACCCGTGTTCCTTCAGTTGCCCATATTCCAGGGTCACGATATCTCTTTCGAACAAATCTCGCGACCCTGGCAGTGAGCGATTAACCCTCTGATTGATCTGAGTCAGCTGCTTGTCTTCCCACGCCCATGCCTCTTTTAAATATTACCTACATAGCGTACGTTTTACTTTTAACAATTAATTAATCACAGACATAATGAGAGACATTTTTCATTGTGAATTTACTGTCCTGCCAGACAAGAAACATTGTTGACCTTAATTTGATGTGTTCTTTACTTATTCTTCTTTTCTAAACTAAAAGAGAAAACTGGCCCTTTATTTCTAAGATTGAAAATATAATACTCTTTACTAGTGTATACCAAAACGAATTACAAATAATTTCAGCCGAAAGACGTCCACTGCTGGACATAGGCTTCCTCCAATTTGGTGGGTTTTCCCATAACCACCACGCTTGGCAGGCCGGTTGGCGATCGCAGTATGCTGGTAAAATGCATAGAGAACGCTGCTGCCTATGCTCTTAGCCGCCTCGTACGACACTCTCGGGAAGAAATGCGATGTGCTATTCCCTACGTCCGCGCGTCCGGCACCATGCGAAAGAATTACAGATATAAATGTAGAAATTTTAACGAGAGATAATTGCGAAACATAGTAGGAATGACTTTAATAGTTTAATTTTGACTTTCAGCTCAACAAAATTTATTGCGTAATTTAGGTAAGTTGTTCAGCAGACGATTTTTCAGAACATTTGAAGCAATAGATTAGCAATATATATACATATATTATACTTCAATAGAAAGTTACATTATAAGATAATAATAGGTCCTCATTTCCACCTATTATATCTATTTTGCATTGCCCGATATTGTCCACGATTGCGCCTAAATCCAATATTTACCACCTTTTTTTATTAAGTAGGAATTCATCAAATGACGTCTCCCGCTCTGGGTGGAGCGGGAGGACGTGTCAGACTTTTACTGACAAATTCTACCCGTGTTCCTTCAGTTACCTGTTCCATAGCCACGGTAACTTTTGAAAAAATCTGTGACCCTGGTAGGAATGTTTACGACCTTAGCATACACATTTCACGACCCTTGCAAGAGCCAGCCCGCGATGCTGCGCCTGTAGCTTTAAATTAGTCCCTAAATAATTTTAACCCAGATCCAGCCAGTCCCTTGCTGCCCCCCACCAGTGATTGCCTAAGCCGAGGTTCGTACCCCCCTCGGGGTAACCCTTAGCGCTTTCGCTTTAGTTTTTAAGTATAATAAGCCCCGGCTGGAGGCCTAAAAAGGTAACTTTTTAGAACTCGCCGGGCCACCATCCGTTTAAGTAGTAAGAACTTTTTCAGGTTAACTACGAGATGTCCCACAAAAAAAAAAAACATATAAGTACATTGTGGAATCCAATAAACATAAAGTATTGAGTATTGAAGTTATTCAAGATTGTGATAGTGTATTACATAATTAGGTTGCGAGGGGAGTCCCAATGGGCATCTGTCTGTAAAACATTAAATCTAAGTCTATTATGACTTCTGATGCAGGTACAACAATCATAAAATTGTCCTATGAATGAAGTCGGAGGAAAATCATTAAAGTTTCAAACGGGAGCTCTTCGCACAGAGGCCACGGCGCAGATCGATCGCAGTCGGCACAAACGATGTTGCTTACGTAACTAAGTAGGGCTGCATAACCGCTGTGAGGTTTTCCTTCACAAATGTTTTTGAATATCTTCTTTTCCTTTTGACAGCATAAAGGTTTTAAGTTTTCACGATTTTGACAGCAAAAAAGCCGGTGTCATTCTTTATCATGGCCGTATTTCTTTATACACCACTTCAAAATTCGAACGATGTCGAGGAATGAAATTTTTTTTTTTTTCTATTTATGTAGTCACTTGAGTAAGGTTCTATGCGAACTTTACAGTCAATAGCCGATAAAGATCTTCGGAATGGCCCTTATAATTGAATAAGATTAGTGACGTGGCCAATTCTGGATCTAACTACCAATTGAAGTCTTCATTTATGAATTAGGCCTACGTTTACTTAGTCACATTTTTAACATGACAATGCTGTCATTCAGAACGTAGTCTGCCATGCGGGGCGGGGGGGATACTATAATCGCCACGCTTGGCAGGCGGGTTAGCAATTTCAGTGTGGATAGAGAACGCTGCTGAAGGGAAGAAATGGGAATCAGTTATTTAAGTTGATGTAATAAACACTTTTATTTATTTATTTTAACACGGCAATGCTGTCATTTATAACGTAAAAAAAAACAAACATTAGAGACTGCAGTTTGTTTTTTTTTTGTATCCCAGTACAAATGCCTCCTTTCGTTGAAAGAGATTGGGCCGTAATCGACCACGCGGGCGCACAGCGGGTTGGTCAAGTCATGTAGGTATAATCAGCCAGAAAATCAGAAAATGCCCTTCTTTATGACTTGAACGATAAATTCAGCAGTGTCATTAAATACATACATAAATCTACATCTTATTCCCCCATGGGGGCAGGCAGAAACTGCAGACCGCTACCTGCTACGAACCTAACATCCTTTTACCTCGTTTACGTTCATACACTGCACGCGTAGCATGACCGCCTAGAAACGGAATTTGTCGTCGGAAGAGAAGACAAAATGATAATTTGTATCGTAGCAAAATTGTGTAAAACTGAAAAGAAGAGATGTTTCTATTATTCAGTCGACAAGAGTAAGATGTCAAGTATGATGACTATTTTTCTGATGAGATAGAAACATTTTTACAGAATTAAAATACATAAGGAACTTTTATGTTCTTGGTAGAATAGATATAGAATTGGTCATGCTACGACGGCTGGTCACACACGCACGCCGGTTACTAGGACTACGCACCTGACCTTTATGCAAAACATCGCCAATGAGGTCACTACCTATGTTCTTCTAGGACGTCCCGTTCGCTACAAATATTGTCCACAATTTAAAATGAAACTTGTCACTCATTTGCGTCGAGTTACCAAGCTGAAATGGCCTTTGTAATACTCTCCTATTACAAGTAGGTATTTTTCTCGTTGCATAACTGTATCAGCTGATATGTATTGGCTGTGGCTTGGTTATTGGCGCCAGTCACGGCCAATATTGGCCACACTTCAACATTGGTTAATTGCATAGTTACCCAGGATGGTTGGATGAAAGATTTTGCTGTTTTTAGACACGTTTTTCAAATAGGCTAGATAAGTTTCTAAAGAGAGGGACTCAGACGAGCAAAATAGAGTGTAAATTCCACTTATTAATTGCGTTATTGAAAGATATAGTACCTGTCTCTAAACTTCAGTTAAAACTTAAATAATTTTGCTGTCACCTTTTAACAAGCGAAATGGATATAAAATTATTCCTAAAGGCGAGTATTCTTGGAAATATCGTCTACCGTGCCAAGCTAACCGATCGATCGCTTCTTCATTCATTGGTTTAGTTATTCTAAACAGTCAGTCTCTAGACAGTCAGCATTGTGTTTAACAGACTGCTGTGTTGCTGGGGAGTTTGATGAGTCACTTCTTGTGAAATGGTGAAGGGCTAGCATTTTCGGGGGTGCCTTACACCTTATTTTGACCTTTAAATGATGCTGATCTTCTGCGTAATTTGAGTATTTAACTTTTAATTAAGATATAGGGGACAAGGTGCGTGACTTATGTACACATTTAGGCTCCACTTGCATCAAAGTTCTATTAGTTTTGTCTGTGAACTTCAAACGTTTGAGAGAAATAGAAAGAATTTTTAAATTCCTTTAGCGTTTAAATAGTTTTGGTGTCCGAAGACAACACCAGAGAATAAGCAAGCGTAAGTGACAATAGGTCAGCCATATTAGCCATAAAACTAATGACCATTGAGGTATTCGTGTGTAGACGCTGTCAAGCTAGGTGGAGCGAAGATCTTCGTAACGCAGTAGATAAAGATCGAAGTCCAGCAGTTGTGTATTAAAGGGTAATTCAAGACAATGGCATATACGTGTTTAAGAGTGGATATACATTGGCAAACGTACAGCGTGTCCTGGCTTGGAGCGACGATCTTCTTAAGACAATAGCGAGAGAGAGAGAACAGCAATATTACTATTGATACTATATCTCCAGCTGACAATTGCTATTGGCTGATGATAATGGTTTAGACAAGTTCTTGGGTGGAAACCTACAGCAAACGTAGGGCATGCCCATCTTTTTTTTTTTTTTTTTTGTTTTGGATGGGAAATTATCAAATGACTTCTCCCGCTCTGGGCGGAGCGGGAGGGCATGTCAGACTTTTACTGACTAAAACCCACCCGTGTTCCTTCAGTTGCCCATGTGCCAGAGTCACGGTATCTCTTTCGAACAATCACGCGACGCCGGCAGAACAGGGCATGCCCACCTTATGTGGAATGACGACCTTCGCAGAGCGGTTGCTAGCAGGTGGATCATCATCACTATCATCTGGTTAGCCTTTTCCCAAGTACGTTTGGGTCAGGTTTCAGTAAAACCAGATGAAGCTAAATACCAGTATTTTATATGGAGTAAATGCGACTGATAGCAGCTAAATGAGAGTTACCAGTGATTAAGTTATTTTTCGTGCAATTGGAGAGTTAAGTAGCGATGACGATGGCATTTTATTGTGTATAGACCAAGACTCGATAAACGTACTCTTCTTTAGAACTTCGTCAGGTGGAGCGACGATCTTTATAAGGCAGGCGAGAGAGGGAATTGTAATCTGCCTATAATGCTGCCACTATAGGGACATAGGACTCCTGTCTTCAAGAGGGAGTGAACCATAACCTACCACGCGGGCCCAGTGCGGGTTGGTCTTTGAATTTACGTTTCTAAGACTTGCCGGCTTCCTCACGATGTTCTATGTTTCGTTTCCGCATTTAGTTCTTCAAGTTAACCATGGCGGCCACCGATGGTCATTCCGACCAGCCCACCTCCCTCCAGAAGTTGACTATATCTTCTAGTCTTCTGAAAAAGTCCGTGAAAGATGCAGACGTTTCCTCACGATGTTTACCTTTACCGTTCTGAGAGCAGTGTTGAAGGAATTATTTACACAAAGAAAGCGCCTGCCCGGGTGCGAACCCACGTTCTACAACTCGTAAGTCGAGGCTTTTACTACAGGGCTACCACTGCTCTCAGGAGTAGCAATGGCTGATTTATTGGAGAGAACTATGTTCAGCTGTAGAAGATTGGTAAAGACTGATGGATAACGTTAGCGTAGATACTTTCTTGTGTGGCCACAAATCGGTGAATGTGGAATACGCCCTTAAGCTAGATGGAGTAACGGTCTTTGTATACGTACCAAGCTCTTTAAGAGTAGCCGAAGATCAAGTTTGAGTGTAAAATCATGCGATTGGAGAGATCTATGTCTACATGGGTCATCGTGTAGCTTTATTCTCTCGGCAATAGAGGTGATTTTCAACAGCTGATGGTGATTAGGCGAACTCTCCAATCAAAGTCCACTTCTCCCTAGAACTTACACAACCAAACTCCTTTTATTTTAAATTTCGAGTTTGACCCACGACGTGACCTTGAGCTACATAGGAACCCAAAGCTACGCGTAGAATAGTTGGCGTGCGTCCAAACGACGCGTGAGCAGCTCTAGTATTAAATACGGGACACAATTCGACTCGCCCTTTCTTATGTAAGCGGCGACGCGTGATTTGTTCTTGACATCCCGAATAGTTTCAAGTGCGCAAACGCTTGCCAGCGGGCGGTGTTCCGTTTTGAAGTCCTTGAAGGAGTTGGAATTTGTGATGTTGGTATGACGGTTGTTCCTTATTCAAATTTGGTCTTCTAATTCGTGTTCCTAGTTTTATTTCAGTTCCCAGTGAATTAGTATACCTTCTGAGTGTCTACGGGAGTTGGAAGTCAGAATAAAAGTTAGAAAAGAACGATGGGGAATGACAGGGCAGGCCTTCCAAAAGAGTGATTCTTTTCGATCTGAATTTTTGGTATGGACGTGGTTGACTAGGCGAGACATCTATTGTGTGAATAGATAATTTATTGCACTTTATATACCTATATTTTAATGCATCCCAGTAGTAGTGATTCGCGGATTCTGGCGCAAGCGCCAGAGCCCGCGCTTGCACCAGAGCCCGCGAATCTGTAGCACCCATCGTAAAAAAAAAAAAAAAAAAAAAAAAAAAAAAAAAAAAAAAAAAAGGTTTTGGTGTGCTCTGATCTCAAATCTGCGGTCCATTTTAGCGTAGGATGCGTGGTTCTGGAGTTATGCAAATCAATTAACTGTTATCTCATTGATTTCCGGTGGTCCTGCACCCTCATTAGCATTCCATTGTTCGCCTAATCCTTTTATCTATTATACTTCGAACACCTCATTACGTTGCGCCAGAACCCACGAATCTGTTGCCCTACGGTTGATTTGGCGTTCTTATCTATTACTCATTGTATGTCTGCTTTTCTATGTCATCAATAAAACACATTCATTTTTATTTCAATATTTTATTACTTTTTTCTACAAAATATGAGCGGAAGATCTCATCCACAAAAATATCATTGTGCAGTGTGTTCCCTGTAAATATGTTCGTAAAACTATGCATTGAACATCCCTGAAACTTAAATAGCAAATACATTAAGCAATATTCACCACAAACTGAAGTCCAATCATTCTGAATCCTATCAACATTCCAGTCCCATCTCTTACAATTCCTTTTCAAAAACTGGAGATGATATCGCTCAGGTGTTCGTCCATATGAATCAAAATATTGACCGATACCATTCGTATCGATATGTACAGCTACCCAGTGTGAACCTGGTTTATCATCCGCATCCAAATTGCATATTATATACGTTGGTACATGTGTATACATAGGTAGTCTATTAGCAGCATAAACATTATTTTCTAGACTGGGATGAATCTTTTTCATATGTTTTTGTAATTCTAGTGTATCCATGATATTACTGTTATTAGCAGATTATTACAGTACCAATCTATTCAATGGTTGTCATAGGAATGTTCAATTATAGTGATTTGTAAATATTAAATCGCATTCTTTGTGGGAGTCACAAAGCTTAGGATTATCATTTTGCTGCAGCTAATTTAAAGTTTGTTATATGGGTCTGATTATATTAAATAAAACACTTTGAGTACATAGACATTTTTAATTAACTGATCAACACAATAATTATTAAATAAATAAATTAAATACAGACATATTATTATCAAAATACCATTTTCTAATACACACAGCATTATTCAATGCACAATTCAATTTATGGTTCACACAATTAAAATCAGTTTTATTTTTACAGAACTTTTTTTTTAATGTCGCAAAATTAGGACATCCCTTCTCACCTATGTCAATCACTTCACAGTTTGCACATAACTCTTTAATCCACGTAATCTTTTCCAAACCCTTTGTCATAATTTTTTTATTTTCTAAATATGGTAAAATAACACGTTTAAACTCTTTGTAGTCTATGTAGCCTTCACTCCAGTAAATTCCTCGATTTCTTTCTAACCATCTCACCTGCTTTTTTTCTTCTAGTGTTAGGTAATGGAATGAATATGGTGGTTTCACCAAGAACGTCTGTGTATGATCATGACTCGCAATGGCCAATTCTTTGATAATAAAATGATTTAAAGAATCTTTAAATCCTTGATAGTATATTGCATACAATTTGTTTTATTTAATTTTATAATGTTATCTTTAGTTACACACACACAAAATGCATTAAACATAACACATATATCTAAAACACAACACACATTATAATCCTAACTACTATAGTCTACAGTAACATTTCTATTTTTATCTATTTCAATAATATTATCAAACTCAGCATAAACAATACAGTTAATTGTTTGTATTAGTGAGGATTCAAATCGTACTTCTAATCTTACACTACCATGCTTTATGAGATTCCAATGGGCTGATGAGTTAGCTGATAAATCAGGAGTTAAATCAAATGCTAAAAGACAGTAACCTTTGGCATACTGTTCACGAGAGATTGCATTTCCTTCATTAAGAAAGTGAATACCAGTCCCCGAGAATAGAGTATGATATGCTGATGTAAATATATTATTATTAAAAGATGGTTGCAAAGCTTTGGAAGGTATTTGTTGACCATCAATATATAAGCTGAAAGAGTTAATACCATAGTTTTCAAAGTTAAATGGATTTTTAGTAAGTGAACCATTAAATGCAGAATTATTCACAAAACCAATAATACACCTTTTGGGTACCTGTCCTAAGAATATATTATCAAGAGTTTTTCCTTGAACACCCGATGCAATTGTTAAAACTTTAACTTCAGCACGAGTAATAGGATATTTAGCAGTGGTAGAAGCTAAAACTTTCTGATGTGCGAGTAATACACTTGGATTAATTCGTGCTCTTCGAACAATAAGAGTTGCGTCCGTAATGCAAACTTTAAACTTTACATCATTTGACCCAGCAATTAAATTAAAACTCTCTCTTGACCGAACTAATTTTACACTCATTTCAACGCCATTAATTAAAAATTTATCTTGATTGAAAATGTCACCATGAAGATGACCAATCATTTCTATTTCCCTGCTTTCATTAACTAATTCCTGTCTTTTAACAAATCCTATGTTTTTACCATCTGTGGAATCCATTTTTCCTGCTGTATCATCATACCAAAGACTACAAGTAAGATGAGATTGTTTAGCAGCAGGAGCATAGTTTAAAAGGGTTTCCATGTATGCTCGATAGGCATAGGTATTATTAGGTGGTGATACAAGTTTTTGGTTTAAATAAACATCGAGTTGACTAAAAAGTGAATGCAACCAATTATTTACAGGTGCTACTGCTGTAGCTGATATCAAGTTTGTTGAATCTTGATTTAATACTTTTGCCTTTATGTGGAGTAATGTATGAGACAAATCTATCTAGTCATCGCCTGTTCCAGGAACTTGAAACTCGATAGGTCCATCATCAGCAAGAGATGAAATTGGTTTATAGTGAATCCACAATCCATTTTCAATGCTTGTTTGTGTAGACGGTAATGCAAACAAATCTAATTCTGACTTAACGCACTCACAAGAATGATTATGAAGGAAAGACATACTTAATTTGAAAATATATCTTTGATGTTTTTTGGTTTTAGACCAAGTTTTTTCGTAGCTTTCACTTTAGCTGTTAGTGGTGGAATGAACGAGGCCAATCGTTTTCTTTTACTTATATACCCAGATCCTGTCATGTTAAATCGATCAATTTTGTCATCAGCCTTTCGTTTTAAGTTTGTACTAACTTGCTTTAGACGATCTTTTATTGAGGCTTCCATAGGACGGGCTTGAACCATATCCGATAAAAGTCCTACTCCAGCGTTTAATGCCTCCTTACCAACCACTCGAGCACCACTTGAAAGTAAAGGTAAAACTGATCTAAATAACCCTCCTAAGAAGCTCCCAATACCATGACCGCGTTGGTATGGTGAACCCTTATAAATTACTCCAACTCCTGATCCAGCTTGATGTGAATAATAATTTTCATATGGACATTTATGATGATCATGAGGAGAATACATTATTATAATTTGCGGAAATGTAGTTTAACACACACGGTTCCAAACTGGAATGGTATTTTTTGTCCTGTGCTCGATCTTATATCTATTTCCAGCGTATCGAACTCTCTTCGCATAACAGGTAAGTAGTGAGGTGGAGAGAAAATGTACATTTTATTCGCACCATAAATGTATTTTGAAGGATCTAATGAAATGACTCTTAATAGTGGAGTCATAACATCACCCACAATCTGAGGATCGATAATGTCGCAATATAGAAATAGTTGAGATGGTAACCCTAAGTGTAAATTAGCAGGACACTTCCCAAAATTTCTGTCTAGGAGATTTGTATTTGGTTCATAACCTAGTTGTAAACTTAATTTGGGTGATAATGTTACGGATGTTATATTTTTATCCAAAACAGAAACAGACACAAATTTTGTTATTTCATCATAACGAAATTTCAAGCTCTCTCTGATACCATTTAACGCTCTTAAAATATGTTCAACGTTATCGTAGTTGGTAGCGGGAATATGTTTTTTGTAGTACACTGTTGATGGTTTATCTTCATTAGGCATTAACATGGTTTTTGTGATGTATACAACATTTTCATGATCTTGAACAGTAAACATGGTGCATGGATATTGAAACTCGACAACTCCAACCGCCCATTCACCTTCTAATTTCATAGCTTTTGGTAATTTTGTTGAAAAATTTGTGGTCTTGTTATCAGGAAAGTATTCCATTGAACTATTGCTGAGCAAAGTTAAATAAAAACTTTCTTTATTCATATTTCTTTTAAACTAGAAGCTAAAATCCAACTGTTAAATTTATCTGGATAACCTTTCCACTTCACTAATACTTCTTTTCTGTTACCCGAATAACGAGTGCCAATTATTTTATCTATTTTATATTGTGAGGTGGGGTTGTAAGTGACCTTCTGTAATTCTCTTTCATAAAAAGTACCAACTATTGGTTCATTTTGTAAATCTGTTATTGTATAAACAACCCATGGAGATCTATCAATTATTGAAGATATAATAAATATTTCATCACTCCAATTTGATTCATATCCTTTTTGGAAAACATGTTTATATTTAGTTATTCGAACATAATCACCCACGTTGAAATTTGGTTTTGGATTTTCTAGAGAAAGTTTGTTTGACCCTCTATCATAAAGATTAGTCCAAACTGTCATAATATTGTTGGAACTTACATCACATGGGCACATCTTAATACTCGAGTGAATGCTGTGATTATAAGAGTATATTAAATCTTGTAAAACATCTATATATCTATAAGTATTATTATGAGTGAAATAACGCCACATTTTCATTTTTAGAGTTCTTTGAAATCGTTCAACAATACTAGCCTTAATATCAGGATTGTTAGTGGTATAGTAATTTATCTTTTTGGATTTAAAGTATTTTTGTACATCTTTTGAAACAAATTCTGTACCTTTATCAGATTGTATGTGAGTAGGTGTTGTATTACTTTCAGTAAATATACTTTCAAAACATTCTTTAGTTGTTTCTGAGTTTTTCTTTTTCATTGGTCTTGCAAAAGCATATTTACTAAATACATCAATAACACAAAGTATGTAGTTGAAACCATCATTATATTGAGAATAAGTTCGCATATCACTTAAATCAGCTTGCCACAGCTCATTAATATTTGATAGAATGTACTTATTACGCGGGAATTTTTTCCGAATGGGTTTATGTAATGTATATGTTTCTTGTGATTGTAACCATTCCTTTGCTTGCTTTTTATCCATTTTACCCTTCATAGCTTTTGATAATTTATCAATACTACCAAAACCAGCGGGGTTAGATGGATCATAATAAATCCTGTTAATTTCTTCTAGTACGGGGTCCATTTTTCCCAATCGATCTTTTTATGTATTTTAGTTATAGATCTTTTATCTCCACTGCTCGGTGTAGAAAACTCTTGAACTTCAATCTCAGAGGTTTTGTTCAGATCTTTTACTTGAAGTTGGTTAATAAACTCACATCTCTTTGGATTTCCAATATAAGTAAGTGGTACTTTAATATCTTTTAATGCTTTAGCAAATCTATCCCACCCTATCGGATCACTTTTTTTTAAGGGTCTAAGTGAATCATTTATTAAATCAACAATATTACTTCCTGGAATTTTTTCATTATCAATTATGACTGTGCCTTCATTATCCCAACGTATTTTACTTTTACTTGTTCCAATTAAGTTTAATAATGACTCACCTTTTTTATTATAAGTTTTTGGTATTAAACTGAGTATTTGTGTTGATGAATACAGTGGATTTGCCTCACTTTCTATACTTTTAATAGATCCTTTCTCCTCCAACAAAGATTCAGCATCAACTGAACTTTTTAGATCTCTATCTTTATTTTTAAAACCAATTTTAGACCCATTTGAATCTTCATTAGATGTATCAGAATAAATTGGTAATCTGAGTGGTTGACGATCCTCTTCGGTAAAGTGAAGGTATCTTTGTAGTGTTTGTAAATATAACATCCACTTCTTTCGGTCTTCCGTCTTACTATTCATAATATTTTGCATTTCAATATCTAATCGAGACAAATTACTAGTAACCTTATTTTCTTGTTTTAATTTTTCAATCAATCCCGGTTCAATAAGTATCATTTTCTTAGCATTTTCCATGTTAACTGGCTAGTCCACTTACTAATCCACTCAATATTGCACCTAATATTATTGGTAAGAAAGCCCCTCCTTTTTGTATAATAATATTTTTTCTTAGTTTATGTTTACACTTATGCACCAGTTTACGGAGTATATTTTTGTGTTTATTCAATTTTTGTTTATCTTGATCTTTAAGAGGTATCTTTCCTTGTAAAACGTTATGAATACATTCACAAATACAATTTATTTCTTCTTCATCACACGTTTTAAGTAACGCTCTTTGATATTTTGGTTTAAGCGTATGCAAAGCGTTTAGCAAATGTTTATGCGTTGTGAGTCGACGATGCATCATTTAGAAATGATTTGAATTGTTTGATTCTTGGTGTATTTAAACTGCAAAGCGTTTAGCAAATGTTTATGCGTTGTGAGTCGACGATGTATCATTTAGAAATGATTTGAATTGTTTGATTCTTGGTGTATTTAAACTCTTTCGTGGGGACGTAGACTGTGCAGTAACCATTAAATGGGAATACATTTGTCTTGATACGACAAAAATCATTTGTATTCTGTTTTAAATCTACCATTAAATATCCATGCGCTTCTAAAGTTGCATCCCTGTAGGCGTCTTCAATGAATTTTGGGTTATCTGGTGACACTTGTCGTGCTAAATATCTTATTTGAGTTTTATCTCGAGGGTTTTTAAAATAAATTATATAACTTGAGTTTAAAGAAATGTCTCTTTGACCTTTACCTTGATGAAATAAATTTTGTGTTAAATAAAATACACTAAGATTCCTGTGATGACTACCTTTTGTAAATATATCCACAATTCTTCCATCAGACTCTCTCATTAGATCATCAATAATAATAAGGTGTGGGTTTTCACCATCAAACATATTAAGATTTGGAATTCCTTGATGATAGTTAACATTTGGTAAATTATTTAAAGCCTGCATTTCATCAAAGCACCATGTGATCTGATTAAAATCACAATTACATATTTCTTTAACTGATTTTATGAAATTTGTTACAAAATTTGACTTCCCACATCCACTTGGTCCTGCCACAATAGCAGTAAACGGATGGATAAAGTGAAACATTTCACACGTCTAGAGTTTTAAAGGGATGAAATAAAAATGAAAATTTTGGTGTAAAAATTAAATATATATATATATTGCTAAAATTATATAAAACATGTAATTTGTGAAAAACAGAATGATCTGTATACTATTTCTAACACAATTAGTACTTATCAGAATTTCACAATCACCTCAACGTCAAATTTAAGCACACAAATAAAAACTACAATTATTTTACATTATTTACAATCAAACAATAAATTTTAAATATGTAATAAACTATTATATAACATTACAGTAATATCATAATTTTACAATCAGTACAAAATTTGTATATACACACAGAAATAAAAGTAAAAAGTATTACACTTAGCGTAATTTATAATGTCCCCAAGCCAATGTATCAATGTTGTTGTTCATAATACATCGTTTGGTATCATTATATGATAAAGATGTTTTATTTATTTTTTGTGTAAAAATAGTGTGTTTGATTGACTTAAATCGAAGCATACTACAATATAATACATTTTTATTAAACAAACACGATTTGTAATTTTCCATATTCATTTTTTTGGTAACACTTTTGTTAACCCCTTTTGCCTTTGCTATAAATTTATCTTCTATTTCTAAGGCATACATTTTTGATCGCAACCCTACAAATTCCTTCAATACTTTACCATTATTCTCATCTTTAAAAAAACCTAACTTTTTTTTATTTATTTTTGGATATCCGTAAATATTATTTTCCGGGTAATCTGATGTATCGAAATAGTGAAGTAGATCTGGTTTTATATCCTCATAAAAATTGTCTGTAAAAATTTGATATATCAAACTATCGGTATCGGTGTACAATAACTTAATTTTATTATGAAACTTTTTAATCATGTAGTTATAATGAAATTCATACATAAGGGTCTTAGATATATCTAAAATACAAAATCCTAAATAAATCGGCTTATCATAAATTAATTTTGTTTTGTGTAATTGTATTGCAACTAAATGTTCTGAAAATATTGATAAACTATGGAATTCTGGTTTTGCAATCCAATCCTGAGCACCTAAAACTTTACCACGATTATCCCAGTGAGTTAGTAGTTTAACGTTTACTCTTTTTTCAATATTTTCCATAGTCTTACCGAAGACAGAATTGTTCATTAATTTAAAAAAGTCTTTTTCAAAGTTTGATGTAGCTAACGTTCTCAAACTAGTATTTAAGTCTATGTATTTCTTTAACCAAGAACTCTGTTTAAATTTTAAAATTCTATGTACTTTAATTAATTTAATCCCCATTTCAATGCATTGTTTTAAATTCCTGTAGTGAATGATGTATTTATTTTTATTATTTAAATTAGGAACTAATTTAGTTTCTTTAGTATTACCCACACATATGTTTTCAGGACATAACGGAAAGTCAGAATGCAAATTATGAAGTTCATCAGGATATTCCAAATCAACTTCTAAAACATAACCGAAATCAGAGTTATCCGACACATTATAATCTGTATTAGAATCTATCCATTCGAAACCACCAACAGGAAGAGATTGAGACATTGCCCAACCATATAAATTATTCGCATCAAAATATGTTAGATATGAATTAGGTTTTTCACTATCATAATCTTCCATGAATTTATTATTTGCTCTAGCAAAACGATTGCTACACTGAGATACACCCCCTCTAATACCAGCTTTAAAAAAAGCAATTTTGTCATAGTCCGTTAACAATTCTAATTCTATTTTGGTAAATTTTAACATTGCATCCCAACTTAAACCTGGGGCAGTATAGTAATGAGCAGGATCTAATCCATAAGTTTTAATACAAAGCTTTCTAAAGTTTTCGAATACATCAGTCAAAAGTAAAACATCAGTTTTTAAATATAAATTGGAATAATCAGACATACTACTACACTTAAAATGTTGCCAAATATCTTTTGCGTGATTATAATCATCATCTGAAATATTTGAATCTGTGAGTGAACTATAAAATTGGTGTTGATCAGGAAGTGATGGATGTTTCAAGCAATCACTATTACACATAAATTCATAAGGATAAATACCTTTCCGTCTTAAACGTGAAAAATCTTCATTATTAGGATAGTTCCTTTTTAGTTCTGTAAACTGATCATCATTAAGATTTTTAGCTAGTTGATCTAAACTACACGATAAAAATTTCAATGAATCTATGAATCTTAAACTTACTGGTTGATTATTTATTGTTAACTGTTTTGAAAATGATATGTATCGTTCTTTATTTTGTGGAATAACTTCAACTTTGTCATCATCGAGGTTTAATGCATGGATAATGAAATGAGCATCGTAATGACTGAGGTTATGTAAAAATATTGGAATATGACGAGGGGTTCTGTACTTAGAACTACACACTTGATGTGCAACACCCCTAAAACTGCCAGTGTGCCAATCAAAATCGTAAAAAAGATCTTCATTTAACTCAGTTTCACAAATATGACATATGTTTGAATTTGAAATTTTAATTTTATCTTCATCTGATAATGGAACGAGACATTTTTGGAAACTATTTTTTTTAAATATTGTTTTCACATCTTCACAAAGGCGATTCATAAACACTTGTGCACAGTTTGACCCACTATACGTCTCATATTTTGATAATCTGTTATCATATGAACATTTAATGTAATATCCAAAACTATACACTTCATGTTTTTGAATATTAATTGTACTAGGCTTGGATGGATCGTTACTACATGATTCTATTGGGTTCAAAAATGCCTCAAAGTCTGCATAAACCACAAAGGGCATTTTCAACTTTTTCACGAATTTATCAAATTTTAATTTATTATTTGAGGTTGCTTTACCAAACCAATCCTTTTTGGAATCCTCACCGTTTGGTAATTCCGTACAAATGTGAGCGCAATCATATTGTTGATGGTTATTAAGTCTTTCCTCCGATGGGAAATGAAGTAAACATGAATCACATATATAAACTGCACAATGATGTCTTGATATTTGTGAACTAACTAATCGCGATAAGTTTTTAATATAACAGTAATGATTGTTAGTACCATTCGATATATATAGTAGGTTAATATGATTAGGTGTACGACATTTTGTTAAATATAAAGGACCTACAACAGAATTACACTTTTTTTCTTTATTATACTCTAAGCCAAAAACATTAATACTAATATTGTTTAATTTCTCTACTTTTGATATATCTGCAATTATAACCGGAAAAGAAATACCAGTAAATTTTAGTTTATTTCCATGAATTGCGTAAGATGCTACCCGATCTACACTTTTACATACAGGATATAAACCAGAGAGTAATGCCCATTTGAAACACATATTATCATTATTTTTAACATTGATTACAGCTTTTTTTGATTTAATATCTTGAGGAAGGTCGATATATGAACTACCACGTAGGGGGTTGAATTTGTTAACATTCATATCTATGTATTTAATTTGATTAAGACTCCAACCACTATCTTTTTTTTCAAATTGACAAATTTTACCGACTACAGTGTCTATTAATGATGAATAAAAAATATTTAAGTCATCTCCCTGACAAATTATGTAATTAAACGTTTGAAAATCAAACGTATTTTTAATATCTTTAGTTTGTTGTATGAAATCAGCATGCAATATGAAGTTTATTTTAAAAATTGTATGTTGTTGAATACATTCATTTATCAAAAATAAGATATCAATTTTTAGCGAATTTAAAAACGATTCCGGTGTTTCAAAATATTGTCCCGATTGAAGTGTTTTACTATTAATTCTATATGTTAAAATTCGATTGCCAAAAGCGGTTTCAACAACTGTAACATTTGTTAATGAATTATGTGATTTTAAAAGATTATTTTTATGTGAATTGCTTTTTAAATGGTTATTTAGATACCTTTTATTAATATAAACATGACATGTATCACATTCCACCTTATTGTTGTCCACATCATTGGTTTCAATTGATGATGTAGAAGCTCCTTCATCAAATTTTGCTTTCTTGGTAACCTTATTTTCATCAGTAGTGATACCTCGTTTGATACCTCTTCCAACTTGTTGTTGACTGTAACAAAAAGAAAATTATTAGACAAATCTTAAAATAAAACATTACTACAATAATATTTCTTATTGAGTTTGTACTTCTAATACTTACATCAACTTTGTTTCAACCATCAAACATTGATTATACAACTCATCATCATACGATGAATCGAACAGTTCATGCTTCTCTATTTCATCACAAACTTTAGACAGCTCCTGATTGAATTCGCTGTTGGATTCTTCTATATTCTCTTCAATGGGCGCGGAAAAGAAAGCACTGGTGCACATTTCACTGAAGTTTTCCATCTTTATAATAAAGAAGAAAGTATGTAGCACAGTAAGTAACAGTTAAGTGTTGGTAGAGCAACTGATACCCAATTTCAAATAATGTCCAATATTCATAGTCTAACAAAGGATTAGGAAAGTCATGTAAAATCTAATGAGTACACAGAAGTACTTTAAGTAAACAGAATCACATTCACTAATCCACTAATGAGTGTCATTGTTAAAAAAGTATTTTTTAACTTTTTCACTTTCTGCTATTGTCTTTGTAATATTGTATACGAGGCCGTTTGTGTTGTCGTAGATGCTATCCTTATTATTCTTTATGTAATATTTAATCCTCGTGGTAGCGTGCTTCCAGTGATCACTAGTTGGAATCTTGGATAGTTTCTTCATATCATACATTTCAATTTTTATGAGATGCGTCGCTTGGTCTCCGTCGTCAGAATTTGTAGAGATGTATGATACGCCATCTCTAGCAGCTCGTGTCACAGTCGAGGATAGCAGCTTCTTCCTTTTTATTTTTGGTACCACTTCAAAAAATTGATCAATCGGTTGCGATTTCCTTTTTCCACCATCGTCTGTGTTATTAACGACGATGTCATCACTCTCTTCTTCGTGTTGAGGAGAGAGTGGCGAGTAGTAATACTGTTTATAGGTATTTTCATTATCGTCTGCGAAGCTGAATGATCTCTGCAACAACAGAGTTATCACGTTAATATCAATTTGTTTACACTTAATCACACACGTTAGGAAACAACAACAGAAATACAAGTAAGTTTGTCAATAGAATAAACACTTACCTCCATGGCCATTGATGCGTTGAAGTAACACAAACGTAGTATTGGTAGACGTATACAATCCACTGTGGTCAAACGACCATAGACTGACTGCATGACTGCAACTGTTCGATCTTATATAGCACCATTCTTATCTAAAGCAAATTACTAAGTACAACGAAACTGATTGTAACTCTATGAGTCAACAAACTTATCTCACGTTCCTTATTCTTATCTAAAGCAAATTACTAAGTACAACGAAACTGATTGTAACTCTATGAGTCAACAAACTTATCTCACGTTCCTTCGCAACAGGCATCAACCTGCTTTGTGACTCCCACAAAGAATGCGATTTAATATTTACAACGAGCAATACACCAGATTTCAACAGTCGTATTACGGACGTCGACCGGAACCCATATTAAGCGAAAAACAGTTTAGAGATTTAGCACCGCTGTTTGTCATTGATTGCTCTAGACAAGTGGATAATCTAAAGACAGGGCCAGTTGTGGACGTGAGAGTAGAAATTGAAAGTGATTCGGAGATACCAGATCAAACTTCAGCATATTGTCTCATTCTGAACGATTGCATTGTTGAATACAAACCATTAAGTAACATTGTTAAGAAGATATCATGAAGACGGACACCCTTATAGTGGAACTCCAAGGATTTAAAGATTCTTTAAATCATTTTATTATCAAAGAATTGGCCATTGCGAGTCATGATCATACACAGACGTTCTTGGTGAAACCACCATATTCATTCCATTACCTAACACTAGAAGAAAAAAAGCAGGTGAGATGGTTAGAAAGAAATCGAGGAATTTACTGGAGTGAAGGCTACATAGACTACAAAGAGTTTAAACGTGTTATTTTACCATATTTAGAAAATAAAAAAATTATGACAAAGGGTTTGGAAAAGATTACGTGGATTAAAGAGTTATGTGCAAACTGTGAAGTGATTGACATAGGTGAGAAGGGATGTCCTAATTTTGCGACATTAAAAAAAAAGTTCTGTAAAAATAAAACTGATTTTAATTGTGTGAACCATAAATTGAATTGTGCATTGAATAATGCTGTGTGTATTAGAAAATGGTATTTTGATAATAATATGTCTGTATTTAATTTATTTATTTAATAATTATTGTGTTGATCAGTTAATTAAAAATGTCTATGTACTCAAAGTGTTTTATTTAATATAATCAGACCCATATAACAAACTTTAAATTAGCTGCAGCAAAATGATAATCCTAAGCTTTGTGACTCCCACAAAGAATGCGATTTAATATTTACAAATCACTATAATTGAACATTCCTATGACAACCATTGAATAGATTGGTACTGTAATAATCTGCTAATAACAGTAATATCATGGATACACTAGAATTACAAAAACATATGAAAAAGATTCATCCCAGTCTAGAAAATAATGTTTATGCTGCTAATAGACTACCTATGTATACACATGTACCAACGTATATAATATGCAATTTGGATGCGGATGATAAACCAGGTTCACACTGGGTAGCTGTACATATCGATACGAATGGTATCGGTCAATATTTTGATTCATATGGACGAACACCTGAGCGATATCATCTCCAGTTTTTGAAAAGGAATTGTAAGAGATGGGACTGGAATGTTGATAGGATTCAGAATGATTGGACTTCAGTTTGTGGTGAATATTGCTTAATGTATTTGCTATTTAAGTTTCAGGGATGTTCAATGCATAGTTTTACGAACATATTTACAGGGAACACACTGCACAATGATATTTTTGTGGATGAGATCTTCCGCTCATATTTTGTAGAAAAAAGTAATAAAATATTGAAATAAAAATGAATGTGTTTTATTGATGACATAGAAAAGCAGACATACAATGAGTAATAGATAAGAACGCCAAATCAACCGTAGGGCAACAGATTCGTGGGTTCTGGCGCAACGTAATGAGGTGTTCGAAGTATAATAGATAAAAGGATTAGGCGAACAATGGAATGCTAATGAGGGTGCAGGACCACCGGAAATCAATGAGATAACAGTTAATTGATTTGCATAACTCCAGAACCACGCATCCTACGCTAAAATGGACCGCAGATTTGAGATCAGAGCACACCAAAACCTTTTTTTTTTTTTTTTTTTTTTTTTTTTTTTTTTTTTTTTTACGATGGGTGCTACAGATTCGCGGGCTCTGGTGCAAGCGCGGGCTCTGGCGCTTGCGCCAGAATCCGCGAATCACTACTACTCATCCCATTGTTATATATTTCTAAAAGTAATAACACCGGAGTCGATTGATTACATTAAACTAGGCTTGCCGTGGTTGGTCCATAGATCATCAGCAACCATGTTCCCACTGCTGGGACACAGGCCTCCTCTCGGTGAGAGGGGGTGGGCCATGATCCACCACGCGGGCCCAGTGCGGGTTGGTAGATGTCACATGTCTTCGAATTTTAGGTTCTAAGACATGCCGGTTTCCTCACGATGTTTTCCTTCACTGTTCTGAGAGCAGTGGTGATGGAATAATTTACACAATGTAAAGTGCTTGCTTGTGTTGGAACCCACGACCTACAACTTGTAAGTCGCGGCCGTTACCACTGCACCAACATTGCTCTCTGTGGTCCTTAGATGGGTGATCAATTGATCATATTTACATACCAAGCAAGTTGCCTCGCCGTGCCTCAGAAAGCACGCGTTAAGCCGTTAGTCCTGACTGTCATTTGTCGTCCTTTGAGGGTCGACATACAAGGACTGCTCGAGCAGTTAGCGATTTATCAACATAGACGGATCGCTCTTGCAATCAGTCAACAGCTTGAAGCTGCCATTAATAACTGCTGGAGCAGCTGATACCAACTACTCGTTATTCAAATCAGTTGAAAACAAAAAGCTTGCGGGCGGGAAGCGCTCGCGATGTGGAATGAAGAGCGCGGGAGGAGGTAACTGCGCCAGAGCAGTCAACAGCTCGAGCAGTCAGTGTATGACTGGGGACTGCTTGACTGCACAACCGCCCGAAACAGTTGTAACTGTTCGAGGGGTTTCGTGTATGTGTGTACGTAGAAGACTGTAGTTCACTACGCAGTCGCAGCTTGCAGCAGTCCATCCTGACTGCTTCAAGCAGTCCGTGTATATCGGCCATGAAAGTCGTTACGAACCAGTCTTACCAAGGGGTCTCGTATTAGGAGGAGGTCAGATAAGCAATCGCTGTATCTATACTTAATATTATAAAGCTGAAGAGTTTGTTTGTTTGTTTGATTGAACGCGCTAATCTCAGGAACTACCTACTGGTCCGAATTGAAAAATTATTTTTGTGTTGTGTAGCTTATTTATTGAGGAAGGCTATAAGCTATACCTATAACATCACGCTAAAACCAAGAGGAGCAGAGCAGTAATGAAAAATGTTGCAAAAACGGGGAAAATCGCACGGGTAGTCGACGCGACGCGACGGGAAGGGTCGGGGGAACAAGAAATTTAACGCGGACGAAGTCGCGGGCAAAAGCTAGTGTAAAATACTGCTATTCAGAGCTGCATCCGGTTAGACTGCAAGCGTCCATCTTTAGGCACCTCTTGTGCACAGACCTTTGTACAGCGGTCATCTTGCATACGGCTAATGTGACCCGCCCAATCCCAATTTGAGCCTGGCAGCCTTTTTGCCTACGTCTGTTATACCTGTTTTGAAACGCAACGTGGTGTTGCGAATTCTGTCCTGTCTTTTTACACCCAGAATACTGCGTAATAATCCATCCATCGCTCTTTGAGAAACTCCAAATATAAAAGTATTAAATAAGTAATCATTACCGCATCCTCATTCTGCCTATCATTTATCAATATCGTAATAAAATATCTAGACTCACGTGTATCAATGTGATAACAAAAATAAACTGTTCACGTGACGATATAAATTTTCATTGTAGTATGTTTCCTACATACCAAATTGATAGTGACAAGAGTATGTGTTAGCAAGCCATATAAGCCGTAGAACCGATAACCGTTGGGGTAGATGTGTTCTTGCGTGAACAACGCGAATCGGCATACGTAAGGTAGGATAGGTAAGTACGGAGGCTAACACAAGAATTCAGCTGGGCTGGATAGCCTTTGGGAAGCTTCGTCGAGTCTTCTTGTCGCGTATTCCGCAGAGCTTAAAGAAAAAAGTCATCAATCAGTGCGTCCTGCCTGTTATGACCTACGGAGCCGAACCGTGGACACTCACGATACGGCTGGTCCATATATTCAAAGTCTCTCAGCGAGGTATGGAACGAGCTACGCTTGGAGTGTCTCTGAGGGACAGAATCCGAAAAGAGGTGATCCGGCAGAGAACCAAAGTTGTCGACATAGCTCATAGAATTGCATGCTGAAGCGGCAATGGGCCGGCCACATAAGCCGTAGAACCGATATCCGTTTAACGTAATTAATGTTGCTTTACTGACAAAAAGAAAGCCTTTCCTTTCCTGTTAATGTGTTTCGCAACTACCGTGCAAATGGATAATTTAACTCATGACCTCTTCGCCTTAACTGTTGATCTACGAGAATCAACGCATACCGAAGATCCAATTACATAATTAGCAACAGTGATTATAACAGATCACTCATATTCTTTATAGCTGCCATTGAAGGCTCATATTCTACTGTGGACAGACACAAACAAACAAAACAACATCACGCCATCCGAGGCGGAGTAAGCAGATATGTAGGTGTAGGTATTATCCGTGTAGTAGTCCTTACTAGAGAATGGACAGCAGCGTTCCCTATGTATTTTACCACCATACTGCGATCGCCAACCCGGTTGCCAAGCGTGGCGATTATGGCAAATCCCCCCAAATTGGGGGAGGCTTATATCAAGCAGTGGAAGTCGGCTGAAATGATGATAAAGATTAGTATGGATAAAGTATACTTGGTGCCATCTTCCCTGGTTAGTGACGATCAGTCTTCCCTGCCACTGTTTACGACTACAAAATAAACCATTATTAATGACTAGCTTCTGCCCGCGACTTCGTCCGCGTTCAATTTCTTGTTCCCCCGTCGTCGCGTCGAATTGCCTACCTGTGCGATTTTCCCCGTTTTAGCAACATTTTTCATTACTGCTCCGCTCCTCTTGGTTGTAGCGTGATGTTATATAGCCTATAGCCTTCCTCGATAAATAGGCTACCCAACACAAAAATAATTTTTCAATTTGGACCAGTAGGCCCTGAGATTAGCGGGTTATTTTATTATTTTATTTCTTCAGGATAACAAACAATTGCGCAATAATGCTTAATATTAAGGTACAGATATTGACAAAACACTTAAGTAATAACGCAACCAAACAAACAAACAAACTCTTCAGCTTTATAATATTAAATAAATATAGATTTTCAGGTGTAGGTACAACGGCTTACTACGTGCAATTAGCCTAGTGATGTCGGCGTGAGACCAAATTTACGATCTTCTCTAAAATGTCAGAAGTCTTTGAACTTTGCGTTGCGTGTTATTGTGTTATGTATTATCAAAACAGAATAAAAATGTTGGTATAAATAAGTTCGCTTCAGTGGTCTGGTTACTCTTCCTACTTAACGATTTAGGGAAATTAAAGATAGCGTCTTTACACCGAAGTTCAAAGGTGAATCAAAAGAAATTCAAAGATGAATCAAAAGAAGTTCAAAGATGAATCAAAAGAAGTTCAAAGGTGAATCAAAAGATCAGTGGTAGCGCAGTGGTATCGGTCCCGACTTACGAGGAGTGTAGTTTGTGAGTTCTAACCCAGCTAGACATGAGGAGTGTAGTTTGTGAGTTCTAACCCAGCTAGACATTTTACTTTGAATTTTTAATTTCATCACCACTGCTCTCAAAACGGTGAAGGAAAACATTGTGGAAAAACCTGCATGTCCTTGAAACAAATATTTGTAGGCATGTGAAATCTACCAACCCGCCGCCGCCCAGTGTGGTGAATTATACTTCACTCCCTCTCAGTCAGAGGAATCATATCGTAGTAGTGGGAACATTCTAACCTGATTATGAATTTAAAATCGTTTCATAAAAGCTAAGCACAGGCGAGTCTTTTTGAAGAAGAATTAAGTCGTCATCGAACACGCGAAGTGGCAATGCCCTCTTAAAAAACCTTGGCCTTGGTGGTTGAGCAGCGTGGAGAAGTAGATACCTACTATCACAGACAATGCAGGTATTGTTCAGCCGGCTTTTCTTCTTCAAAATATCACCGTGAAAACCTAAGTGAAGTGTCAATATCGTTTTCACGGTTCAATTCTTACAAATTAGAACGCTAGAAATGCTTTTGAGGTATTTTTTAATTGATACCTAACACCCCACGCTTTTTTCCATTATTTTCTACTTTTAGTTTGGTTTTCTATGGAAGCGTGTTTTTTAGTTTTTTTTTAGGGTTCCGTTGCCAAATGGCAAAAAACGGAACCCTTATAGATTCGTCATGTCTGTCTGTCTGTCTGTCTGTCTGTCTGTCTGTCTGTCTGTCTGTCCGTCCGTCCGTATGTCACAGCCACTTTTTTCCGAAACTATAAGAGCTATGCTGTTGAAACTTGGTAAGTAGATGTATTCTGTGAACCGCATTAAGATTTTCACACTAAAATAGAAAAAAAACTATAAATTTTGGGGTTCCCCATACATAGAACTAAAACTCAAAAATGGTTTTTTCATCAAACCCATACGTGTGGGGTATCTATGAATAGGTCTTCAAAAATGGTGATGAGGTTTCTATTATCATTTTTTTCTAAACTGAATAGTTTGCGCGAGAGATACTTCCAAAGTGGTAAAATGTGTGTCCCCCCCCCGTAACTTCTAAAATAATAGAATGATAAAACTAAAAAAAATATATGATGTACATTACCATGTAAGCTACCACCGAAAATTGGTTTGAACGAGATCGAGTGAGTAGTTTTTTTTAAAACGTCATAAATCGTAAACCGCAATTTACCTTACATTCAATCAACTGAAGTATAAAATAAAAAAAAAAACATTTATTTTTAAACCGAGAATACCTACAGGTTTGTACGGAACCCTCGGTGCGCGAGTCCGACTCGCACTTGGCCGGTTTTTTTTAACTCTTATTTACTTTCAATATTTTAGGGTGTTTCGAATTTCGTGACGTATGTCAGCGTAGTTTTCGAAGACAGTTTTTTTTTGCCATCCTGGTAAACCTGGCAAGGATATAACAACACAAAATTAAATTATTGTATTGTCATCGATCCTCGATAATTCTACAAAGTTTGAATGAAATCTGACCGTTTGAAGCGGGTCAAAGTCGAGTCCAAAGGAATCGGTTACAAACATACAAATATACAGGTGAAGCTAATAAGATGGTGGCCACGCTATAGTCAGTCATACCCACAACCCAACGATGCCTGTAACACTGGGTGTCACGCTTTCTGCCCACCCATAACAACTGTCTAAGATCTAAACAATGACAGCTAGGAACAACGGTTAACGTGCTTTCCGAGGCACGGAGGTGTCTTGATATGTATTGAATGGTCACCCATTCACGGACTGACCTTGAAAATCGTGCCTTAACCTTCAATCTACCGGTGCGGTTGTTATTAACACGTTGAGTGCCAAACACAGATTGATAGTTAATCCCATATGGCCACAGATTTAAGAGCGCATACAAAATTGTTAGTAGCAAGCACGCGATATCGCGTGATTGGCCATATTCTCTACTAAGTCGCGTTTTTCTTTGCTGAAGGTCGTGTCCCTGAAAGGCTTTCGTGGATTTCTTTCAGAGCCGAATGGCAGCCTATTTGATCTCAGTAACCTAGTTATTAATTATTAAGACTTTTGGGCTTCTGACGACCCATAACGATTATCAAAGATTTACAAATGACAGCCGGGACCAACGGTTAACGTGCTTTCCGAGGCACGTAAGTGTCTCGATAAGTATAGGATGGTCACCCATCCCCGGACCAACCTTGAAAATCGTAGCTTATCCTTCGCTAAGGGGCCGTCCATTAATCACGAGATGTTTTTTTGGCATTTTTTACCCCCCCTCTTCCTTGGTGATACATGGTGAGGTTTAAGACTAAAGCCTGGGATACACTAGGGGACAAATGAAGAAACATGTTGCGGAACATATCCCTCAACAACTACGTGAAGTGTCCCGAGACAATTGTAGCATTTGTAGCGGAACATTTTGCCAACCACACTAGTCAGTGCTTATAGAAATGTCGCCCGAGGAGGTTGTGGCTATTAGTGCTGCGTACATAGTTTATATCGATTGTGTTGAAACGTAAGAGAAAGAGAAGGTGGTGGATGCTGAATTTCTTACTATAACGAGAAAAAAGAGTTAATATTCTAAGTGATCTCCGAAGGTGACAAATGGCGCGGCATGGCGCAGGACACATGCGCTCGCTCTCGAGGCGGGAGCAAGCAACATGCCCCGCGGCACGTAAAACGTTGCGGGGCATGTTGCGGGACACTATGCAACGTTGCAGCGTCACGTATATTGAGTGTCGCGCGTCATGTTGCGGGACAAAATGTTCCCTAGTGTATCCGGCGCTTAATACACGTAAGGCGGTTCACCCACCGAAGATGCGTCCCGCCACGGTGCGCGGAGCGACGTATAACGCACGGGGCGCCTTCCCGCGCATTTCCGCGTCGGCAGTGTGTTGTGCTAGGCGTGATTTCTATATAAATTGAGATACTTGCATACAATGGTAAAATCTGCCATCCCGCGCTACGCGACGGGGCGCGGTGCAGTGGGTGGAGCGCCTTACGCCGCTTTTCGGTTCAGTACCGCGCGTTTGCCGAAAAAATACAATAAATACACGTGATGTATTACTACATTTACTACCCCTTGTGATATTTCGTGATTTTTTATGGATCCCTCCCCCCTCTTTCGAGCCTCACGTGATTAATGGACAGCCCCTAAACCCGTGCGTATGTGAGCCACGAGCCGAATGAAAGTATCGTACAAATATAAAAATACGTACTCTCTTTATAAATCCACAATTTACGTTAAATTATGTAGTTACTTAATGGCGTTAGCGCACCCGTCTATTTTTACTACGCACGTGATTTTAAATGATCGTCTTTTATTGTAATGCGGCTGCCCAGTCGCCTCGTGACCAAAAAAAAAGTCTCGCAGTGTCAAATATATCTTGACTGTCTCAATGGCGCTGACCGTCGCCAAAACTGTCAAGTATGTGTCAAAATTAGTTCGTTTTTAGGGTTCCATAAACAAGTGGTAAAAGCTGCGACTTCAACATTACTGGCTGGTTTTTTACGAATTATAATAATAATATATAATAATAATTTATTTAATAAAAACGATTACAAAAAGAGTACATTTAGCAAACAGTATTAAATTCTCATACAATTATAGTGCCTAAAGATAAACTATTTCTAAAGTATTTTTATCACAAGTGCAGAAGATGATTCATCGGAATTAGAATGTAAGGTAGCGACCCGCCCGATCTAGGTTAAATGAAACCTGTGTTTCGGGCCATCACTTTACATTTCAATTAAATTGGTGCAATCATATTTTAAGTATAATTTATATAAAAGTAATCTATTAATAACTATGAGAAAAAGCACATTAGTAAAACAACACAATAAAACAATAATTCCTAAAACTAAGTGAGTGTAAATACTACAAAAATAAATACTTACGAGGGAATAAATTATAATCATGACATAATTTCTAGAAGTTTTTCTGTGTCTGTGTAATTAAGTACCGCTAAGTATTCTGATGATATTGTACTACATTTTTTATAACTTAAACTATAGATGCTCAATAACTTGTTAAGTCTATTATACAGAAGAGGTCCTAAGAACACAAAAAATCGCTTAGCAAACGCATGTCTTGTTTGAGGCTTTATGCAAACCAAATCCTTTCTTCTCTTGTCAGAGGGTACTGGGTCAAAAGGAAGAGCACTGTGCTGGTGTAATACTATGCTTAAAATGAATAATTGCCTTACTGTTAGTACATTACATGCTATGTAAAGTTGGTGCGTAGGAAACCTAAAGGGCGAAAGGTAGCAACTTTTAGACATGCTCTTTGAGCACGCTCTAGAGGAAGTAAAATTGTTTTTGCTGCACCACCCCATGAAGTTATGCAATAGGTAAGAATGGATTGGCACAAAGCTAAATAAACCTGTTTAATTAATTTATAGTCGGCTATGTTCCGTAAGTTTTTAAAAACGTATATTAATTTGCGAACTCTAATACAAAGTAATTCGATATGTTTACGGAAATTTAAATTGGAGTCAATAGTGACACCTAGATATTTTAAATGGTCAGCTTTAGCTAAAGTGGGGCAAGAACATGCGGTGTCAGCGTACGTGCGACAATTATGAGCGTAAATGTTTAGATTAGTTAGCGGTATGTTAGTATTTCTCATTGTAAATAAAATGTACTTTGTTTTATCTGCATTTAATGTTAGGATGTTATTATGGAGCCAATCAGACACTATGTTAAAACCAGTCTGTGCATGTTGATAGACCTCAGTTTTGGATTTAGCTGAGAAAAGTAAAGCGGTGTCATCCGCATAAGAAATTATGACACCATTTTGAAGTGGTAGGCTGCACAGGTCATTTATATAGATTAAAAATAAGGTGGGCCCCAAAATGCTACCTTGTGGAATGCCAAAACAATTGTTTTTAAGTTCAGAACTAGTATACTGCCCTATTTTTACACATTGATGACGATCGCTAAGATAATCAGCAAATAATAAAAGTTGGGCTCCTCTAATCCCAAGTGTTTCAAGCTTGTGCAATAGTAAATTATAAGAAATAGTATCGAAAGCCTTGGCAAGGTCTACAAAGATACAAATTGTATGCATACTATTATCTAGATTGCTAGCAATATAATTAGTTAATTTGTGCACTGCTTGGCTAGTTGATCTTTTGGGCCTAAATCCAAACTGATTGTCTGAAAGTAGTTTGTTATCTTCCAGATATTTTATCAACCTATAATTAATAATTTTTTCTAAAATTTTTGATAGTCCTGTTAGCACTGAAATGGGTCTGTAGTTATTGACACAGTTCCTGTCACCAGACTTGAATACAGGGGTGACCACAGCTTTTTTAAGGAGCTTGGGGAATATTCCTTTAGATAAACAAAGCTGAAAAATGTAGGTTAGTGGAGGGGCAAGTAGGTATCTGAATCTTTTAAGTATATTATTGGGAATGTCATCCCACCCAGTAGCACATACATCCTTTAACTCAAATAATAATCTTTCAACTAATTGCAGGTTCGAACCCAGACATGCGCTTTTCTTTGTGTACATTATTGCAGTATCACTGCTCTCAAAACGGTGAAAGACGATTGTCTACATTTTCTTCGAAATCGTAGCAGTGGTTAGCAAAAATAATGGGACCTCTACTAAGCTCCGTTTAAGCAAACTGCGTAGCCGCGCGGTTCTTCATGTGCCGACCGCGCGGCCATGGTTAAACCTTTATGATTTTCTGAATTTTGGATCTACGAATTTGCGAATTTCACTGTTAGTGTTTTACAAATTCCTTCGTAATGTTGACGTAGTCGTTTTTCTTCTACGAAACTTTGTCCGAGTAGTCGAAACGGACACTCTTCAGTGCGTTTTCCTTCCACCTGCCTTTTTAACATAATCCTTTCGACCTAAGTACCTACTATGAAAAACAAACTTATACGTCCGTGCCGGGCGTAAAGACTAGCCCCATCACATTTCTTCCCTTGAGTGTCTTATGAGGCGACTAACTGACTTACTAGAGAATAGGCAGCAGTGTTCTCTATGGCCAGGCGTGGCAATTATGGCAAACCCAGGGCGGATTTGGGAGATGCCATGTCCAGCTTTTGACGTCCTTCGGCTGAAATGCCGATGTGCATGATTCAACATTCATTCAACCTTCGGAACCCTTCAGTGGTCCGACAAGCGCTTACCACTCTTACCAGTTATATATTTAGTTCCAAATTTCGCCGCAGCTCAAGATATTCAGTACAGTAGTTTTGTGACTAAATTAGATTGGAATGTGTACGGGGAACATTCCATAAACGTGCCATGAACGGTCAAGGACGCCTTTCCCTAAATACTCTATCCATGGGCTATTTTAAGGTCGGTCTATGGTGCATAATGATTCATTTAATGGTGTTCCCTTTGCGGAGAGATTTTTACTTGGTTTTCACTGGCCTGTTAGTCTAGTGGTTAGTGACCGTGACTTACGTGGAAATCGAACTCACTTGATTCACTTGATTTCCACTCAAAACAAATCTTTGTGTGATGAGCACAATCATTTGTTCTGTGTCTGGGTGTAATTTATCTATAATATGTATGTCTTTAGAAATATATAAGTAGATATGTTTATCAGTTGTCTGGTTGCCATAGTACAGGCTCTGCCTAGTTTGGGATCAGATAACGTTGTGTTGGTTGTCCTAAGATATATTATATTATTGAGCTATTATTTCGATTTTTATTATGGTCGATAGAACGTTATATTTATGCCTGTATTACCCGACGGGATAGGCAGAAATGTACCTAAAGTACACCCACATTTCGCTATAATATAATATTAGGGAAACTCCGGGAGAGAAATGGTGGCCCAGTGGTAATGCGACTTGCGAGTCAGTCGTGAGTTCAAACCCAAGCAGGCAATTTACTTTGTGTAAATTATTTCATCACAACTGCTCTCAAAACGGTGAAGGAAAACATCGTGAGGAAACCGGCATTTCTTAGAACCAAACATTCGAAGACATGTGACATCTACCAACCCGCACAGGGCCCGTGTGGTGGATAATGGCCCACTCTCTTTCACCGAGAGGAGGCCTGTTTCCCAGCAGTGGGAACATTATACGATCATGATGATGAAACTCCGGGATGTTTCTGAGAAATTCCAGATGAGAAAACCTAGTAACACTGCCCGACGGTATCGAACCCGAAACTGCATGATCAGCAGTAGCTTTCTCGGTCACACTACTAACGACGAAGTCGATAGGTATAGATGCAGTCTAGATACGTGAGTGTCAAGATTACGGGACCAAGTCCCAGAAATTTATTACATTAAAGTGTTTGTACATACTACATATGTACTATTTGTACCCAAAACAAGACATTTATACCTCTAAAGTTAAAGAAAGTACGTCAAGATGTCCCTGGACCCGCCACTTTGACACCAAAGTTTTGAATTGATTTATTGCATTCTTTGCAGAGGAAAATATCGTGACGAAAGCGGCGAGATACCTACCAACCCGCAATGGGCCCGCATGGTTGATTATGGCCCACTTTCTCCCACAGAAAGGAGGCCTGTGTCCCAGCAGAAGAAGCTTATAACGACCCCATCGTTATAAGCTTCTTTTTTATGGGTGGGATATCATCAGTTGCGTAGCGTGCCCCGTATAAAAATTTGTTTGGGGGCCCTTATGAAGGGTAACGATTTCTCTCAAAAGAAAAAAAAAATGTTTGCATAAAATTAAAAGAAATATTAATTCATCATTATTATCTATCTGTCACTTTTTCCAAATTTTTTTGCAATAAATTCAAATTAAATAACTCCCCTTGCTTTTTGTTTCGGCAAAATGATTTAATTAATCATTTATAGCTGATGATGACTTTAGTTTTTCTATAGTTTCTGTCTCTACGACGATAGTGACAGATCTGACAGGCGTTCATGTCCCATCGAAGTTCTTAGGTAATTGTTTATCTCTATTAGAAATTAAAAAAAAAAATTGGGAAATTTGTATTAATTTTTGCTTACGCACGTCGGGGGCCCCGTAGCCCGGGGGGCCCGTATAATTTATACGGCAGATACGGCGGTAGCTACGCCCCTGGATATCATCAAATGCCTACTCTGCCCGAAAATAAAAGTGACTTTTACTGACTCATACGCACCCGCGTTTCCTCGGTTCCCTTTTTTTTTGATCTCGAGGTAGAAATCCTCACGGATGTCCTCCGCCCTGGGGTGAGCGGAGGGGTCTGTCAGACTCTTACTGACTAAAACCCCCTCGGTGTTCGATCCCACACATACGTCGGGGACTACCGGAACCAATATGTCTTCCGCGATCCCCCACTGGTGCCCGCCTTTGCGGCTGTCCTCACGTTAGGGGGGGAGTGAGGTGTTAAACTCCCCCGCTGTAGATCACAGAGAGGCGCCCGTGGAACACTATGCGCCACCATCTCGGGTCCTAAGTGATAGGGGGCGATGGATGTCTTCTTCCTTCAGTTGCCTTTGCCAGGGCCACAGTAACTCTTTCGAACAAATAAACGACCCAAGCAGGCATCGGCAGTAGAGGACCACTGCATTCTTGATGCGTTACTGGGGTCGGCAATTAAATTATATCCTTAAGATGCTATTCGTTTACTCGCTCGAAATTATGGGAGCCAATCATTTGGTATGAAGAAAAGGGAAAGAAAAAATCATTAAACAACAAATAAACTGAAATAAATTTATTTATCTACAATAAAATTAGAGGATTTTATACACACGTATTACAGAATTATTCATTGGAATGATATACCATAGACAAGCGTTCAACTTTTATTTCACAAGTTTTTAATACTGGCAACAAATGATGGATTCTTTTGACCAATGCTTTTCTTACTTCTCATAATTATTTTATTCATGATTGAATTGATAAAGGTTGACAATTTTACATACATATAATAGTTTGCAGTTAAATAGAATGTTTTAGATTACAATTCGACACAAACTTTTAACACTTAATCTAAGGGATGAAGGGTGCTTTTGCTCTGCAGTTTTACGCACCCATTTTGTTGCCCTGTAACAAAAAAAACATCGTTAATATTCAAAATCAGGTAGAAAACAGAGCAGTTGTGGCCTAGTGGAAGCGGCCTTGACTTATGATTTTCTTTCATCACCACTACTGCTCTCAAAATGGTGATGCAAAACATTGTGAGGAAACCAGTATGCCCTAGAACCAAAAATTCGAAGATTTGTGACATCTACCAACACTATAGGCAGACAAATCTTTCTGCCTTAAGGGACTTACTAGAGAACGAGCAGCGTTCTCTATACATTTTACCACGAAACTGCGATCGCCACCCGCCTGTCAGGTATGGCGATTGTGGCAGGCTAAAGCCTCCCGAGGAAGCCCTATGTCTAGTAGTAACACGATACCCCTTGGTAAGGCTGTTTGCCAGGTTTTTGGGCTTCTGACGACCCGAGACGAACGTCTAAGAACTATCAATGACAGCCAGGACCAATGCTTTAACGTGCTTTCCGAGGCACGGCAGTCTCCATGTGTAATGTATGATCACCCATCCACAAATCAACCGCGGCAAGCGTTGCTTAACCTTCAATCGTTCAACATTCAACTAAAATTGTCACTTCCAAATTCGTCATATTAGCATGAAAGATCTAAAATATATCCGCAACAAACACGACACACAAACCATTTACATCGACCAAAATATCCTGATCTTCTAGAGTAGCGCTAGTGTCAAAGAAAAACCGTTCGTAAAACGTCAAATTCAGTACATTTAGGAATTTAGTTCCATATTTCGCCGCAACCAAGATAAGATGGGTGGTCCACCACGTGACGATATTTTAATGTGATGTGTGTCAGTCATGAACGTGATATTTGACCTTGGCCTTAGAGATAGGGGCGATATAACAAGAAATAGGTCTCGTTTTGCTAATACAGAGCAGCGTAAGCTGCGTAAAATGGATTTTTGTTACTTCCTGGACAACCTCTTTCACAAAGAGTCTACTACGATATTATCAGCATTATTTCACTCGAAAATCGTCCATTTCTAGACATAGGTCTTCCCAAAATTCACCATAGCCTTGACCGCTATCGTAGCCAAGGGTAAACGGGCCGCCGGACACTAGGGGGCCGTCTGTAATAACTTGTAGTTTTATAGCTTGCCATAATAGCCACGCTTGGCAGGCGAGTTGGCAATCGCAGTATGGTAGTAAAATGCATAGAGAACGCTTGTGCGCATTCTTTGGCGAGAATGGGATTTATCGCTTAATCGCTTTTTACGACACCAATGAGACCCATGAAATAAGATTATTTTAATTATTGTGAATGTGAGAGAAGTTTTTTTTCTCTTTCTCATTTATCTTTAATGATAATTTGGCAGTTTCCTACCAAGATGTCCTTTCTTTAGTATTGTTCGTCGAATCGTTGTGCTCCTTAAGTTCGGAGTTGAGCTGCACGATAACTGATAAATGCGTGCATTGACTGGACAGGTCCACTCAATTTGTGTGGTTCTTTCCTAAAAAGACCATTTCAGAAACCAACCGATGGTCTTCACATGATCTGACTAAGATTATGTCTGGACTTTAAAAGAGATTGTGACCTCTGAGTTTGTTTCGACTTTTCTTCTCAGAGTAATCAGATAGGAAACGCAGACCTCATCTATTTAAAAAAAATATATGATTGACGTGTTAATTTTTTTGCCCAAATCTACTTACAGAAATAAAATCATTTATCAGAAGAAATGGGATTGTTTTTTACGTCCAGCAACAGACGGACAAGAGAGATAAACAACAATAATTAATGAGAAATCAAGGAAATGAAGACACGAGTAATAACTAATTATTAGGTCATTCAGATAAGTAAATGCAATATATTGCAATGCGCAGTGACACATTGCACACGCCCATTATATTGTTATCTACTCCACACAGAGCAGGATCTACTATAGTAATGTATTCTGGGTGCAAAGACTAAATGTTTGACCCTTTGCTTCTCGGTTCATACATAAAAGGAACTCGTGGAGTGATTTTTATCTACTAGAAACGACTCAAAAGTTTATCTTCGTCTTGGTAATGTTACTGCAATCCTCGTAAGGCCCAACCTAAATTTTGGTCGGTATAACTAACGACCTAATGTACTAAAAAAAAAGGTGCAACTAGTTGCGGCCCATAACTTCGATCTGGTAAAAATGTGAAATGGTAAACTCTTGACTTAATTGTTTTAAGGAGTATTACCCCGAGGGTATTTTCATATTTATTAGATGTATTCAAGATTAATGAATTTTTGATAACAGATTTAAATTGGTGGGTTTATTTAAACTAAAAGATAGGTTTAAATGTTATGTCATAAGTTTAGGCCGCTGCTGGGCCGTGATATAATTTGAAAAACTGTCTTGGGCCGGAGTGCCCACATATTTTTGTCATTAAATTAGGGCGTTGAGTCTTACGAGGATAGAGAGGTGGGGCACTAGTAACGGCCTAGATTTACGAGTTGTAGATTGTGGGTTCAAGCTAGGCACTAATATGATTGTATAGAATCAAGTTCTTCTAACTGGACAGACGGCTGTGCTGCTGGGGAGTTTGTTGCGCCACTTCTTCTTCCCAGCTAAACTAGGAAGCACTAGGAAGTGTTGAAGGGTGGGCGTTTTGGGGGACAATCTTTTGTAATTTTGACGTTCGAAAAGTGCTGATCCTCAGTGTAATTTGAATAAATGATTTTTGATTTTGATGACGACGATGATGGGGACTCCCTTTTCCGTTCTTAGACTCTCATTTGGTCCTTTGTGGGTAGGGGTTCTGGCTTACAAAGCCAGCCTACCTCCGCTCAAGCGCACAGAAGCTTTCTGGGAGCTTCCCAGGCTTCGCGGAGCGACGTCGTTGTTCCGAGGGTTTCGATGCAAATTATTTCATCACCACTGTTCGCAAAACGGTGAAGGAAAACATAGTTAAAAAACCGGCGTGTCCTAGAACCAACAATTCATAGACGTGACATTTACCAACCCGCACTGGGACCGCGTGGTTGATTACGGCCCACTTCGTCTCAGAGGCCTGTACCCAGCAGTTGGAACATTACAGACTGCTTATGCATATATAGTTTAGAGAAGACCACAGGAATCCACTGAATGCGAGAAGCATTAAGTCGGTTAAAGTTGTGATGCTTGGGGACGCCTTTTTTTTGTGGGTGGGAAATCTTCAAATGACGTCTCTCGCTCTGGGCGAAGCGGGAGGGCATATCAGACTTTTACTGACTAAAACCCACCCGTGATCCTTCAGTTGCCCATGTGCCAGCGCCACGGTGTCTCTTTCGAACAATCTCGCGACCCACCCTAGCAGGCATCGGTCCTAGCAGACCCCTTCAGTACTGCTGATATCTCTATGAGGCGCGCGTGGAACACTACGCGCCGTCGACACGGGCCTGGTCCTTACCGGGCGGCGAGCTACCCATTGCTCGCCGCTTTGGGAGGCCTTTGTCAGGTTGTGGGCGTCTTTCGGCTGATATGACGATGATAAATAGGTTCTAGTATTAAAAAACCGTTGATATTTTATAAGAAACTAGCTTTTTCCTGCGACTTCGTCTGCATAAATGTCGGTTATCGCGGACGCAGACGAAGTTGCGGAATAAAAAGTAACATATGTCCTTACTTGGGGTTCAAACTTACCCCGTACCAAATTTCATCAAAATCGGTTCAGTCGTGAGCGTAACAGACAAAAAGAGTTACTTTCGCATTTATAATCTTTATATATAAGGTGTATCTATTCATACACGAAATATTTGTCCAGTCCTTCAACAAGAATGGCAAGCATTTCAATTCCGTTCATTTTACGTTCATTTAGTAGTAATTCACCGTTCTGATACGCATAATGGTCGAGAAAATAAGTGGTCACCATGTTAATAGGTTATTAAGATAAACGATAATAATGTGTGTGTGTGTGTACTCAGTTTATCTACGAGTTGACGCAATACACTTGACTTTTAATTGTGTAATTCAGGTAAATGATAAGGGATTATTCGCCCATTCACTCTCTTTATTAGCATTTAAATAGCCTCCACGACTGGTCAGACCAAGTAACCACCTTCGCTGGACTCTCGGTTACGATCACCCTGCGAGAAACCGAGAACCGAACGAAGGGGAAGAACATCTTTATCTTTAACTAGCTTCTGCCCGCGACTTCATCCGCGTTAAATTTCTTGTTCCCCCGACCCTTCCCGTCGCGTCGAATCGCCTACCCGTGCGATTTTCCCCGTTTTTGCAACATTTTACATTACTGCTCCGCTCCTCTTGGTTGTAGCGTGATGTTACATAGCCTATAGCCTTCCTCAATAAATAGGCTACCCAAGACAAAAATAATTTTCAACCGACGAAAAAAACGGAGGTTATCAATTCGACGCGTATATTTTTTTTTTATGTATGACCACGCATAACTTTTTATATAGTGGTCCGATTGTGATAATTCTTCTTCTATTGGAAAGGGTATACTCCCAAGGTGGTCCCATATAAATTTCGAAAACAAAATCGAACCCTAAGGGTCGGAAAACAGGGGATGATTGATTGTTCACTCACTGATTGTAATGTACAACCACGCATAACTTTATACAGAGTAGTCCGATTTTGATAATTCTTTTTTATTGGATAGGGTATACCTTGCCAAGTATTATAAGTACATTAAAGCCACAAAAAAATCTAAAATAAAAACTTTTTAACAAAAAATTAAACCGCCGAAAAAACTGAAAAGCAAAAAATAATAAACCTTAAAATTATGAGTCGGCGCTTTGAGTGATCTGTGTTCATTGATTTTTCAGCGCCGACTCAAAATTTTAAGGTTTATTATTTTTTGCTTTTCAGTTTTTTCGGCGGTTTAATTTTTTTTCAATTCGGACCAGTAGTTCCTGAGATTAGCGCGTTCAATCAAACAAACAAACTCTTCAGCTTTATAATATTAGTAAAGATGAGTATAAAACAAAATTGCATTTCGTGTCTGTAAGCTTATATCTTTTAAGCTACGCAACGGATTTTAATGGGGTTTTCATCAATTAACAGAGTGATTTAACAGGAAGGTTTACCTATATGTATAATACGCGGCCGAAACAGCTGGCAAAAGCCAGTTTAAAATAATTACGTTCACTCAAACTGCTATATAAACATGGAAGTTTCGAGGGTTGACCTACACGATGGCATACATGCCGTCTGTTGGGACAGGTCAGTCAAAGCTGCAATGCCTCTTTCTTCAAAAGGACCTTCTAGACATGGCCCTTCATTGTCAGACTCACATATAATTGTAATCCTACTTCCTACTTTATTAATATTATAAATGCGAAAGTTCGTATGTATGGATGTATGGATGTTTGATGGGCATTTTCAAAAAAGAGTGTACCCTGCTGTAAAATTCGATTATATTTTTTATATTTTTTGTTTTTACAAATTTTGCCAAAATATAATAGGAAATACAGTTTATTATAGAGGAAAATAAAAAGGAACGCGGAATTAGAGGCAGTTTTTCCATAATATCGAAACAAAACGGACTTTGTAGCGAAACTGATTCCGTTTCTAGTTTGATACTCTTTCACGCAAAAACTACTGAATGGATTTGGATGAAATTTGAAACACAGTTAGTTAACCTTTTGAATGTCTTAAGTTACACAGTTCGACATAAGCAATTGTCTTTCTATTGTGTCTCTAATTACGGCATTCGATGAGTTAATAATCTGGATTAACACATAGGCTACTTTTTATCCCGGTAGTACGTTCCCGCGGGATATTTTCCGACCTCCACGCGGGCGAAGCCGCTATAATATATACAACTAGCTTCTGCCCGCGACTTCGTCCGCGTCAAATTTTTGCTCCCTGACCCTTCCCGTCGCATCGATTTGCCTGCTAGTTTTCGTCCACTTTTCGTTGCTGCTCGCTCCTTTTGAGTTATAGTGAGTCAACCTTAAAAGATAGACATATGCTCTCGCGGACTTTTTTTTAGAACTTTTTAAAAGGAATAATTCCGTCATACATGATTTTTGCGTTACTTTAACCGTTTACGCAGCGCACGCAACGGAAACTCTCAAAAGGAATAAATTTTCCCCGTTTTTGCAACATTTTTCATTACTGCTCCGCTCCTTGTAGTTGTAGCGTGATGTTATATAGCCTATAGCCTCCCTCGATAAATAGGCTACTCAACACAAAAAGAATTTTTCAATTCGGACCAGTAGTTCCTGAGATTAGCGCGTTCAATCAAACAAACAAACAAACAAACAAACTCTTCAGCTTTATAATATTAGTATAGATAACGTTTAGACTTTATAAGAAACCATGACCTCTTTGTTTCAGCATTTCTTTTCAAGGATCAGTCAGTTAGGAAATGTCAGCGCCATCTAGTTTTCGAATACTGACCAACAAAACTTAGACGTGTAAATGTGTCATAAAACATCTAAAAAAATAAACATTTCATTTCGGTTCAAGTAGAACAACGACCGAACGATGCACTCGTGGGGGAAATAAACATGTAATGTATGTGTTTACGTCAAAGCGCCCCCGGTGACCACTCACGTGAGGCGATGCGCGCTTTCCGTTGCCAAGTGGGATGCAAAGAGAAAATAACTTTGAGAAGTTACTGATTCTTACAAGAATAACTTTAGATACTGCTGTCAAAACTGAAAAGGGAATTATCCACTCAAGATAGAACACGTAAATCTATATAAATCAAATTGAAGTATCTGGTCCTCAAATCAAAATAAGTTTTTTTTTTACTAAATACTTATGAAAATTGTTTGTGTGTTTCTTCCGGCTAATCTCCGAAACGCCTCTATCTATTCTGATGACATTTGGTAAGGAGATACTTTGAGCCGTGGGGAGCATATGCTACTTTCGACATATCACGCGGGCGAAGCCACGGGTGGAAGATTATAAAAAAAAATGCTGCGGGGACTTGACCTCGAAATAGGTACTTCCCGAGTTTCGGCAATTGATGCTAAAAACTGGAACCAAAGGAAAAGGTATCGACTTCTAAAAGGAAAACAAATCTTTTTACACATGAGATATTATGCAAGGAGCAGTTTGGTTTCCGCAAGGGAAGTTCAACTACTCTTGCAATATTTGACTTGATAAAAATTGTAACAGAAAGCATAAATAATGGCAATCCAGTGGTGTCCCTATTTCTAGATATGAGTAAGGCTTTTGACTTTGTAAATCATTCAAAACTTTTACACAAATTAGATTTTTATGGTATAAGGGGAAAGCTTACGACTGGATATGTAGCTATTTAAGTAACAGAAAACAATGTACTGAGATATCCAAGGTAGTAAAAAAAGGCAGCAGAATATATTTCAAAGAAAAATATAGATCAATGCCAATAATAAATAGAAGCGGTGTGCCTCAGGGAAGCATTATCGGCCCTTTACTTTTTTTGATCTACATTAACGATCTTCCAGAAGCAACTTTGCAGAAATGTATTCTTTTTGTAGATGATACTACAATTATCATAAAATGTCAGGATAAAAACGCTTGCAAATCAGATACCGAAAAGGCATTGTCAGATGTAGTAATTTGGAAGGAAAATAACAATTTAAACATAAACATAAGTAAAACAAAAGTAATCGAATTTAACTCCTACAACACAAAACCTTTAATTTTGGATATTTCTTATAACGACAAAAAAGTAGAACAAGCTGATAGTCTAAAATTTTTAGGACTTCATGTAGATAAACATTTAAATTGGAAGAGCCATATAGAGACAATTTGTCAGAAACTTGATAGGTTTGTGTTTGCATTAAAAAAAATTAGACAAAACGTTTCTGTAGAAGCTGCCCTATCGGCTTACCATAGTTATGTGTCATCGGTTCTGAGCTATGGATTAATAATGTGGGAAAACTCGACCGACGTCGATACTTTTTAAAATTCAAAATCGATGCATCCGGGTCATCAATAAGGCATGGTTTCTAGGCAGTTGTCAACCTTTATTTAAAAAATATAAAATCCTTCCAATTCCTTGTATGTACATAAAAGATATCTGCATATTTACAAAAAAGAACATGCACTACTTTAAACAACGTAGTGAGGTACTACCTAGACAAAAAAGGGCAAAATTTCGCAACCTACTGTATCAACCACCCTGTCATAAAGATGTGTATAAGAAAAATGTGTATAATATGTGTGTTTTAATTTATAATAACTTACCAAATGAACTGAAATTATTAAAGGGTAATGTGTTTAAGACAAAATTGACAGAATGGCTTCTAAAGTGTTGTTTTTACAGTATTCAAGCATTTATGGGACATACAAATTTAAATTTATTGTAATTATTAATATAAAACCAATAAAAATGAAAATTTAAGTACGTAGTGAATAACAATTGTATAATAATGAATGTAATTTAAAATGTAATCAATGTGCTATGTGTATAATGTATATGTATAATTAATATTTGCACGCTTGCTCGCAGGCAGAATACAATTACTCTTAGGTTATAAGATCTCAGCTTCACTAAAAATGTATTTCTTGCAAATAAACATTTGATTTGATTTGATTTGAAAAACAGTACAAGGTGAAAAATAACTTTAATTTCGGAAGTCGGTGGCAAAAAAAACCTTAATTACAGATCCAAAGACACCGACTTCCGAAATTAAAGTTATTTTTGACTTTGTAGTGTTTTTTTTAGGAAGTCGGTTGTATTTTTTTTTTGTAAAAAGTTTTTAATTTTAACTTTTTAGTTATAGTAAATACCCCGCACTAATTATTATTATTCGTTCATTTGTCGCGCAAATACTTAATGCAAATTTAAGACTTGTATGGTTTTCACATGGACCCCATTGTCCGAATGGAACCAAATTAAAATGGGGTCATTCGGGAAACACCAGCTTTCAAATAAAAAAAGAATCATCAAAATCGGTACACCCAGTCAAAAGTTATGAGGAAACAAACATTAAAAAAAAATACAGTCGAATTGATAACCTCCTCCTTTTTTTTTGAAGTCGGTTAAAAAAGGTTTTTTCGAAAAAAATCTAAGCAATGCCGATTTCCTCACGATGTTTTCCTTCACCGTTTTGAGAGCAGTGTTGATGACATAATTTTTTGCTTTTCAGTTTTTTCGGCGGTTTAATTTTTTGTTAAAAAGTTTTTATTTTATATTTTTTTGTGGCTATAATGTACTAATAATACTTGGCAAGGTATACGCTATCCAATAAAAAATAATTATCAAAATAGGACTACTCTGTATAAAGTTATGCGTAGTTAAACATTACAATCAGTGAGTGAACAATCAAACATCCCCTGTTTTTCGACCCTTAGGGTTCGATTTTGTTTTCCAAATCTATGGGACCACCTTCGGAGTTTTCCCTTTCCAATAAAAAAAGAATTATCACAATCGGACGATTACGTAAAAAGCTATGCGTGGTCATACATAAAAAAAAAATATACGCGTCGAATTAAGAACCTCCTCCGTTTTTTTTTCGTCGGTTAAAAATACGAACAAACGACAAATTATTTTTTTGTAAGGAGGATAGATTCTATTTAAAAATCAATTAACTACAATGTCATCACGTAGTGCACATTATGGCAAAGATTATCCTCCGGAAGAGCTACAAGGTAAGCGTTATATTGATATAACACATTGGCAACACGACTTGAAAATGTAACTCTTTAAAGACAATAACAGGGTCATTATTTCAGCCCAAAGTCATCCACTCAGGGCCGGATTTAGGGGAGGGCTACCAGGGTTACAGCCCCGGGGCCTCCATAAGAGGACCCCACATTGAGAATTTCAAAAATAAAAAGCAAACTACGATGAGACAAAACCGCCTATCAAAGCTATCCTTACTAAGCACTGAAAGTGATCTTCGGGAGCTGGATTTCAGCGAAATCATCGACGATTTTTCGTCAAAAAAGGCTCGCAAGGTTCCATTCCTTAACGCGATAGTTTAGTTTCATATAATTCTTGTACTTTACTTTATCCACAAATGTTTCTTAATAAAATTTAATTTGTCTTGTAATAAATTATTGAAACACTAAAATTCTTAAAATTGATTCATCAATTTGGAAAATTATTAGGGTCCTCCACTCCTTTGTTGCCCCAGGGCCTCCAGACCTCTAAATCCCGCTCTGCATCCACTACTGGACATAGCCTCCCCCCCCCCCCCGCCCCCCAGCACCGCTACTTCACCCGGTTCTGGGCTTCTCACATTCAGCGGATTCCTGCGGCCTTCACGAGGTCATCGGTCCCCCTTATAGGAGCTACTTCTTGCAGTATGCGGTCGCCACTCCAGAACCTTTTGGCCATATCGGCATTCGTTTTTACACGCTTTATATTAGCTTCACTTGTATGTTTGTTTGTAACCGACTCCTTATAGCGCGATTTTGACCCACTTTAAACGACCAGATTTCATTCAAACTTTGCACACCTGTCAAAGACCGATGACAATGCAATAATTTCATAAATTTGTGCCATTATCCTTGCCAGGGTTACCAGGACAGCAAAACACTGTCTTCGAAAACTACGCTGACATACGTCACAAACTACGCTGACATACGTCTCAAAAACCCGAACATAAATAATAGTTTAAAAGCGTGTTTTTTAGTTTTTTTTTTTAAACTACATATTATTTTTTTTAGCAAAGTGCCCTAGCCACGATCACTTAAGTGTGGCAATTTTTCGGACTATATCAGTTACTTAGGTTCTCCTACGGATCTCTTCATTTCTAATTCCAAGCATAGTCCTCTCCATTGCCCTTTGGGTGACTTCCAGCCTTCTTACTCGTAAGAAATCCGCAGCCACGGCCTCAGCCCAATATGAACGACCAAATAGGGTACACAGCGCCATCTATTGGTAATTCACTTTTAAATCCGCAGTAGTTCATAAAGCACGGGAGAGTAGATCGTAGGTTCAAACCCAAGCAGGCGCTAGACTTTGCGGATTTCATCACCACTGCTCCCAAAACGGTGAAGGAAAATATCGTGGGGAAACCGGAACAAAAATTCGAAAGAACACATCTGACGTCCTACCAGGGAGTTGAAGACAGCTGCCACACAATATGAGTAATTTGAGCGCTCTTTAAAAGCCCAACAACCACAAACGGGAGAAACTGAGTGCCCTGATTGGCAAATAGTAGTACTGGAAATACAGGAGATTCACTATGAGGCATAGAGCGTCAAGTTCTAATCAATAAATGCATAAAGTTTTAATCTTAACCTATATATCTCTTAACCTATATATTTAAGCTTTTAACCGTCATAATATACGTAATAAGTACGTCTTTAATATTAAGTAGGTTTATAACTGTAAAACCACTGTAATTAATTTTTAAGTAAGTTCATGCATGCTGTGTCTATCGCATCATATTGTACACTTGGTGTGTATTATAGCTTGTATTATTAGATTATAAAGTGTAACAATTGTAGATAGACCAATAAATAAAATAAAGTTTTAACAAATTAATAAAATACTAGCAACCCATCCCTTCGCAAGTTTTTGCGACGTGACAATACATCGAGATTTTTATATTATAATATGTTTTATAATAATAAACTATGATGTGTTTTAACTTTGTTCCGTGTCTAATCGGACGTAAAGAATAGTACCATCCCATTTCTTCCCGTGGGTGTCGTACGTAAGAGGCAACTAAGGGCCAACTAGAGAATGGGCAGCAGCGTTCTCTATGCATTTTACCACCATACCGCGATCGCCAACCCGCCACATAAATAGAGGAAATCACATCAAAATTACTTGCAAAGTTAAGAAGAACGATGAGGTCACACAGACAACTAATTCATTCTATAGTATTTATATAATCTTATACCTTTAAACGAGCAATTCTTGTATATATATATATAATCTGAATCTCAGAAACGGCTCCAACGATTTTCATGAAATTTAGTATACAGAGGGTTTCGGGGGCGATAAATCGATCTAGCTAAGATTCATTTTTAGGAAACGTCGTTTTATAGGAGTTTTCAATAATCAACTTTATTGATTATAAACTAAAACATAAATTCATGTTTTTTGTTTAATTCGAAGAAAACTAACAAAATGTAATTTGTATTTTAATATAATTTCTAAAATACTCAATTTACCAAAAAAATAAAAAATAAATACCGCGCAAAGCTCGGGCATCCAGATATTGTAACATTAAACGCTGTACTGGCTCCTGAAATACAGATACTCTAACCCAACTATAGACCTAGGGCCTCATATTTTTCTGCAACCTGTTTTTATGGCAAGAAATTAATTGATTAAACTAAGCTGACGGCCTGTCCTCTTTCATTCAGCAGTAGTTCACAACACTATGTTGTTCTTTGACTATTCTTTTCTCGATCTATGTACAAAATCTTCAAGACCTTTACTCTCTAAATGCCAACCAACATTTGTGTGGGCATTCCCATAAGTTATGAGAATATTCGTCTAAGATAAAGCCTTGGAATCACTTCTTGTCTAACCAAGTTATAACAGCATGGAATAGCCTCCCAGAAAATGTTGTGACGCCTCCCACACTGAACTGCTCAAAGAATCGAATGGACAGATTCAATATATCCAAGATTTTTTAGTCATATGTATTAGTTAATTAGCTGCTTGTGTGTTTAACCAAATTCATTTTCAAATATCTATATTAATTATCTATACTAATATTATAAAGCTGAAGAGTTTGTTTGTTTGTTTGTTTGTTTGATTGAACGCGCTGATCTCAGGCACTACTGGTCCGAATTGAAAAATTCTTTTTGTGTTGGGTAGACTATTTATCGAGGGAGGCTATAGGCTTTATAACATCACGCTACAACTAAGAGGAGCGGAGCAGTAATGAAACATGTTGCAAAAACGGGGAAAATTTATTCCTTTTGAGAGTTTCCGTTGCGTGCTGTTAGAAACCGGCCTCGGTCACAGTTTTTAAAAAAAAGGAAACACTTTTACTGTAAGGAACTAAGAGAGTTTATTCGACTTTTACAATAATAATAGCGAGTGCAGTACACGAGTGCACGGGATGAAGGATGGAAGACGACTGGCTGTGTCTGGCTGGATGAGTGGGATGGGTGTATGAGGAGTCGAGGGGTGCTGTGTCAGCACTCTAACAGGAATGCAGCATAAGCTGCCAGGTAAGGAAGAAAGGGTACATAGGATGGGTATAACAGCCCCCCGATTAAGAGGAAACTTACGGGTGGAAAGGTAAGTTGACGATGGAAAGAAGGAAGCTCCAGGTCTAGGGAAATTTTTCAGGTTTTCAGGTCATTCGGAGTCGGGAAAGAGGGATGTCTTCGGAATCAGGAGATGACATTTCTATGGGATTATCTGGTTTGGGTTTACATCTAGAAGTTTTAAATGTTTTAAAGTAACAATACAATTTATACGATATACCTATAACTATAACTAAACTTATTATAATAGTAACATAAGAATAGTAATTACCGTAAAGGACAATATGAGGTTTCTCAATGACTTCATCGAGATTTGTTTTAATTTGGTCAGTTATTTTATTATAATTTGACAAAAGTGAATCCAGGTTATTAACGTTTTTTAAGTTAACATAAGGAACTTTAATATTGTCCTTCAGGTAAGTAGTGGAACTACAACAAGTATCATTGATTATTTCAAAGTGTAAAATTATTGGTTTTGTTTTAATTACAATGCTATGTTGAGGTATCAACTTATTATCTCTACAATAGGCAATGCAATGTTCTGGTATAGTTAATATTCCAGTACCATGGATGGAAAGCTCAGATAAGTCTTGATTATTACATTCTATTGTGAGTTTAGAATTTTGGCTTATTACATATATCCATTGGTTTCTATGTAATTTGTGAAAAGTTTCAAAATTGCCGTTTACGAATTTAGTATTACAAATATGTGGAACAGAAGTCAGAGCTTTAGAAATAATCTCACTTTCACATATGGGAGCGGCAGATGTAGAAAATATACTAGGGGTTTCACAAATATAATATTGCATATTTATAATTTTACAGGAGCTAAGTGAATCTAATTTGCAATAAGATGACTTATCTTTAGTTATGCCTATATATTTCGTGGATGGTATTATCGTCGAATATAGTGTGCTATTTACATCATTGAGTACAATAGGGTAAGGTATAGTGTTATATAAATCAAATTCCTTTGTGTTTACTAAAGGTATTTGTAACACAAATATTATTTTGTTGTCTGCATAATAGCTGGATACATCAGATATGTTTTCTAAAATGTGGATATTATCTAAGATTAGAGGTACAGGTAATTGCTTAGAACTAGGTAGGAATCTATAATTATCAACAAGGTCTGCAAAAAGTTGCTTAGGAGTAATAATAGATGGATATAATATATTGGACTTACTAAACATAATAGCATTAATAATATCTTCTAACTTAAATGATAATGTTAACATAGTACTTTCTAAGATATCTGACAATCCTGATATCTTGGATCTCATAAGTAGCTTATCTGCCACTAACGTAATGTTAATTACATCTTGGTTCAGGGTATCGATAGCATGGTTTAAACTGGCTTCATTTGCACTAATTTGGTCAATTATTTCTTTAAGGGATGATAACGTAGATTTTGTAACTAACATGCTATCTTTCATCAAGGTTGCTAACTTAGTTTGATCGTTTTCTAAGGTTTTAATGGCATCGCTATATTTTATAGCGTCATCTTCATCCATATTGCCAAACAGTTGTTTGATAACGGAACCGATTCCAGCAAACCAAGCTGCTCTTTTATTAGATTTAGATATAAGATGAGATATAGAGTCGAAGTCTCTTGTTATATCATAGTAACGGGATGACAATGGTTGAAACAGATAATGACATTCGCTTTCATAATATGCATTACTTTGTTTACATAAATATTTCGAAGTTCCTAGAATGTCTCTTATGTTATCTAGATGCGGTTGGATAAAAGATATGTCTATAGGAATAATAATATCTAATGTATCATCAGTAGTTTTTAGAGAGCCAATAGGGTCGAAGTATATGCCTGCGTTGTCGGATGCTGGCTGGATATATCTTTGACTGTTTGAGGCCAGGGATGGATAAATGTAACCAATTCTGGAATGGAAAGTGATTGTAAATTACTAAACTATATATAGTATATTATGTGCTGTTGCTAGTATGGAGTTTCATTTCGTCAAAATGATGTTTGACGTGACGTCTATTTATTAAGAGTGATGCGGTGTTATTTCCGTGTATTTTTACAATTTTGTACGGGCCTTTCCATATTGGTGAAAGAGCCTTCCGGAGCCTTAGATGATTTTTCAGATAGACAAGGTCGCCGACCTTGTATTTAATTGGCCTTGTACGAGTGTCGTAATAGGTTTTTGAATTTTCTTTAGACTTTTGTGTGTGTTCTATAGCTTTAGTTCGGGAATATTTAAGTCTGTTTTGGAGAACACGAACATAATCGGGATAAGTTACGCCTGTGGTCTCTTCATAGATAGAATCTGGTATATATGGTTTATTTCCAAATACGAGTTCATAAGGAGAGAAATGAGTGGTTGAATGGATGGCAGAATTATAGGCAAGCATAGCTGTATATACAAAGCGGGGCCAATTATTTTGCTCTTCATTTACATAGGATTTTAAGTATTCCTTTAAGGTGGAATGACTCCTTTCAAGAGCGCCTTGAGTCTGAGGATGATAAGGGGTACTCCACAACTGTTTGATTTTCAACATCTTGCAGGTTTGTTTAAACAGCTCAGCTGTGAAATTAGTCCCTTGGTCTGTTAATATTGTTTTAGGTATTCCAAATAACGTGATAAAATGAACTAAACATTCACATGACTCCTCAGCTGTAGTATTGGTGATTGGATAGGCGCTTGAAAATTTGGTAAGGTCATCTTGAAGGGTCAAGATATACCTAAACCTATCGTTACCAGCTTCCGGTAGTGGACCTACAATGTCTAACGCTACACGTTCAAAAGGACGAGTGGAAAGAGATGTAATCTGCATGGGAGCACGATTAATTTTCCTAAGGGCTTTATTAGTTTGACATTGCGGACATTTCCTCACATAATTTTCTATGTCTGATCGCATGCTTTTCCAGTAATACTTTTCCTGGATGCGTTTTAGCATTCTAACGGAACCTAAATAACCGGCAATGGGTATGTCATGATTTTCTTTCATTATTTTAGGGATTTCGCTTAATGACGGATAAATAATAGCATTTTTGTAAATATGTACGTTTATTTCCGAATTGTGGAACAAATATAATATTATATTGTAAACCTTTAGGTATTGGTGACTATCAAAAGGGTTACTAAAGTCTGAGATGGCTATCTCGGGATTGTTTTGATCTGCAAGGGTAACTATTAGCTCATTTCTTACAGATTTGAGACTTTTATAGATATCTTCATAAGTGCAGGTGTCAAAATGATTGACTTTAGTAAAGAGGAAATAATACGTTTTATTTTCAGTTTCGTATTTGAGGAAAGTGTATAAGGTTCTTTCTAGTAAGGAAAATTCATTCAAATTAGGAATATTAGATATAACTTCTTGAACATATGGGACGGATTCATCCATATCTATGGATGTAGGAATGATAATATATTTTTTATCTGTTTTGGATAAACTTTCATTATGTTCTATTATGGTTACATTAGAGTTGAAATCTTTAGAGGTAGCTTTAAGAAAATCCGAGTAATTACCATCTAGGGTACCAGGACTATTCGGACTTGAGTTATCGATTGGTATCGTTGGATTTAAGTGATCAGCAGATGATGGTGTATTTTGGTTAGTTACGTTATCCAGGTCGTCAAGATTACCTAGCTCTGGTAAGCTAGTGGGTGGAGCAAGTGGATCTATGAGATCTTCAAGCTGAACTAGATCATCTGAATCTATCGTCTTGTAGGAATCAGGTGAGTTAACATTTTGCCTTGAAGTGCTAGGCAGAGGATCTATGGCATTAACAGGTTTAGTTGGAGGATAACGCGATAATGCATCAGCAGCATTGTTCAATTTTCCCTTCTGGTAAACTATTTCATACTCATATTCCTCCAGCTTTAATCTCCACCTTTGGAGTTTACTACTGGGGTCAGAGTGGTTAAAGAGCCAACGCAAGGGGCGATGGTCTGTAACAATCAGAAATTTCCTACCATATAGATATGGGCGGAATGTTTTACAACCGAAAAGAATCGCAAGTAGTTCCTTTTCCGTTGTGCTATAGTTACATTCACTTTTATTGAGTGTACGGGATGCATAGGCGATTGGTTTATCTTTTCCTATTTCGCCTTGAGAAAGGATAGCGCTGATTGCATAATTTGATGCATCACAAGTTAAAATGAATGGTTTGGAAAAGTCAGGATATATCAATAGTGGTGCTGTCATAAGTTTGTTTTTTAGGATTTCAAAGGCTAATTGATGTTCATTTGACCATACAAATTCTACATTCTTTTTTAGTAGATTTGTTAAGGGTTTTGCGATACTAGATAAGTCAGGAATGAATCTGCGGTAGTAGGAAACAAATCCAAGGAATGACTTAACGTCCTTGGGAGTTTTGGGTACAGGGAAATCCTGTATTGCACTTACTTTTTCGGCATTTGGTTTTACGCCTTTGTCAGTAATGACATGGCCTAGGTATGAAACTTCCTTTCTCAGGAATTCACACTTGTCGGGTTGTAATTTAAGTTTGAATTGACGAAGTCTACCAAACACATTTGTTAGGTTATTAATGTGAGAGGCAAGGTCATAAGAATATATAACAATATCGTCGAGATAAACAAAGCATTGTATGCCTTGAAGCCCAGATAAGGCTGAATTCATTAACCTCTGAAAGGTTGACGGAGCGTTTTTCAATCCAAATGGCATACGTGTGAACTCGTAGTGTCCTTTTGGGACAGAAAATGCTGTTTTTGGAGAGTCTTCAGCGGACATGTTAATCTGATGGAATCCGGATGCTAAATCTAACGTGCTGAAATATTTACTCTTACCTAGCTGGTCTAGTATCTCTGCTATATTTGGAATTGGATAGGAATCACCAATGGTTATATCGTTAAGTTTGCGGTAGTCGATTACCACACGCCATTTCTTCTGACCGGACGCGTCGAGTTTTTTCGGCACCACCCAAATTGGTGAAGACCATCGAGACATAGAAGGTTTTATGATACCTTGCCGTAACATTTTATCGATTTGGGAGTCAACCTCTTTCTTATGACATTCAGGGAATCGGTATGTCTTTACATGGATTGGTTCATCCGAGGTTGTTTTAATTTTATGTTCTATCGCATCGGTAGAGGTTAGCTGATCATCAGGTAAATGGAAGATGTCAGAGAATTGGGAACAGACTGAGTATAGTGCTTCAGTTTCTTCTGAATTAAGATGGGACACGCGAAGTTCTTTTAGAACTTCGTCTGTGCGTTCAAAAGTATGAGATTCGGCTGTGGTACCTATAAATATTGAAGCTTGTAGTAGGAAAGGTTCTAAACGCAATTGAAGGTCAGAATTTATTTTTACAGGTGCTTCTAAGGTGTTTAAAATGGAAATATTAACACGGTTATTTGTTTTTACTTTAACCATACAGTTGGCTATTAGTAGGTACTTGGATATATGTTGATCGATTACTAAACCTTCTCCGATCTCTGGATTTGCGACTGTGCATTCAATGATGACTTCGCTACGCGCTGGTATTGTATAGACGGGTTCATTAAAATACATTTGAAAGTTAATGTCCTTTAAATATAACATACCTTCTTCATAATTAATTTGACCGTTCATGGAATTAAATAAATCGTTGCCAACAATGCCATCATAGGGTATGGTTAAGCCATCTATTAGGTTGAATACATGAGTTAACTGTTTACAGTCATTGTGGGTTTCATCGTGAGTACTTATAGTTATATGAACTTGTCCTAACGTGGTTAGGGGACTATCGGTGGTTGAATCGATACCTTTGATCTTGAACTTGACCGATTTATTAATTACAGGCATATCGTCGATGACTGATGTTTTTATAATGCTTATGGATGCACCAGTATCAACGAGGAGTAAAAGATCTTTAGAAGACACAGGAGATTTTACTTGTATGTAAGGTAAATATTTGTTTGATATATTTTGTGTGAATTCGTATATGGTTTTATTTGTGTTTTCTTTGTTTTCAGGATTTAGGATGCTGTCTTCAGTTTGGGGCTGGCTACCCTGTTGCTTGACAACATGCGATTTCAACGATTTATTAGAATCTACAGTTTGGGGCTGGTTACCCTGTTGCTTGATTCCAATTGATTTTAAGGATTTATTAGGATCTACGATTTGGGGCTGGTTACCCTGTTGCTTGATCCTAATTGATTTTAGGGATTTATTAGAATCTACGATTTGGGGCTGGTTACCCTGTTGCTTGATCCTAATTGAATGACCTCGAGTTTTGGGCTTATATTTACCATGTCCATGGGCCATTGAGTCGATATTGGTGTCGTCTTTTGTGGTTACAGTTTGTCCCGTGCGACACCTATTCGGGACATTATTTAGTTTAAATTATGGTTATCGACAGTATCATAACCTTCAGTTTCGGTTAGGGTGTTAATCTGTGGTTTAAAGGACGTGCCTGGTTGGACATTGGAATTGAAATTAGAAGGTTTATTTACATTTTGGAATTTTTTATTATTATATTCGCGGAGTTTGCAGTTTTCCAAAAGATGTCCAGCCTTTTTGCAATAACGGCAGAAAGGGTCTTTTGAAGCTGGTTGATTGGTAGAAGGCTTTTGGTTATGATTAAGGTTGCCGGTTCTATTTGGCCTAGTGTTAACGTCATTACCGCGCAACGTTTTCGCGACCAAATTCTGTTTATAAGAGTACTGTTGCAGCTTCTCTTCTGATAGAGCATAATTTATTGCATCATTAAGGTTTTTAGGGTCCCTACATCTAACTATATTAGCGATACGAGGAGTGAGGCCCATAGTAAAAGTGTGGAGAGCTAAGTCCTCCATAGCGGCTACCCTACCAGAAATTTCACTCTTCTTGTGATTAGTAACGGTGATTTCTGTAAGAAGTTGGGATAGGCAGGTTTCAACCCTGAGTGAAAATTGGCTAACATTTTCCTGGGCACCTTGTCTGCAATTTTGAAGTTCAATTAAAAGATGAGCGTAATGTTTTCGCTCTCCGAATTGGTTTTGCAGGAAATCCCTAAGTGAGGGCCATGTATCAAATTCTTTAATTGAACACGCTATTTCGGCTCTGCCATCTAGCTGGCTGATGATATATTTGAAAACGATGTCTTGTTGACTTGAGGAAGCTAGGGAAATTGCGTTGTCGCAATTGTTTATGAAAGCGTTAAGTTTTTCGCGGCTACCATCGAAAGGTTTTATGAATTTTAGGATTACATTTAAAGTTAGACCTTCTCTAGGCTCGTCTTTGACGTTCTTGGAACTTTGAGACATATTAATGTTAATATATATAAAATAATAGAATTGTAACAAGCAAACCCTGGAAATAGAATTAGTATAGCTTATAAGTCTACACAGCAAATCTCGTCGAACTGTTCTTATCGCTGTCCACCGGAACTGCGTCGGATCACTGTCTAGACAGGACAATCTGTTGTCTTGTTACAATGTTGCGGCTATGAGATAAGCCGTCGGAGGTAAGTTGAATGGAACTTTTTATATGGATGGATTACAGGAAAATATCACAAAACTCACAGGAGCATCAGACATGCGTTCTTCATGCTTGTGCTGGAACTGGAACTGGAGCTGGAGTTCTGGATACTGGAACCGGGGTTGACCTTGAGCCAGGTCGGTGCTGGGTTTGGAGACGGGAGACGCTGCCTGCGTCACTGCTAGTTGCCACTTACTGCACAGTGGATCGGCTATGAGGTTCACCGGTGTAGTGTACGGGATACACCTGGATGATTTGAGTCGCTTCTTGGAACTTGTGCACTCGCTGCACTTCGCTGGTATTTTTCACTGCACTGATTTTCGTAGGAGTCCAAGGATTTTTTCAATCCCACCGCTGCCACCAATGTTAGAAACCGGCCTCGGTCACAGTTTTTAAAAAAAAGGAAACACTTTTACTGTAAGGAACTAAGAGAGTTTATTCGACTTTTACAATAATAATAGCGAGTGCAGTACACGAGTGCACGGGATGAAGGATGGAAGACGACTGGCTGTGTCTGGCTGGATGAGTGGGATGGGTGTATGAGGAGTCGAGGGGTGCTGTGTCAGCACTCTAACAGGAATGCAGCATAAGCTGCCAGGTAAGGAAGAAAGGGTACATAGGATGGGTATAACAGTGCGCTGCATAAACGGTTAAAGTAACGCAAAAATCATGTATGACGGAATTGTTCCTTTGAAAAAGTTCTAAAAAAAAGTCCGCGAGAGCATATGTCTATCTTTTAAGGTTGACTCACTATAACTCAAAAGGAGCGAGCAGCAACACTAGCAGGCAAATCGATGCGACGGGAAGGGTCAGGGGAGCAAAAATTTTACGCGGACGAAGTCGCGGGCAGAAGCTAGTGGAAATAATAAATGAATGCACTTATCCTAAGTTACACACATACATAAAATCACGCCTTTTTTATGTTGTGCTTGTCTTACAACTACTGATATGTGTTCATATTTTAGGCGAGGGCGCTGGCACCCTAAACACAAGTTAAATCTTACATTGGGTAGTTGTAATGCTGCATAGTATTTAGATAAGTGTTTTTGTACAAATGAAGGTAATAAAAATCTTTCTTTTTTTTTCCCAAGGGGGTAGGCAGAAACTACAGAACGCCACCTGCTACGATCCTCACAGCCTCCTTTTGCCTCGTTTAAGTTTATACATCTGGTCATACACGCACGCCGGTTACTAAGGTTGAACTTTTAATCCTATTCACTAACTTGACAGTTCATTGCAAAATAATGGTACCATTCTAAAACTAATAGTGTCGGGGTAGTGAACGATTTCGCATAAAGAATGAATGATAAAAATGTTTTAAATTAAATAAAACTTTAAAAAATCGTTTTTAGGTGTGGATTATAAGAATAATTAATAATTTTTAGTAACAGTTATTTCCTTTTTAACCGACTTCAAAAAAAGGAGGAGGTTATCAATTCGTCTGTATTTTTTTTTATTTTTTTTCTTCTGATAGAAACAAAACTAAATTTAAAAATCATGTCATTTTGCTTATTTTTTTACTATAGGTAGTCATTTTATTTCCTCTGACAGCCATAGACTACATATATATCGATATAGTACACATCTTGTTTTAAGACAAGTTATTAAATTTAAATTACAAAGTTTGCATGTAAGTACATTATTTCAAGTTCATTCAAATTCATTCATTCTTGCACCACCTCACTATCTTTTTTTTGTCAAAACCTGCACCCTAATTGCGAAACGCACAATTTATCAGAATCTGAATGGGATTGAAGATTATTTCTAAACCATTGCGTCATTTGTTCGAATAAATTGTGGCTCAGCAACGTAAATAACGCAATGAATGTTGTTTAACTATGAATATTAAACCAATTCCTACCGATAAAAAGTTCCACAATTACCCCTCTGGTATCCCTCCAATTGTCAAGTTAGTGAATAGGATTAAAAGTCCAACCTTAGTACTACGCACCTGACCCTTCTGAAGAACATCACCAATATGGTCACTATATGTTTTCCTAGAACATATAGTCACCCCTCCAGCGTGACCGATCACATCAGCCTTCTAAATTACTTTTGTTAGCCGCCCTTCATTCATCCTCTCAACATCCTAAGCAGGGATGTTAGGGAGCTCCGTAACCGTAACCGAAACTATCGGATGTCCGATATAAAAAATTATCCGTAACCGTAACCGAATCAGAAATAAAAGTTTCGGATAATATCGGATTTGTTATTACATTTTTATTTTAGGTAGATTAGATAACACTCAATTTATACAGGGTGGGCCATAATAAAATTCACTTTTGAAAAAATTATAATAAAACATAGGTTATACCAGCAAGAGTTTATTAACTTTTAAAATATATAAAAATATTGTTAATTTATTTTTTAAATATAATATCGTCAAGATGACTTCCGGATCGGCGAGAACACTCTTCCAAACGAGATCTGAAATTTTCGAACACTCGGTTGCAAATCGCTATTGAAATCTTTGCCATTTTTTCACGAATGTTTTGCTTTAATTCGCCGAGGGTTCTTGGGTTATTATTGAAAACTCTTCTTTTGAGATAACCCCATAAAAGGTAATCGGGAGGGGACAACTCAGGACTTCGTGGTGGCCACTCAATGTCACCCCTCTTCCATATCACTTTTCCAGGGAACATTTCCCAAACGACCACCATGCTGGCATTCGATGTGTGACAGGTGGCTCCATCCTATTGAAATCACGTCATTGAATTGTATTCATTGAATTCTTGAAGCTTTGGACCTAAAAACTCTTTCAGCATTTGTACATAACGTTCTGAATTAACAGTTAAAGCTTGACCACGAACATTTTCAAAGAAATAAGGTCCGATCAAACAACTTGCTGATATTGCAGCCCAAACTGTAACTTTTTGGCGATGAAGTGGCTTCTGATGTTTCAAAGATGGCTGCTCCGCACTCCAATATTGGCAATTTTGTTTATTAACAAAACCATTCATATGAAAGTAGGCCTCGTCTGAAAAGAGGATGTTTCCATAACTAGGAAACCGCTCGAGCATTAAAGATGAAAATTCAAATCTTTTAGTGAGGTCAGTTTCTTTTAACTCTTGAACGAGTTGAATCTTATGAGGATGATGTTACAAATCACGTGACAAGATTCGCCTTAAGCTTGTACGGGCGATCCCCAAAGCCGCTGAACGCCTACGGGTTGAGAGTTCCGGGTCCGCTCGAACAGATTCACTAACTTCCTCTATTCTTTGTTCTGTTCGTGAAGTCCGCGGGCGACCTTGACGTTTAATTGGCAATGTCGAACCGGTTTCTTCGAACCTCTTCAACCATTGTTTGATTAAATTGGTGCTAAGGCACTGACGTATACTCTGCAATCCATATTTTACTCGAAATAAACGTCGCACGGTAACGTACGAACGATAATTCTCGAAAAACGGTCGCACGATGAACGCGCGTTGTGCCCCCGTGAAGTGACTCATGGCTACTAAAATTGAATGAAACGCGCGTCCGAACGATACCCCCTTCGCACGTCTCACACCGCACCTCGCGTTTTTATTCAAAAAACAAAAGTGAACTTTTTTATGGCCCACCCTGTATTTATAATCATTTTTATTTTAAATAGGTGTAATAATTACTCACAGACTGATTGTAATTCCTACCAAATGGTGACAAATAAATAAAACCATTTTATTAGCTATTTGTATTTAACTTTTTAAAATTCCTTAAAAGTTTAATATCCTTAACCGGAATTATCCGAAACTAACGGATAATCCGAAATAATTTCATATCCGTATCCGTATCCGGTATAATAATCATTCCTACATCCGTAACCAATCCGTATCCGAAATGTCATATCCATAACATCCCTAATCCTAAGTTACATCAACTCAAAATAATTGGGGCACTTCACGAGGCTAGTAATACACCTTTCAAAACTTAATACAGATTTTAGTTTCAACTGCTAACAACATATACACAATAATCATGCGTCATCATCATCATCATTACAGACGAAAGACATCCACCGCTGGACATAGGCCTCCCCCAAAAATGGGGTGGTTGGCCATGATCGCCACCCTTGTAAGGCAGGTTGGTGATCGCAGTATGGTAGTAAAATACATAGAGAATGCTGTTGCCCAGTGTCTAGTACGTCCCTTATTCGCCTTTTATGACCCTTTTTAGGGTTCCGTTGCCAAATGGCAAAAAACGGAACCCTTATAGATTCGTCATGTCTGTCTGTCCGTCTGTCTGTCTGTCTGTCTGTCTGTCTGTCTGTCTGTCTGTCTGTCTGTCTGTCCGTCCGTATGTCACAGCCACTTTTCTCCGAAACTATAAGAGCTACGCTGTTGAAACTTGGTAAGTAGATGTATTCTGTGAACCGCATCAAGATTTTTACACTAAAATAGAAAAAAAACAATAAATTTTGGGGTTCCCCATACATAGAACTGAAACTCAAAAATGATTTTTTTCATCAAACCCATACGTGTGGGGTAACTATGAATAGGTCTTCAAAAATGGTATTGAGGTTTCTAATATCATTTTTTTCTAAACTGAATAGTTTGCGCGAGAGACGCTTCCAAAGTGGTAAAATGTGTGTCCCCCCCCCCCCCGTAACTTCTAAAATAAGAGAATGATAAAACTCAAAAAAATATATGATGTACATAACCATGTAAACTTCCACCGAAAATTGGTTTGAACGAGATCCAGTAAGTAGTTTTTTTTTTAATACGTCATAAATCGTAAACCGCAATTTACCTTTCATTCGATCAACTCCAATATAAAAATTAAATAAAACCTTTAATTTCATAAGCATAAACCTTATACATAAACCGAGGATACCAAAAGGTTTGTACGGAACCCTCGGTGCGCGAGTCCAACTCGCACTTGGCCGGTTTTTTTTAAATAAGATGGTGCTATTCCTTACGTCCGGCACCACACAATAGTATGGAAATTATTTAGTAAGTTATTTACTGATCGCAAGGTATAACAAAAAATGTTTTAAGTAATTTGCTGATCGCTTGGTGTAAGTATATAAATACTAACTAAAGACCACTTTAAATAAATAATAGTAACTCGGAGTACTCACCCAAGTGCGTGACATCCAGATAAGTGTTTCGTTGTCAAGTCTGGGCCCGATGAGGGGGTTCATTTGTGCCATGTACGCACACAGCCAGCTGAAATACACAAGTAGGAAATGGTTAATACTAAAACTGTAATCTAGTGGTATTCATTTTTGTATTAGAATAGAACTAAAGTTTTGCCCAACAGTGGGACAGTACTGGTGGGATAAAATTAAGTAATTTTAAACCGGGACATTGTTTGTTATTGATAAGTTAGTCTTTTTCTGATTCTTCTTGAGAGTTCTCTAAAACTACAGTGGACTCCCGCTAATCCGGCCCCTGTCTAATCCGACACCCCGAGTAATCCGTCATGTCTATTATTATTGAATATTTTTTGACAGTCTTCGCTAATGTAGATAATGCATGATTGAACGGGAAATGGATCTGTAATTTGTTGGATTACAAGGTACTCTTTTGTAAAAAAATCCGGACTATAGGGGGTCTTCTTAGGCAGTACTCTATATATCGACAAATTCGATAGGACGACACTGCCCTGCAAAACGTTTGTCGGATTACCGGGGGTCCACTGTAATTAATATACAAATAGGATTGATACCATCCACATGACCTAGATCTTACTGTATTTCAAGTTTGAGAACTGATTAGAAATAAGATCATTCTATTCTAAAATCGCAGATAATTTCTGGGCCAACCTAAATCACGAGGGCACTCAGTGAAGGCGATCGAGTGCCTACGACCTGGCATTACTTTTCATTTTAATAATCCCTTGATGGGTTGAATGTAGTTCTTGTAACAAAGTGCTTTTTAATTTAGTTGGAAAGTAAGTTTTTATCCCCATGACTCATTTTGGACTCAAAACTCTTGTAAAATAACAAAATACTTACAATAACCAGCATGTAGCAGCAGTGAGCATCAAAACCACCTGGATAATCCTGGAATAGAGCAACGAAATACGGGTTTTAATCTTAGAATTAGCAAAAGGAGTTTTGAGGAGGAAGGCTCACTAACTTACCCTCTGTTTGGTCCTTTAGGGGCGAAGAAAGGGCAAACAATGCCCACAATACCCCACAGCACGGTGAATACGACGATGGGAACGAAGGAGGCACCCATTTTGAGATATTATTTAGATAGAATTCTAAATCAAAAAATCTCAAACAAACATCAGCTGCATAAAAATGGTGGATACGCTGATTATGTTGGTAGCACTGACTTCGATAGTCATATGACATTACGACGTTTCGTTTTACAGTATAAGTACACATTTTTTGTAAAGAACAGGGGGTAAAAATATTATACAAAGACTTTAAAAAAATCTGGAACTCATGTTTCATTATTATAAGTGTAAAACATAGAGCAACACGGACCAGAGGGGAGTAGCCATACGCAGGCATTCCCCTCTGTCAAAGTACAAGTCCACGCGGTCCTATACGTATAATAAAACTAGTTGCAGCCGCACTGCTCAGTAGACTAAATCTAGTTGCGCGACTAAATTCATGTCCTACAAAAATGACGAATTGTTCTGTATTTTGCTGCAAAAAGAGATCTGCCACGCCAAATTTACAATAAGATGGCGTTACCTTTCATATGTAATTAATATTTAATCACATTATTCCCATTTACTTCCATATAACTTAAAAATTACAATATTTATCGTTCGTGTTGTTTCGGATTTGTTTACCAACACAGGCCGCTCGCCCTCATACAATATGCGGATCAGTCGAGCGACTGATCCGAGTTTGTTTCCGAGTAACGCTGTCACCGAGCGATAGTGTTGTTACTGGTTTATTAGTAGATAGTTATCGATAAATTTGGCAAAGGAGTCTATCTCAGATCACACAAACAAGGGAGATGTGCTAAGGCGACTCGGCCCGTGCGAACGCATCGGCCAAAATTTGGCTTGTTGTTAGTTTCCGTCCGCCAGTCGAAAGTCACCACGCGCTCGCGCCACTTCTCCTAATTTTTTACAAAATGCCTACTTGTACATTCGTTGTTTGCAAAAATACTAGCAGCAAAGTGAACTACGTAAAAGATGGAATCTCATTTCACATGTAATTATTACAATATTAATGTTTTTCTTCTTTAAATTCAAAAAAATATAAATTAAGTACTGTAAGAACGTGATGGAAAGATAAGTGATTTATTCGTATTGAACAAAATTCATTGCTTGCTTATTACAAACCGATAAATGAATCTGTTCATTCGACTGCGCGATGTATTCGTATTTTTAACGATACTCACAATACGATGACAGTAATGTGCCGCGTGGTACGGCCGCTGCCGGCTTCCGTGAAATAGAGACGTAGTAGTGTCGATTAAAAATTCTTAGTAAGTAGTAGCACGATGCATGGTCAGCTATTAGTACTACCCATTTACTTAATAATGTAGTAGAGTTAATACTATTATTGACTTTATTTAATTCTGTCCCTTCCACTGCCAGCCTCCGTACTACAGCAGATGAGAATTTCGACAATGTTTGACCCCTGTCGTTGTACAGCAGTTGGTTTTGTGGTCACACTGTTTTGCGATTATCTATGAATCTATCATACACTAACATTTAACATAGTTCCTGAGATTTGTACGATCAACCAAACAACCTCTTCTGTTTAGAGATAGTATAGTATTTAGATTTGACTACAATTAAAAGAATTATAGTGAGTCAACCTTAAAAGATAGACATATGCTCTCGCGGACTTTTTTTTAGAACTTTTTAAGAGGAACAATTCCGTCATACATGAGTGTTGCGTTACTATATGCTATTGATTGTTGTTCTTGCAGTGACTTAGTATTTTTTTATATTGTAGTTATCCAAAGGATTTTCATCAAGATCAAGACGGAGGTATACCACAGTTAATTTAGAGATCGTGTAAAGTTTTCCATAGCTAAGATAATGTAGGTTTGTAAGTTTAAATAGGTACGGCCAACCCTTACAGTTTGATAGTGCAATTTTTTTAAAGCTAAATAAAAAAAATAGTTATTGTTTTATTATTTGCGTTAGTTTAATTAAATGATGATAATAACAGTATTAAAAACACCCTTCATCGATATCGATACTGAGCAAGTCTGGTCTAAATACTCTATTGTTTGAGTGTGTGTTAGTGTAGTACACGTGGTTATTTTAGTGTGCGAACCAATAGCAAGTGCACGTTTGAATGCTTGTGTGCATTGTAACCATTGAATTATGCCTGTAGGGGTGGTAAGTCGTAGGGGTATCTGGCGACATATGGTTTCGAAACAAATCCTGCGGCATGCCATATCTCCTTTGTTTGTGTGATCTGAGGAGTCTATATTCATACAGAGACATTTTTGAGAATAAGTTTTCTGATTTATTTAAAATATTATAATGTAAGCTGTATATTAATGTACATAGTTGTATAAATTAAAAATATTACAAAACTTACGAGTTAACACGTTTTATTAAAATTACTAAGTGTGAATTTCAACCATATTTTTTTTAAAGTGAAACTTTTATTACTTCGTCTCACACTTTTTCGTCTGTGTGTTGCATGTCGCGTGACGGTCGGCCGCGAAGTAGGGATAAAGTGAAAGGCGCTCGCTAGTGCATGTTGTTGTTTATGGATTTATTTCAATTTTGAGTGCTTGAATTTATTATTTAACTTATTTCCTATGAACATTAAATTAAGTCTTTTTATTAGGCTATTGCATATATTCCGAATTTTTTTATTTTTTAGTGTCTATAATGTGAAAAAAGTTTCACTTTTATCGTGGTTTTATAAAAACCACACAATCCTTATTTTATTTATTTATTGCAGGTTTCTTAAAGATCCAAATTTAAGGGATACATGGAAGAAATTTTGTAATAATAGACTAACCTAGATTCCCACAAGAAATAGTGTCATGTGCTCAAATCATTTCAAGACCTCTGACTTTCATGTGTTGGCGAACAATAGGAGGAGATTAGTCGAGGGCACCAAATCAACTCTAACGCCACACTGTATTTGTCCCGGAAGTTTTTTATATCACGGAAAAGGTAAAACAGCGTACAGTCCACCTGATGTACTACACATTAGTCATAGTGGCGAAATGAAGCTTAGATTTCTCAACTTGAAAAATTAACAGTTTTAAACCTAATTTTCCAGAGTCATTAAAAATCATTCACTCTACCAAATGACAGACTATCATCTATGATGCTATTAGTGCCACTCTCACTATTCCTGATTCGTTGACATCTCCGTGTAATTCGTCAATCAAGTCAAAAAGCAGACCCACAAAAATGTATTCATATTTATACAAAACTAATCCACTTTAGAAACCAGTGATAGATACAACTATAACTAGCTTTTAAAATGACGTAAACCTTCATTTTATTTGTTAAAAGATAATTATTGTAGTACATAATAAATAAAGTAAATCTTTATTATAATATCTATCTTTGTATCACTTTTTAAACGTAATATTCCGAACCGAGTTCTTAAATTTATCGATAATGCGTATCGACAGTAGTTGCAACCACGGCTGCAAGCAATTTGTCAGTGTAGTTGCGTCATCTCATTGTACTATTACGACACATAATGTATCTATGTGTGTGAAAAATTGTTAGTGTATGCTTTAAATTTTATGTGTGAGTTTCGTAGTAAGAGACGATTATTTTTGTGTGAGAATTTGAGAAAGTGTGGGTAGACCAGATTTCCCCCCGCAAAAAATGACAGACAGTTTTGTATCGGGAAAAAACGCTATGGCGTCTCCCCTCCGGTCCGCCGGTGGTCCGTGTTGCTCTATGGTGTAAAATAATGATATTTTCATTGAAATAATAACTGATAGAAAATTAAAAAAAAAATCATTTGGCAACAAGCCCATTGCACACCTTACCCTCTCGTTCCTTTGTGACCTTGCGTATTGTTATTGTGAAATGGGGAGGAAAAAATGTCACTTACTCACTTCAGATGTCATTGCCATCCAACGTCCAAGAATTTGACAGCTAGCTATCACTTTGTATACAAATATTGTAAACAAAAAGCAAGTGACTTCTTCTACGCATAATTAATTAATATGTATAACCCGTTACACAGCTGTTGACTGCAAAAAATTAAAAAACTCTAGCTTAATTAATTAATCATGAGCAAATAAAGAATCAGCTTCGTTTAGTTTACAAAAAAGGAATGGATAGTGATAGCTAGCTGCTAGCTGTCAAATTTTTGGTACAATGGCAGCAGTGACATCTGAAGTGAGCAACTGGCAATTTTTATCTCTAAACTTTTTTGGTCAGAAATATCACTCTCGAATTGATTTTCATGTCCGATCAGTTATTCTTCTCGTACGCCTTCAGTTTCCTTTCGTCCACTTTCGTAACTGAATTTTCGTAACCAGCTCCGAACACGGAATTTTCTTTCACCATTTAATTACTAAAAGGAGTTTCAGTAAAAAAGTATATTTTTTTTTTCAAAAATAATCATAGACCAACGCGAAACTCAAAAAAAAAACATAGAAGACACTTTTTATATTTTCTATGAATCAAAATTATTAAGATTTTTTAGATCGTATTTTATATTTTGGAAACATTAAAATGAGAGCTGCAAAGCGACCAAAAACCCATAAAAAGTCGTCAAGACACGAACGAATAACTAAGAAAAGATACAAAAACACATCACACAAAAGTTGGGGTTGGAAAGATGACTTGTCCGGACTGTTTATTGATGATATTAACGAGGCCATTCGTACAAACGTTAGTATTAAGATGACTTCTTGAATGTGTACCAGTAAAATCCAGTTTATCTTAAATCGCTTTCTAGTTAATCTGAACCGTCTTACAGTCGTATCATTTCCGTATCGTTTATTATTATAGTCAGGGAGAATAAGAGCCTGATATCTTGGATAGCCTTGAATGAACCATATAGTGCATAGAAGGCTAGCACACATTAGAACGAGCCGAACCGTAATGCAACGCATATTTAAAATCATTGGGCTTTTTGTGTTTTACGCGATGCGCTACGGCCCGATGCGACGCGTCTCGACGGCAGTCGGCGACATGCCATCTCCAAAGATCAGCGTCATCATCGCGTATAGACGGCTGCAGTTACGTGCCGTTGGCAACATGCTGCTCGTGTTGAGCTCTAAGCCAGCCCATAAGGGTGAGCGCAGACAACGGAGCAGTAATATTTTGAGCACTTTTTCATTTATTTTATAGAAACATTACTATGCAGACTACGAAATCACAGAACTCTTTCAAAACTTTTTCTTTTTTTGTTTGATTCTGAAGAAATCTCGTCGAACGGAAGGAAAAGGATGTTGGAAACTCGTGCCTAAAGATTCCTGTGAAGTTTACAAAGATCGAAAAAGACGTTCAGCGGCTCGTAAAAGGCCCGAGATAAGTTCTGACGAAATGTCAAATGACACCGAAAGCCGCATGGAGGAAGATAAAATGGAAAATAAGAAAAAACTCCGTAAGAAATATACTAAGAAAAACATTCAAGGCAAGAAGTCGCAGCTTAAAAATAAGGTCAAAAAAAGGTTAGTTTGAAGTTGTATTCTACAAAATGAGAGGCTCCTGATCCCTATTGCGTAACACACTTGACATGGACACATATTTCATCAGCATTAAGTTAAAGAATTTTCGAAATGAAAGGTGTGCTACGCAATTTCCCCACTGATAATCTCCAGTGGCGCCATGGGTCCTATTATGATGAAAACTCGCCGATGTCTCACGCACGACAAGAGCGGCATCATCTCGTTGTGAGTTGGATGACTGCCGTGTACTAGCTTATCCTGAAGATAGGCTAGGCTGTTGCATTAGGAAAGTTGCGATAGTAACAAGTATGGAGTTTTAAAGAATACTGAATAGCTCAAGATAAGTTGATACTGATACAATGCTAAGCCCATACGTGTGTGATAAACGAGAAGCGGTGGCGAATAAAATCAGCCTTAACATAGCTCTGATTTTGAGACATGTGATTTTGTTAGTCTCAATAATTTTATGAACAGCTAGGTACAGTCAGTGCCCTGCATTACCTGACCCTTCTTCCTCATTTCTTCTGTGTCGGAGGGATCAAGTAATCCAGGGCACTGACTGTACCCAGCATAATAATTTAATAAAAACGCCTTTTTATTTGCAGATCCAGGTCGTATTCTAATTCGGCGTGCTCATCCACATCTGAATCGACTTGTTACACCGATAAATCGTATTATGCATAATTTTTTTAATTAAATTAACGGTGTAAAAATGTATCTATTTGTTTTATTTTTATCGTTTTTTTTAGCCTCTTTGTCTCTGGGAAATAAATGGCACAACTGTTGCTAATGAATATTACGGCTTCATTCACTGAAAGGTTAGGCAAACTGGCAGTGGTGACAAAGCTTCGTATATCATTTTGTGGTGAAATGGGGTTCCCAAATTTGGCGCGTCTAAGGTGGAAACTTCGCAGTAGCCCGCAGAAATTCAAAAATAAACTAAGAAATAGTTTATTTCATTGACTGACTATTTCATAGTCATACAGTGGAATGAAATGAACTTCGATGGTTGTATTGATGATTATAATGAGTAAATATATACGCGTTATGGTCGCAAATCTTATTTGAATCACCATACAACCTCGCAATGCCCTGAAAATGGCAAAAACCCGTAGCTGCCACCTTAGGCGCGTGTTGCCAAATTCGGGATTAATACATTCTTTAAGGATAACCCCAACACCATTGCAGCAACAACCCAGCAGCAGCAGCCTATACGCTCAGCAGATGCTTGCGACCACTAGACGCATTTAATGCTCTAAGCCACGAGACTAACGGAATAGTAATAAGTAGTCTGTAAGAAGTATACAATCTAACAGTTAGGAGAAGACTTCTTACATCCAACGCCAAAAAAAATCAGGCTTCTTGTATTCTAGAAGAAGAAAAAATAACTCCCAGTATTGTCAACATGACATGTTTGGATATGGGAGCAAAATTGTAAAGTAAAATTAACAAAAATTCTTAGTTCTTACAGGTGCAATATGTGTTATTTGCAATGCTTTCTAAATGTCTGATACAGTGAGCGTAGACTACGCCATCGTTCTTATTTGGCTAGCGATTTGTTCCTTGTATACAACTCTATTAACGGTTACTGCTCTCTGTGTGGTTTGGATCCTGTAAGTTATTTGATTTGCTATACATTCATAAACTAATATCTTTTTCCAAAGTGGGTAGGCAGAAACTACAGAACACCATGTGCTTGGAGTAATACTGCAAATCAATACCTACAAATTTTTACATGGTCTACAATCTCAAATGGTTTACAATCTCTGTTGTCCTGAGTAGTAACCTATTTAGCTAGTCATGAGAAAGTAAAAACTAGTGGAATTGGCAGCCGCGTCGACCCGCAGTTCATAGAATTACAATACAAAAAGAGTGCGGTGCGGAGTGAGGTTCATACAATATGTGTGAGAAAGAGATGAGGATTGATGGGTTGCAGTCCACCTTCATTTGCGCTAACCTGTACAAGCACCGCTTCGGAACTTTTTCGAAGTATATTACCAAAAGACGTTTGCACATGATTAAAAATAAGACGTTACCGTACATTTAGGCCACTTATACATTCCTATGGAATTTTATAGCACAATATTTACGTATTACAAGTAGTTGGTAGCAATAGCAACTTATTTATGTATTTATCTTTCCTCACGTTGTGTAGTCACATTTTATAAAGATTCCTTCATTGATAAAATTTGGCAACACTGAAAACTCTAAAAAGCCTCATAATCAGAAGATATAAAAAACCTTATTTAAAAACACTAATTTAAAATCAAAAACTGTCAAAGTCAAATTTTAAACAAACGCAGCCGTTGTGTTTTGAAATCATATTGTTTGAAAATAAACAATTATTTTAAGTTAATTAAAAGCAACGCTAACTGTGTGAAGTGATGAGTTAAATGCGGATTTTAGTTAGCCGTAGGTAACGAACTAAGTGATAAAATGGATGATACGCAACAAAGCAGGGTGTCTGATGCTGCGGCTGCGGCAACGTAAGTTTGAATAAATTGATTGCTACTTATGACAGGCCCTTACGGCCTCTAACCACTGGTGACACGGCACGACAAGGGATTGTATTGCGACGGACAGAAATGTAACTTTAAAATATCGCAATTTTTGTTTTTAATTTCAAAGGTTATCCGCTTGTAACCCGAGCGCGCATCTTCTTATGCCTAAGGACGCCACAGCATGCCAAAGGTTACCTCCGAATACCTCGGCATCGTTACTGTCAGAATCTACTTGTGTGCAGAGATGCCGAAGAATTTTCCCATGCTGTGGCGTTCTGCCAGTGGGCGCAGGCCCTGAAAGAGTCGGCTAAATCTTCATGTGATGCAATAACAGTATACTGGATCTAGAAGTTCCACAATCTTACTTGTAATGTTAAAAATCTAGTTGCTTGCAATATATCTACTGCATTTAAAGATTAAAATATATAAATGAGGGTCAGACTTCTGTCAGCATGTCCTCAGGGATGGAATACTTATTTATTTCTGACCATTCACACTATCTTGTTCTCACATGGCCAGGGTATGTGCCATATGGGCTTTCTCTACAGCTTGCATGGACACACTGAGTCTTCCTAGAGCACAGTAGATCCTGATCTGTGATTAAAGATCTTAAACCTTTGTCAAATGTCTCAAATTATCGAAATTTAACTTATATTGTTAATTTATAATTATAATAAGTCCACTGCTGTACACTTATGTGGTAGAAGTATTAATTTAATAAAAATAAAAACATTCGGCTCTGCACGTGATTTTGTCCATGTGAAATTTCTTATTCCCACCCTGTCACAACTCATGGTCCGTCCACACTATTACCTTCTTTCTGCTTAGCGTTCTGTCTTACTTTTGTTCTTTTTGGTTGGCTTCTGAGTGTATAAGAGTGTTGTTAAATAGCCTATAGCTTTCCTCAAGAATTTGACTATCAAATGCAAAAATATGTTTTCACATGCAACTGGTAGTTCCAAAGATTAATATGTTTTAAACAAACTGAAAACCATTGAAATTTTGATGATGTGTAGTTTGGATATGGTAATGCAAAAGTGATTTTTAAGTATTAAAAAAAAGAATATAAGATTGATTCCAGTTTTCTTCCTAAATCGGGTTTGTATTGAGAATAATGGCCAATAACCTCACAAACCAGTTACTCTTTTAAAATATGTTTTTTGTGTACTCATATGGATTAAAAGCTCTTTTTTTTATTAATGGATAATTTCTAGGTTTTACTTCTAGTTGAAGTTTAATATTTTAATATAATAAATAAAGTGGATTGAATATGTATTATCGAAGCTAACACAAAACTATCAAAGTCAATAATATTTATATGGGACCACCCCTGAAGCACAATCTATCCAAATATAAAATATTTTTTATATTTTTTGTTTTGGGCTGTTAGCCTAGTGGTTACTGACCCTGACTACTAAGACTGAGGTCGTGAGTTCGATTCCCACCCAGGACAAATCTTTGTGTGATGAGCACAATCATTTGTTTTGTGTCTGGATGTCATTTATCTATAAAATGTATGTGAATGATATAAGTATGTTTATCAGTAGTCTGGTTGCCATAGTACAGGCTATATAGATATATATAATTTTTGATATTGCGGCACATAAATACAGAAACTCCTCCTTTTAAAGTTGGTTAAAAATACTTGATATGGTCGCGAATCATATTTGAACCAACATACAACCTGGCACTCACCTACAAATTGCAAAAACGAAAGAAAAAGATAGTTTTGCGGGATACCATATCGCATCTACCTTAAGAGACCGATTTTTTTGATTATTGAATCCTAGAAGTAGGAAAAAAGGCTGCCAGGCTAAAATGGGATTGGGCGGGTCACACCAGTCGCATGCACAGTGACCGCTGGGCAATAGTCCCCACTCAGTGGTAGCCTGAGGATGGACGGCGCAACCGAGGCCGGCCCAAGAAGAGGTGGCGAGACGACCTAGACGCGTACTGCAAAGGTTGGGTCAAAGTGGCCCTGGAAAAGGATGCGTGGAAGGATTTGGGGAGGCCTTTGTTTTCAGACGTGCTTAGTTAAAATACTGCGTTCCCATAAGTTTTAACCTCCTGAGACCCAGATATTTTTCGGGCCGACTGAAGAGTGACCCAAAGTACTAATTAGACACAAACTAGACTATACCAGATAGACTCATAGACAAAAATTACGATATTTTCTTTACTGTTGGGTATTTCTTCTGTATGTTTTAAGGGTGTGTTTGAAACTATTATCTTAGTTCGAATAATTTGTCCTAATACTAGTACGCGGGAACATAGTTCAGAAAAAAATAAATAAAGCCTGGGCCTATCCGACAGTGATTTTGTTCTAAAAAAATCACACAGAGTCTCAGGAGGTATGCATAAAATGAAAGATTGTTTAAGTTATTAGCTAATGAGTGAGCTCCTTTTTAGGGTTCCGTTGCCAAATGGCAAAAAACGGAACCCTTATAGATTCGTCATGTCTGTCTGTCTGTCCGTCTGTCTGTCTGTCTGTCTGTCCGTCCGTATGTCACAGCCACTTTTCTCCGAAACTATAAGAGCTACGCCGTTGAAAGTTGGTAAGTAGATGTATTCTGTAAACCGCATCAAGATTTTTACACTAAAATAGAAAAAAAAAATGATAAATTTTGGGGTTCCCCATACTTAGAACTGAAACTCAAAATTTTTTTTTTTCATCATACCTATACGTGTGGGGTATCTATGAATAGGTCTTCAAAAATGGTATTGAGGTTTCTAATATCATTTTTTTCTAAACTGAATAGTTTGCGCGAGAGACACTTCCAAAGTGGTAAAATGTGTCCCTCCCCCCCCCCCCCCCCCGTAACTTCTATAATAAGAGAATGATAAAACTAAAAAAAATGTATGATGTACATTACCATGTAAACTACCACCGAAAATTGGTTTGAACGAAATCGAGTAAGTCGTTTTTTTTTAAAACGTCATAAATCGTAAACCGCAATTTACCTTTCATTTAATCAACAGAAATATAAAAATTAAAAAAAAAACATTTATTTTCATAAACATGAATCTTCTGCATAAACCGAGAATACCTACAGGTTTGTACGGAACCCTTTGTGCGCGAGTCCGACTCGCACTTGGCCGGTTTTTATTTTTGTAGAGATTATTAGATTTAAGTTATTTTGAAAGATGATTTACTACCAATTCTTTTTATTTATTTTTTTATTGATCTATCCGTTTTCAGAAAGACGAAAATGAATATGAAATGGAATGGAATGGAATTGATCTTTACTCTGGTGCATTAAAATTTATAGAAATACAGTATTTTAACCGTAAAAACACGTCTATAAAATCACGTAAATCTATACTAATATTATAAAGCTGAAGAGTTTGTTTGTTTGATTGAACGCGCTAATCTCAGGAACTACTGGTCCGAATTTAAAAAATCTTTTTGTGTTGGGTAGCCTATTTATCGAGGGAGGCTATAGGCTATATAACATCACGCTACAACTAAGAGGAGCGGAGCAGTAATGAAAAATGTTGCAAAAACGGGGAAAATATATTCCTTTTGAGAGTTTCCGTTGCGTGCGCTGCGTAAACGGTTAAAGTAACGCAAAAATTATGTATGACGGAATTGTTCCTTTTAAAAAGTTCAAAAAAAAAGTCCGCGAGAGCATATGTCTATCTTTCAAGGTTGACTCACTATAACTAAAGGAGCGAGCAGCAACGAAAAATGGACGAAAACTAGCAGGCAAATCGATGCGACGGGAAGGGTCAGGGGAGCAAAAATTTGACGCGGACGAAGTCGCGGGCAGAAGCTAGTCCGAAATATTTGGCGTATGTCCTCTTAACCACTTCCTGTGTTAATAATATTAAATTAATGTTTACAGTAGGAAGCGCCGCTCTTCAATATTGAAAAGTCAACGGCCAGCCCGCACCCCCTTTTCGGATTTGGAGTTTAATGTTGCCACCCCCACAGACACTGCCAAGAGTCGACGAGTCAGTTTCTCACGAAGGACTGGTGTTGCGTAAGTATATCTATGTATATTTTTATAAAATACAGTTTTGAATTAATGGTACGGAAATCTGCCCACAATACATTGAGGGTTTTTTTTTATTGAATTTATACCCTAAAATGTTCCCACTCGGAATGCCCTGGATAAGAAGGCCTTGTGCAAATAATTGTTTTAAAATATAACAATACTATGAACCACACCAGTAATGAGCTATTTAATTAAGAGTTCCCCTGTAAGATACTATAAGACATTTCCTCCTTAGTTTGGCCATAATTTTTGGGATTATAACTCTTTCTTATCGTTAAGCTCCTTAAGTCCTGAGTTGAGTTGCACAATTACTGACAAATGAGTGCTCTGACTGGATAGGTCCACTCTAATCTGTGAAGTAATTTGCTCGAAAGACTATCTAGATACCAATCTACATTATCTGACCAAGATTGTCTGAAGTATAAAAGAGACTAACCTTTGGGTTCATTTCGGCCTTTCTTCTCAAAGTAGTCAGATAGGAAACGCCCTGGCCTCTACTAATTTTAAAAATATGATTGATGTATACAAGTGTTTGTAAAAACCTACTTACGGAAATAGAACCATCATCCATACTATCCATACTCCATACTAATATTATAAATGCGAAAGTAATTCTGTCTGTCTGTCTGTCTCGCTTTCCTGCTAAAACTACTGAACCGATTTAAATGAAATTTGGTACACAGATATTTTAGAGCCTGAGAAAGGATACTATACTATAGAGCCTGACATAGGCTACTTTTTATCCCGGTAGTATGTTCCCGCGGGATAATTTCCGACCTCCACGCGGGTGGAGCCGCTGGCAAAAGCTAGTATATCATAATTTTAAGTCTGCTTTATAAAACTGTTAGTTCAGGATCAAGTTGAGTGGGAAAAGGGTAAGGAGGCCTTTTTCCAGTAGTGGGAAAACACAGACTGATTTATTTTAATTTTATGGTATTGTATAATAAACCTTATTGTTAGAGTAATAAAATGCTAAATCTTATTAAGTTTAGGAGCATAAACTTAGACAAGAAACAGCTGTTAAGGCGTCCAAGAACTGATGCTGAAGCTAATTTGAATTTTCTTTGTTAGGAAAACAAAAAAAAAGGGGTAGACCATGCAACATTTTCCGCGCTATAACTTGCTAACATTTCTGTCCACAGCGAATTCGTAAAGAACGAAGCGACAACTACGTGGAAAAATTTCTACGAAGAACATAACAAATCACTAGAATCCTCCAGCAACGATTCCGAAGCAAATGCGTCCCGTCAGCCTGTCGGCCATCTTGGAAAGAGAATCATAGACCAACAATTCGAAGAAGTCGAGGCCGTTGACTTTATCAGCGGTCTCGCCAATAGCTCACTTAACAATGTTAATTTTACTCAGCAATTGGCTGCCCTCGAGTGCACCGGAGAGGGACAAATAACGGCACCTCATAACAAATTCGAACTAAGTGCCTTCACCGAACAGAGTAAACTATTCGGCAATGATTTCACCGCCCCACAGATCGGTGAGAATTCCGGGCGAATCGATGTCAACTTCTCAGCCTTACAGCAGGTTGAAAAAGATGATTTAGATGAAATGAAAAAGGACTTTGAGAGAGGATCGAATAACTTGAGCTGTCACGGACCATTTAGAGATGGACAGAACACGTCTGAGTATATAGAGTTTGATCTGAACATGACCAATGTTGTCAAATATGATGAGGATATGTCCATTACGGATACCGTACACAGCCCGGTACAAGATGTGTCTAAAAGTGCATCCATTGATAAGAAACTTAGCTTGCACAACGATTGGGTTGCGGATAAAGAAAACATAGCTATCAACCCTTACGCTGCCCCTTCTGAGTCCAATTTCGCTACCAACGAAGAACCCGATCAAGTATTAGTCTTTGACGGCAAACGGTTGACATTACAGCCAGATAAACCTGAGAAAGATAAAAGTTATAGACACACTCTCGTGCCTGAATCTCCAGCAGAAACTCCTAAAAGGAAAACGACTGTTTTTAACGTTAACGATGATTTACCGAACTTTGTCGATGATCAGCTTAACTTTAAATGCGAAAACTTCAGCTATAACGGATTCCAAGAAATTAAAACAGAAGAAGATGAAATATCAGATACAATACCCGATATAAAACCTAAAAGAAAGACAATTCTCGATACTACCGGTAATGTATCTATGACACAGGCTTTACCTACGAATATTATCTGTGAAACTGCTGTTATAAGCAATGATGTCAATGCTATTAACAAAACTATTATGTTTATTGAAAGCACAAGCAATAATACAAACACAGAAACGGTACCCGTGAAACTTTTGAGCAGTAGTAAAACCATGCCTGAACGCTGTCATACTTTAATGTATGAGGACGATGCAGGCGAGATTTCAATCACACAGGCAGTTCCATCAAACATACTGGCAAATGAAGACCTAGGAACCAACAAAAAGAAAACTATAGTATTTGATAGTGATGAAGACAATATATCTGTCACACAAGCTGTATCATCGAATATGTTTGAGGAAGCAGGTAGACGGAAAACTATAGTTTTCGATGTTGATGGTGGCAATGTGTCTTTCACTCAAGCGTTGCCTGCAAACATAATGCTCCCAAACAAGGAAACTCAGGAAAAACGGCGGACTATAATATATGAAAATGATACTGCAGACATTTCTGTCACACAAGCGTTACCTGCAAACATAATGCTCTCAGACAAGGAAACACAGGAAAAACGGCGTACTATAATATATGAAAATGATACTGCGGACATTTCTGTCACACAAGCGTTGCCTGCAAACATAATGCTCTCAGACAAGGATAAACAGGAAAAACGGCGAACTATAATATATGAAAATGATACTGCAGACATTTCTGTTACGCAAGCGTTGCCTGCAAACATAATGCTCCCAAACAAAGAAACACAGGAGAAACGGCGGACTATTATATATGAAAATGATACTGCGGACATTTCTGTCACGCAAGCGATTCCTGCTAACGTTATTCTGCCGAATAATGAACCAAATGCCGAAAGACGACGAACTGTTGTGTATGAAGACAATATTGCTAATATTTCTGTAACACAGGCGTTACCATCAAATATTACACTAGAAAGAGTTCAGATAGATTACAATAAAGAAAATGAAGCTGACAAAATTCCCCCACAAGCTTTATCGAAGACAACTACCAATACCACTGCCAAAGACAGTGATGCTTCTAGACGTAAAACTATTGTCTATGAAAATGATACTGGGAATATATCTATAACACAGGCTATTCCTTCTCAACTTATTATTCCTACAGAATCTTTACCGAATACAACCACCAGTACCACTGCCAAAGACAGTGATGCTACTAGACGTAAAACTATTGTATATGAAAAAGATACTGGGAATATATTTGTAACACAGGCTATTCCTTCTCAACTTATTATTCCTACACAATCTTTACCGAATACAACCACCGTCACCACAACCAAAGACAGCGATGCTTCTAGACGTAAAACTATTGTTTATGAAAATGATACTGGGAATATATCTATAACACAGGCCATTCCTTCTCAACTTATTATTCCTACACAATCTTTACTGAATACAACCACCAGTACCACTGCCAAAGACAGCGATGCTTCTAGACGTAAAACTATTGTCTATGAAAATGATACGGGGAATGTATCTATAACACAGGCTATTCCTTCTCAACTCATTATTCCTACAGAATCTTTACCGAAAACAACCACCGTTACCACTACCAAAGACAGCGATGCTTCTAGACGTAAAACTATCGTCTATGAAAACGATACAGGGAATATATCTATAACACAGGCTATTCCTACTCAACTTATACCCGAATATAGCGAAGATAAAGCTTTCGATGCCTTTAACACCTCTAGAAAACCGAGAAATAGAAAAAGAACAACAATTGTCTATGATAATGATGAAGGCGATGTCTCTATGACTGCAGCTATACCCGCTAACATAATAGAAGAGGCAACAAATAAAAGAAAAACTATTATCTTTGATGAGATCGAAGCTGACGTTTCTATGACTCAAGCTATATCAACAAACGTTTTCCTTTTAGACAAACTAGATTCTGCAGTAGACTTTGTTATAAAAACTGAAGATATTGAAGAAGATAAGGACAAAGTAATTGATTATAAAGTTTATGAAGAAGATGCTCAGAATCCAACAGGAGATTACTGGCAAGATGATCAAAAGTCGGTTGTGTTTAATGCAGACGACTTAGATGCTGATATGTCAATGACCATGGGAATACCAAAAGCGCAGAGTCTACGAGAAACAGAGAAACGAAAAACAGTAATATTTGATAACGATAGCTGTGACATCTCAATGACAAATCCAATTCCAGTAGAATTGTTAAATTTTGGAACAGAACTGTTGCAGGATGCCAAAAACGGAATAGTAGATGCCAATGAAACAGATCAGGCCAATCAGCAGTCTGGTGTAATCGTGATGCAAGCCTCGACGCCCAATATCAAGCGCTCATTGCATTCGGGCATAGCCGAACACAATGATTTGAAGAAACCCATGGATATATTAAGCAATGAGACCTATGACTCTAAAGAGCCGTCATCAGCCAGCGTTGGCGAGGAAGACGACTCGTCTCTATTACATCCTAGACTAGAACAGAAATTAAATCAATTAAATTTAACGAGCTCTTGTTCTGGCACGAATGTAGACAACGTTTTCGACGGTGAAGACGATGCTCTAATACAGACAGAAAGTCAAGAAAAAAATAAATCAGTCGTTTCTCTACTCACCATGTCTGCCACTAGTATAGACAGCGGTACAGAAGATAAAAACTTTATGGCTCGTGTTGACTCAAATCCGTCTTCTGATAACCTAAAGCAGAACACGGAGGCCACTAGTTCCAATGAAAGTATGTTTTATATTACGAAAGACGCCGACGATGATGCACAGACAGACAAAGAGGAGGAGAGAGAAAGAGAGGGAGAGAAGGAGGAAAAGAGTGCAAAGCTTAAATCACTGAACTACAATAATTCGGCGTTACTACAAATTGAATACAAAGAAGAGGAACCAGAACAAAACGACGATCTACAAATGAAGCTATTGGAATTAAATAGTGATGTTTCAGAAAAGAATGAGTTTTCGAATAGATTTTTCGAAGATGTCGTACGCTCAGACCTGGAAGAAATTGGTGAAAAAGATGATAATACTAAATACATAAAGGAAGGCCATATCACCAAAAATTTTAACGACACTCAAGAATTGCTTGATCTGATAAGCAATTTCACTGATAGCAAAGTTGATGATGAGGATGATTTAGAACCGATTGCCGTCAAGCTTAAAATTCATGACGTGCCAGAGCATAAGCGACTCAGCTTCGCAGCTAACAGACAGTCCATAGCGTTGAGTAGAGAGGATTTATTAAATAACATTTCAATGGCGCAAGCAGCGTTACAGAAGTCCAGACTAGCTCTAGACGACAGTTACTGTCCCGAAGATGATACAAGAGACGCGTCCGCAGATGTATCTAAGAAATCAGCCCGACAAAGCAATGAGGTCGTCAAAACACTGCAATTTGATGACGAATCAATCAGCGACGAATACGACACGAAATATTCCCCGCTAAAAAAGACAGCGTTCGGTGAAACTTCATACATGACTGAAACCAAAGGAAAAGTCATTCCAACGTATTTAAAAGATGTTTCCGACGGAATTAAAGAGCTTATGCTAGATCTGGTAAAGCCGATGAACGACAATCTGCCTTTTGAGAGCGTAGTCGATAAGGAGGTAACAAAGATTCCGTCTACACAAAGCACGCAGATACAAGCTAACTTGGTCTCATCCAGTCAAGTGGACTTGAATTGCGAATTGTCACGCAACATTGAAACTAATACGGATACAGATAAAGCTCATTCGTCAAGAGTTTCCTTTAATAAATCCAGATCTCGACCTATGCGAAGCCCGGTCAAGTTTTCTGGAATTTCGTCAGATATCTCTTCGGAATCTGAACTTCCTCGTCAAAAGCAGAAGTATGTGTACTCGCCCTCAAGTTCACCCACTGAAGCGGGTGTGCCTGACGTCTTAGTTTTCGACCACTTGAACCCTTTGAACAATATTCTGCTCGCCCCAATAAATTATTCCGGCGTGCATAGTTACAATCCGAAGAAATCCGATGAAACTCTCTGCGGTAATGAGCGGAGACGCTCTGCTCGGAATCAATTAAATAAATCGTCCGCAGAGAATGCGTATGAAATAGAAACTGTTACCACAGCACAGTTCCGGGCGGCAACTAGAACGATACAAGATGCTCTCGATAAAAAAATGCAAGAAGATGCAGAGAAGAATGTTTATGTCTACAAGAAACTAGACGACCAATTCAGTATACAATCTACATGTTCAAGCAGACCAATTTCCATAGACCCCTCAATGCATACCTTTTCAACGCAACTAAAGGATGATCAAGTAAACACAATAATAGCTATGAAAGGGAACAAAGAGTTGCTTGAAGCAAGTTCCTCGTTAACATTAGTTGATGACGCGTTAGATGGTGACGGTAGACAGTCTCCTGACAGCGAATGTGAGAACCACAGGATAAAATTCTCAAGATCGAATCTAGTCGATATAGAGGAACAGGCAGCGGAGTTGGATAGTAATGCAATTTTGACAGGAACCGCTTTGAGTGAACCAATGGAGAGTCTTAACTCGCTGGTAAAGAAAACAAAAGGAAAGAAACGAATTTATAGTCCATCCTCGGAAAAGTACAAACAATTTCAGCCTACTGTGGAAGTAACACCGAAACCTATTACGAAAATGCTGAAAATATCAAACAGCCCGAATTCAAAAGACAGAAAAAACAGAAGCAAAGTTATCGAATCGCCTTCGATTTCTAAAGACGAATCGTCACATAAAATGCCTCCTGAAAAAGACGTTTCGGTAACTACGGAACGGAGTAGCGAGCAGAATTCTCCCTCGTCGAACAACAGTGAAAAAAAGAAGTCACCGAAATCCAAACAGACAAAACAAGAGCAGTCTATCACTGTACAACAATTAATAACTGACTACCACAACTTAGACACTGACTTCAAGCATATTTCGCAGAAGCAATTGCTGGAGGATTTAAATTTGAAACCAAAATCTGAAATTTTTATGGAGTTTTCACAATCTGACGTGTCTTTTACAAGCAGTAAAAATCTGAATACGATGAAAGATGTCAATAGTACCTCGGCAACGGATTGTCAGTCGCCTCGTCCGTCTTTGGCCATGCTCCAGGGCATGCCCTTGCAAATGGATTGGCATCCCGAACTGATTTGTGAAAATGGCGCAAATCTATTCCATTCTGATTCCGGTGTCAATGTGGTCGCCAAGATTGATATGCTGCCTTTCATGGGGTGAGTGGACATTTTAGCATTACTGTTAAGCATGAGGTCTGTCAACCAGTCTTACCAAGGGGTATCGTTTTATCCAGTAACTGGGTTGTGGAGGTCAGATAAGCAGTCGCTCCATGTAAAATACTGGTACTCTGCTGCATCCGGTTGGACTGGAAGCCGGCCACGATATGTTTGGGAAAAAGCTAGGCAGATGATGCTGATGCTGAGCATGAGGTCCTGGGTTCGATTCCCAGGTCGGGCAAAGTGATATTCGGGTTTTCTATCTGGAATTTCTCAGTAGCAGCCCGGAGTCTCGATTTGTGCCCGGTTGATGGCAATAGGCTCGCCGCGTATTTGGAGTCTATACCTTCAGCCAACGCTCTGTTGTTTAGTTCGGGATTTCATAATAAACCCGACACTCCATTTTGCTATACTGTAATGTATACCCGTTTCACTGTCTCTCCACTTTTAATCACGCTAAGAGAGAGACGTTTAATTTTATATGATAGGATTGAGATAAATAATACAAGAAGAAAAGAGGATAAAAAACTTTTATTACAAAGAGAAATGTTCTTACTATAAAAATACAATTGGCATAACATAGCAACATAACATAATATTTATTCAAAAATAAAAGGCTTAAAAATATGTACAGTTTTGCTTATATGTAAATTATATTCTAAGATTTACGTGCCTGAACTAGGCAATCCTGTGTTTCAGGCAAGAAGAGGCTAAATAGTCTAATAAAATAAATAAATAATCAAAAGTTGAGAGTAGTCAAATTATTATATAAATGTTAATTAGTTTATATCTTAGTTAGTAAAGTTTAATAGAATTAAATACTTAACGTACATAAGTGAATAATTACTTTAGCACAGTTAATAAATTCTCTGTTTCTTCGTAAGACATACTTTGGAGAGCATCATTGAGAGTTCTCTTACAATTTGTGTAGTTCAGTGAATAAATTTCTGCTATAGAGTTTAATCTATTATAGAGGAGGGGCCGAGGTACACATAAAATTTGGATATTAAAGCATGTTTTGTTCTGTTTTGTGGACAGACTATATCTTTACGTCTTTTATTAGTAAAATTCAGTGCTGTAGGGTAGAGCTGCGTGTTGTTTTAATACAATGCCCATTATAAATAGCTGTCGAACTGTTAATACTTCACAAGATTTGTATAGTAGGTTAGTAGGGAAAAGGAAAGGGCGGAAAGTAGACACTTTGCGTATCGCTCTCTGAGCTCTCTCGATAGTTAATAACAATGTTTTACCCGCTCCACCCCATGTGGTAATACAGTAAGTTAATATTGATTGACATAGAGCAAAGTAAACTTGTCTAATTATTTTTGGGTCAGCAATATGGCGTAACTTTTTAAAAACAAATATCAACTTGCGAATTCTGCTATTTAAAGTTTCAATATGTTTTTTGAACGAAAGTGTTTCATCCATTATAACACCAAGGTATTTTGTTGTATTTGCCATTTTGATGACAGGACAAACACATTGGTTATCTGTAGGCATAGCGCAATAATGAGCATATATTGTCGAGGTAGGGCAAGTTGATGTTTGCTTACGCATCGAAAACTTAATGTAATTTGTTTTGTCTGCATTAAGTGTGAGTGAATTATATTGAAGCCATTTATTAACAACATTAAATCCGTGTTGCGCAAATTTGTACACATTGTTTTCTGAGTCAGCTGAGAATAGTAGGGCAGTATCGTCAGCATAAGCAACAATTTGGCCGTGCTCTAAGTTTAGATTACAAAGATCGTTTATGTAAATCAAAAAAAGTGTAGGACCCAAAATACTTCCTTGGAGAATTCCGAAGGACGTATTTTTTTGATCATTACTGAGAACATTACCAATCCTTACACATTGGGTACGGTTTTCTAGGTAGCTCTTAAATAGTTTCAGCTGGGTCCCTCTAATACCTATGGCTTCAAGCTTGCGCAACAGAACAGAAATAGAAACCGTGTCAAAAGCTTTCGCGAGGTCCAGGAAGATTCCTACTGCATGGTTACCATTATCAAGTTCTTTTGATAAATAGTCAGTCAGATGGTGTACGGCATCGTCTGTTGACATTTTTGGCCATAGAGCAACACGGACCACCGGCGGACCGGAGGGGAGACGCCATAGCGTTTTTTCCCGATACAAAACTGTCTGTCATTTTTTGCGGGGGGAAATCTGCTCTACCCACACTTTCTCAAATTCTCACACAAAAATAATCGTCTGTTGCTACGAAACTCACACATAAAAATTAAAGCATACACTAACAATTTCATACACACATAGATACATTATGTGTCGTTACAGTACAATGAGATGACGCAACTACATTGACAAGTTGCTTACAGCCGTGGTTGCAACTACTGTCGATACGCATTATCGATAAATTCAAGAACTCGGTTTAAAAAGTGATACAAAGATAGATATTATAATAAAGATTGACTTTATTTTTTTTATCGGAATATTAGGTTTAAAAAGTGATACAAAGATAGATATTATAATAAAGATTGACTTTATTTATTATGTACTACAATAATTATCATTTAACAAATAAAATTAAGGTTTACGTCATTTTAAAAACGAGTGGATGTGTATCTATCACCTTAGAGCATTTATATATACCATGCACGTTATATAAAACTAATTGAATGCGCGGCCGCCGCCATTATATATCGTATTGTGTCGAAAATAAGTTCTCTCCAAAAATGGTTAATTGTGCAGTTTCTAGCTGTAAAAATCGATCTGCTACTACAAATCTGCGAAACCATGGTGTTTCTTATCACATGAAAGTAAATTTTATGCGCCAATGTAGTTTTATTGAAGTACATTGTCGAAATCAACTTTATACCATTACGATAGAAAAATATAGTGGTACGTGAGTAGTATAAACGCAGTACAGGGGCATGGTTTGCATAGTGCTGCGACAATGTAAGTGAATGATAGGTAAAATAAAAGGTTTTTTCAATGATTTAAGCAGTATATTCAGTAATGAGTATGAATATACTCATTACTGAATATAATCAGGAATAGTGAGAGTGGCACTAATGGCATCATGAGATGATAGTCTGTCATTTGGTAGACTGAATGATTTTTGATGACTCTGGAAAATTAGGTTTAAAACTATTAATTTTTCAAGTTGAGAAATCTAAACTTCATTTCACCACTCTTAACTAATGTGAACTACATCAGGTCGGCTGTTTTACCTTTTCCGTGATATAAAAAAAAACTTACGGGACAAATACAGTGTGGTGTTAGAGTTGGTTTGGTGCCCTCGACTAATCTCCTCCTATTAGTGTTGGGATTTTATCCGGATAAATACTCAAAATGGATAAATACTCGATAAATATCCGTTTTTACTGAGTATTTATCCATAACAGCGGATAAATACTATTTTATGTTTTCGTAAGGTAAGTTTTGTCATTTTACTAACAAAAGGATTAAAATTAATGAAAAATAGACAATGCAGATTGGTATCGTACCTTATTAATCATTTTAACAATTACAAAACGCCAATATTGACAATAATTTCATTCAATTATGAATACAGTTAGTCAATCACTGTCAAAGTTAGATAAAAATATACATTTGTGCATTAATTTTTCACATACATACATGAACTCATGCCTTTCTCCCATGGGGGTAGGCAGAAACTATTTAAGTAACGCTTAAATCATTGTAAAAATAAAAATAAAACTACCTTGTGAAAGTCGAGAAAGATAAACAAATCAAATAACTTGACTTGGCTCGCGAGGTTGTCGACATTGTAGGATATGGATTCAGCTAGCAATGTGCAGTTTTGAGACCAGTGGTGATGTAATTATTTACCACAAGTAAAGCGCCTGCCTGAGTGCGAACCCACGACCTACAAATTGTAAGTCGGGGCTGATACCACCGGGCCACCACTGCTATCGCCAATATGAAAGGCATGTCAGACTTTTACTGACTAAAACCCACCTGTGTTCCTTTAGTTGCCTATGCCAGGGTACCTCTTTTAAACAGATCTGCAACCCTGGCAGGCATCGGTCCTCGCGGACTCCTCGAGGCGCGCGTGGAACACAATGCGCCGTCGACACGGGCCTGTTCTTTACCGTGGCGAGCAATGGGTGGCTCGCCCCCGCAAGCCCGTGGCCACCGTGGCCGAGAGTCCACAATGAACTCCCGACGCCCGGGGCGTCTCCTCCTACGGTGGCAAGGGACATGAGGGCGCACAGACTGACTCTCCCTAACGCGCTCCACCTCCTCCTTCGCGAGCCTTACTTCTTCGCAGAAGGAGGTGACAACTTCTTATGCCCTCTCGCTCCATACCATGGCCTACATCAGGGCCGGACGCGAGAGATCGCCGCCGCCAATCGCCTCTACGAGGATACGGCGTTGCACCGCCCAAGCAGGGCAAACCTCCACTCTATGCACCACCGTATCTTCCAGGCGATCTACACAGTGGTAAAATTTACTGAAACCTGCTTTTGGATTTTCTCTAATCCAATGACTCATTATCATTATCTGTCTGTCAATATAACCCATTTTGTGTTGATTTCATACCCTTCAATATTATAAACACTAGAAGTGCATTGCATTTGTTGAACGCTTGTTGAAAGACAGGTTCTTTTATGGGTTCAAAAACAGATATGCATTGATATACCCAATCCCAAAAGTTATCGTCAAGCAAAGCTGCTTGTAGCATTTGACTTGACGATATATTTTTCTTTTGCGTACGCGATCGTAGATATTTGCCCTATTTTGTGTAGCATGGCAGGTTTAACTTTTCTCCCGTTACCTTTTGTTTTACGATTTGTTGTAGCTTCGATCGTGGTTTTTGGGTTTAGTTCTTGTGATTTTTTGACTGTCTTATAAATCGATGAACGCTGGCTGCACGCACGGAAAAACATGACTCATTGTCACGTTCCGCTTGAACCGAGCGTGTAAGCGAGAGCGCGAAACAAGCGATAGAGAGGCACGATCGGCCTTAGCGTTCAACTTGTGAAATAATAAGGATATAATAATAATATTCCACAACTATCACACAACGCCATCTAGTCCCAAGTTAAGCAGAGCTTGTGTTATGGGTACTAGACAACTGATAAACATACTTATATATTTCTAAATATATACATATTAGAGATAAATTACACCCAGACACAGAACAAATGATCGTGCTCATCACACAAACATTTGTCCTGGGTGGGAATCGAACCCACGACCTCCGGCATAGCAGTCAGGGTCACTAACCACTAGACCAACAGGCCTGGCCAGGCCTGTCAAATCTATCTCTCTTCTACTCCATCGGCCAATACATCCGAGTAAAAGAGACTTAGACATTATCACGTAAAATTATCGTCCGTATACCGACTTTACAGACAACCAATTGTTTTTTATTAAAGATTTTATCATATCTGCACAGTTTATAATTTTTTGAAACTACCGCATTTCAGTGCACCATGAGCCAGTAAATTACTAGTGTGTGCTGCGCAGTTTAAAGGCTCAACACCTTTAACTAATTGAAAAACCCTTTGCATGTTTATAGCGTTGGCAAACAACAACAACAACAAACTTGTCTTCGCCGCATTTTTCTTGATTTTTAGAAGCTCTTCACAGAGATAATCAATTATGTGGCTATTCTCTACACTCTCAACAAAGAAAGATTCTAAATTTGTATCTAAAGACCATGCTCTATTAGAGACGTTTGGGCTTCTGACACAATTACAGCCCTGGCAATTGACATTAGAACTAAATAATGTAATAACGTAGTATTCTGAAAAGCCTGAATCACAAAAAAAGTCATTAACATTTTAAAATAATCATCCGATGCGCAAAAAAGATATTTATCCATATATCCCTTAAATTTGAATCTTTAGGAAACCTTCAATAAATAAATTAAAAAATATTATGTTTGAAGTTCACAATAAGTAATTTTAATAAAATGTGTTAACTCGTACGTTTTATAATATTTTTAATTTAACGCTTTTTTATACAACTATGTATATTAATATACAGCTTACAATATAATATTTTAAATAAATCAGAAAACTTAATCTCAAAAATGTCTCTGTATGGATATAGACTCCTTTGCCAAATTTATCGATAACTATCTACTAACAAACCAGTAACAACACTATCGCTCGGTGACAGCGTATTCTCGGAAATAGACTCGGATCAGTCGCTCGACCGATCCGCATATTGTATGAGGGCGAGCGGCCTGTGTTGGTAAACAAATCCGAAACAACACGACCGATGATTTTGTAATTTTTAAGTTTTATAGAAGTAAATAGGAATAATGTGATTAAAAATTACTTACATATGAAAGGTAACGCCATCTTTTTGTAAATTTGACGTGGCAGATCTCTTTTTGCAGCAAAATACAGAACAATTCGTCATTTTTGTAGGATGTCAATTTTGTCGCGCAACTAGATTTAGTCTACCGAGCAGTGCGGCTGCAACTAGTTTTATTGTACGCATAGGACCGCGTGGACTTGTACTTTGACAGAGGGGAACGCCTGCGTATGGCTACTCCCCTCTGGTCCGTGTTGCTCTATGTTTTTGGCCTAAATCCAAACTGCCGTTTCGATAAAATTAATTTATCCTCCAAGTATTTGTATAGCCTTTTATTAATAATTCTGCATGAAATAGTAAAATAAAAAAATGGATGTGCGAATAAAACTTATGATACAAAACTGTACTGCGACTCACCATAGTTCGATTGCACGCTTGTGCGACACACTGAATCTAGTCGTTTCTAGCACTCGCCGGCCGCTGCCGCGGCACCGCTCGCTTCGCTCGCTCGGCTCGTGCGTAGGAGGTCACAGTTTTACCCTAACCTAGTGTACTATGTGAGCTCGAGTGTGTCGCACAAGCGTGCATTCGAACTATTGTGAGTCGCAGTACAGTTTTATCGCACAAGTTTTAGTGTTATTCGCACATTCATTTGTCGAACTCACGTAGTTTACCAGTCGGGTATGTTTTAAAACACCTACGCGCGAAATCTTAAATCTGAAAGTATACCCAATGTCAACTCGGCCAGTGACGTCACAAATGTTAGGTAAAGGTACGCTTTATTGAATTAATTCTTTATTTCTGAATTTGAAAACATACCCGACGGCAACACGATGTCTGACGTCATGAGCGTTGTGTGAAGGTATAGATTCCATATACGCAGGCTCGCCTTCTATTATATTACATGGGACTTAAACATAGCAGCCGAAATGTGGGTGTCCAAAGGTACACCTCTGACCAACCCTTCGGGGAAACAAAGCGTGATGTTATGTATGGAATTCTAATTTCAAAGTGGTTGTCATGGCAACATTTGGTTTAACTAAGTTTTTATATGTAACTAGGTTTTGCCAGCGTCTCCGCCCGCATACTATACATGTACAACTTCCTCTTGAATCACTCTGTCTATTGATGAAACCCGCATTAAAATCCGTAACGTTGTTTAAAAGGTCTAAGCGTACAAACACGGATAGCACCTTTGTTGTATACTATTTAAGGATTTATCTAAATCTAGATTAATATACAGAGTTATTTGTAATACTCCGGCAACCTCTCTGGACTATGTTACTAACATCATAATCAACCACTTTAGTTCTATGAATTTTAAAGATTCATCATATTTTAGTTCATCAGATTTTCAAACAAAAATCGGCCGCCCGTAAATAGGTCAACTTCAAGCGCCCCCGCCGCCCTTACCCCGCTCCCCTCGCTAATGTACTATCGCATAGACTTCGTAACATTTAGAGCGTCCAATAATTTTTTTTTTTTTTTTGTATGAAAATCTGATGAACTAAAATATAATGAATTTTTAAAATTCATAGAACATAAATTGTTTATTATGATGTTAGTAACATAGTCCTGAGAGGTTGCCGATGTTTTACAAATAACCCTGTTTAAAACTTTATCTAGATTATTTTTCTATATTTCATTTATGTGTGTCAGCTAGCCATATCAATATACTAACTTACACCGTACCCCGTCAAACCTACTATACACTTCTGCCCACATTTTTACAACAGTCTTAACACAATATCAAACATTACAGGAGCCATGAATGTGAATGGGAGTCATCATCAGGCGATACATGGTGTTTCCGACTGCTACACGGCCGGTTGAGACTGACGGCCCGACTCGCACACAGACTGGACAACTCTACAAGGACACGAGTGCGTGGGGACACTCGCGTGCTGGATATAACGGTGGAGACTGTGCAGCATGGTATGTATATGCAACTCCTCGAATTTCTGTGTCTTAAGTGGTAAAGCCTATAAAAGTCATGTTATCTTTTTAGGGTTCCGTTGCCAAATGGCAAAAAACGGAACCATTATAGATTCGTCATGTCTGTCTGTCTGTCTGTCTGTCTGTCTGTCTGTCCGTCCGTCCGTATGTCACAGCCACTTTTTTCCAAAACTATAAGAGCTATGCTGTTGAAACTTGGTAAGTAGATGTATTCTGTGAACCACATTAAGATTTTTACACTAAAATAGAAAAAAAAACAAAAAAAATTGGGGTTCCCCATACATAGAACTGAATCTCAAAAAGTTTTTTTTCATCAAACCCACACGTGTGGGGTATCCATGAATAGGTCTTCAAAAATCGTATTGAGGTTTCTAATATCATTTTTCTCTAAACTGAATAGTTTGCGCGAGAGACACTTCCAAAGTGATAAAATGTGTCCCCCCCCCCCCGTTACTTCTAAACTAAGAGAATGATAAAACTAAAAAAATATATGATATACATTACCATGTAAACTACCAACGAAAATTGGTTTGAACGAGATCGAGTAAGTAGTTATTTTTTAAAACGTCATAAATCGTAAACCGCAATTTAACTTTCATTCAATCAGCTGAAATATATATATTTTTTTTAAATACATTTATTTTCATAAACATAAGCCTTGTGCATAAACCGAGAATACCTACAGGTTTGTACGGAACACTCGGTGCGCGAGTCCGACTCGCACTTGGCCGGTTTTTTACCACACTTTTATAGCATCACCTCTATGTTTGTTTGTAAGTATGTAAATGTGTTTGTAACCGACCTTTTGGGCTTGATTTTGACCCACTAAAAACGGTCAGATTTCATTTAAACTTTGTTGACTTATCGAGGACCGCTGACAATACAATAATATCATTTTGTGCCTTCGTAAATTATCCTTGCCAGGGTTGCCAGGAGAGCAAAAAAAACTAAAAAACACTTTTGAAGCTAGCCAAACTTGGGCACGCCACAATTGCGGCGGTAACTGGCGGCCCCTCTTTGAGGAGTGGACAGAGAGGCGTCACGGCGTCCTCACCTTCCGCCTGACGCAGGTTCTCACCGGGCATGGGTGCTTCGGTGGGTTCCTGTTCAGAATAAAGCGGGAGGATACGTCCGGGTGTTTCCATTGCGAGGATCGTCTGGAGGACACGGTGGAGCATACGGTGGAGGTGTGCCCTGCCTGGGCGGAGCACCGCCGTGTCCTCGTGGAGGCGATCGGCGGCGGCGACCTCTCGCGTCCGGCCCTGGTGCGAGCCATGGTACGGAGCGAGAGGAAATGGGAAGCCGTCACCTCCTTCTGCGAAGCAGTAATGCTCGCGAAGGAGGAGGCGGGGCGCGTGAGGGAATGGCAGTCTCTGCGCCCTCACGTCACTAGCCGCCGCAGGAGGAGACGCCCCGGGCGTCGGGAGTCGATTGCGGACTCCCGGCCACCGTAGGCGCGAGCTTGCGGGTGGCGAGCAATGGGTAGCTCGCCGCCCGGTAAGGACCAAGCTCGAGTCGACGGCGCGCAGTGTTCCACGCGCGCCTCAAAGAGGTCTACTAGGACCGATGCCTGCCGGGGTCGCGTGATTGTTCGAAAGAGATACCGTGACCCTGGCACATGGGCAACTGATGGAACACGGGTGGGTTTTAGTCAGTAAAAGTCTGACACGCCCTACCGCTCCGCCCAGAGCGGGATAAGTCATTTGATGATTTCCCATCATGAAAAAAAAAAAAAAAAAAAAAGCTAGCCAAACTAAAAAATAGAAAAAATAGTGCTTAATAGCAATTAAAATAGGTACCTCAAAAAACACCCAACGCATTGTTCAATTATTTTCTACTTTTTAGTTTGGCTTCTTAGGAAAGCGTGTATTTTAGTTCTTTAAACTATTATTTTTGTGTGTTTTAATAAAATTTCATATTGGTCATGTGGTGTTTACTTTTAAGTAATTATTGCACTGAATGACATTTTAAATACACGTATTTTAAAGATGTTATTATTGCAAGCAGTTGTTCGTGGGCCTAAATAAATCTATACATTCATACATACAAATAAACATATATTTTTTACCATTAAGACAGGGCAAATCTCAGAAGTTAATATGACCAAGGAGTTTCCATCAATGATTTTGTTCTAACGGAACGTATATGCGCGGTTCGCCAATTTTATAGCACTACAAAACTAATTCTTACTCTTCTAACTTTGATATTTTATTTAGTAGGTTCTATCCCAATGTATGAGAGTATTAATTGTATGAAACTGCACATAACTAGGTAAACTGCACCGTAATTTAATACCCCTTCTTCTTCTTAGCGTGTCGATAGCAATCTAAATAGAGTTAGCTCAGAATTTGGCTACGAACTTAGCATTTTCAGTAGCGTCCATCAACTCCTGTGGCGTCCAAACAACAGGACACGCTGAACAAGATATCAAGTGCCTCATCGTTTGTGGGACAGCACCACATTTACACTCCAGGGCTGAGTCGTCTATGAATCTCCACCTGTACAGGTTTTCTTCACTCCGGCCTACCTGAGTCCGGAGTCTATTTAAAGAATTCCATGAAAGCCAAGGCAATTCGTGTCCAGTTGCTGGATTTTCAGCAGGTGGAACGAATAAGTTTGGTAGGGAAGCGCCTTGTCGCCACAGGTCTAGTCTTTCCTTTTCTTAGATACCCCTCATTATATAGAATTTTCATAAACCACTATATTTTGATTCCATTTCAGACCGCAAGAATCCCGTGGCGACAATGACCGTCCGCTTCGCTTGCGAGACAATGCGCTACATGGTGGCGCAGTCGTTACGTACAAAGTGTTACGCGAGCGACATTCCTCCGTTGTTGCGACGTTGCGCGGCTGTCGCGCGTGTCGCGTTGCGCTGGGGACGCGCTATGCACGACGCGAAGCTGCATCTAGCTTATACGCTGGATAATGATGGAAATCTTTCGTTAAAGGTATGTGATAATGTTATACACCGTGACATGTTAGTCGTAACCTTTGTAAGGTTGTCCACTCAATATATCCGACATAATATACCTCTAGGCGTGATTAAATAATTGTTACCAATACTTAAGATAATAGGACTAAGAAAAATAAATAATGCGTTAGAATTATGAAACATCCTGTTAATAATGTTAACGTATCATATGGTAGAGAACTTAACTACCCACCGCACGAGACAACTAGATCGTTCCATCTCCTTTCCATGAGACAAAATATCAATTTCAAACTACGTCATGCGTCATCATAATCTACACTATCTACACTATATATCTACACTATAATAATATTATAAATGCAAAAATAACTCTGTCTGTCTGTCTCGCTTTCCTGCTAAAACGACTGGACCGATTGAAATGAAATTTGGTAGACAGATATTTTAGAGCCTGAGAAAGGGCATAGGCTTTTTATGCCGGTTTTATGTTCCCGCGGGATAATTTCCGACCTCCACGCGGGCGAAGCCGCTGGCAAAAGCTAGTGAATAATATTTTAATTTTTTATTTATTAAAATATTCTTTTTTTTTTCCTTATGGCTGTGTAGTAGTCATTGGATACATGAAGTGGGCTGCCGTAGTATGACGATTAAAATATCACGGTGTATATGGTAGGTAAACGATTTGAGCAGTGTTAGCTCAGTGGTAATGGTCTCGACTTACCAGGTTTTAGGTCGTAAGTTTGAACCTAGACAGGCGGATTACTTAGTGGAAATTATTTCATCGCTACTGTTCTCAGAACGGTAAAGGGAAACATCGTGAGGAAACCGTCATGTTATAGAACCAAAAATTCGAACACATTTCACTTCTAGAGGAAGTGGTCTAAAATCCACCACTCGTACCCAATACAGCAGTGCGATTCTTTAACCATCTCACCGTGAAAACTTAGGTGAAGTGAGGGTGGAGTGAGCTGTCATTCCAACTAATGCCATGGATTGACACCATTGACAGCTCACTCTGAGCTCACTTCACCTAACTTTTCACGGTGACATTTTTACAGAATCGATCGGCTGGTTTGTATTGGGTACGAGTGGTGGATGTTAGACCACTTCCTCTCTGAGAGAGGAGGCTTGTCAAACTTTCCAAAAAGAATATATTCGACAGTTGAATTGCTTTTTATTACTTAGATAGGAGGTATGAAAAGTAAAGTATTCCCCTAGGGGATGTGTCTTTGGCAGACTTGATTCTGTACTATAACACTACATTTTGGTCAGGTGGCGAACATCCCGCTACGCTCTGTGTGGGAGGTCCGTCTGCGCGTGGAGTTAGTGCTGGACGACAACCGCGGCGTGCCGTGGCCGCGCGCCGGCGACGTGCGCGTGGCGCGCGTCGTGAGCGACGTGCTCGTGCGCGAGCACGACGTGCGGCGCGCGCTGCGCCACGTGCCGCGGGACTGGGGACACGCGCCGCGCTCCGTGTGGTGATACGCTTACAAAGATTATACTCTCGCGGGACTCTCTCTCTCTCACTCAGTCACTCACTCTCTCTCTCTCTTTCTCTCACTCACTCACTCACTCACACACACTCACTGACTCACTCTCTCTCTCACTCACGCACTCTCACTCGCTCACTCGCTCGCTCACTCACTCACTCACTCACTCACTCACTCAATCACTCTCACTCTCTCCCTCCGATCTTTGTTTGCGTATGTTTGACTGGACTAGTTTTAAAAAAAATCTGATTGGTTTTGAAATTGAACTGCCGAATTCGGACAAACTGGAGAGACAGATTCTTCCACTCTTCTTCAAAATACTGCAACAGTTTTAATAACATTTCTATTTTTGTCCACAGGAGAATGTTCAGATACCTAAAACACAAAACGCGGGACGACGATCTGCTACTAGCGTGATAAGAAATCTGTATGTACCGTTTATGTATTGTTAAAATAGAAATACCGCTGCACGAGCGACCTCTCAAGTCATAGCTGGATATACAAATAAACATACAGGAGTTTTTTTTAACCAGTGCGCAATTTTTTTTTGGCTCCGTATGAGTAATATAACACATTTCAACAATTTTTTCAATACTTTTTTTTAATTTTTATCCGACCTTAAATCAGTAAACTGTGGGCACCCTACATATTTCGTAATATGATATCGACAATAGGAATAGGTCAGTCACCGCGCGCCGTAGGTACTTCTAACTTCTTAGAATTTTCACCGATTGAACAGTTGGTAGGTGCTAGCAGCTACGCTTGGTCGTTCACCTTCGCCGCCGCGCCGGCGCCGCGCGAAAGTTACCATTAAAACCAGATTCAAAACAAACATCTTTCGTTAACGATAACTCAATTTTTTTTTGTACTAAGATATATCAAAGTAAAAATTGCATGGTTATTGTAACTCGTTTATTAATTTGTTAAAATTTGCGCACTGGTTAAAACAATATCTTGTATATTGTCACTGGAATGGCAAAATTACTTAACCGAAAAATTGGGCATATTTACATACTAATTCAGAATCAGCAATTATTTTTGCATCGATCTGTTTAGGTAGCATTGCAGTCGAAGCACATTTGTGGCGTTTCAGTAACCCGTAATTTTTGTCCAATTACTGGAGCATTTATGTATGTAACTCAATATTTTTAATTTTTGACTAGCCTGTTAGTTTAGTGGTTAGTGCCCCGGCTGCTGGGTGGGTTCGATTCCCACCCAGGACAAATCTGTGTGATGAGCACAATCATTTGTTCAGTGTCTGGGTGTAATTTATCTACAATATGTATGTATTTAAAAATGTATAAGTATTTTTATCAATTGTCTGGTTACCATATTACAGGCTCTGCCTAGTTTAAGATCAGATAACGGTGTGTTGGTTGTCCTAAGATATTATTATATTGTAGATATTATTAATATGCCCAATTTGGCGGTTGAGTAATTTTGCCTTTCCTGTGAAGATATGGAAACCACATACAACGTGAAACAGAATAACCGCAAGTCCGGAAAGTAATACAGGTTGCTGAATCGATTTCAGTAATTTTTAATGTAGGTATTTTTTATTATATATTTTGCCATATTGACTGTAGATTGAGGCAAAGTAAATGATATCTTATCTTAAGGCTGTACGACTCAATTTTAAATGCATTTAGTGATGTTAGGGTCAACACGGTTTTTCATAATAGTTGCTTTGAATAAATTAAGTTTTGTGTCAAGTCATTGTGTTATGCTTTTAACGCAATACTCTAATTAGGTTGTTGTATGAGGTACTGCGTTCATTATGTGACAAATTGTAAATGAAATTACATACTTGTCATCGCTTTTGCTGACGATGCACACAAAATGAACGAAATCGGTTTAGTAATTAGGTTAAAAAGTAAAACTTTTTTTAAATTCGTTTTCATACTAGCTTATGGCAGCGGCTTCGGCCAAAAAGTAACCCTATGTGTTAATCCAGGTTATAAACTATCTGTATGCCAAATTTAATTCAAGTCTGTTCAGTAGTTTTTGCGTGAAAGAGTAACAAACATACATACATCCTCAAAAATTTTCACATTTATAATATTAGAAGGATTTTGCTGTACTTCTGTGGACTAGTATTACTTGTGGTTTCATTCATTGTATATATGTGGTTTTCATATTGTTTGTTTAAAAATAACCAGCCTATTTTTGTCCTACTGTTGGGCAAAGGTCCCAATCCTCAATACTTTATTTTTTATCTACAATGTATATGCTTAGGTGGTAAACATTGGATTTAGACACAATCGCGGACCCTGTCGGGCACAGCAAAGGAAATACAGCAGTACAGTATCTTTTACCTTATAATCGAACTTATTCTAAAATAAAAAAATAAATAAAATACATGCTTTGGGTTTTCTAAACTAGTTTCAGAGACTTATCATTTAAATATTAGTTAACACTGTAATAACATTAATTTAATAATAGATTTTTAATTTGTTATGAATAGATGGTTTTTTTTTCTTTGCTAATGGATTCTGGTAACTTCTTATATATTTTAATTGACATAACCAGAGGGCTTGTTGAATGTACCTTAATTTCACAAAGAAAGCTAGAACATAGGTCACCACATTTGCTGAAGCAGTGGGACAATTATATGCTGGGATTATACTTCAATGGAAAGCAGCATTCCTTTTCACTGCTCCATTTAAATGAACAGGTACCCTTCAAATAGATTATGTTAGTATAAGACTGTGAAATATACTTACATATCGCTAACTTAATAGTTAATTCAGAGTTCGCTAGTACTGGCTCAAATATAATAAATTTGTGTGTTCTGTTGCCCAAAAATTTCGTTTACTACTAGTATTTTTAAGAGTTCCAAAATTCAATTTCTTGTTACTGTTTTATGTAATTTCCACTTGAACCAATATCAACTTTGTGTAAGTGTGAATTAAGTTGATTTTCAGAATGATTGGTGTTATTGATAAAGTCGCAAAAATTGTTGAAGTCCAGTTCAGCAAACTGAACTCTATGTGTAGGTTTTAAAATTAATTTTCCAGTTGGAAACGCAAGATAGCATGTGTATGTAGCTTAAAGCTGGCTGTGTCTTATTCACTAGTACTGTTCGGTAAAACAGTTTCAGCATTTTAAATCTTAATTTCACTGTTATAATGGACATTTTTACTAAATAATGGTAGACGAAATTTTTGGCTCGTTGAATTTGTTGTTGTCCTGTTCCGTGGAGGGAGGGGGGTGGGGGTATGTGTAAACCTTTCTAGTGTCTCTACTATTGACTGAACAGATTTCGATGTTATTCTTTAGGAACTTGGGACTTCAAGCGTAATAAGCGCCGTGCATCTCTACCGCCGTGAGCTCATAAGCTCAACTGAAAAGTAATTAAAATAATTACTTTTCTATTACATAAAGAGTTGCAATTTTCCTTAAAGCACAATGAAGTCCTCAAACGAAGTTTCATGGCTGTCTCTTTTACTCTATGATGTATCGTTGAGACGGAAGAACTTCTAAACTCATTATAAAGTAACATTTCGTTCAAAAAAATATGGGACTAAATCTTCATATAATTTTAAGTGTTGGTAGATGACCCCCCCACCCATCCCCACTCGCCACTAGACCACGTTCGACAGACGTAAAAGTATCGTTCACGGTAATTTCAACTCTCGTTGTTTGATCGAACATTGAGAATCCAACGGAATGCATCCTAACGCGCTGTTTGATTTTGAAGTCTCGGCGCCTTAGCACAGCGTTCAAAATCCCGCCTAGATATCTTTACGTCCGTATAACGTGGAATCCTCAGTAAATCAATAAAAAATCTCTCTCATTTCTCAAGTGTTGTCATGTTTCCCAAATTTTATCGGACTATGGTCCACGAATACATGTCCAAACGTGTCTTTTTGTATATTTGTTAGAACTCTGTATAGTAGTCTTACTCAATGTTTTTTAATGCTGTTTTATGATCAATGAATATTATGATTATATAGTTATTTTTGTAATTTTAATCTGTGTTTTATTGCGTGTTGGTGTTCTTTGAGCCCTACAGACCTATTGTTGCTGGTGTGGTCAGAAACATATCTGAATTTCATAACTATGCACCATTCAACGTCAAAATATTGACACGATGGCTGCATTGGTAGCGTCAGCCACAGTAATTTAAACGGAAATTACAGTGGAGGGATTGCAGACCGTACTGGCAGGCTTCAGAATTAGGAAGGGAAGCGGGCGGGTGAAATCAATCTTGGCAATCTTTTGACATTGACAGCTCTAAGTGCACAGATAAAATAATAGGCTAATACTATTAAACAGCCCATTCACAGTGATTTATCCTCTTTTTCTCGGATTTTGCATCACTATCACTGAACCCAAAAAGATGACAGTGATCTTTATTCTTGTTGAGTAAGGTTGGGACAGGTCAGCGTAAAGCTGCCGTTTCGACTGCACGGACGGGAACCGATTACTTTTCCGTTTTATTTTTTGTTCGAATTTCATTTTACTGAAAACTATTGGCCGACGTCTTTTTTGCAATATGCATAATTTGACATATTTTTAAATCATCGAAGTATCATGTGTCATAGGTATTATTTTACCGAATTATGTTTCGCCGATTTACGAAATAACTTTTTGCTATTGGCCGAAGCCTCTTTTGAACTTTTTTCATTTGCCAAATGATTTGTTTGCCATATTTTCACCACAGTGAAACAAAATTTTAGGGAATATTATTTGGTCACAAATATATAGCCGGTTACTTGGTAGCGTTTTCAATATTAAATTAAATATATGTAGCGTCATAAAAAGTCAATATATTGTGCTACAAAATTTAGTGAGAAACGAATCGCTGTAAAACCGACTTTACATAGTCTTGTCTGCCCTACCCCTAGAGTGTAATTTAAGCCCGCGCAGGCGCGGAGGGGTAGGGCGGCCCGCGAGCTGAGGAGCAGGTGGTCTGAAGGCCCGCCGCCGCAGCTGAGGCTGCAGCAAGCCGAAGCTGCGGTGGTGAGCATTAAAACCATCTGCGACGATAAGCTCGCGTGGGGCCGCCCAAACCCCGCAGCGCCGGAGCCGTGACAGAAACAATGCTTGCTGCATGTTGCATGCTTGCTGCATGTTGCATGCCTGCTTGCATGTTGCATGCTTGTTTGCACGCTGCATGCTTGCTTGCATGCTGCATGGTTGCTTGCTGCTTGCCTGCTTGCCTGCTGCATGCCTGCTTGCATGGTTGCATGTTGCATGCTTGAAGCAAGCAGCATTGTTTGCATGCTCCTTACTGGGACCCTTTAAAACACTTTTGTTCATAATAAACTGTTTTATTAAGTGCCATTACATTTAAATAAATAATTAATTAAACCAAAGAGTAGGTTAATCTTAACATAGGTAAAATGAATGTCTGGAAACATAATACTTCGAACAAATGTTATTTCGGCTAAGTGTAATTTCGGTAAAGAGTTTATCGACCAAATGAAACGTCGAATTGATAATAGGTCAACTGATACAGTGGCAGACGTGACTTCGATGAAGTAAAAAAAAACGAAACGATAATAGTTGAAAAGTTTTAGGGGAAATGAAATTCTGTCAAATATTTTTCGAACTTATGATAGGTAACCGCACGGACAAGTGTCGTAGAAGAAAAACGACTCTATATTCGAGCAGTTGAACTCTGGACTTTACGCCCTACAGAACTTATATGCCATGGCCGCGCGGTAAACAAAGAGAACTGTTAAAATATCACGTCAAAATTTTATTACATAATTTATTACCCATAAAACCTTAACAATTCTACAATACAATTTAAGTATAACTCATCAATATTTTCCTAAGACAAGCCGCTGATGTCTTCGCCAATACCGTGTTGGTCGCGCCGCTCAGCCAGTGACCTTTGACCTTCCGCCGCGTGGACCAGATCTCCACCACCGGCCGGGAACTGAGCGCGTTGCCTAGCTTGCTTATTATGTTGTACGTGGCACTTGGGCGGATTACCTGAGGGTATGGGAAAGATAGGACATATAAGAGAAAAACATGTGTGCCATTCACGCGTGGTAGAAGTGAAACCTTCAAAAATTTTGGCTTCAAGATAATGAGACGAATGTAAAAAAGTGAAATGTCTATTTGTCTAAAAAGCCTGCTCGAAAAACGTCAAGTACAAAGAGATTTAAGACAAATAGAGAGGCCATCTGAAGAAATGTCAAAGAAAAATTGTGATCCCATGACTCAGAAACGCCATCTAGCATAGTATAGCAAAATTAGAACGGCTATGAAAAACATTTTTGTACAAAATTTTACTCTCCAGCGTCATTAACGCCATCTAGCTTTGAATAGCAAACATTCGAATACAAAAACTTGATTAAGGCTGCTTCATCAATTCTCTATCGATATAATATATCGATAATATTGAAAAGTGACTACATTTTTTTCACATTTGAAAAAAATTTAATAAGGCAAAAGTTAATAAAATCAGTTTTGTTAACTTTTAAAAAGGCCTAAAATAGTGGAGCAGACAGATATCAAAAGTTAAGTGAATAGGGAATGTTCTAGTTTACCATACATACATTATGAACGACTACGAAAAATGTATAAACTTCTCTTGTAGTACAAGGTACCGATCCTTTTTTTAAAAAAGATCGACCCATCTTTCCAAAGTAAATGTCTCCGCTTTTAAAATGCTTGGAACATAATTTTGACGAAGCAGATGGAAGCCAATTTACTTCTCTACGATCTTTTTGAACAAACTGTATCCACTTTTCACGTTCAACTTTATTTACATTCGGAAACCTAAAATAACAGAAACCAATTTTACGTACGCACATATACAAACAGATAAGAATAGCAAAATACACATGTGCATACAAAAGTAATGCTTATTTCTAAAAAAATATCTTCCAGCATACCTCTGATAGAAGAGAAGATAAAAAGATGTAGTCAGCGTGTGTAAAAGTAAAAGAGAAAATAAAAAAACAGTTCACTAAAAAAAAAACAAATAATATGAGAATAATACTTACATAGGTACATAAACACAAACATAATATATACATACAGAGTTCTAAAATAAATATCTACGTGAGCAAACAGCACTATTGTTGCTAAATTGATATTAAAATTACATAAATAAGTTCAAATATTTTGAATTTTATCAACCTAATTAAATATTATCGATAACAAAGTCGATAAACATCATAACATCTCTGCAAGGCAGTAGTAAAGCTACTCAGCAATAGAGGGCGTTTATTACAAAATTATCGTATGTTCTAGAACCATCGATGAATATTATTTAATTAAATTATTGAAAAATATTTACGAAAACAAGCCGAAGTTAGGTCCAGACGTTTTACCATAGCGTGATTTGCAATATCGTAAAGCGCAACTCGGCATATTTATTTAAGAAATGCTTTTCTTTTCTTGTTAAACGGACACAAATGCGTGTTGACATGCAGACATGCCATCCTAGACTAAACGCCATATGACCACTAGGACACAAGTATTGGATTACGAGTTTGTTCGTTATGTCCCGTCTATATAATTTAATGTCTTTGGTCAAGTAGAAAAGTAAACTTTCTCAAGGAGCACCTAAGCATATACATTGTGGAATGCAATAAAGTATTGAGTATTGAGGAGCACATTTCATGAGCGAGACACAGAACATAATGCTTTGGCGTTGTTATGTGTCTGTCTCTTTTTACTGTCACTTTTTCGTTTCATAGACTTTCAAATCACAACGGTGCTAAAGAAGTTTTCTCTTCAAAAGACTAATAGAAATGTACGGAAGACATGGTGCGTCGACACAAAATGTAGATTTGTATAATTTATATAATTCCGTGAATATTCTGGTGACCTATAACACAGGCTTTTTGAAAAACGGTTCGTGCATCTGGTCATACACGCACGCCGGTTGCCAGTACTACGCACCTTATCTTTTTGACGAAAATCGCCAACTTTCTTCAAAACCCTTGATTTGTGATTGAAAGTGTGTTACGAAAGGGTGGTGGATTAATTGGTGAAATATGTAAATATTAATTCAACCCCAAGCTCCGCTCCAACCCTTGGCCGAGCCAGCCCCCGCCGCTGAGCCTGTAGCTTTAAATTGTCTCCAAATAATAAACATTCCGATCCAGCCCGTCCCTTGCTGCACTCTACCAGCGATGCCTCGGAATTTTTAAAGGTTGCCCAACCACGATGTTAACACTAATCACCTCTGCCCACCCTCCTAAGTGCTCAGGCGTGATATTATGAATTGTATAAGGTACTTACTCTGCCAAAGACAACGTTGCGCAGATCCAGCTGAGGCAGCGCCTTGAATGTGATGTTGAAGATACCGCACATCTCATCGTCTACTGTTACTCGCATGGACAACAAACCTGCGAAAATAAAGTGATTAAGACATCAAATTGGAGGCGCCAAGATAGCCCGCGAAATTCAAATATTGTTACCCAAGATTTAGCAATCTGCGGGTCAGAATCAGGTTGTATGTTGATGAAAATATGATTCGTGACCGTAACTCGTTTGTATAAAATGATTACAATTTTGTAATTATAATAACACGTTGAACGCCATGTGCGTCCTCCTTTCGGAAACAAAAAGTAGCACCTTAAGAGGCCGCGTGTTTCCTTTGGGAAACACAGGCATTGCTTTATTCGGAGGCCAGTGTGTCCACCAGGAAACACTTTTTAATACATTTTGAAGAAAAATATTGAAAAAGTTTCAGAAAACAAAAAAAGTCTAAATTTTTCCAAAACGTTACCTACACGCGGCCTTAGAAAAGATTTTTTTTTCAAAAATATTTTCAGGGGCGCCGTGAATCTTCTATGCACACATAATAATAATATTCGTGGTATATCCACGATACACGCAGCCCCAGAAAAAGATTTTTTTCAAAAACGTTGTCCTGTGTATCTTTTAGGCACCACGGAGTTTAGGCACACATGAAAATTAGTAGAAAATCTTTTAGAATCACGCATATGTTTCATACATGTTACTAAAATAGCATTAGAATACGAATTAGGTAAAAAAAAATAAAGTCCAAAAATTTCGAAACATTGTTTTTGGGCTTGGCGCTCAACGTGTTAAAATCATCTTATCAATACAACCTTCTAAGTTCATTTAATCCTATTGAAATAATTCATGAAAAATTAATTAAATGTCGTCATCACGCCAGCGCTGGCTGTCGTTAAAGAAGTTTTCACTTCAAAAGACTAATAGAAATGTACGGAATCCTATTGAAATAATTCATGAAAAATTAATTCTCTCTGGGGCTCTGTCTCGCATAGGGTCGCATCATTATGCTGAGCGATGGTCGTTTTGCGTGGATGTGGCACATACTTTCCTCCAGCTTTGTCTTTTTTTTTTGTGTGTTTGGACTTTCTTTGCGTCATGTTTACCGTAATGAACGTATTTTCTTTCTTTCTTTTTTCTTTCAATGGGACCAACAACATAAGAGTATTTGGATTTGGTGGGCTACTTTAGCGCATTCTCCTTAAGAATACACTACGAATCGGCAAACCGACGTGGGACTACCCCCAAATTAGACGGATTGACGATCCATCGCAACGCAGGGTAGGCCAAAAGCCATAGCTCGCCGCCCGGTAAGGACCAGGCCCGGATCGACAGAGCGTTGTTTTCCACGCGCGCCTCAAAGCGATCTCAGCAGTAATTGCGGGATAAGGTGAAGATGATGTTCCGTGCGTAAAGAATAGCACCATCCCATTTTTTCCTGTGGCTGTCGTAGAAGCCGACTAAGGGACTTACTAGAAAATGGGCAGCAGCGTCCTCTATGCATTTTACCACCATACTGAGATCGTGAATCCTCTTGCCAAGCGTGGCGATTCTGACATACACCCCTGGTTGGGGGAGGCCTATGTCCAGCAGTGGACGTTTTTCGGCTCAAATGATGATGAAGATCGAATATTACCAGGCATCGAATGAGGGTAGTGGTAGTTCTCAGCACCGATGGGTATGTCTCGCCCACTTTGCGCGTAGCATCCGAACCCGTTGTTGCAGATCACGTCTCCACCACTCCAGTATAAATGAGGAACTTTCCTTAACAGAGAAGTGTTACATCTCATTATCAGCCTATAACATTCCCACTGTTGGGACACACTAAAATCCGCCACGCGGACCCAGTGCGGTTTGGTGAATGCCACATGTCTTCGAATTTTTGGTTCTAGGAAATGCCGGTTTCATCAGGATGTTTTCCTTCACCGTTTTGAGAGCAGTGCTGATGAAATTATTTACACAAAGCGCATGTCTTGGTTCAAACCTGGCCAACCGTGGCCTTCAACTCGTAAGTTGGGACAATACCACTGATACAGCACTGCTACAGATGTTATATACTAAATACAAATATTATGTAACTAGGACTGCCTCATTCTGCAAGGGTCGTGAGATTTGTTCGAAAGTGTTACCGTGGCCCTGGCATATAGGAAATAAGTGAAGGAACACGGGTGGGTTTCCGTCAGTAAAGTCTGACACGCCGTCCCGCTCTGCCCAGAGCGGGAGACGTCATTTGAAAATTTCCCATGCAAAAAAAAAGGACTGCCTCATTGGCCTAGTAGTCGCAAGCGCTACAACTAAGTATAAGAGGGGTAATTACGTAAAACACTATTAGTAGTCATCGCTTTCATTTTATCAGTCCCACAACATTCAAGGCGTTGTGTAGGTACATTGCTAAGCAGACAAATTTTTCGTACATCTGAAAGAATGGATTAGCAATAAGCTTCAAAACTATTCAGATCCTGATTAATAATATGTTACGCAATTAGGGTACGGGTCCTAGGCTTGATTCTCAGGTCCGACTTTCTCTGGTATTTCTCAGTAGCAGCCCGGAGTCTGGATTTGAGCCCGGTGGATAGCAATAGGCTCGCCTCCTATACATGGGACTTAAACATACCTGGCGAAATGTGGGTGTACTACAAGTAACTTCTGCCTAACCCTTCGCGGATTACAGGCGTGATGTTTATCCAGTTTGAAGGGTATGTATACCGGTGTAATTAAAAGCACATAAGATATTACAACTTTCTTTCTGGGAATGCAATGATTCTGGGATAATTTATAGTGGGTTTGATCTGCACTTACCATTATTAGACCTTACTTCGTTTATTGTTTGAGGGGCTTGTGGATAAGTAATATCAGCCGCACGGATTGATCGATCAGGGTAAGCTACGCTTGCCGCGGTTATACCTTGGATGGGTGACCATAGTCGTGTAAAATAAAAGTTCACTGAAGCCCGTACCTTGGAAAGTATGTTAAGCCGCTGGTCGTCAGAAGCTCTAACAACCAATCTTACCAAGGGGTATCTTATTACTCAGTAACTGGGCTAAGGAAGTCAGATAGGCAGTCACTCCATGTGAAATACTGGTATTCAGTTGCATCTGGTTAGACTGGAAGTTGACCTCGAAATAGATGGAAAAGGCTAGGCAGATGGTGACTTGGTTCATTGTTAATAATTGAATATTATATTAAAAATATATGAAAATTGTAGGTATAGTTTTTGGTATAGTTATTAAAACATGGTAAAAAATATAAAAAAACACCACGTCACCAACAATAAATTTAATCAAAAATACAAGATAATTTGGTTCCCCATCAGTTCCTCTGGCGAGAAGTCGAAGGCCCATTTGTATTCTCTCGCCTTTCCTCTGAAAACTGGTTCACAGCTAGGCAATATTTCTCCGAATGATAGGTCCTAGATATCTGCGATAATAATGGACTTCCGTGAGGCGAATTTAGCCAAAGCGACGCACTGCCTGTCTGCCCAACCATAGCTATAAAAGCAATCAACATTCTTGTATTTAGCAGACCACGTTGTATATGCGGTTGTTTAAGCAAGGTCTGTAGGATCAAACCATCAGGTAGTCCATTGACAAGTTCGAAGATACTAGAACCTCTTTCTCCGATAAGATACGACGCAGCAGCAGGCACGTTGCAGCCCGTAAAACGCAGCGCTTTGTCTGCCTCTTCGTACGTAAATCCAATGTCTTTCAACGCGCCAATAGATTCGGGACTCGGTGGTTCGGCAATCTTGTTCCTCCATTCCCTGAACTTCTCCAAGAATCGTTGTAAGTGTTCCGCGCGACGGTACAACTCATTTCCCTCTGTTTTACCAACTCCAGGAGTATCATCTAACGCCGTGTAATCTGTAATGTTGAGTCTCGCTGCTATGTCTTCTGGAGTAATGACCTGGATGACGGTTGGTTGGCTGCGTTGCGGTTCGTCTAAAGCTGCCGTCAGTTGCGCCAATGTCATTTCGTAATTTCTGCCTGAAGCGGCGAGTCGAGCTCCCGCTTCTATCAAGGATATTAAAATCTTCCTTAATTCATAAGACAACTCGTTGGTCGATAAAAGAGATTGGAGATTTGGCTGTCGTATAGTGCTGGCAGGAGTAGGCAATGAAGCTGTGGCGGCTGCGATGGTCCCATGTTGTGGCGCCCTGACGGTACCGAGGTCCCATAAAGTCCCAGCTTCGGGCAGACGCCTCTCAACGAGTAACAGCTCTTCTTGCATCATGACCTGTTCTTGGGCAAGCGTTAAGAAATCGTGGAGAGTGGTAGTATCGAAGACGCGGACGATCTTGTAGCGACTAGCGCCTGTTTCTCCCGTTGGATAGAAAAAATCTATCGCGCGGTTTTTAACTTCCTCAATAAGAGTATCTTCGGAGAAATAGGCTGTAAATGTTTGACCTTCAGGGCTGACGACTTTGATGAAGATCTCATTTCCCCCGGTGACCCCCGAATCGGAGACCAACATCTTTCAGCGCTTGCTCGTCAATGCCCTCCAGGAGTGAAAGGTCAATGATCTTCATAGAAATCAGAATAAGGAATAATATTATGCTACTAAAAAAAGTTGCTAGACACCAAACGAGTTTGAGCATAATTTTGGCATTTTGTATACAGTTTTGACATAATTTTTGACGTTTCTTTTGTTTCAAAACGTGTTTTCATGTTTGTCATGGGTGTAAAAAGATTTGAGAAAAAGGTTCTATGTCCAAACCCGCATCGTTAGAAAAAAAAAATGCCTTTTATGTCTCTGTGGCATTGTCTTTTTGCAATGGTTTGCACAACAGCCTCAGATGCCTTAACGCCTAAAATCCAAATATTGAGGCAATACTTAATAACTAATTATTACTAGGATGTTCCTACCGCTAGAAAAAATATACAGGCCTCCTTTCTTCGAGAGGAAGTGGGCTATGATCTACCTCGGAGCCCGGTGCAAGTTAGCAGATGCCCCATGTCTTTGATTTTTTGGTTCTAGGACACGCCGGTTTCCTCACGATGTTTTTCTTCACAGTTTTGAGAACAGTGGTGACGAAATTGTTTACACAAAGTAGAGCACTTGCCTGGGTTCGAATCCACAACCTACAAACTGTAAGTCAGAAGCAGCACTGCTCCGTAAGTAAGTACTTGCCAAAAATAAAGACAACACTGAATGCTACTTCAAATGCCAAGTGTCTTCATCACTACTTTATGTCTGTCTTCCTTTCTTCTTTTTTATCTTTGTATACTGACTCTTTGTACCTACTTAGCTTATTTGCAATCACGTTAAATCATTATTTAATCATGCTTTGAACGCTATGTTATGTCTTTTGTGTGCACCAAATAAACGATTCATCTATATACCTATCTGTCCCGTTTGGTGCCGGGCGTAAAAAATAGCACCATTCAATTTCTTCCCGTGGATGTCATAAGAGGCGCCTAAGGGACTTACTAGAGAATGTGCAGCAGCGTTCTCTATACATTTTTCTATGAAAACTTTAGTGGTTACTATAATAAAACAAGACATCTAATCTAATACAATTATCTTTTATTGTTACACTCTTATAAACAGCCATCTTAGGCAAAATCCAAAATCCCAGAGAGTGAACAAAACTAAAGATGTGACAGACATCATGTTCACAGATAATTAATATCTTAACACTCCCCCTCAATTTTATGTTTGTGAAAACTTACAAATTGCTTCTATAAATAAATGAAAATAAATTCTACCAAACTTTAACTTTAACATGGCAACACAAACTTAGTAATATTTAAATTCTTGAAATTGCAACACTAAAACTGACATATATAAGTTTTGACAGATAATTTTGACAAGCTAGTGACAAGTGACAACATAACCTTAAAATATAAACAATGCAAACATTCTATGAAAAACAATGTTACAAAACTAACAGCTTGTCACGAAAATAGCAAAACTTAACACTACACAGTGGTTTCGTCATAATGTCCGAAGTATTTTCACTGGTACTTACGTATTTAACAATCAAAAAATTTTGGTTTACAATGTCTTTTATGAAATGATATTTAATGTCTATGTGCTTGGAATGTTTTGTATTTTCACAATTATGTATCATTTTTATTGCACTCTGATTGTCCACATAAAGCACAATATTACACTTTTCATTAAAGTCAACTGATAATCCTTTCACAAATAACAAATCACTGACACAACTTGCAGCAGCTATGTATTCACTTTCAGCACTGGAGAGAGATACAGTCCTCTGCTTTCGTGATGACCATGCAATTAGGTTCCCTTGGTGATATATTAGTGCTCCACTAACACTTTTTCTTGTGATCTTATCACCTGCCCAATCGGCATCTGAAAATGCTGAAATATTAGAACATTTATTAGTGTTTTCTTCTTTCTCTTGACAATAGTATGTCAACTCTTTATTAATTGTGCCCTTCAGATAGCGTAATACACGTTTTGCAGCTGTCCATAAGCTTCTCGTGGGTTTATCAAGATATCGACTGAGGAATGAAGTTGCAAAAGTGATGTCCGGTCTGCTTATTGTAGCCAGGTAAGTTAAACTTCCAATTAATTCTCTGTAAGGTATATCACTAATTATTTCTTCTGTTTCAGGTACTTGAAAATTGTTTTCCATCGGCGTCTTCACTTCTTTACAATCTTGCATCTTATACTTTAGTAATAAATTTTTAATAAACAGTTTTTGTGATAATTTCAATGTATTATCATTTCTCATAATTTCAATTCCTAAGAAGTTAGATACTCTTCCCATATCTTTAGCTTTAAATTCTTCTTGCAATTTTCTTGATATTTTATTTATTTCACTACTCTTTCCCATCAGTAAAATATCATCTACAAATAATATGAGCCATATATCTTTTCCTATGTATAAACATATATCATATTTTGATCTTTTCATGTTTATTGTTTGACAGAAATTATCAAATCTTATATTCCAACATTTTGGTGACTCTTTCAATCCATATAAAGCTTTTTTAAGTTTCAGAACAGTTCCTTCTTGTTTATTTTCCAAACTTATTCCCTCTGGAACTTTGATGTAAACTTCTGTGCTCAAATTTCCATTTAGAAATGCTGTAGGTATGTCCAACTGCTTTGTTTCCCAGTTATTATTTATTACTTCTGATAATCCCATTCTTATGGTAGTTATGTTGGCTACAGGGGAATAAACATAATCTTCTGTGTACTGTTGAAATCCGCGTGCAACTAATCTTGCCTTTTTAGTTCCATCCGATTTTGTTTTGAAAATCCATTTTGTGTCAATAGCACTTTTTCCTTTTGGCAATTCTGATTCTATCCATGTGTTTTGTTCCTTTAATGACTTAATCTCTTTATCTATTGCTGTTTTCCATTCTTTATCTTGTTGAATGGCTTCTGTGTATGTGACAGGATCGCTTTCACTTGAAAGTAAACAATAATCTTCATATGTATTTAAATCAAATTGTTTAGGCTTTTTTACTTCTCTTCCACTTCTTGTTCGCTTGATTTCTTCGTTTTGTTTTTCTGGAGTGGAGTAATTATTCTCTTCTGGATCATAAAAACTTTCTTCTTCTTGTATTGATTCTGAATACTTTGTTTCTTTTATTATTTGTTTTTCTTTTGGTTTCACACACATTTCTTTCTGAATTTCATTTTCTTCTAAGTATCCTTTTATATTTTTGTTTTGTTCTTCATGTTGATATTTTATGTTTGTTTCATCAAATCTTACATCTCTTGAGACAAATATCTCATCAGTTTTTGGGTTCCATAAGGTATATCCATTCATAGAATATCCTATCATTCGAGCTGGCACTGCTCGTCTTGACCATTTATCCTGTTTGGGCATAATATGTGCCCATGCTTTGCATCCAAAAACTTTGATTTTATTTAAAATTAATTCCTTGTTCTTGATCCTCGCAGGTACTTGATAATTTATTGAAGAACATGGCGATCGGTTGATAAGAAAAGTAGCCGTTAAGATTGCTTGACCCCATAGGTGTCTTGGTAGATTTGATTCATCTAACATGGTTCTCGCTTTATCATATATTGTCCTGTTCATACGTTCAGCTTTCCCATTTTGCTGTGGGCTATATGGCTGCGTGTATTCAATTTTGATACCTTTTTCATAACAAAACTTTTTGAGACTTTCCGCTGTGAATTCCCCTCCATTATCACATCTGATCCTTTTCACTTTTATCCCATCTTGCCTCTCTTGTTCTATTATATAATTGATTAATTTATCTGTGGCTTCATTTTTGCTTTTTAACAAATACGTCTGAGTATAATGAGAATAGTCATCTGTTATTGTTTGGAAATATTTATATCCTTGTTTAGTTGCTACTCTTGCTGGTCCAGCAATATCAGTGTGTATTAAATCTCCTATCTTACTTGACCTTGGACTTTGTAATCTGTTAAATGGTAGTCTGGTTGATTTTGACCTCATGCATGCTTCACACACTTCCTTACTGTATGGCAATCCTAATATAGCTAGATGTTTTCTACACATATGACCCATTCTTTTGTGCCATAAGTCATTATCTTCTTGTATCACATTACATTCATCTTTATCTTTTATTTTTATTGAGAAGGTATATAACATATTCCTCTTTTCTCCAAAATATTTCTTTTTACCTGCAGTTATTATTAACTTATCCTTTTTGAAAATTACTTGCTTTTCTCGTTCTGCTAATTTATTGACCGACATTAAATTGTTACTGATTCCCGGTACAAGTATGACTTCCAGTCTTAATGGTTCATTTTTGTAATATCCATCAAGATATCCTGATTTATGTGCTGTCAGTATTTGGCCATTAGCAATTTTGATTTCTAATTTCTGTGACAGTTGCTTGACATCTGTGAGGTATTTCTCATAAGATTCTTTTATGAAATGCTGAGTAGCTCCTGAATCCACAACAAATGTTAATATTCCATCATTACTATTACATACAAGTGCTTCATTTGAGGCAATAAAAATTGGTTGACTTTCAGCAGGATGAGCAGTTCCTCCACGAGTTCTTGGTCCTCGATATCCTCTTCCTCTGCCTCGTCCTCTACTGTAGCACTCATAGGACTTATGTCCCCTCTTTTTACATTTATAGCAGGTTATATTCGATATAAAAGATGTATGTGGCTCGTTTGTAACTGTTTCTTTTCTTATTTCATGATCAAGTAATTTAGTTTTTACAAAATCTATTTTTATTTCAGTGTTCACCGCATCCAAAGCTGTAATTATGTGGTTGTATTCTTCACTCAGTCCTGTTAATAGATAGCATACTTTGTCTGTATCATTAATCTTGTCTCCTGATACCTCTAGATCTCTGATTAAGTTATCAAAGTTTGAAAAATACTCTTGAAGATTTCCTTGCTGTTTCAAGTTTAGAAGTTTTCTTCGCAAACTTAATTTGGAGATTACACTTTTTCTTTGGAATGTACTTTTCAAAGTGGATATCATATCCTTTGCGTTAACGCATTCTTTTATCAGATTTAGATGCTGATCCGTTAGACATTGAACAATAATGTTTCTTGCTTTTGCATCGTCTTGTTTATTACAGTCTTCGATTTTTGGTAACGACACAACTTCACTTAATCCCTTTTCTTCTAAAATACAATTCACCCTGAACATCCAATTGTCGAAAGCTTCTGGATTTAGTTGGGGAAAATTGTAAAACAACTTAGTTTGCTGCCCGGCCATTTTCTTTTCTTCGTTACGCTTTTGTTGCATAAAATTAAATCTTTGAAAATCTCGACAATCTACTTCCTACTCGACACTATTTGGCGTCTGGGCCCATAACCTATGAAAACTTTAGTGGTTACTATAATAAAACAAGACATCTAATCTAATACAATTATCTTTTATTGTTACACTCTTATAAACAGCCATCTTAGGCAAAATCCAAAATCCCAGAGAGTGAACAAAACTAAAGATGTGACAGACATCATGTTCACAGATAATTAATATCTTAACATTTTCCACCATACTGCGATCGCCAACCCGCCTGCCAAACGTGGCGATTATGGCAAGCCAGTATATCTACCTATGCAAGAAAATGTGTTCGAATGACAGACATCAACACAGTCTCCACAACTAGGATTCCGTACCTGTCACCATCAAAACAGCGGTCTTACCTGAAGAAGCAAGTGTTCACATAGCCATGCCCGTGAGAGTCTCCATCCACCAGCTCCAGGAACAGGCGGCATGTATTAGGACATGTGTCAGTGAAGAGCTCCACACATATCTCGCCCATCACTGCGCCGTCTTGCATACCCAGCTTCAGATACACCCTGGATAAAGTCCCAGATGTGATATGGGAGACTTCAACCGCGTCGACCCTTTTTTTTTTTCAGGATGGGAAATCATCAAATGACTTCTCCCTCTGGGCGGAGCGGGAGGGCGTGTCAGACTTTTACTGACTAAAACCCACCCGTGTTCCATCAGTTGCCCATGTGCCATGGTCACGGTATCTCTTTCGAACAATCACGCGACCCCGGCAGGCATCGGTCCTAGTAGACCCCTACGCTGCTGCTGACATCTCTTTGAGGCGCGCGTGGAACACTACGCGCCGTCGACCCGAGCTTGGTCCTTACCGGGCGGCGAGCTACCCATTGCTCGCCACCCGCAAGCTCGCGCCTACGGTGGCCGGGAGTCCGCTATGGACTCCCGACCCCCGGGGCGTCTCCTCCTGCGGCGGCTAGGGACGTGAGGGCGCAGAGACTGCCACTCCCTCACGCGCCCCGCCTCCTCCTTCGCGAGCATTACTGCTTCGCAGAAGGAGGTGACGGCTTCCCATTCCCTCTCGCTCCGTACCATGGCTCGCACCAGGCCCGGACGCGAGAGGTCACCGCCGTCAATCGCCTCCACGAGGACACGGCGGTGCTCCGCCCAGGCAGGGCACACCTCCACCGTATGCTCCACCGTGTCCTCCAGACGATCCTAGCAATGGAAACACCCGGACGTATCCTCCCGCTTTATCCTGAACAGGAACCCACCGAAGCACCCATGCCCGGTGAGAACCTTCGTCAGGCGGAAGGTGAGGACGCCGTGACGCCTCTCTATCCACTCCTCAAAGAGGGGACTTACCGCCGCAATTGTGGCGTGTCCAACCGCGTCGACCCTTACTCGAGCCAGGCCGCGTTGCTGAGCCTGTAGCTAAAATTCGTCCCTAAATAATAATTATTCCGATCCAGCCCGTCCCTTGCTACCAGCGATTCCCTATGCCGAGTTTGTACCCACAGGGGGATGACCTTAGCGAGTAGTCACTCTGGTTTTAAGTTTTTAAGCCCTGGCTGGAGGCCTTAATTTATTAAGGTAGCCACATGCAAGTCCGGTTAAGCAGCCGACAACCTCATAAGTTGACCTGCGAGATGTAATACACATAAAAAAAAATGGGTGACTTCAAGAATTAACAGTATTTGCGATAATAATAAAGGAAAACCCTCCATAGCTGCAGTCTATTGTTCCAGGCCTACACAGTGTAACACAGAGGTCAGAGAATTTCTCAACGATTTCTTACAACGTTATACATGTTTCGATTAGCGGTCCCGGAATCTGCCTGACATTAGATTAGATACCTATTTGTTGGTCTAACTCTAGGGACATATGATTTAGTAGCTTATTCTATCCCACTTCAGAACAATACCCTCCATTGCTTCAATTTCTTGTAATCCTGCACTAATTCTCCAACCCATCCATTTATTCCTATCACCTCCGACCGCAACCCTTATTTTAATTTGCTACAAAACTTACTTTCTTTCAAACTGTAGGTAGCTACGTTATCTATGAACGTTAATTACCGAGGTCTCTTCACGCCGGGCGCAGCCTTAAACGCCAGGTCTTCCATCTCCTCATGAGGGACCGGAGGAAACAGCACGAATGTGGCTGTCGCTTGCTCCACGATCTTACGTCTATTTTGTTTCCAATCGCGGTTCAGCTCTGCTGCTGTGTCTACGCGCGCATTCTGGTCAGGGGATAGATAAATAACACAAGATGCATTGGACATCTAGTTTAGTTTGTAACGATAGAATTTTTTTCCAAGAATGTTAATAATAACTAGCTTACAGGACACATAGTGACCTTATTGGTGATGTTCTTCAGAAAGGTCAGGTGCGTAGTACTCGCAACCGGCGTACGTGTATGACCAATTGTATGAACCTAAACGAGGCAAAAGGAGTGTGTAGAGACCGTAGCAGGTGGCGGTCCGTGGTTTCTGCCTACCCCCATGGGAAAAAGGCGTGATTGTATGTATGTATGTATGTAGACCTGGGAGTAACCTACTAGCATCATCATTATGTGCTTAGCTTTATCCATATTGGTGTCGGTTTACAATCTAACCGGATGCATTTGAATACCGGCGTTTTACATGTAGCGATTGCTTAAATAACTTCCCTCCATTTACTGGGTAACACGATACCTATTAAGATAATACTGGCTGTCAGATTTTTGGGCTTCGTAACAACATGTCCACTAAGCCACCTTATACCGCACGTTATTTTCATTTATATTTTAATTTGTGACACTAAGTGTCATCATCACTATTTTATGTCTTCATTTTTTTTCTTGTTGTATATTGGCACTTTGTACCTACTTAAGCTAAATTGTAATCACGTTAAATTATTATTTAATCGTGCTTTGTATGTTGTTCTGTCTTTTTTGTGCAACAAATAAACGATTTATCTATCTATCATACATCTATCTATCTATCTATCTATCTATCTATCATACATTTTTCTCTCTTTAGTGTAAAATCTGTTTTGATTCCTTTTATTTTATGTGTCATCAGCCAAAAAAAAATTGTATTACGGGAGGACAGTGGCTCCTGCAACACAGTTATAACTAGCGCAGGAGTCACAGAAATATACAATTTGGTGTACAAATAGTTTTTTTTTTTACTGGCCTGCGCTTGGGCAAAGACCTCCCTCCACTCTTTCCCACTTTCGCGAACCCAGCTTGTCCCGCCATCTCCTACGTAGTCTGCCGCGACCCCGTCCCACTATCTCAAGGCGCCAGTTCTGTGCTACTTGGGCCGACAGCGTAAATTGTTTTATGTCAATAAATAATTTTTGTACCTAATAGACCTACTTACCGTGTTCAGTATTCGGTTATACAACTCAAGATTTTCTCTCCGCGTTTTCTTAAGGAAGTCGACTCTATGCTGGTAATATTGCATAACTGGAACCGGCTTCTTTCGCCAGTGACAATCTACGCGGCCCTGTGAGGGATACAGAGCTTACCAAATATTTTCAACATAAAATAGCCTTAGATGTGGCGAAAAGTATCTTCAAGTTAAGATGCCATTTTCGATTTTTTTCTGATTTCTCTCGTTCACGTGATTTTACAGACGTGGTTTAACAGTTACCTAAATACTGTGTTTCTTTAAGTCGCGCCGGGTCCCTGTAGAAGGGAAAGGCCCAAAAGGTGCTGGCTTGACGTCGTAGCGGATGACATGCGTATCACCAAAGTCAATATAAGGGATGCACAAGACCGTCCGAAGTGGAAACCGTCCTAAAAGCAGGAAAGCGGACCCCGGGCTCCAAAAGGATGCAACCGGGATAACGCAAGGATGATGATGACTGTGTTTCTTTAAGTTTTAATTCACTACATGAAAGATCATTTCAATGTTAATGTACCTAGTGAATAAGTGAAGTAATCTTTTTCACTTAATTGCGCTCACCAATTGTAGGACAGTGAGAGGAAAGACCACAAATAAAAAATGTCGGACCCATAAGTTTCTCTACAAAAAAAAAAACCGTTCAAGAGCGAGATGAACTCGCGCACCGAGGGTTCCGTAGCCTCAAACATACCATTTTTGTTGATGATTTCTGAAGAAATGTGTATTTTTTTTAAATTTTTCATCAAAAGTCAAAACTATGCGGTCTAAAAAAAAAGAAAAACGTATGAGAATGTGCAAATAGCGCTCTTTCATATGATACCCCACATGCTCTAGTAGCCCCACTTCGAATTTTTAAGACCCTCGTTCAGCCCCTGATGCACAAAAATATACATATTTTTATTTCTTTCTTATTTGCAAAATAGTTGGGCAAACGTTATCTAAAACAATTCCAAATTTCCAATTGATTTAATTCATTAGTAGTTCGTGAGATATCCAGCTGTGGCACACAGACGGACAGACAGACTGAGTCTCACTATAATAGTGCAAACAAAATGAAGTAATTAAGCCACGCTACAGAAGTTGATGGACGCTAGGTACTGAAAATGCTAAGCTCGTAGCCAAATTCTGGGCTACCTCTATTTAGTTTGCTATCGACACCCTGAGAAGAAGAACCATAAGAATTCCATTTTACTATATTGGTATTTACGAAACTCTGAAACTCTGGTGTACTGGTGCCTACGCTTATGTAGGAAGTGAATGTTGGGTGTGGCAAAAGAAGCATGAAAGTAGAATAAATGCTGTGGAAATGCGTTCCTTGCGAAGCATGTGTGGTGTAACTATGAATGATAGGCTGAGAAATGATGTGTTATAAGAACGGTGTGGTTTAAAAGAAGATGTAGTGACAAAAATTGAAAAAAGTATGCTTGGATGGTTTGGTCTTGTTGAGAGGATGAGTGAAGGACGGTTTACAAGGCAGATGTGAGTGGAAACACCGGGAGGGGATGCCCTAGGAGGACTTATAGTGACCTTATTGGTGATGTTCTTCAGAAAGGTCAGGTGCGTAGTACTCGCAACCGGCGTGTGTGTATGACCAATTGTATGAACGTAAACGAGGCAAAAGAAGTGTGTAGAGATCGTAGCAGGTGGCGTTCCGTGGTTTCTGCCTACCCCCATGTGAAAAAGGCGTGATTGTATGTATGTATGACTCAACGTAGCTTTTAAAGTGCTCACTTCAATAAAAAGATCACTTACCCCCATGTAATGCGTCCGCCTTATACTTATCAACAGCTGCAAATTCTGCCTGAACACAGCATCAAGATGGTTGCGCCATTCTTCTAGTTTGCGAACCTTCGTCTCAGGGTTGTACCGTGGAGGGGAAGAGTCTACTCTCGCTGGGAGGTGGGCATACTGGAATGTTAGTAGGTCAAACAGACCAAAGTAAGTATAATAATTGCATCTTTAGCTTATAATGTTCCCCGCCCCGACCCTTGCTCGAGTCAGCCCGCACCGGGACTGTAGCTTTAAATTTGTCCGTAAATAATAATCATTCCGATCCAGCCGCCTTGCTGCCTTCTACCAGCCATGCCCTAAGCCGAGGTCCGTACCCCATAGGGGGTGCCCTTAGCGAGTAGTCGCTCTAGTTTTAAATTTGCAAGCCCTGGCTGTAGGGCGTAATTTATTAAGGTAGCTACAGCAAGTCCCAATACCAGTCAACAACCTCATAAGTTGAAATGCAAGATGTCATTCCAAAAAAAAATGTCCCCACTGCTCGGTCATAGAACTCCTCTCTTACAGAGGGAGAGGGCTGTAATCTACCATGCAGGCCCAGTGCGTGTTGGTAGATGTCACATGTCTTCGAATTTTTGGTTCTAGGATATGCCGGTTTCCACATGAGGTTTTCCTTCACCGTTTTGAGAGCTTTGGTAATGAAATTATTAACACAAGCTAAAGCACCTGCCCTGGACTGTGTGGTGCTGGACGTAAAGAATAGCATCACCCAATTTCTTCCCGTGGGTATCGTAAAAGACGACTAAGGGGCTTACTAAAGAATGGGCAGCAGCGTTCTCTATGCAATTTATCACCATACTGCGATTGCCAACCCGCCTGCTAAGCCTGGTGATTATGGCAAAACCCCACCAAATTGGGGATGCCTATTTTCAGCAGTAGACCTGTTATGACTGATATGATTAAAGCGCCTACCTATAATCTATTACAAGAGCTATAACCATACCTTATGTGCTCGTTTTATCTTTACATCATCAACAGATTCAACCTCTGGTGGTGGAGAAGAATATTTCCCTTCATCATGAGCTTTTGCTTTTAATATAGCGTCTACTAGAGTCATTTTTATACTTCAGGAATTTTCCAAAAAAAATTATACAGAAAACGAGAAATTAGGCTTTAGATCAATAAATCTATGTGGCTTTGTTATTTTGTCATAGTGACAAATTATAGGGAGCAAAAATGTTTTCTCGCAAACGGCGTGCCTCTCAGACCAGCATTGGTATTCACGTCAAATACTATCTTGGAGTCAAACGGACGGCGGTCGGAGGAAACCGGCATATCAATTCGAAGACACGTTATATCCATCAACCCGCATTGGGCCCGCGTGGCAGATTATGGCCCACTTACAGACAGCCAGCAGTGGGAATATTATAGGCTTTTTTTTTTGGATGGGAAATCATCATATGTCTTCTCCCGCTCTGGGCGGAGCGGGAGGGCGTGTCAGACTTTTACTGACTAAAACCCACCCGTTTTCCTTCAGTTGCCCATGTGCCAGGGCCACGGTAACTCTTTCGAACGAATCTCGCGACCCTGGCAGGCATCGGTCCTAGTAGACCCCTTCAGTGCTGCTGACATCTCTTTGAGGCGCGCGTGGAACACTGCGCGCCGTCGACCCGAGCTTGGTCCTTACCGGGCGGCGAGCTACCCATTGCTCGCCGCCCGTAAGCCCGAATATTATAGGCTCATTGTGCATCTATAACTAGATCATAACATGGCTTGTGGTTAAGTAATAACTAGGCTAAGCAGTCCGATGGGTGACCACAATCTTTACATACCAAGACCCTTCCGTGCCTCGGAAAGCACGTTAAGCCGTTGGTCCCGGCTGTCTTTCGTAGATCTTAGACAGTCGTTACTGGTCGTCAGAAGCCCGAAAGTCTGACAACCAGTCTTACCAAGGGGTATCATATTACCCAGTAACTATTGCAATGTATGATGTACTTGAATATCTATACTAATATTATAAAGAGGAAAAATTTGTATTTTTGTTTGTAATGGATAAACTCAAAAACTGCTAGACCGATTTTAAAAATTCTTTCACCATTAGAAAGCTACATTAACTGCAAGTAACATAGGCTATATTTTATTTTAGAAAAAAATAGGGGTCCGTAAGATATTTGGGTTTTTCGGACCCAAGGTGTAAAAAATCAATCAATAAATTGGTAGGAGCTCACCTAACGTGGGTGTGTGGTAGCTAGAAAACGCTTCAAGTCTTCGCAGTACCAGGTTGGCATAGCTTGGTAGGGCGGTACGAAGTTCGCTGTGTCAGCTAGTTATTAATAAACAAACTGGGTTGTGGAGTTCAGATAGGCAGTCGCTCCATGTGAAGTACTGGTACTCAGGTGCATCCGGTCAGACTGGAAGCCAACCCCAACATAGTTGGGAAAAGACTAGACAGATTATGAACATGGCGAAATGACCTTGTCCTGTGTAATAGATCCTAAATCCTACTGTTTTGTTATCCTGCCTCGTTGGTCTAATGGTAGCGAGCACTACTGCTGAGTATGAAGTCCTGGGTTCGATTCTCAGGTTGAGTAAAGTCTTTCTGGGTTCTTCTTTCTGAAATTTCTCAAGAAACAGCTCGGAATCTGGATTTGTGCCCGGTTGATGGCAATAGGCTCGCCCTCTATTACATGGGACTTAAACATAACAGGCGAAATGTGGAAACAAGGCGCGATGTTCTGTTAGGAGTACTGAAAATGAAATTAAAGACAGACAATTGCGTAGAAAAAGTTATTTTATTTCAAATAAAATATTGCACTAACACTTGATATCACAAAAAAAAATACATAGCGTCGATAGATGTGCTTCATTCATAATACTGAAGAAATTAGCTAAAGCGATATAAAACTAAACAATAAAACATTACTGGAATGTTTCGACTAGTAAGGTAAATACTCTACATACATTGTGTTTTGCTACCATTTATATAGTGTTTGTAAAGGACTCGAGTCCTCGAGTCGTGTTGACTCGACTCAATTATGCAAGACACTGAGTCTTCAACTGCTCAGAAGACTTCGGAGTCTAGAGTCAAGGCGAGCCTGAGTCATTTAACAGCCACTCGAGTCTTAGAAAGGACTGGAGTCCTTTTTAAGACTTCGACAAAACTCGAATAACTCGTCAGATTTTTTTGTACGCATTGTTACATCATAACCACTAATTTGAACTTATCACTTTCTATTCGAGTCTTGGCGAATGATGAGCTACAAGTCTCATCTTCATGCTCCGAGTTTTTCTTTAAGACTCGAGTTCATTTTAAGACCCGAGTCCTTTTTAAGACTCGAGGCCTTTTTAAGACTCGGGTCCTTTTTAAGACTCGAGTGCTTGACTTTAGACTCTAGCCTTTTGAGCACACTGGGTCTTGTATAATTGAGTCGAGTATTTAAAATTACGACTCAAGGACTCGAGTCCTTTGCAACACTACATTTACAATATTTAAATATTACATGGAACTTTAATACAAATAACGAAATGTAGGTGTACTATAGCCTAGAGATACACTCTGCCTGACCTTGTAGACAATATAGGTGTGATGTTCTAACGTAAATACATATTTAACTGAAAAACAAATATTAAAAAAAAGAGATCTATATTTTTATTTATTTAATTTTAAGAACGAAAGAACTGACATAAAAATTCATTGAAAAACATTATCACAATTAAAAGTGCATAAAATCATGGAATTTATTAATTTCTGAAATAAAAATAAAATGTTTAATAAAAATTAAATAATTTAATCACAATTTTGAGAGCCATTAAGATTAAAATAATTCTTAAAAGTTAGGATTTTTTTTGGCAAGTGCGCTTTTTTTTCTTTCTAGTATCGAAGCGAAAGTGAGTAATCAAGAAGAATATTGTGAATTATATTAATTTATTATTATGCTGGTATAATTAGTATAGCATAAAAATACCCATTTCTACTACAGCAGCCTGTTTCACACTTTTTAACCTATCTGGCAGTTAATTTTACACAAACCCTGGTATAATTTGTAATGTATGTGCCACATGAGTGTGTGTGTGTCATGTGGGAATGTGTGTGTGTGTGTGTTTGTCATGTGTGTGTGTGTGTGTTTGTCATGGGTGAATTCGTGTGTGTGTGTGTGTGTGTGTGTGTTTGTTAGGTGTGAATTTGTGTGTATGTATATTTTTGTGTTTTTTTTATTGTTTGTCTGGTAGTCATTGTCTATATAGACATTGAAACAGGCCCCAAAAAGTCTTATTACTTCTACTATAGTTGCTAAGATGAGATCGGCACATATACGGAGTTATTCCGGCTATCCATCCCAAAAAATCCACCGTAAGGTAAATCCACCTGGAAAATTCCGTTTATTCAAATAGGTTTAGGTTGGATTTTTTGGGAGTAGATAAACGGAATGACCCTATATAGGGTACAATAATATAATGATTATTATGTAAGTATGTTAAAAGATTTCATACAATTTTTTTTTTCATTTTTTCTTTGGATTTACTCCTTTTTTTTTGGATTGGAAATCAAATGACTTCTCTCGCTCTGGCGGAGCGTCAGACTTTTACTGACTAAAACCCACCCGTGTTCCTTCAGTTGCCCATGTGCCAGGGTCACGGTATCCTCCTGGTTACTCCTTATAAATCGATTTTCATGTATGTATAAGCCCGGGGTATGAAAATTTATGGGGAGTAAAATCAAAGTTTCTCCATTTCGTTATGTTATGTTTACTAATCTATATATTTTCGTTCGTAAGAAGTATACTCCAGTCGTGCGTCGGAGCTGCCACACAGTTTTTTTTTCCATTTTAAAACATTTTATTACAAATTCTTTCCTGATTCCGTGCTTCAAACAAACACTACACGTAGAAAATACAAAATAGTATCGTGGTGCTATTCTGTGAAGTTTACTTTGAAACTTACTAAAGTGCAAGTGAGCGATAAAATTACTACCGGCACAAAATCTATGATAGAGTTTGCCACCCGGTTTTTGTAATTTAATGATGTTCTATTAAAAGGAAGCTATACAGGCACTGGTCATATATAGGCACTATTGACGCGCCTGATCTGTTCGCTTTTTTGTCCCAGATAATTACTGCTGTGGCAGAAAGCACAGGCTATTTGCTGTGCCTCCATGTCGCACCGTAGCGCGTGCTAAGTCCCTAGTACCAAGTACTCTTGGACACTAATCCAACAAACGATCTGTTTGCGGACGAATGCACGAAGATTTTATCGGCATGGCGGAAGTACTGCGAGAGGGATGTATGTTAATGTTGTAAACGCTATCTTTAAACAAAAATATCATTATGTCTTATTTTCTGTGAATGTGTAACCTATAAACTGTGTCTTTTATTTCTGTAATTGATTGTACGCCGTTTGAATTAACACTAGAAGTGCGGGCGTCCCAAATTTGACCCATTTCGATGTTCTTCCTGCTCTAATTAATATTTTATTATGCATATAATCATAACTTTTTATGACTTTTCATGAAATATGATGATTATTATTATTTATACGAGACTTCAACCACGTAATTGCAATATGCATATTTTTTTATCCAAATTCACCTCAGTCGGTATGTTCCGCACTTCTAGTGTTAAAGAAATAAATACTCTACTACTCTGCCTACCACTGAAGGCTAAACAAGCATGATATTAGCCACGTTTCTTCCGCCTACTGACGCTGCCGTAGCGCTGTGTGAGGTCGCGGCACGGCCGAAGTGTGTGGTCTAGCGAGGCGAGTGGCGGGACGGCTGGACACCGAGCCATACGACAGGTAGCGGTCCGACAGGTCGGGGGGCTCCATCTGAAAAAAAAACCAAATAAAATAAATCTTCTTCTTCTTAGCGTGTCGATAGCAGTCTAAATATATTCAGCCCAGAATTTGGCTACGAGCTTAGCACTTTCCGACGAATAAAATAAATATGTAGGATCTTTCATGAGTTAGCACTTAAAATGAGACACAAAGCGCCTTTGTTTAGCGTTGTGTGGAGTGTAGGATTGAGTATGGGGTTCGATACGGACGCATGGAGCGACAGTGATCGTTTAGCCGCTGTCCCGACACATACTGGCCTAGGAACTGCTCTGTGTTTCCTTTTGAGTTCAGAGTATTTAGTAGTACAGTAGTATTATTAATAAGTGACTCTGTAACAAAGTGTGCAGAAGTTAAAGGAGCTATTTCTCACGTTTACGCGTATCCCAATTCTGCGCTCACGACTGTATATCTGACACTGTGTATGTCAACCTAAATTCGATAAATACGTAAACATTTATTGAACAAATTTCTTTCCCAATCTAAGCATAATTTTAGAGTGATTGTTTGAAAGAGATACCGTAACCCTGGCACATGGGCAACTGAAGGAACACGGGTGGGTTTTAGTCAGAGCGGGAAAAGTCATTTGATGATTTCCCATGCAAAAAAAAAAAACGGCTACCAAAAGGTATTTACAAGGCAGATGTGAGTGGAAACACCGGGAGGGGACGTGTGTGTATGACCAGATGTATGATGTATGTAAGGATCGTAGAAAGTGGCATTCCGTAGTTTCTGCCTAGAGATTAAGGCGTGAGTTTATGTAAGTACAGCGGCGAGGTGTAAGTTTTTCTAAAAGAGAAGCCGAAGTGAAGTCGGCTTTAACTTACTGACTCATCAATAAAGAATACTTACTATCATTCTAAAATTAATGTAGGAATATAATGAATTAAATACAATTAAAATGAACAGCTGAAAACCGAATAAAATATGCAATATTCCTCTATCTCGTTCTCGCTGACGCATTTTTCTATACCTGTCTCTGTCATAACCTGTTGTACTGCGGCTTGCTCTCGTACATATCAAGCGGTGCCACGTGACCTAAAGTGACATCATTACGGGATCGCTGTTGTATGAATTTTTAGTTCCCGATTATGACGTTTTGGCGCCGGGTTAATTTAGAACTTTTCTCTTTTGTTGTAATACAAAGCTAAACATAACCTTTTTTGTTGTTTGAATGTTATGGTGAATTAAATACCCGTAGTGTAACTATATTTATTGACAATAGTAGCCACTATTTACATACTATTGTATTTTTAATAGTGATAGAGTTACCAATGCGAATCCCCGAAGGCAAGCCGGTAGGAATCGTGTTATATGGTGCTTTCGCCACTGGTAAGTACCAGCTGTTATGCTATAGACATAAGGTTCACATTGCAGTGGCACGTACGTGTTTGGTGTGAGTGTGCGGCGCCACGTTGTGATGCGGCGCGCTCATGTTGTTGCCGGTGTAGGCGACGCACTTCACTTGCCACTCGCCTAGCTGTTATGCTATAGACATAAGGTTCACATTGCAGTGGCACGTACGTGTTTGGTGTGAGTGTGCGGCGCCACGTTGTGATGCGGCGCGCTCATGTTGTTGCCGGTGTAGGCGACGCACTTCACTTGCCACTCGCCTAGCTGTTATGCTATAGACATAAGGTTCACATTGCAGTGGCACGTACGTGTTTGGTGTGAGTGTGCGGCGCCACGTTGTGATGCGGCGCGCTCATGTTGTTGCCGGTGTAGGCGACGCACTTCACTTGCCACTCGCCTAGCTGTTATGCTATAGACATAAGGTTCACATTGCAGTGGCACGTACGTGTTTGGTGTGAGTGTGCGGCGCCACGTTGTGATGCGGCGCGCTCATGTTGTTGCCGGTGTAGGCGACGCACTTCACTTGCCACTCGCCTAGCTGTTATGCTATAGACATAAGGTTCACATTGCAGTGGCACGTACGTGTTTGGTGTGAGTGTGCGGCGCCACGTTGTGATGCGGCGCGCTCATGTTGTTGCCGGTGTAGGCGACGCACTTCACTTGCCACTCGCCTAGCTGTTATGCTATAGACATAAGGTTCACATTGCAGTGGCACGTACGTGTTTGGTGTGAGTGTGCGGCGCCACGTTGTGATGCGGCGCGCTCATGTTGTTGCCGGTGTAGGCGACGCACTTCACTTGCCACTCGCCTAGCTGTTATGCTATAGACATAAGGTTCACATTGCAGTGGCACGTACGTGTTTGGTGTGAGTGTGCGGCGCCACGTTGTGATGCGGCGCGCTCATGTTGTTGCCGGTGTAGGCGACGCACTTCACTTGCCACTCGCCTAGCTGCTCGTTCCAGTGCACGTACTGTTCTATCAGGGCCTGTAAGCAAGTAAAATAATGTTAAAAAAAATGTGATTGTAAAAAAAATGTGGTTGAAAAGCCAAATGGACAACCTCATCTACCTAGTCTTGTTGGGGTCGGCTTCCAGTCTAACCAAATGCAGCTGAGTATCAGTATTTTACATGGACCGACTGCCTATCTGACCTCCACAACCCATTTACTGGGTAATACGATACCCCTTGGTAAGACTGATTGTCAGACGTTCGGGCTTCTGACGACTCGTAACGACTGTCTAAGATCTACGAAAGACAGTCGGGACCAACGGCTTAACGTGCTTTCCGAGGCACGGAAGGGTTTTGGTATGTAAAGATGGTCACCCATCCACAAACCAACTGCGGCAAGCGTAGCTTAACCTGAACGATCGACGCGTGCGGCAAAAAAACAGTGAATAATAAACTTTTATTCCGGAAGTCGGTGTCTTTGGAGCTGTTTAGTGCTTTGCCACCGATTTCAGAAATTAAAGTTGGTATTCATTTTGTAATGTTTTTTTTTGGAAGGCGGTTGTCTCTTCAGCTAAAAAGTTTTTAATTTTTTACTTTTTAGTGATTATGTGAGGGTACCTACTCACACTTTTTTGTATCCCACTACTGGCCAGGTAAAGAACATTGACAGGAACTATTAGAACATCATCATAATACACAAAGTTCATATGATGTTTGCCTTTGACACCAATGTGAATTTGAATTTGTATCAGTTACATTGGTATCAGTCAAAAGAAAATTTGTAATCTGTACATAAAATAAATGAATAGTCGGCTAAAAAAGTGGTCTAACTACCACTGTCTCAGATTGAAATTCGTTTGTTCGCCATAAAACAATTTTTCGTTCATTGCCAGGGTAAATTATAAACCGAAAGGCCTAAAAGGTTGAAAGGAGGGGGGTAAAGTTTAGAACATTTTTCGCCTATCATAGTCATGAAAATTCAAAGTATTTCGCTTTATGCACCAAAACATTTTTAGTCTCTCAAATGCTACAGTAAATAGATTTAACTTTAGTGCATAAAGCGCTTAACAATTTATTTTATAATGAAAGTTAAAAAAGTGCTTAAAATAACAAAACTTTAACGAATTTGCCAAGTTTGATGTTGTTTTTTTATATGACTTGCTATTTTTTTCTTACTATTTTAGAATAGATGTAAAGGTCGAAACCTAAACTTCACATAAACACAATAACATGACGTCAATAAATACTTTGAATTTTCATGATTAACCACTTAACAGTCCGGCCGCGCGAAAAAATATACCGTCAACAGTCTGCGCCCGCGGGACACGATTCAGTCGCATATCGCCGGACGCCGTCGCGACAAAGAAATGTTTATATCTCGCAAACTATATAAGCTTTGTCAAAATAAAAGCTACGATCGGAAAGCTGATTTAATAAAGAATTTGGGAATGATAAGAATAAGAGCCAAAATGTATAAAATAATATGGTATTTTTAACTTGAATCAACCATACTACAGTGGCGCAGGTAACTAATAAGCCGATTCCTGTCGGCTTCCCTTACGAAATTATGACAGTCAGTAGTTCTCAGCAGCGTTTAATAATCACACTGAATGTATTTAATCTTACACCATAAAATAAAAGTATTACAAAACCGCAACCTACATAAAAAAAATATTTGTCTTTATATTCCAACGAAAACAAAACATTTAAAGTGCGCGCGAATTTCGCGTGGTACCGCGCGTGAACATTTTTCTGCAGTATAACACGCTGACAACGCCGGGTTATGAAGTACATCAATTTCTATACAAAATCATCTCGTCATTACGTCACTTCAGGTCATGTGACAAGTATTTTTTAGAGGCCTTGGCAAGCCGCAAGACGTCGGGTTATTCAAACGAACTGAGTAGCAATATCGTCCTTTCGTTGAATTTCGTAAGTGTTCGGGCCCTTCCCCCGCCCCCTTGAGCGGGGGCTCGACGCGACAGTACTTTTGTCATTTCAAATGTTTGTTTGACCATTGACGTAAATAGAATTATAACCTTAAAACAAACCTTTTATTTTGTTGATACTTGTGGTTAAAGAAAACATGAATTTTCAATTCAATACTTCGTAGGTTACTTTGATTAGCCGGTGTTGCCAGTTTATTACTAGGGAGATTTGGCGAAAATATGGGAAACATTACAAATATCATTACAACTTATGATTGTCTGCCGTGACCGAAATTCGATCAGGAGAATAATAAATTATTATTTAAAAACTGACGGTATTTATTTGATCTGAAAATGATAAATTACATACATAAAATAAATGAAATCATGACGTCATGCACTAAATAGTATTGTTGTTAGTTCTTTCTAATATTTTGGGTTTTAGATTTCCTACGGATTCCGTACACTCCAATTGCTGAAGAGATATCTATACTTAATATTATAAAGCTGAAGACTTTGTTTGTTTGTTTGTATGTTTGTTTGTTTGATTGAACGCGCTAATCTCAGGAACTACTGGTCCGAATTGAAAAATTATTTTTGTGTTGGGTAGCTTATTTATCGAGGAAGGCTATAGGTTATAAAACACCACGCTGCAACCAAGAAGAGCGGAGCAGTAATGAAAAATGTTGCAAAAACGGGGAAAATCACATGGGTAGGCGATTCGACGCGACGGGAAGGGTCGGGGGAACAAGTAATTTAACGCGGACGAAGTCGCGGGCAGAAGCTAGTGTAGTATATTTTTGACACTTCCTGTTACAGTTGCATCCGTGGAGAGGTCGTTTTCGGCTTTGAAGCGAATTCATACGTACATGCGTTATTCTCAAAAACAAGAACGATTAATTGATCTGGTCATTTTTTCTATATAAAAACATTTATTGCTAAAAATTAAGAATCATCTCAGCTTTTATGATAATGTCTTAGCGCACTTTGTACTAAAGAATAGACGAATAGCTTTAGAGTATAAGTAGTATTATAAGTAGAATAAGTCAGTAGTCTTGTAGTTAAGTAGTTTTTTCTAGTAGACATCATACTTCAACGTCATCACACTGATCACACCACAAACGGCTTTTTTCAAAGCCACTTTTATTATACTTGCAAGACACTGTTTCAATCACCAGTGCTTACACGTATAGTAAAGGTGGACTGAAGACATCAGCTTATAGAAGACTGAAGCCAGGAAGTCAGTCACAGATTTTAAGTAACTGGACTACGTGTGCCACGTCCGGCCTAGGTAAGCATTTTTTTGCTCCGGCTTACCTCTCTAATAAAATCACCCTTCGCCACTGCCATACTATTTATTATTTTTTATAAACAAATATTATATTTATGATGATAATACTACAAATATATCGTAAAGTCTATAATTAAACTATTTTAGTAAAAACTAGACTAATTCTTCTATCTTGTGGTGCCAAAATCATTTGTTTCGGTAATAATATAAAGTCAAAACTATCCAAACAGAAGACACCGTAGACCCTAATTTTTATCGGGGATCGTAAATCGATCGTGCTTAAAATCTAACATTCTCGTTCAAAAATGATGCAATCTGCTATGAATGTAAAATATTTGTTTAACTGCATTGTAATAAATAAATAACACTTCAAATAATCTTATTTTGTGAGTTGTGAAGTAATTTTACACACGAATGTCGCCCACTGGGAACATCAGTTTGTTTATAATTTTTCAATCAACTTATTACCATAGTAAATTATTTGTTGTATTAATCTTACAACATTAACACAAAGCCCAAATCTTAAAGATCATTTTAGTATATAATTTAAGTACGTACGACACGATAAAAATCCAAAAATCGACACAAACACTTCGCACACACAACAACACGACAGCCGCGTACCAAGACTGACGTTCCGGCGCTTTTTTCGCTACAACTTTCACAAGAAGTATGGTATTGTTCGCACACAAGCATTCCGCGGTTTGTTAGAGTGACATAGAAATAGAGGTTTTGTTCAATTTGTTCTCATAGTATCAACAAATCGGAAAAATCGGGACAGTGCCGTGAAATTTGAAACTGGCAACTAAAGTGACCACGAACTGCTGAGAGTAGTTTCACTTTGGCAACTATAGTGGCCAAGGACTGTCAAGTGGTTATGATAGGCGAAAAATGTTCTAAACTTTACCCACCTCCTTTGGCACATGGGTAGACTATGACCTGGGTTAGGACATGTTACATACTTTTTATCCCAGTATCTCTTTTTTAGTGACATCTGGCTAATGTATGAGGTTGTTGACTGCGTAACCGGATTTGCCTGTGGCTGACCTCAATAAATTAACGCCTCCAGTCAGGGCTTTAAAACTTAAAATTAGGGCGACTACTCGCTAAGTGCACCCCCTGTGTGGTACGGACCTCGGCTTAGGGCATCGCTGGTAGAGGGCAGCAAAGGTCGGACTGAATCGGAATGAATATTATTTAGGGACGAATTTAAAGCTACAGGCTCAGCAGCACGGGTTGGCTCGAGCAAGGGTCGGGACTGAAATAATCTTATTAACAAAATCAGGACTTGATCCACTGTACCTGATACTCCTTCGGTATATAAGAGTCCAGAACAAGATCAGCCAGCTGAATCTCCCTCTTGAGCGCCCGCACACTGTCGAGGATGCCCTCCATCTCCCGCTGCTGTTCGCGCTGCTGGTCAGCCAACTCTGCCTTGGCGGAGTTCAGGAGTTGTACCGCTCGCTTCAACTTCCTTGTTTTGGCTGCGTTCTCTTCTTGAAGACTGGAGTAACGTTCTTCTAGGTCTAAACGTTCAGCCTGTGAAGAATGGGGTTTGTTAGTGCTAATTTTACACTGTCGTGTGTGTGTAAATATGTGAGCACACAATTAATTTACGTGTCATTGCTTTATTTTAAATTCTTTTTGACGCGCTTTTATTAGTAACGTATAGCATTATGTAACGGAATCTTTAAACGAGATTTTCACCCTCTTCAAAACGTCGGATTCATTTTAAACTTTGCTCACTTATCATAGCAGCACGCGTAGCATGACCGCCATAGAAACGGAATTTGTCGACGGAAGAGAAAACAAAATGATAGATTGTATCGTAGAAAAATTGTGTAAAACTGAAAAGAAGAGATGTTTCTATTCTTCAGTCGACAAGAATACGATAACAAGTATGATGACTATTTTTCTGATGATATAGAAACATTTTTACAGAATTAAAATACATAACGGCCTTCTTTTTCTTGATAAAATAGATATAGATATGGTCATGCTACGCCGGTTGATGACAATACAATAATTTTATAAACTTTTGCCATTATCCCAGCCGGAATCACCAAGATAGCAAATAAAAAGAGGATAAAGACACACTTTTGTAGTTAGCCGAACTAAAAAATTTAAATGATGGAAAAGCGTGGGGTGCTTTTTAAGGTATTTTTTATGGATATCAAGCACCCCACACAATTTTTCCATTATTTTCTACTGTTTAGTTTGGTTTACTAAGAAAGCGTGCTTTTGAATTTTTGAACTATTATTTTAACTATTGTGGTACTTATAGTAATTTTACTTCGTCTTCACAAACAATTACATAATTTTTTTATTGATAAGAAATATTGCAAAACATTTTTTTAAGAGTAGTGGTGTAGTTTTTTGCCCATTTTTCTCCATGCCTTTTGGAAAGGGCAACTAGAATCAATTCTATTGGTAAATTTAGATGCGTCAAAGTGCCTTTTATGTGCGTATTTGCAATAAATGATTTGACTTGGACATAATTTCACATTTAAATGAATTTTGCACGACAATTTTATTTGAGGATAAATTTAGACGGTCAAAGTGCCTTTTGTGTGCCTATTAGCAATTATAATTTTGTACGAAACCATTCCTCATGAATTTGTTTACGGTTTACTACTAGTCCCATGTGGTGTCGGACGTAAAGAATAAAACCACCCCATTTCTTACCGTGGTTGTCCCAAAAGGCGACTAAGGGGCTTACTAGAGAATGGGCGGCAGCGTTCTCTATGCATTTTACCACCATACTGCGATCGCCAATCCGCCTGCCACGCGTGGCGATTATGGCAACCCAGACTGGGGGAGGCCTATGGATGAATGAATGAATATAATTTATTTCAACCCACATGGGGATCATCATTTTTACAATTTAATTAAAATATATTTAAAAATAGTTAATTAAATAATAAAATCAAAATTAAAATCAATACAATTAAACTAAAATTATAATTAACAGTAAAATAAATTAACATTAAAATAAAATAATGAATAAAGCTGCCTCTGAGCACCAGCAGCAGCAGCAGAGGACGTCTTACGGCTGAAAAAAATATTACTTCTTGTAAGGATTTAAGACATATCTACAACTTACCTCTTTCTTCTGGAGATCTTCTTGAAGCCTCAGTTCGTTGAGTTTCCTCAACTCGAGCTCCCTGGCCGCCTGTTCCAGAAGTCTTCTCTGCGCATCAGCCTTGTCCAGAAGGTTCTCTCCACCGACCAGGACCTTGGATTCCAGGCGCTGAAGTTTGTCTTTCAGTTCTTCTTGTTGTTTTCTAGAAAAGAGGAATCGAATAAGATTAAATTATCGAGAGAAAGTACGAGATGGACATGTTCTATTACAGAACAAAATAACTTGAATAAATAAAGAAAAACATGGTTTTTGACCATTATTAAAAAAAAAATGCTGTTTCATACATTGACCCTTTAGGTACTGGCAGTTTTCTATGAAACAGCAGATTTTTTTTTTATTGAGAACCTACGAAAAAAATCCACTCTAGGGGTTCTAGAAGGAAGACGGGTGAGTTTTAGCCAGTAAAAGTCTGACACGACCTTCCACTCCATCCAGAGCGGAAGACGTCATTTGCCTATGCCAGGGCCACGGTAACTCTTTCGAACTCCGCAACCCTGGCAGTATGCTTTTCTGACCTCTAAGTTTTAATGTGAAGTATATAAGCGATATCCTATACAAAGAACAAACCATTTAATTTCACCACAACACGATCACATGTGCTGATGATGATTCTGTTGTGAACAACTGAAATTAATTTAATATATTGCTATCTCCTTCTTCTAATGAAACAAGAAAGCGACGGAAATAAATAATAGCTGTCAAATTTTGTTAAACTAAGATTTTCTTCGACGCAACTACGACTAAATAAATTCGTCATACTTAAAAACCACGCCAAATTCAAAGCAATCGAGACGTAATTTAGTTTGACAGTTTTAAAGCATCACTTGTCTTTTTCTTTCCCGGTATGTCAGTAAGAGATAGCAATAATCTTATTTTAGTGTAGGTAGCGAACAAAAGAGTCGGCACCGTTGTCTATGGAAACTCCTTTAAATGACCATTTCAGTCACCAATCTACATGGTCTTCACATGTTGTGACCAAGATTATGTCTGGACTTTAAAAGAGACTGTGACCTCTGAGTTTGTTTCGGCCTTTCTTCTCAGAGTAGTCAGATAGGAAACGCCGACCTCATCTAGTTTAAAAATATTTAATTGACGTGTAAAAGTTGTACAAATCTACTTACAGAAATAAAATCATTTATCATTTAGCAGAGTACTAAGACATGATGTAAACTCACTTGGTTCTCTGCAGCTCCGCCTTCTTCTCCTCGAGGACCTTGCGCGCCAGATGAGCCTTCTCTCGATTCAATTTCTCCTGAACGAAAAGTGTAACACTATAGATTTTGTTGCATTAAAATTTATTCATTTATGGACAAATAGAACCACCAATTGGGTCCAGATGAACCCTACTGAATTTATTTCTATGACATTGTATTTTAATATTATTTTTTCTTCATTGTATACAATAATTGTAATCATTCTTGACAGTGTAACTAAAAACCCTTGACATTGTATTAAATCATTCTTGACATTATAATTAATAGCCCCTGACATTGTATTAGTATATTAGTAGTTAACGTTTTCTTTTTTCTCGACATTGTATGGTTTAATATTAATTCTTTGAAATATTTGTACGCTGGAAACAGCAGAATATTATGGACATCATATTGTTACGTAGATCGTAAAGTCTAGAAACATCACGCTAACTCCGTCTCGGAAAGGGGCAGTGTGACGTAAATCGAAAAGTCTAGAAACATCACGCTAATTCCATCTAAGGACGGGGCAGTGTTGGAAACTACTGGAAATGACACGCTAACGCCATCTGTTATTGAGTAGCAAGTACTACACGAAATTGTACGTAGACGCTACTGCCATCTATTGTCGAATAGTGGGATTAAACAGTTCAATGGAAGTTACTAGAAGCTTCTACGCTGTGGCAGTGTCGAATGTTCGAGAATGTTCTACTCGGGATATAAATAGCGGATTGTCGGGCCGACAAGCAGTTCGATTTCGGAAGCGAGCGAATACGATTCGAGTGATACAGTGCAAGCGAAACAAGTGATTCCAAGTGACGTTTCTTGTAGTTGCGATATTTGTGATTATTTAATTAAACTGTGTTGTGTGTTTTGGTAAATTGGTTTCTATTAATTTATCCCGAACCCCAGCTCGTAACATTTGGTGTCAGAAGTAAGGGATAAATTATGCCAGTTTTACCGAAGGAGGATACGGAAGGTATCCGTACCAGGAGTCAGCGCCAGCAGGAGGTGGATCAGAGGCGGTTTGAAGGAACTTCTAGACAGACACCTGGTGGTAATCAGCCAACGACGGAGCCAGTCTCCCAAGCGTCTGGTGTTCCTACAGCATCACCAGCCATGGATCTTTCTGCGCTAATGGCGATGCTGCAGGAGCAGGCCCGCCGACAGGAAGAACAGGCCCGCCGCCTACAGGAACAGCTGCAGCAGGACAAAGAGGAACAGGCCCGCCGACAGGAAGAACAGGCCCGCCGACAGGAAGAACAGGCCCGCCGCCTACAGGAACAGCTGCAGCAGGACAAAGAGGAGCAAGCTCGCCGGCAGGAAGAACAGGCCCGTCGACAGGAAGAACAGGCCCGCCGCCTACAGGAACAGCTGCAGCGTGATAAAGAGGAGCAGGTTCTCCTTTTGAAAGATCTACACGCGACATTTGGCAAGGACATCAAAGCCATGAAGGAGACTGTTCAGGTACATGAAAATCGTATCTCCGAGGCCGAAGTCCAGATCGCTGATATAAGAAAAGCGGTTGGAGTTCTGAAAGCTGGAGACCGGACTACGGCTTCGATAGTTGCTGCACCTTCCGTGCGCGGGTTTAAAGTGCCACCCTTCGACGGAACATCTTCCTGGTCAGCATATAAAATTCAATTTGAAGCTGTCATGGAAGCAAACGGGTGGACAACGGGCCAGGCCATGACCGCGCTTACTTTGGCCCTTCGTGACCAGGCTTTAACTGTGTTAGAGGCTCTCGGCAAAAATGTTACCTACGAGCAGCTCGTGGAGGCGTTAGAGGCCAGATACGGTGACGCGCACCTGGAACACGTTTTTCGTGCCCAGTTGAAGGATCGTGTGCAGCGCAGTGGTGAAAACCTGCAGCAGTGGGCCTTGGAAATCGAAAAGCTGGTTCGAAAGGCGTACCAGTCTGCACCCGCGCTCATCGAGGGTATACTAATTCAAACCTTCATAGATGGCATACGGGACCTGGAAGTAAGGGCTGCTGTGAGACTTGGGCACCATGAGACCCTCAAGGACGCCTTGGCCCATGCGTTGGAGGTGGAGGCAGTGAGGCATGATCATCGAGCCCATCGCATCAGGGAGGTTGCGGCGTCACCTGTTCGTGATCGTGTTAGGTACAGCCCTAGATGCTACACTTGCGGAGAAAAAGGCCACCTTCGCTCAAGTTGCCCGAAGCGAAGCACAGCTAACGAAGACCAGACTCAGGAAAGAAGGGCGGCTGATGTCACCGCCCAGCAGCAGGGAAACTAATAAACGCCAGGACTGCGGGGCGGGTGCTGGCTGGTGTTAAAATAGCCCCAAGAATTTCGGTCTCACAAGCCCATGATGGGAACACCCTAGTCATAAAAGGTGAAGTGAACGGAAGACCATGTAAGCTGACATTGGATACTGGAGCTTCTCGCACGGTTGTCAGTTCCCAACTAGCGAATCGTTTTCTTGGGGACTTCTTCGGTAAGCATGACGGCGTAAAATTAGTAACAGCCACCGGTCAGCACATAACCGTCCGTGGTGAGAAGGAGGTGGAGTTAAAACTGGGTAACACAATCTACCGGCATAAAGTCATAATGGCTGACATAGTAGATGACTGTATCCTAGGTTTGGACTTCATGCGACAGCACTGTTGCGAGATCGACGTTAATCAAGGAGTCCTAAAATGTGGATCAGAAGAAGTCTTCATGGAAGGTGCACCATCAGGGAAAGTGTACTGCGTGAAGAAGATTGTTCTTCCTCCCCGATCGGAAACAATAGTTCCAGTAAGTCTCCCACATAATTCTGGGCAGAAGAACCGATGTATTCTCATTGAAGGATTGGATGATAACCTTCCATGGAAGATTGCGCGGACCTTGGTAAAGGCAATCGACGTTGCAGCCGTACGCATACTGAACCCAAGTGAAAAGGAGCAAGTAATCAAGAAGGGTACATTGATGGGTTCCTGTGAGGAAGTAGCTTGGATGCGTGAATGCCAACATGGGCCTCCTCAAAATAACACCCAAAGGGCAAGATTTAACGTGATTAATCTTTTGGAAGACTGTCGTAAAGATCTATCGGAAGAAGAAAGAGAGAAGGCTAGGAAGATGCTACTTCAATATGCAGACATATTCTCTACAAATGATGCTGACATAGGGAAGACTGGATTGGTTCAACACAGAATTAATACCGGAAATGAGTTACCGATACGACAGCGACCAAGAAGACTACCAGTGGCAAGAGAAAAGGAGGTCGATACCATGATTAAAGGAATGGTAAAGGATGGAGTTATAGAGCCTTCATCTAGCCCTTGGTGTTCTCCTGTGGTCCTGGTGAAAAAGAAAGATGGCAGTATGCGCTTTTGTGTAGACTATCGTCGATTGAATGACGTTACTAAGAAAGACAGCTATCCACTACCCCGGATCGACGACACACTGGACACGCTGTCAGGAATGAAGTGGTTTACAACGTTAGATCTAAAAAGTGGCTACTGGCAAGTGGAAATAGACCCTAAAGACAAGGAGAAAACTGCATTTTCTACGGGAAAGGGACTATGGCAGTTTAACGTCATGCCATTCGGATTGTGCAATGCTCCTGCAACTTTCGAAAGGCTAATGGAGCTCGTTCTCACGGGACTAATTGGAGACGCATGCCTTGTCTATTTAGATGACATCATCATCGTGGGCCGCACATTCGAAGACCACCTTCAGAATTTGGAACGTGTTCTATCAAAAATCCAAGGAGCCAATCTCAAGCTAAGTCCAAAGAAGTGCTCATTCTTCAGACAGCAAGTAAGCTTTTTGGGGCACGTGGTTTCGAAGGAAGGAGTACAAACAGATCCTGAGAAAATTGTCGCCGTCAAGGAATGGCCAGTCCCGAAAGACAAGACGCAGGTCAGAGCATTTTTGGGTTTGTGCTCGTACTATCGACGGTTTGTCAAGAATTTTGCTGACATTGCCAAACCTCTTCACAAGCTTACTGAGGAGAAGAGACCGTTCTGTTGGGATGAGAACTGTGACATCGCATTTCGAGATTTAAAGGAACGTTTGTGTAATACCCCAATTTTGGGCTACCCTGACACAGAAAATGAATTTATAGTCGACACGGACGCAAGTAACACTGGGGTTGGCGGTGTGTTATCTCAACGGAAAGGAGATTATGAAGTTGTGATAGCTTACTTCAGCAAATCTTTATCAAAGCCAGAAAGAAATTATTGTGTCACGAGACGCGAACTTCTTGCCGTCGTAAAGACATTGCAGCACTTCAGCAAATACTTGCTTGGACGTAAATTCCACCTGCGGACTGACCATGCTGCATTAAAGTGGTTGTTGCAATTTAAGAATCCAGAAGGACAAGTGGCGAGATGGATTGAATTGCTACAAGAGTATGACTTCACAATTGAACATCGTAGTGGGAAGTCTCACGGTAACGCGGACGCATTATCAAGAAGACCTTGTCCTGAAGACTGCAAGCATTGTGTCAGGCAAGAAGCTAAGGAAACAGTACCTGTCAGGATGCTAAGAACGGACCTTAGTGACGAATGGAAGGAAACCCTACAGCATGCTCAGCAAAGTGACACAGATATCCGGCCAATTCTCGAGTGGATTAAAGCTAATGCTCCCAAACCGAAATGGTGTGATATTGCAGCGATGAGTACCACCACCAAAAGTTATTGGGCACAATGGGAGAGCTTGGTGATCCAGGATGGTGTCTTGTGCCGAAAATGGGAAAATGCTCGAGGGAATAGCTGCCACCTGCAAATGGTAGTCCCAAAAACGAAGGTACCAGAAGTTCTACAGCTCTACCACAATGGTTCTTCAGGAGGTCATATGGGAGTAAGAAGGACTCTGTTAAAGATCCGAGAAAGGTTTTACTGGATCCATTGTCGAGAGGATGTGGAGGACTGGTGTCGCAGATGTACCAGTTGTGCAGCGGTAAAAGGACCACACACACGCAGCAGGGGTGCATTGAAAGTGTACAACGTGGGAGCCCCCTGGGAACGGATAGCACTAGATGTCGCTGGGCCGTTCCCTGAAAGTGAAAGTGGAAATAAATATTTCATGGTTGTTATGGATTACTTCACCAAGTGGCCGGAAGTCTTCGCCATCCCTAATCAAGAAGCTTCAACAGTCGCTGATAAATTAGTCCACGAAGTCTTCTGTCGGTTTGGGGTACCCTTGGAAATCCACAGCGATCAAGGAAGGAATTTCGAGTCTCAAGTGTTTCAGGAAACATGTCGGGTTATGGGTACTCACAAAACCAGAACCACTTCATACCACCCACAATCTGACGGAATGGTGGAGAGATTTAATCAGACGTTGGAAAGATATCTGGCAAAAGTTGTAGCAAGCAGACAAAAGGATTGGGACAAGCACATACAACCGTTTCTTCTGTCATACCGAAGTGCAGTTCACGAGAGTACAACTGTGACGCCAGCCTTCGCGAACTTTGGAAGGGAGTTAAGGTTACCAGCTGATCTAATAACCGGTATTCCCCCTGATTCACCACGGAGTATAACAGATTATGCAAATGATCTGCGCAACAAGATGAATCACGTATATGAGCATGTCAGAGAATCAGGCCAACAGATGTCCGAGAGAATGAAAACTCGTTATGATCGGAAGATGAACAATACTGGCTTCGACGAAGGTTCGCTAGTGTGGTTGCATAACCCAGTGCGCAGCAAAGGAAAGTCCCCTAAACTGCAGGCAAAATGGGACGGGCCGTACCGAATTGTGACCAAGATCAACGACGTCACTTACCGAATACAAAAGGGTATGCGAACTGCACCTAAAATTGTCCATGTAGATCGATTGGCACGATGCTACGGGAATAATGATGCTCGGGACGAGCATGTCTAAGGAGGGGGCAGTGTTACGTAGATCGTAAAGTCTAGAAACATCACGCTAACTCCGTCTCGGAAAGGGGCAGTGTGACGTAAATCGAAAAGTCTAGAAACATCACGCTAATTCCATCTAAGGACGGGGCAGTGTTGGAAACTACTGGAAATGACACGCTAACGCCATCTGTTATTGAGTAGCAAGTACTACACGAAATTGTACGTAGACGCTACTGCCATCTATTGTCGAATAGTGGGATTAAACAGTTCAATGGAAGTTACTAGAAGCTTCTACGCTGTGGCAGTGTCGAATGTTCGAGAATGTTCTACTCGGGATATAAATAGCGGATTGTCGGGCCGACAAGCAGTTCGATTTCGGAAGCGAGCGAATACGATTCGAGTGATACAGTGCAGGCGAAACAAGTGATTCCAAGTGACGTTTCTTGTAGTTGCGATATTTGTGATTATTTAATTAAACTGTGTTGTGTGTTTTGGTAAATTGGTTTCTATTAATTTATCCCGAACCCCAGCTCGTAACAATATTATGTAAAACCTATGTAACAACAATATTCTAACAAATAAATTTATTATCTTATCTACATTGTTGAAATATTTCGTGGCTACTTAAAAAAAAAATTGCTCTTCCATTATACACATTTATATGTTCCCTTTCCATTGAACGCGTAGGTGTTAGGAACAGTATTCTATGAAAAAGCATTTTTTTTTTTGTAAGCAACGAAACATTTATTCGGTACGTGGTCTAGAATCATGAGCTGAATTCATCGTGGTTACAGTTCAACATCAAACATACAAAACATCTCATTGTGCCTGTATTCCCTTAAAAAGTATACAGTTATGTACGCCCCCAAGTTTTTGACTAAATCATTAGAAAGGACAAAGGTTAGGCGGTCGGCTTGCAGTCAAACAAAATGCAACTGAATAACAGTATTTTACATCAAGCGTGTTAGCACACTACATATGCGCGTGATTGACGGCTGAGAGGCGCGGTCTGTCAGGGTACCGAACTAGTCAGTCTATTCTGTAAAAATCTCACCGTTATATCTTAGGTGACTTTACCTAAGATCTCACGGTAAGGTTTTTTCATGCACTCTGCACAATTGCATTCTCACTTGGGCATGAAATTTCATAAACACACACACACACACACAACACACACACAGATACACATACACGCACAAACACACACACACACACACACACACACACACATATTACATATTTGTCATTCCATCTGATGCTAGGGATTGACACTGTAAGCTCACTTTATATAAGTATTCAGGGTGAGAATATGTACAAAATAGACAGGCTGGCGCGCTCCACACCACTCATCTAAGCCCATTCAATGGTCCTTCGAGCCGGATCATTGAATGGCTTAACGTGCTTTCCGATACACGGAGGGGTCTTGATTCTCCACAACTCAGTTACTTGGTGTCACGATACCTCTTGGTAAGACTGAAAGGCAGATTTTTGGTTTTCTCACTACCCAATATTTAAATCATGTAATAATAACTTGTGTTACCTTTTCCTCCCTTCGAAGCTTCCTCCTCATCTTCTTCTCTACCGGGTCGAGCTCGTCTGACTCGGGTTCTGTTAGAGTGTCGTCTGATAACTCTTCTTCTGATAGTTCCTCTTCTTCACCTTCTTCTTCTACCTCTTCTGTGGAGCGGAATATGCGATTATTATGAGAAGATTATCTACATAAAATTCGTAAATGCTTTGACAATATCATTTATACTTGCTTGCACCACAAAATACCAAATATTTTTTTTATTTTGTCTTAGTAATTAGAAAATGGAAACCTAATATTTAATTTATACGGTTCTTACCATTAGTGCATTCGTCCAATTGTTTCTTGAGCTGGTCAATCTCTTGTTGGAATCTGTAAAATTAAAGTAAAAAAGGTATTTTGTAGATAGTTTGATTCAGTACAATGTTCGGCAAAATTACCGAATAGTCCGCCGAAAACGAATGTTCATAAAACGAACATCCCTACTCCGTGTCACTTACGGACATAAGACTACTTTGGACTTCGAAAGAGGTGCCGTGGCCCTGGCATATGGGCAACTAAAGGCACCCGTGTTGGGTGGGTTTTAGTCAGAAAAGTCTGACACGCCCTCCTGCTCCGCCCATAGCGAGAGAGGTCAATTGATGATTTCCCACCCACAAAAAAAAAGAAAAGACTAATTTAGACCTCGAAGTATTTTAGTATGAATTACAACTCAATTTGACAGTTGTCTCTACTCGCGATGTGTTTTTATAATAGCTCGTTCGAAGCATTACATTTGTTTTGACGGACCAACTATTTTATTAACGATTTTATTTTATTGAATTGTAATCATAATAATATTATTTTTTAATTTACTTTATTAATCTATGCTAATTTGTCTTTAATGAATTATTTTATTGTTATTATTTTATTGATATTAATTTGAATGTTAAGGTATTGTCCATATTGTTTAATTCATATGTCGAACTATAGAAGAAATGAAAAATATGTATTATTTTTAAATGGTTGATGAAATTATGAAACTCAAATGTATTTTAGTGTGTAATATACTGTAATTTTTGCATGTAAGTTCAGATACAAGCTACTTGTTCATGAATAAATGACTATGCTTATTTCGGATGGGACCGAACATCTTCGTCGTTGATGGATATAGAAGTCCCTCTTTTTGTAATGACATCTCGCAGGTCAACCTATCAGATGGTCGGCTGCAAATCGGATTGAGGCGGTAGCAAGGGACGGGCTGGATTCACTCGATCCAGCCGATCCCTTACTGCCCTCTACCAGTGATGCCCTAAGCCGAGGTCTGTACCCCACAGGGGGTGCCCTTAGCGACCAGTCGCTCTAGTTTTAAGATTTTAAGCCCTGACTGGAGTCCTTAGTTTATTAAGGTAGCCACAGGCAAGTCCGGTTAAGCGGCCGACAAACTGATAGGTTGACCTGCGAGATGTCATTTCAAAAAAAAAGAACTAAAGAATGAATAAAAACTCAATTTGACTGTCGTCTCTACTCGCGATGTGTTTTTATCCCGATCGAAAAATGTAATTTCTTTAGACGCATCATCGTATTTCGCTAGGGCCCGAATATCTTCGTTGACGTGTATAAAGGACACTCAAATCTTGACCTCTATAAAGGTCACTTGAAGTATAAAGCTTACCTAGTGAGCAATGCGTCTCCAGGCTCGCTGTTAACATGCGTCTTGTTCTCGATATTCTTTGCGCGGTTGGCGTAGCGCAGAGTACTGATCGTCTCCACGTAGTTCGTGTCTGCTGGTCCGATTGTTGCGATCTGTGAGAGGGAAACACAAACTTCATTTCAGACACGCAATCCATAAGAAGTTGTCTTAGATTTGCGTTTTGTGCAAATGTGATCTTGATTTTATTTTTTTTGGTTGGACATCTCGTAGTTAACCTAAATAAGATTTTTACTACTTAAACGGATAGTAGCCCAGCGATTCCTAAAAAGTTAACTTTTTAGGCCTCCAGCCGGGGCTTATTATACTTAAAAACTAAAGCGAAAGTCCAAAGGGCTACCCCGAGGGGGGTACGAACCTCGGCTTAGGCGATCGCTGATAGGGGGGCAGCAAGGGACTGGCTGGATCTGGGTTAAAATTATTTAGGGGCTAATTTAAGACTACGGCGCAGCATCGCGGGCTGGCTCTTGCAAGGGTCGGGAGGGACTATTTAGTCAGGGTCGCGACGACGGACCTCGGCGGCGAGGTCGGTATGACGATTTTGTCTGTGTATTTTTCTCACTGTACTTGTTTCGCAGATGTGACATAGAAGAATCTCATTGAAATAAAGAAAATTTGTTTTTGAATGTCTCGCCTTAAATATTTTTTTCTTTCTTATTCTCTTCTATGATCAATCCCAAGACCATGCGACTTTATTCGAGCTAAGAACTCCTGAATCTTAAGTGTTTTCGGGCAACGGTCTTTTGAATCTCGCGACTGTCTTCGAGCGACCGACTTCCGATCAATTTGAGTGTCTTCGAGCGTCAGAATGCTCGAGTCTTCCACTGTTTTTGGGATACTGATTCCAAAATCTCATGAGTGTTTTCGGGCGAGGGACTCCTGATCCCTCAAGTGTCTTCGGGCAATGGACTCGTCGAGTCTTTGGACTGTTATAGCGATACGGACTCCAGAATCTTTTCGAGTGTCTTCAGGTGGTGAATTCTTCGGGTCTTCCACTGTTTTCGGGGTACTAGTGTTTTCGGACGACTGACTCCCAAATTTTCGAGTGTTTTCGAGCGACTGACTAGTAACTTGCTAAGTCGGACAACCAAAGACACAGCAGAAGAGAAAGCACCCTTTCTCCCTTTGCAACCTAGAACAAATATCTTAATGAATCTTACCATGACAGTCTTGGAGTTGCCTCCAAGCGAGTCCTGCAGCAGCCTGGTGAGCTTGGAATTCCTGTAGGGGATGTGGGTGGACTTCCCGTCGACCAGCGCGGAGATCACGTTGCCCAGGACTGAGAGAGACTGGTTTATCTTCGTCGCTTCCTTGAGACGGGTGCCTGTGGCCTGTGTCTTGCTTTGGCGTTCTGAACCCTGTTGACAGAAGATAGAGTTGAAATTAGTTATCGACTATACAAAAATTAAGGTCGTCGCTTTTAAATTTAAGAAAAAACATTAAGAATTTACAGAAAACTTACTGGAAAAAAATATTAACTTAAAAAAAACTCCTAAAGCTGTTCTCCACAATAATGGAGAGATCGGGAACTCTCGATGTCCTTAGCTGTGTCATTAAAAAAGAAACTTACCGCCAAATCAACAAGGTGCAGTTTCCCCATCTTGACATGCATCTTGTTATCATTTCCTCTCTTGCTGCTCTCCACAGTAATAGAGAATATCGCGTGAGATCGGGAACTCTCGGTGTTCATCGCCGTGGCTCCGATGTGACGGTTCTTATTGCCAACCGCCATTATCTTTTCGAGTTCATCTGCGTTGTGGACCACGTAGCCTGGGGAAGGTAATTAGATGGTTAAATATAATGCTGTATGTTGTAGGGTTTGGCAGAGATGACGGTTATGTTGTACGGATCAAGTTTATTTTTAACCGACTTCAAAAAGGACGAGGGTCTCAACTATTCTGTATGGTTTTTTTTTAAAGGGATTCTCAGTCTTTCTATCCATATTATCATTCACTACTGCGATGGCAACTAATAGAGAAGCGTGGACAAATATGCAGTCGCTCTATATAAGATCTGATATTCAGTTGCATCACGTTACACTGGAAGCCGACCGCAACATAGTTGAAAAAAGACAGGCTGATTGACTTAACACAATTTGACACTTCGACTGACCTGTTAGTCTAGTAGTTAATGACCCTGACTACTAAGACTGAGGTCATGGGTTCGATTCCCACCGAGGACAAATCTTTGTGTGATGAGCACAATCATTTGTTCTGTGTCTGGGTGTAATTTATCTATAATATGTTTGTATTTAGAAATATATAAGTATGTTTATCAGTTGTCTGGTTACCATAGTACAGGCTCTGCCTAGTTTGGGATCAGATAACGTTGTGTTGGTTGTCCTAAGATATTATTATTGTTACTTAACACAACTGACAAAATGTCGGTACACTGTACATGTTTTCCTAGCCCTACGAAGAATACAATACTTTTTGCTAAATCAGTTTCAAAATGCCATCCCCACTAACATTAAAAGCCCCATACCTGTCAAATCCTTGACGAACACGCCGATATCAGGTCGCTCCTTGACCTCGAGGCTCTGGTGTGGGTTGTTGCCTAGCAGGTCACGAACTTCTTCGTTGTAGATCTCCAGATAAGTTACGCAGACTAAGAATCTGAAAAACAATGAAGATACTTTACATATACAACATGTCCCGGAATTAACACACATCACCAAAGACCCCAATTAAAATATTATGTTCTAATTAGTAAGAGATATTAGACAGGCCTGTTGGTCTAGTGGTTAGTGACCCTGACTGCTATGCCGGAGGTCGTGGGTTCGATTCCCACCCAGGACAAATGTTTGTGTGATGAGCACGATCACTTGTTCTGTGTCTGGGTGTAATTTATCTATATTATGTATGTATTTAGAAATATATAAGTATGTTTATCAGTTGTCTAGTACCCATAACACAAGCTCTGCTTAGCTTGGGACTAGATGGCGTTGTGTGATAGTTGTGGAATATTATAATTTTCTATTTTATTAAGTACCTGGCACTTGTTTATCCCATACCTATTAACACTGTAATTTGAAACCGTTGTAAAAGTCAATCATTTTAAAAGAGTAACCGTGGAGTTTCACGCCGGCTCTTCTCCATAGGAATCAACAAATTGGAACCATGCACCTAGCTTTTGATGTTTCATATTTGCCTATGTAGGTTTATGTGAAATAATAATATTTTGATTTAGTTTTTTTTTTTGTAAAGGGAAGTGTCCACTGGGTGTCAAAGAATTTGTCCGTATCGCTGTCAGTGGAAAAAGTGCCTAGAAGGCTGGTAGCGTTGCCACGTTGGATGGAAATGCTGATTCTTAACATAACATCACGCCTTGTTTCCCCGAAGGGTTGGGCAGAGGTGTACCTATAGTACACCCGCATTTCGCCTGTTATGTTTAAGTCCCATGTAATAAGGGGGCGAGCCTATTGCCATCAACTGGGCACCAATCCAGACTCGGGGCTGTTACTGAGAAATTCCAGATGGAAAAACCCAATAACACTTTGCCCGACCTGGGAATCGAACCCAGGACCTCGAGCTCAGCAGTAGCGCTTCCCACCACTAGACCGACGAGGCAGTCAAATGAAATGCTGATTCTTTGATCGAAAAATAGGCCAGCCCTCTGGTCACGTGAAGAGCCGACCAATCGCCTGTCGATGTCTCGAAATACTCGATAATCATTCCGCCCCGCGGCCCTAGTGTTTCAACCCCTAATGCCTCAAACATATAGCTCCCAATAAGGTTTTTATATTTGCGCTGTTTGAGGTTTTCTGCACCTGCAGCAGCCGCCCCAGCACAGTCCGCCGTGCTATGGAGCGAGGGTATCGACACAGGTAGCATTCCACACCAGGGGCCAATTTTCAAGTTATAATCATATTACATGCACTGATTATTTTCTATTATGTATAAAGAATTGTTTATTTATAAAATTAGTCATACTGATAGTGGCAGAAAATTATGAATAGAATAGAATAGGTCTTTATTTGCTTAGAATGTAGGTACATACATATAAGTTGTTGTTGTTGTTGTGTTTTGTAGTAGTTGTTGTTAGTTGTTGTTGTGTTGTTGTGTTGTGTTGTTGTCTTGTTATTAATCATATCACGCCCACAGATGCACACGTATAAGGATCAAGCCTAGTAGGTACATACTTCGTCTTGGTCAGTCCCAACCCTTGCTCGAGCCAGCCCGCGACGCTGATCGTGCAGCTTTTTTGTCTCTTAATAATAATCATTCCGATCCAGCCCGTCCCTTGCTGCCCTCTACCAGCGGTGCCACAAGCCGAGGTCCGTACCCCACAAGGGGTGCCCTTAGCGAGTAATCGCTCTAGTTTTAAGCCCTGGCTGGAGGCCTTAATTTATTAAGGTAGCCACAGGCAAGTCCGGTTAAGCAGCCGACAACCTCATAGGTTGACTGCGAGATGTCATTCAAAAAATAAAAAATTGTACTTCGTCCATTTTGGTTTATTTTGACTGTACAGCGTGTGACCGTAATTTACGTAGTTAAAATTGTTTTTGGAATTAAATATACCTGTATTAAAAATTACAGAAACAGTTTCAGTAAATTATTCGGACCAAACTACTTTCATAATGTGAATTAATTCAGTTGCACATTGTAACATAACCTCACGACTTCTTCCCATGGGGTTGCCTTGGCTTTCCTGGAAGTATTTAAATAGACTACTCAGGTAGGCCGAAGTAACGAAAACCTGCACACACCTGCCACAATCCTTACATAATACTTTTGCTTCGTTTAAGTTCATACAACTGGACATACATACACGCCAGTTGCGAGTACTACGCACCTGACCTTACTGAAGAACATCAACAATAAGGTCACTATATGTCCTCCTAGGGCATCCCCTGCCGGCGTTTCCACTCACATCTACCTTGTAATACCCTTTGTAAGCCGTCCTTCATTCATCCTCTCAACATGATCAAACCAACTAAGCATTATCTTCACTTGTTTGTCACTACATCTTTTAAACCGCACCGTTGCCTTACCACATCATTACGCAGCCTATCATTCATAGTCGCACCACTCATGCTTCGGGAAATACAGGCTTACACTTATGTATTTTTAACACATAAAAACAAAAGAATTAGCCCTAAATGGCACAAAGTAAAGCCATCATGCCCTCCTCTCCTAATAAGTCTCCGGATCGATGGACGATCGCAGTTGTCCTGCTGTCGAGGCGACCTAGCTATGACCTAGTTAAAGGACAGATATTGAAGGCGAGAATTCTACTTGTATGTCGTCTGACCTGAAGTGGTATAGAGATTGCTTGAATTCGTTATAGAGACTTTAACTATTTATTTTTATATATACAGGATGGTATACAGGATAAGTTTTTAACCAGTGCGCAAATTTTACCAAATTAAACTTAAACGATTTATAATAACAATGCAATTTTTACTTTGATATATCTTAGTAAAAAAAAAATTAAGTTATCGTTAACGAAAGATGTTTATTTTTCAAACGAACATAAGATCACGCTTTTCTTTATTTCTTTTCGTCATTCCAAAAAATAATAATGTTATACTGTCAAAATGAAATTCATTCCTACTGTTATTTTTACGCAATTACCCCGCCGCGCCGGTTAGTGGCGGTAAACTCGCCTTCCATTACATCGACCTTATACAAGATACGTTTTTAACCAGTGCACATATTTTAACAAATTAAACGAGTTAAAAACCATGTATTTTTTATTTTGGTATATCTTAGTACAAAAAAAAAAATAAGTTATCGTTAACGAAAGATGTTTATTTTAAAACTGGTTTATATGGTACCATGCGCGCGGCACCGGCGCGGTGGCGAAAGTGAACGACCGACCGCAGCTACTAGTACCTACCAGCTGTTCGATCGGTCAAAATTCTAAGAAGTTCGAAGTACCTACATACCTACCTGCGCGGCGGCGAAGGTGAACGACCGAGTGTAGCTACTAGTACCCATCAGCTGTTCGATCGGTCAAAATTCTAAGAAGTTCGAAGTACTGACGCCGGCGCGCGGTTACTGACCTATTACTATTTCGATATCATATTACGAAATATGAAGGATGTCCACAGTTTATTGATTTAAAGTCGAATATTTTTTTTTTTAAGTATTGAAAAAATAATTGAAATGTGTTCTACTACTGACACTGAAATCCCGCCCCTCCCCAAAAAAAGCGCACTGGTTAATTATTAGAAGCCATTGGTTGATTTTGATTATTTGGTTTTTAACCGACTTCAAAAAAAGGAGGAGGTGTGTTCACCGATAACTTCGTCGTATATGGACCGATTTTGATGATTCTTTTTTTGCTGGAAAGGAGATATCCCAAGGGTGGTCCCATGATAAGGAAACCAGGATCTGATGATGGCATCCCAGAGAAGTCGAAGGGAACCTTCGAAAATCGTAGTGGCGACTAGTGCGTTTTTTATTTCTTTCATTAATTATCTTAAAGCACTACTATTTAATGAAGGTCTGAAGTTGATCTGATGATGAAGCCGAAAGACAGTCGAGGGAACTCTTCAACGACTTACAGCAATTACGCGGTGTTTGGACTTAATTCATTTCTATTGATGAGAACTTTGCACCCATATGGGCTATAAGTGCCATTACAGGTCTGATGATGGAGACCATAGACAGTTGAGGGAATTCCTCAACGATTTACAGCAGTTCCCTATTGTTGGGGTTACTTTATACGGTTCAAAGTGCCAATTTTATCACTACTATTTAATTAAGGTCCGGAGTTGATCTGATGATGGAGCCAAAAGACAATCGAGGGAACTCCTCAACGATTTACAGCAATTACCTGGTGTTTGAATTTAATTCATTTCTATTGATGAGAAAGCTCCCATAAGGCTTAAAAGTACCATAACAGGTCTGATGATGGAGACCATAGACAGACAGTCAAGGGAATTCCTCAACGATTTACAGCAGTAGTAAAGAATTAAATTTCACCTGGCGATTAGTGGTATAGGAATTAGTGCGGGTAGATACCATAACTAAAAAGTAAAAAAATAAAAACTTTTTGACAAAAAAAAAACCGACTTCCTCAAAAACACTAGAAAGTGAAAAATAACTTTAATTTCGGAAGTCGGTGGCAAAAACTCAAATACAGATCCTAAGACACCGACTTCCGAAATTAAAGTTATTTTTCACTTTCTAGTGTTTTTGAGGAAGTCGGTTTTTTTTTGTCAAAAAGTTTTTTTTATTTTTTTTTTTGGTTGATTATTAGAAGTGTAGAAGGTGTATGTGAAAAGTAACCGGCTGACAAATATTGAGAACCTATGACAGTTACTTACTTCTCATCCTCCTTAGCCTTAGCAATATGGCTAAAGATATGCGCGAAGGAATTCGGTATGATGCCCCGCAACTCAGGCGCAGTGTTACTACCCGCCATAGTGTATGTCTTGCCGGTACCGGTCTGTCCATACGCGAAGATGGTGCCATTGTAGCCCTTCAGGACTTCCTCGACAATTGGTGACGCTGTTTGTACGTAGATGTCCATCTGGGGAAGAAAAAGAGGAGTTTCTGGTGAGATTTTGAGGTAAGAGGCTATTGAAAAGTGAGCGTATAGCATTTCATACATTAACTGTTGAAGGCAATATGAAAAAGAATACTTGAGCAGATTCAGGGTATGTCTATTTTTATTTTAGACTAGCAGTTCGCCCCATGACCATCAACCTGCCGCGTCGCATCGCATTGCCCGCCCGGCTCGTGCAGACGCGACGCGACGGTCGCGCGCGATTCGGCGATTTATATCCGGAGAATGATTTCTATGACTATGTCGCGGCGCGACAGGTCGCTCCTGTGGTCGCGCGCGTTTTCTTAGAAATTGTTCTGCGGATATAAATCGCCGATTCACGCGCGACCGGCGCGTCGCGCTAGTCTGAACGAGCTTTTACTTCATTTTCAATTAGCGTCTTTTCCCACTTTTTTAAATTTTTTCTCGGCTCCTACGGGTTGTATCATAATGTTATAAGGCATATAACCTTCCTCAAGAATTGGGCTATGAAATTCAAAAAGTATTTTTCAATTCGGACGAGTACTTCTAGAGATAAGCGCGTTCAAACAAACAAACAAATTCTTTAGATTTTCTACGGTATTGGAGAATATTAATTTCAAACGAACGTAAGATCACGCTTTTCTTTTACAAGGTTTGTGTATTAAGGTCACTGTTCATTTTAATGGTTGATTATTTATTTTGATATGTACCATCGAGTTTTTTTTTCGCCCCGACCCTGTGTGTATATGTGTGTGTGGGAGGGGGGGGTGTGTTTACCGTGTATATGATACCATAAGTTGCTCAGTTTCTTGATAAGACTACGATCTAAGCCAGTCAGTCAGTTTTTTCTATAGCAGACTTTTAGGGTCTGCGCAAACCAAACTGCAAAATGCTCGCGCATGCTCGAGCAAAATTTTGACTGCTCGAGCATGCAGGCGGCATGCTCGCGCCTCCGTGAGCAAGCTCCGTTGAAAATGCTCTGGGTTGCCAGGCGGGCGTGCATAATCAGTTTGATGGCAAAATCCGACGTGGGCAGGCGTGTTCAGTATAGTTGATTGGGACTTAGTAATTATCGCCCTTTTGGTAGAGGAAGAGGAACATTGAAGGATATGTAAATAAAATAAGATGTCAAAAAATGAGAAGAACAGTATTGAGAGAAGAAATGTGGCGGGAAAAATTTACCTTTTTTTTCTACTTGGTTTCATTCGACTCAGAACCATACACACCTGCCAGGGTCGCGAGATTTGTTCGAAAGAGATATCGTGGCCCTGGCACAGGCAACTGAAGGAACACGGGTGGATTTTAGACAGTAAAAGTCTGCCACGCCTTCCCGCTGCGCCCATAGCGGGAGACGTCATTTGATGATTTCCCACCCACAAAAAAGAAAAATGTACCTTAGACGAATTTTACACATTGTGTTAGAATTTGGTACAATAGGTTTTCCCATTTCTTGAGATATTATTTCCCAAGCATTGGCTTTTAACATCCGATCGCTGTATGTTGGACTCGATATATTGTGCAAATATTCGAAACACTGCACCAAACCTATCAACTTTTCTTCGTCCATGATTTCCATCTGACGCCGGCGGCCGCGCCGTACGTAGTAAACACACGCCCGTCCAGACAATTTTCTCGCTGCGGCAACACTGAGCGCGGGCAGCGGCGCGCGGCAGTTGCTCGCGCATGCTCGAGCATGCTCGAGCACGCATCCTGCAAGCTCGAGCATCAAGTTTGGACGCGTGTTAAATTTTGCAATGCACGGAATTGTCATAAGATACATTTTTCATTAGCCTTAGAAAATGCTCTGCTCTTGGTGTGCGCTGACGCTTAGTCATAGGGTAAATATAGTCTAGAGTGTCTCCTTCCGGACTAAACTAAATAACTTTTGTTAGCCACCCTTCATTCATCCTCTCACATAACCAAACCATCTAAGCATAAAACTCATAACTTATAATGTAATACCTATCAACCAAACTGGCGAAATGTTTATTTACTTCAAACTTCTGTCTACCTCGCCAGGTAATACAGGCTTCATATTAAGATATTTTAATGAGCAGAGCAACTGAAATAGATTGAATTTCATTGACAGCAGCGACGCCTAGGGTTGGCAACCGCACTCTAAAATACAGTTATGTACTCTTTTTCTGAGGGGTGTATTTATTTATTATGTTCTAGATTTTTCCAGCGACTACGCATTTCTAATATACATGAAAATCTTCCTCTTGCCTCAAAGACATGTCAGCAGTATGGAAGGGGTCTGCTAGGACAGATGCCTGCCAGGATCGCGAGATTTGTTCGAAAGAGTTACCGTGGCTTTGGCGTATTAGCAACTGAAGGAACACGGGTGGGTTTTAGTCAGTAAAAGTCTGACACGCCCTCCCGCACCACCCAGAGCGGGAGACGTCATTTGATGATGTCCCACACCAAAAAAAAAACCTTTCTCTTGAATCACTCCGTCTACTGATGAAAACCGCAATTTGATAGGTATGCAAAGTTTCAAATAATTCGACGTTTTGAAGAGAATGAAAATCACGTTCAAATGTTTCGTTACACAGATACATACGAAGCTAATAAAACCGTGTTAATAAAATAATTGGTACTCTTTTATATTAATCTATACTCTTTAACACGCTAACTGCCATGACGACTGTGTGTCCGACACTTTTTTTTTCATTCAGGCTTTGTGACACCTATATGACCGACAACACATACAAAATCTGAACGTTGTTGATGTCGTTGCTACCTGGCGGCCATTTTTTTGGAATAAATAATGTATTTATGGAATAAATCATGTATTATGGAATAAATAATGTATTTATGGAATAAATAATATACTTATGGAATAAATAATGTACTTATGGAATAAATAATCAATTGAAAGTGAAATAACACTAAGTTAATTTTTCGACTTTTTCTGATTTTAGCCATGGCAGTTTACGTGTTAATTAATCTCTCTAAAATCAGAAATACTTTTCTTCTTCTAGAAAAAGTTGCCAACCCTACACTCAGTCGTTATAATGTTCGAACCGGGTTACTGGGTCAACCATCAGAGGGGACCGACGCCCTAGTGGACTAGGATAGTTGTGTACGGCAGAACAGATTTTTATATCTTATATCTTTAAACGAGCAATTCTTGTATATATAATATAATCTGAATCTTAGAAACGGCTCCAACGATTTTCATGAAATTTAGTATACAAGGGGTTTTGGGGGCGATAAATCGATCTAGCTAGGATTCATTTTTATAAAATGTCGTTTTATTCTTGTTTTCAATGACCAACTTTATCGATAGTCAACTTGAACATAAACTTATTATTTTAAACACAATTTACCAAAAAATACCGAGCAAAGCTCGGTTTCCAGATATTGCAATATTAAATTGTTCAATTCCCAGATCAGGCAAATGTTATTGGGTTTTTCCATCTGGAATTTCTCAGTAGCATTAGCAGCCCGAACTCTGGATTTGTGCCCGTTTGATGGCAATAGGCTTCCTATTACATGGGACTTAAACATAACAGGCGGAATGTGGGTGTACTATAGGTACACATCTGCCCAACCCCTCAGGGAAACGAGGCGTGATGTTATGTTATCTTAGTGTTAAAATGGATAGTGTTTTTAACTGTATCAGGAAGTGAATAACGGAATAATAATCAGATAGTTACTTCCGCGTTAACGAGTACATATCTTTGCACATAGTGTGGCAATGTATAGAGTACATACTGCATACATTTATGTACATACTAGTTATTTAACTGTTGCCTGCGGCTTCGCCCGCACGGGTGTCGGAAATTTTATGATGTTTACTCTGAAAATGAAGAACTTTCCAGACACAACGTCATCCCCGTTTATGGCTCTTCGGGGGTAGAATTCTCAAAAACGAGATTCTGAGATACGTATAAATTATTTTAATTGTCAGCCTAAACACAAACATTTAAGAACTTAGCTTCGAAATTGACGAACTTTCATACAAAATTCCACCCCCTATTTCACCCCTTTACGGGGCGTATTTCCTAAAGTCCTTTCTTAGCCGACGTCTCCTACTCATAATCTACCTCTGTGCAAAATTTCACCTTCGTTGGTCCAGTAGTTTTTGAGAATTCGTGATTAATCAGTGAGTGAATGTTTGAATGAAGTAACCATTTTTTTTTTGGATGGGAAATCATCAATTGACTTCTCCCGCTCTGGGCGGAGCGGAAGGGTGTGTCAGACTTTTACTGACTAAAACCCACCCGTGTTCCTTCAGTTACCCATATGCCAGGGCCACGGTATCTCGTTAGAACCATCTCGCGACCCTGTCAGATGAAGTAACCATTCGCTTTTATTTTTGTACATATTGGCTTAGTTAACCTACGTACATAATTATGATTAATGCTGGGCTGTTCTAGTCTTGGTATACCATCCAGTCCATCATCATCGTCATTTCAGCCGTAAGACGTCCTCTGTTGGACATAGACCGCCCCCTATTTAGGGAGCATCATTTATCATTTAATCGCCACACTTTAGTATGGTGATAAAATGCATAAAGAACACTGCTGCCCATTCTCCAGTAAGTCCCTTATTCGCCTTTTACGACACCAACGGGAAGAAATGGGGTTTGCCATCAACTGGGCACTAATCCAGACTCTAGGCTGCTACTGATAAATTCTAGATAGAAAAACCAAATAACCCAGACAATCAGAAAAACCCAGTAACACTGCCAGATCTGGGATTCAAACCTAAGACTTCATTCTTTGCAGTGGCGCTTGTGACCACTAGACCAATGAGACAACATGACACAACATTACGACTGTATACCCCGAAGAGTGGCAGAGGTGTAGGACCTATTACACTTGATATTCTGATTTCGTCATATTCGGTATAAACCTATAATATTCCAACTGCTGTAACACAGGCGTCCCCTGTATGAGGGAGTGGGCCATAATCCACCATTCAGGCCCAGTGCTTGGTGGATGTCACATGTCTTCCGCCGCCCGTCCATGAACCCCTGAGATGGTACTGAGAAATTCCTAATGGTAATTCCAAGATTTTTTTTTTTATTTAGGAATCGAACTCAAGACATCTTTCGGCCTGGCCTGTTAGTCTAGTGGTTAGTGACCCTAACTGCAAAGACAGGTCGTGGGTTCGATTCCCACCCAGGACAAATCTTTGTGTGATGAGCACAATCATTTGTTCTGTGTCTGGGTGTAATTTATCTATAATATGTATGTATTTAGAAATATATAAGTATAATTTATCAGTTGTCTGGTTACCATAGTACAGGCTCTGCCTAGTTTGGGATCAGATAACAGTGTGTTGGTTGTCCTGAGATATTTATTTATTTATTATTTATTTATCTAAAAATTACACTTCTTGCGGACACTACACTAACGAGGTAGTAACAAAAGACAAAGTTATTTAATTCGAAAGTCAAATAGATCCGACATAGAACCTACGTGGTGACTTTTTATTGATTTGACATCAATTTCAATTCAACGTAAGAAAAAAACGAGGCAATAGGAATATGTAAGGATCGTTCCGTAGTTTCTGCCTACCCCCATGGGAAAAAGGCGTGAAATTATGTATGTTTGTAAAAAAACGCGTTAAATACATCGTCTAGTTTACAAACAAGCATTGAAATAATTTCAAACATAAAACACACATGTCCTTGATACTAGCATTGGCAACTGCTTCTGACGAAACGATGACAGAAACGCGACGTTGCCGCTCCGTCGTATTACGTTGTAGCAAACGTAAGCCGCGGGACGGCAACGGCGCTCGATGGCGCCATTTTTCCTTCATTTTTCAGCAAGGTTTTCGCTCGACGACGATTTTTACAAATTCTATTCTTGATGCAATTTTGGCGTAGATTGAGAGATTTTATTTTTACACACATTTTGTGAAAATCGGTTGTCAATTGTATGGGCATGTGATGCGGAGGAATGTAGAAAATATCGTGAGGAAAGTTTTGCTTATGAATGTTGATGGTTATAACGTTATAAGAGTAGACAATGACCAAAAAACTATACATAGTCCATCTATCGTTTAATGAATGAAAAGTAATTGCATGCAGCTGAGATGAGAATGTTAACAGGGATGTGTGGTGTTACACGAATGGATCGAATAAGAAATAAGTACATACGAGGAAGTCTGAAAGTGGCACCGATAACTGAAAAGTTGTGGTTAAATCGGTTGTCATGATATGGGCACGTGATACGGAGGAATGAGGAAAATGTCGTGAGGAAAGTATTGAGTATGAATGTCGATGGCTATAAGAGTAGAGGGAGACCAAAGAAACGATGGATGGACTTGTGAATAATATGTTTAGAAAAGGTGTGTCTACCGAAATGATAAAAAAGTATGGAAGAAAAAGACATGTTGCGCCGACCCCAAAGAAATTGGTATAAAGGCAGGGGAATGATGGCGAATATTATAGAAAAAATTGACAAAGAGTCACGTTGTTACATTTCTGTTATCAGAAGTGCAAAATTGGGTTATTTTTATCAGCAAAATTGTTGTGACGGTTTTATGACTAACTATACTTCCTTTTGGTAACTGAATATGTCCGCATCAATTTTGTAATTTATAACTCATCTATACTAATATTTTAAAGCTGAAGAGTTTGTTTGTTTGAACGCGCTAATCTCAGGAACGGTCGGAATGGAAAAAATCTTTTTGTGTTGCGTAGCCCATTTATTGAGAAAGGCTATATAACATCACGCTACGATCAAAAGGAGCGGAGCAGCAACGAAAAATAGACAAAAATTGGCAGGCAATTCGATGCGACGGGGAAGGATCAGGGGAGCAAAAATTTGACGTGGACGAAGTCGCGGGCAGAAGCTAGTCGCAGTATAAATTATTCATTTATGACAGCTACAAAGGGAAAACGGCTAATAGCAGCGCCCTTGGCCCATTCATAATTGATTTCTGTTTGTTTTCAGTAGCGAAAAGGAAAATGCAGCTACTCGTAAAAACGATGATGTCGACGTAAATATATCGCGGTAGGATTTAATTTGTCTAAGTGGGGGATTATAGACTCATCCGACACCCAGTGCGAGAGCGGGACCTCTGATCAGACCATGACCAACCTGCTGGAGTTTCCCAAGTGCCCGTTCCCCTGCACCTCAGATGATCTCAAAAATGCCACTGATGCCGCAATAAACGTGGCTACCTACTGGGCTCAAACGATATAGTGGAAAGTGTACGAATACCATCGATACGAAAGAAGAAGAAGAAGGTAGGATTCAATCACGCACTATATTATCAACCCTCGGTGTTGAACTGAAAATTGAGAATGCAACAGAGAGTGCATCCCAACGTGTCTGAAGGGGTCCGCTACGACTGATGCCTGCCAGGGTCGCGAGATTTGTTCGAAACAGTTACCGTGGCCCTGGTACAGGCAACTGAAGGAGCACGGGTGGGTTTTAGTCAGAAAAGTCTGACACGCCCTTCCGCTCCACCCGGAGCGGGAGACGTCATTTGATGACTTCCAAGACATACAAAACAAAATCCTTACAATAAATGAATCAAAGTGTGTGATCTCAACAGATCAGAATCCGTATTTGCGGATCTAGGGTCCCCTTGTTAAGTAGGTACAGACGCCGGACATCAAGCTGCCCGAAACTGTAAAATTTTCCCAATCAATCTTGAACCTAACACTTTAGGCATGCAATTGAAAATGTATTAGAGAAATTCGATAGATTGCAGTGGCTTTATGTGCAGCACCAAGTTGATAATCTGCAATCGTTAACGCTAGTTGAAAACTAGTCAAATGTATGGGAATGAAATCATTTCAACGTTAAGTCACGTGGTTAGAACAAAGGAATAGAAATTCCGTAGCCAAGTTCACATTCGTTCAAAATGATAGAATGAATTTTTATCGTTTCTACAATGTTCAACGCTACATCCTTTGTTCATAAAGACATTGTAAAACGAGCGGCCGACTCAGGCGCGTCAACATGGCTACCAACGTACCAACGTATCGTTTTCTACAATTGCTGACACCGAGGCGTTACCGATTGGAGAACGGAATTCAACACGAAACGGTTGTTACTTGGCTAGGGGAGCTGGCGTCTGTACCTCTCCGTATCCACGGATTGATCTTAAACATTCCAACACATCACTAGAACTGACATGCAATGAGGATCAGCGACGATTTTAGTTAAATATGTAGAATTACAGTCATACCTAAACCAATTATTTCAGTGAAAGAATTATTAAAATTGGACCAAAAATGACGAAGTTAGAGCGGTTTTAATTTTGCATTTTCAAAAACGCCCGCCAATACGCACAATTTGTTGATGACGTCATTTTCCACGTTCGCGTCCGCGGCACCGCCACGCACGTTCTTTCTGCCTTTAGTTACGTGACTCGCAGAACATTTAAACGAATAATGTCTTCATAAAATATTGTATCGTGCCACGATGCGAAAATACAAGTGTTGCTACACCGGACAAATTGTTATTTTGTGTCCCAAAATACCCAAAAAATAGAAAGAAGTGGTGTACTTTCATGAGGAGCGACGCCCCATGTCCCCTTAACTAAAAGTACTTTATACTGCATTTCAAAAATTTTGACTATAATAATTTATTTTAACTAAATCTATTTTTAATCGCGATAAAAAAGGTGTGGATTAAAACTAGTAGTTATGAACTAAAATTCACACCAACGAACGCCTCGCCTTCACGTGCTTTAAACGGTACTGTATTTTTGTTTTCCTTTTCTTTTGCTCATATCTCGAAAATGGCGTTTCCTAGCGCAAAAATAATGAAATTTTCGACCCCCTTTTTACCCCCCTCACATATAAATTTCAACACGTGGGTAATATTTTTTTTTTATTTTTCGAAGAAAATGTGAAAATTCCATATAAAACACGTCCATTGCGCGCGCCCTTGTCTTTCAAAAAATTCATTGCGTAGCACACCCAAGTAAAAGCTGAAGAGTTGTACGTTTAGTGTTGCATAGCCCATTTATCGAGGAAGGCTATAGACTATATATTATATAAGGTCACGCAAAGACCCTTAGGAGCCGAGCACAAAGAAAAACGTCACGCATACAAAGACCTCGCACGGGCAGGCGATTCGATGCGACGGGATGGGTTGGGGGAGCAGGAAATTTTACGCGGACGAAGTCGCGGGCAGAAGCTAGTAAGAAATATTATTTAAAATAGGTAGAGAGGTGCCTACACATTGTAGAAACACGAAAAAGGTACCTGCCTGCCAAATCAAAACATTCTAAAACGTAGAACCTACCTGTGCACTGGAATAAATTGTTTTTTTTTTTACTTTTCAACCATAAACGAATCAATCTTCGCGAGATTGTCCGATTGGGCCTTGGGTAAATCCGACTTCCATGTTTCCTGTCTACCAATATCTATAAAACATAAATAAACAAGAAACAACGATTAAACTCCGCAAATCATAACAAAGCAGTGCGGCGCGTGGCGGGCGATCGAGCCTCGTGACGTCATCAGCAGTTTCGCGCGCGCGGCGTGCGTTTTAAAACTCCCTTTTTTTAAAGTTTAATAACTTCGTAATTTCTCGATGGATTTGAGTGATTCAAAAAGAAATGAACTCAGATATTTATATTGTATTCGATGTAGTATTCAAAATTGCTATATCCTTTTGTCGAATTGATCCTCATTCCGAACTGCAGGGATCTCGTTAGTTGAAGTTAGATTGGATTCAAATTTCTATCTCGTAGCAACGGCCAGACTTCTATCTCTCGTTGCAGCCAAGCTAGGGCTGCAGTCTCATCAGACACCATCAGCCTGAGCGTAATCATATTTGCATAGTCATACAAACTTTAATTAACTAAGTAAACTGAATTCGAGTTAGCCACGGTGGAGTTTCTTGCTTCTCCATAAGAAACTACCTTTTGGAATGGGCAGCTAGAATCAACTATATTTAATGTAAATCTTGACCTTTAAAAGTGCCTTTTATGTGGCTATTTAAAATAATTGCTTTGACTGTGTTTGCCACTTTCTTAAATAAGTACTTATTAACTCAAATAATATTTTCATGTCATTCGATTCTGAACTGAAATTTTGACGTTTTTGAAACGGTGCACGGTCTGTTCGACGCCAGGCCAGGGCCCCGGGCATAGGATTTAAATAGCGCAGTGGAAACGTGATGGTGGGGCCCTGGAGCAAGAGTGGCGAGCGAACTGTCCGCCGTGCGCGGAGCTGATTAATACAATATTCAAAAGACTCACCTGATGGTAGAAACCTGGTTCTGGAGCCTACCTGGATTTATGTATGTAAATGAGTGTATATTGTATTGTGTAGTGACGCTGTCAGTATTCCAGGATACAACCGCTCAAGACGCTCTGCTACCAAGACATGCGGTCCCAATCACTATCACATCAAAGTATTTCAATCAAACAAACTGAACCCGTATTATTTCGTCAAAAGGGGTTGGTTACACACAAAACAATTGGGTCACGACAAATTGTCCACAAATCGACCGATTCAAACGGATTACTTTCAAATGGTCGCGAGATCCAAGCGGCGACGATCCTCCATCATTCAAAGACCAAACCAAAGTGTCAAACTGACAAGTGACAGTTCTCACTCTGTTACACGTCTAGAAACGTAGGCGCACAGAGTAAACAATTTAAACGGGACGGAACAGTGTCATCTGCCAGTGCCTACCCTTTTTCAACTATGGGGGCCTCGACAGCAGCTTCCAATCTAATCGTTTGCATCTGAATACCACTATCTGATCTCCACAATCCAGATTTCTATGACCCATAAAATCCTGTAGTTTTTGCCAGCGGCTCGGCTTCGCCTAAATGTGGCCTACCATTATACAATGGGAACATATAAATGGGATAACAAGATCCTTTGCGTTAACCTAGATTAATATAGGTAGCTTTGCAGCAAATTTCATGCAAATCCGTTCAATCGTTTTTCCGTGATTGAGAAACAAACATCTTTCAATCAGCTTCATAGATTTGAAATATTCGAAAAACAACTTTTTTATAACACTATAATAAGATTGCATTTCCAGTGACCCATAAAAAAGAAAAATCTAGTACCATGTTCAATCTATTTGGAAACAAAGAAAAATTTATTCCAACCGGATGAATTGACGACCTAAATGGGTATCTGGGGCAAGTTGCAGGGGGCGGGCGGGGGGACCAATGTAAGTAGACCTACTGGAGCAGCTAGGAAGCCTTTGTCTGCCTGCGGCGATTGGCTGGTGTAGTAACCACCACAAGATTCATGTGCATACTGATGGGTAGACAGCGGATAAACCCGATTAAAACGGTTTTTGAAATTTTAAGCATTGAGCCAAACACAAGGAGGCAGGGATATTGTATTTATTAACCGACTTCAAAAAAAAAAAGGAGGAGGTTATCAATTCGACTGCATTTTTTTAAATGTTTTTTCATCATAACTTTTGACTGGCTGAACCGATTATGATGATTCTTTTTTTTAATTGAAAGCTGGTGCTTCCCGTGTGGTCCCATTTTAATGAAAAAATAAATAAGTTTAATTTCGGAAGTCGGTAGCTAAAAAACCTTAAATACAAATCTTAAGACACCGACTTGCGAAATTAAAATTATTTTTCACTTTGTAGTGTTTTTTTTTAAGGAAGTTAGGAAGTTGGTTGTAATTTTTATTCACATTGTATTGTTTTTTTTTTTAGGAAGTCGGTTGTTTTTTTTTTTTGTTAATGTTTTTCAAACATTAAGAGTTAATATTATTTACAGCAGAAATCCGCTGGATGCGGGAAGCGCAGCACCAGTCGAAATGGCAGTAATGTGGGAGACCTATGTCCAACAGTGGACATGTATCGGCTGAAATGATGATGCTGAATAATTCTTGAAAATAGTGGTGGGATAGTTCAGTATTTAACATAGTACATAATGTTCAGATTTTTATTAAAATCAGGTAGGCACGGTCATAAACACGCAACCTGAGGGGTAATTTGGTCTGCCAGGGTCGCGAGATTGTTCGAAAGAGATACCGTGACCGTCGTGGCAACTGAAGGAAAAAAACAATAAATTTATAGTTTAAAAACACTAGAAAAACACGCTTTTATAAATGCACGTAAAAACCAAAAACTTAATCGTGGTCAAAGTTCATTACAAGACCTTTCTAACAAGTCCAAACACGGCTATGATACTATGATACGATGTTCCATCATGAACTTCCAGTTCATATCTTCCGGCTCCATCAACAGATCAGTTCGACAGTACCATATTATTGTATTGTCATCAGAACTACATACAGCTGCCAATTTTCATGACGCTACGATCCTTGGAAGATAGTTAAATTAGTTACCTTAGATTCCATTACATAGTTAGTTACATACAGGTCGACCTAATAAAAGCGTGTTAAAAAGGGAAGCGTATTACCCAATCACTGGGTTTTTGAGGTCAGGTAAAATACTAACATTCAGCTGCATCCGGTTAGACTGGAAACCAACCCCAACGTAGTTGGGAAAAGGAACAGGCTAGGCAGATAATGAGGTATTGCACATTTCTATGAAACGGGTCCACCCTTTATGGCAGATTTTTTTTCGTCATAATATTATTTTGCATAACAGCGGATGGCATAAACTTCATTTCGCAGAAAATCGTTTGGCATACACTCATTTATCATACATTCACAACGCATAATTTTATAAGTCAGAATCATCTTTAGGCATAAATTTTATTCCATAACTAGCTTCTGCCCGCGACTTCGTACGCGGATCCTGTTGCTTATGCGACAGCGACAACGGGGTCGTCAAAATCGAAGATCTGAAACGTCTGATGTAGAATTCTAAGGCCCGGGGAAGGGAAAACAACGGGATGAGCGAGACGATTGGAGTCGTTCCAGATCTTTCATTTTTGTATGTCAATAGGAAATGCCCATCAGACTAAACAACTTTTGCTAAGACGTCATTCCTTAATATGTTATTAAAAGTTTTACTTAAGAGTTCCACAACAGGTGTTCCAGATCTTCAAATTTATTCTCACAGCAGAAAATGCTCTTCACGTGAAATATTTTTTGCTATGGCACCATTTTTATATCTCTTATACTTACTTTAGCTGGTCTGTTGCGGTCTGCATCAGGTGTTCATTTTACAAAATAAATTATGTATAGCCTATATGTTGCCACGTTCACGATCAGCGGACAGTCGCGCATCATGTTCCGCACTTGTCTCTAGAGACCTAGCAGCAGATGCGTAGATACGCTGAGAACTCAAGCGCAATTCTCTATCAGTGAGCGTCTCCGACTCGAGAGACAATGCGTGACGTTCACGATCAGCGGACCGCCTTCACCGCGTGGAGGTACTCCCACCTTATGTTATTTTATAATAATACAGTGAAATTAGTGATAGCTTTGATTTTCACATCAGGTGTTCCAGATCTACAATCTTTATACGTCAACAGAGAGTGCTCATCAGGCTGAACAACTCTTGCTAAGACGTCATTCCTATATAATTATGTTATAGTGTAGCTGGGCTCTTGGAGTTCCACATCAGCTTTTCCAGATCTTCAAATTTTATACGACAACCGAGAATGCTCATCAAGCTGAACAACTCTTGCTAAGACGTCATTCCTATATATGTTATAGTGTAGCTGGGCTCTTCGAGTTCCACATCAGCTTTTCCAGATCTTCAAATTTTATACGACAACCGAGAATGCTCATCAAGCTGAACAACTCTTGCTAAGACGTCATTCCTATATAATTATGTTATAGTGTAGCTGGGCTGTTGGAGTTCCACATCAGCTGTTCCAGATCTTCAAATTTTATACGACAACAGAGAATGCTCATCAGGCTGAACAACTTTTGCTAAGACGTCATTCGTATATATGTTATAGTGTAGCTGGGCTCTTGGAGTTCCACATCAGCTGTTCCAGATCTTCAAATTTTATACGACAACAGAGAGTGCTCATCAGGCTGAACAACTCTTGCTAAGACGTCATTCCTATATATGTTATAGTGTAGCTGGGCTGTTGGACTTCCACATCAGGTGTTCCAGATCTTCAAATTTATTCTCTTAGCACAAAATGCTCATCACGTGAAACAATTTTTGCTATGGTACCATTTTTGTATCTCTTATAGTTTAGCTGGTCTGTTGCAGTTCTGCATCAGGTGTTCAAGTTTCCAAGATAAATTATAGCCTATATGTTGTCCAGACTTAATACCTATACAACAAAAAAAAAAATCATTCAAATCCGTCCAGTAGTTCCGAAGATTAGCGTGTACAAACAAACAGACAAACAGACATACGTTTTTTTTTGGTTTCGTGCTCTATTACTGTTTCTAAACCCCCCCTCAATTTTTTTTTTTTAATATATTCAATGTACAGACACAGTTTTTTTACTGTTTTATTATATGTATAATAATATAATATAGATAATTAAAAAGTAGAACCATCATATCGCATAAAGTTCGCAGACAGAATCGTCTCTTGGCATAATTTCATATCGATAGTTATTAAAATGCAGAACTATCATATCTCAGAAACTTTAAACTTAGAATCATGTTTTGGCATACATTTCATATCGAAGAAGCATGCAGCATGCAAACAAGCATGCAGCATGCAAGCAAGCGTACAGCATGCAAGCAACCAAGCATGCAGCATGCAAGCAAGCATGCAGCATGCAAGCAAGCATGCAGCAAGCAAGCATGCAAGCAAGCTTACAGTATGCAGGCGAGCATGCAACATGCAGCATGCATGGTTTCTGTCACGCCTTCGGCGCTGCGGGGCTCCGGCGGTCCCACGCTAGCTCATCGTCGTAGATGGTTTTACGCTCACCACCTGCTCCTCAGCTCGCGAGCCGCCTCGCCACTCCGCGCCTACGCGGGCTTAAATTACACTCTAGGGGTAGGGCAGACAAGACTACGTGGAGTCGGTTCTGCAGCGATTCGTTTCTGTCAATAATTTTTGTAGCACAACATATACTGACTTTTTGAGACACTATTTCATTTTATTTAAGGGTAAAATGCAATTTAATAGAAATGAAAATATGCCTAACAAAATTATTCTAAATGAAATTCTGCCATCTTCATAGTATGCCAAGTGAAATTATGCCAAATAATCATTGCTCTAAATAAATGTTATGCTAAACGAAATTATGCGGAATTTTAAGTCTGGCATCTTAAAAGTATGCCAGCGTAAAGTCGAGCATATAAACATTCGGCCAAACAATGATTATGCTAAACATTTTTTAAGCCTTACAAATATTCGTTTAAATAAGATTATGCCAAGTGTGTTATGCCAAATAAAATTCGGAGCATAAAGTTTCTGCCAGGTAGAGGGAACCCCTATGAAACAGCTGTTTCTTTTTTATAGTCAACGAAAAATTTCTACGCTATGATGCACTAGTGGTATACAAATACTAGTAGAGTAGGAACCTACCCCTCACAAATTCGTTTAGCACTAATTGCTATGTAAAATTGTAAACTACAGTGACAGGAGGTATTAGAACAACACATCAAGATACACAAAGTGGGTTGAAAACGAATTATCGAAGCCAACGTGAAAACTACCCAAGACAACTTAATGAAGTGTATATGGGACCACACCTGAGGCATACCCTATACATTAAAAAAGAATTTCACGGAACATAATACAAAAGCCAATAAAAGCAGTGGTGGACCAATGTTATACCCCCGTAACTCGCGAGTTCGAACCCAACGAGGCACTTTACTTTGTGTATATAATTTCATCAGCACTGCTCCCAAAACGGCAAAGAAAAACATCGTGAGGGAACCGACATGTCATAGATAGAACTAAAAAAATGAAAGACATTTATTTAAAACACACATACAACTATCATCACAGGCTTACCTAATACAATAGTGTAGTTATAGTTATAATACTTGTGAATTCGCTCAGAGTACAACTGAAGCAGTCAATCTGTTGTGACACCATATTTAGTGTTGACATGTGACCAATGTTACCCACTCCATCTATCACAGAGGAGGCCCGTGTCTCATTAATGGAAAAATTATAATCTGATTACACAGACTATTTTTTTTATTTTTTGTTTTTACTACATTAAAAAAGCATAGAGACAAACTGGCAACGTCCTCCTTTTTGGAGTCCGATAAAAAGTGTCTTACACAAAAAAACATTTCGTTTGAATTATAGTATACCTACCCATTACAAAAGCAATCATTCACCCATCTACAGCTAAAAACTATGTCATATCAGGTCGCGGCCTCACACCCCCTACCCCCCAACCCCAGCGGGTGTAGGTGCGGGGTGCGGGGTACGGGCTGCGGGGTTGCAGTGAATCCACTTGGGCATTCAGGTTATTAGGTCATCTCGGTGTTGGCGCATTTTCGCTACAGCCTGACTATCGTGGTAGATAGTATTATGTTATTTGTGACATAACATCACGACTATGTCCCCGTGGGGTGAAGCACATGTGTACCTATATTTCGCCTGTTATGTTTAAGTCCCATGTAATAGGGGTCGAGCCTATTGCCAACAAGCGGGCGCGAATCCAGACTACTCATCATAACACGGAGTCTGGTAAATGGCTTATCGTGAATTACCTCACTACTAATTTTGTATTGTTAGCTGTAAGCCACCCTAACATAATAAAAAATATAAATATTTATGTGTGTATATATTCATATATAGTTAGGTATATATATTGTATTTATTGTTTAAATAGGTTTATGCGTTTATATTTTAAATATTTGTTCACCAAATTTATTGCACCTACCACTGTTTGTCCCTGCACCATCCAAAGCTTGACTCGTAGAAAATGCCTATGGCATTAAGTCCGCCTATGTACAGACGCCACCAGGTCAAGCTACCCGAAACTGTCAATTTTTCCCAATGAACCTTGAACCTAATGCTCTAGAAATAAAGTCGAAAATCTATCAAAGAAATCTGACAGATTGTAGTAGCTTGATGTGTTGGCGTCTGTACTTTGAATAAAATAAAATAAATAAATAAATTAAAAAAAAAACATTATATTCAGCCTATATTGTTCCCACTGCTGGGACACAGGCCTCCTTTCTGTGAGAGGGAGTGGGTCATAATCCACCACACGGGCCCAGTGCGGGTTGGTAGATGTATGTATGTCTTCGAATTATTGGTTCTAAGATATGCCGGTTTCCTCACGATGTTTTCCTTCACCGTTTTGAGAGCAGTGGTGATGAAATAATTTACACAAAGTGAAGTGCCTGCTTGGGTTAGAAGTCACGACCTACTACTCGTGAGTCTCGGCTGTTACCACTGAACTACCACTGCTCATAACATGGGACACAGGCTTCCTTTTGAGAGAAAGTGTGTGTGATCTACCACGCGGGCCCAATCCAGACTATTACCACAAATAAATTTCTGATGGAAATAACCAATAACACTTTGGCCGACCTGGGAATCGAACCCAGAACCTCATGCTCAGAGTAGCACTTGCTATCACTACATCAAAGAGATAGTCTCACGGATATCGAGGGATATGCCTTGGGGGCGTGGCACGTGCCGCCTCGATATTATAAAATTGGTCTTATGTTCGAGTGCCGGCTGTACGCATCATTCAGTCGCTTTGCGATTGCGTACAGTGCACTATTGGTGCGTAAAAAACCAAAATGCCGAGTTGTGCAGTAATTATTTGTTCGCAAATAGGAAGTATTTACAAGTGAATGCCCCGCCCATTCTATGTATGTGTGCTATTAGAAATTGATTTAGTGTAGCTGCTTTCTTCTTTGTGTGCGTGTTCAAATTTTAAATGTGTGTCGTCAGTACACTATTTGTTAATGTTGTAATTTTTTGGGTGGGAGATAAGTGGCGACACTAGAACTCCTTACTATTCCGCAATGAAGGCATATCTCTGGATATCTATGGATAGTCTACTGCTAAATTGTATTGAAATGTAATATCTAATATCTTAGGACAACCAACACAGTTATCTGATCCCAAACTAGGCAGAGTCTGTACTATGGCAACCAGACAACTGATAAATATACTTATATGTATATTTCTAAATACATACATATTATAGATAAATTACACCCAGACACAGAACAAATGATTGTGCTCATCACACAAACATTTGTTATGGGTGGGAATCGAACCCACGGCCTCAGTCTTAGCAGTCAGGGTCACTAACCACTAGACTAACAGGCCAGTCAAAAAATTTAAATCTACATTATAGAAATTTTTTGTTGGCAATCGGCCTATGTTTTAAAATAATGAGGATATTAGGACGAGATTCAACAACAATGGCAAAATTACATTTAAAATACAGTCAACTGTGCCATCTTTACTTTCTCTGAGCAACTTTACCCATGGGCCATGAGTCATAACTTAGGTACCCTATATTTAAATCATTAGCATCATTTTATTTCATTTGTTTTTTTATTATATCTCTCAATCATATTTTGTATCTTGTATTTAATATTGCTATTAGTTTATCAGAATTATAATATCTTAATCATTATTTTATCGTTAATCATTATTTTTATATTATTATTGTTAGTTTTTATATTATTATTGTTAGTTTTTCTAAGTGAAGCTACACAATCAACAAATGCTTCCTCTCTCCTAACTCACTTATTTTGCTGTGCCCGACAGGGTCCATATGGTCTAATTATAAGTTTACCACCTAAGAATACATGTGCAATGAAATAAAAGTATTGAGTAAAGTACTTAAATATATCTCAATTACTAAATATAGAGAATAAGCCTATTTGTTTACCTATTCAGCCTTGCAACTATTGCAACTATTACTAACTAACAAATGAGATCTTAAAACCCTGGACTAGTTTCTACCACTCCAGGGACAAGTAAAATGTCATAATCAAATCTTTTGAATGAGGCGCCACTGATGCGTGCACTCTGCACTCTCAACCTCATAGTGAAACGGACCTATTCTGTTGTTCTCTGAGTAAGTTCACAAAAGCTGCAATGTTTGTAATATGTTACAAAATATAAATATTATAAATAGAATACAGTGGACCCCCGGTAATCCGGCTCCTGTCTAATCCGGCACCCCTTGTAATCCGACATGTCTAATTATTATTGAATACGTTTTTGACAGTCTTCGCTAATGTAGATAATGCATGGCTGAACGGGAAAAGGATCTGTAATTTGTCGGATTACAAGGTACTCTTTTGTAAAAAAAAACCGGACTATAGGAGGTCTTCTTAGGCAGTACTCTATAATCCGACAAATTCGATAGGTCGACACTGCCCTGCAAAACGTTTGTCGGATTACCGGGGGTCCACTGTAATAGTAAGTTAATAAGTAATAATTTAGATGTAACATTATCGCATTAGGTGCAAACCTGTAATGGTAGTTGTAAGTTGGAAAGATTTTACTAACATCTATACCAATATTATAAAGCTGAAGAGTTTTTTTGTTTGATTGAACGCGCTAATCTCAAGAACTACTGGTCCGAATTGAAAAATTATTTTTGTGTTGGGTAGCCTATTTATCGAGGGAGGCTATAGGCTAAATAACATCACGCTACAACTAAGAGGAGGGGAGCAGTAATGAAAAATGTTGCAAAAACGGGGAAAAATTATTCCTTTTCAGAGTTTCCGTTGCGTAAACAGTTAAAGTAACGCAAAAATCATGTATGACGGAATTGTTCCTTTTAAAAAGGTCTTAAAAAAAGTCACGCAAGTGTCTTTGCACGCGTGGGTTCGTATCCCATCCTCGTCGCCAATGATATGTATGGGTATCGGGAAGAGAAACAACCGTCTTACTTGCACACTAGTTTATTACTAAAGATGGCGGGCGCCGCGCGCGCGTCGCGCTGGCTTAATACACATCACTATCTTTTAAGGTTGACTCACTATAACTCAAAAGGAGCGAGCAGCACCGAAAAGTGGACGAAAACTAGCAGACAAATCGATGCGACGGGAAGGGTCAGGGGAGCAAAAATTTGACGCGGACGAAGTCGCGGGCAGAAGCTAGTGACTACAATATAGGGCAAAAGCGTATTTATACCAGCTGCATCTATTCATTCCAATTGCTGAGCCAGCCTTGACAACAGACTAACAAATGAGATCTTAAGACCTTGCACTACTTTCAACAACTCCAGGGACAGGCAAGATGACATAATTAGATTTTACTAACATGACTACAATATAGGGCCTATTTGTTTACCTATTCAGCCTTGCAACTATTCATCATAATCATCATCATTTCAGCCGAAAGATGTCCACTGCTGGACATAGGCCTCCCCCAAGCTCCGCCACTTCGACCGGTTTTGTGCTTCTCACATCCAGCGGATTCCTATGGCCTTCACCAGGTCATCGGTCCATCTTGTGGGAGGCCTTCCAACGCTACGTCTTCCAGTACATGGTCGCCACTCCAGAACCTTCCGACACCATCGGCCATCTGCTCTGCGAGCAATGTGCCCTGCCCACTGCCACTTAAGTTTGGCAATTTTTCGGGCTATGTCGGTTACCTTGGTTTTCCTCAATTGCCCTTTGGGTGACTTTCAGCCTTCTTTTGAGGCCCAGTGTGAGCGACCACGTCTCAGTGCCATATGTCATCAATGGAAACTCACACTGGTCAAAGACTTTTGTCTTGAGAAACTGCGGTAAGCGGGACGAGAAGATATTGCGTAGCTTCCCGAACACTGCCCAGCCGAGTCGGATTCGACGATTGACCTCTTTCTCGAAGTTCCAACTATTAGACTAACAAATGAGATCTTAAGACCCTGGACTAGTTTCTACAATTCCAGCGACAGGTAAGATGATATAATTAGATCTCACAAACAAGACTCCAATATAGAGCTAAAGTGTATTTATACATAACTAGCTTTTGCCAGCGGCTTCGCCCGCGTGGAGGTCGGAAATTATCCCGCGGGAACATACTACCGGGATAAAAAGTAGCCTATGTCCTTCCTCAGGCTCTTAACTATTTGTGTACCAAATTTCATTAAAATCGGTTCAGTAGTTTTAGCAGGAAAGCGAGACAGACAGACAGAGTTTCTTTTGCATTTATAATATTAAAGTATATAAAGTATATTAAAGTATGGATAAGATGCATAGAATAGAATATAGGGCAAAATCGTAATTACCTATTCATACCAGCTGCATCTTTTCATATGCCAATTGATCCAGCCTTGCAGCTAACAGACTTGAATGAGATATTAAGACCCTGGACTAGTTTCCACAGGTCACAGCTCTAGGCCTTCAACTAGACTGGCCCAGAGGAAGTTATTCAGAATTAGTGTGCTAGAATCCAGTTTGGCATCCTGGCTTACTGACAAGTGAAACTTAATATGGGCTTGTTAAGAGAACTTACTTATATCTATGCCTTATTTTTTTTTTAACAAGTTAAATTGTATTTGATTAATTACATACGATCACTCTTCTGCCCTTATACCAATTTATTTGGGGTCGGCGCAATATGTCTTTTTCTTCCACACTTCTCTATTAGTCGTCATCTCAGTAGTCACCCCCCTTTCTATCCATTTCATAATTCACACAGTCCATCCATCATTTCTTTGGTCTCCCTCTACTCTTATAGCCATCGACATTCATACTCAATACTTACCTCACGACATTTTCCTCATTAAACTTCAAATGAATACTTACATTTTTATAATTTATGAATATCGCCACTTCTCTATTATTCGTGATCTCGATAGTCACATCTTATCTATCCATATCATAATTCACACAGTCCATCCATCATTTCTTTGGTCTCCCTCTACTCTTATAGCCATCGACATTCATACTCAATACTTTCCTCACGACATTTTCCTCATCCTCCGTATCACATGACCTTACCATGACAACCGATTCCCACACAACTTCGATACATTACATATTATGTACATCATTATAAATAGTATTAATACAGATTCTAAAAGTGAACATGCAACAAAGAAAGAAACGAGTCGGACTCGCGCACCGAGGGTTCCGTACAAACCTGTAGGTATTTTCGGTTTAAAAATATATAAATTTTTTAATTTTTATATTTCAGTTGATTGAATGTAAGGTAAATTGCGGTTTACGATTTATGACGTTTTAAAAAAAAACTACTCACTCGATTTCGTTCAAACCAATTTTCGTTGGTAGTTTACATGGTGATGTACATCATATATTTTTTTTAGTTTTGTCATTCTCTTATTTTAGAAGTTACGGGGGGGGGGACACACATTTTACCACTTTGGAAGTGTCTCTCGCGCAAACTATTCAGTTTAGAAAAAAATGATAAAAGAAACCTCATTACCATTTTTGAAGACCTATTCATAGATACCCCACACGTATGGGTTTGATGAAAAAAAACATTTTTGAGTTTCAGTTCTATGTATGGGGAACCCCAAAATTTATTGTTTTTTTTCTATTTTAGTGTGAAAATCTTAATGCGGTTCACAGAATACACCTACTTACCAAGTTTCAACAGCATAGCTTTTATAGTTTCGGAATAAAATGGCTGTGACATACGGACGGACAGACAGACAGACAGACAGACAGACAGACAGACAGACAGACAGACATGACGAATCTATAAGGGTTCCGTTTTTTGCCATTTGGCAACGGAACCCTAAAAACGTACATAAAATCACGCCTTTTTCCCATGCGAGTAGGCTAGATATGAAACTCCCGACTATCCATCAGTATATGAAACGCGCTTCGAAGCGTTTCTTCGATAGGGCCGTAGCCCACCGCAACTCTCTGGTTGTCGCGGCAGCTACTTACACCCCCTCCCGTATCAGTAAAGTCCGCCGTTCGCGGCACGTTCTAACCGATCCTGACGATCCCACTACTCTCCTCCAGGAGAGTCGAAAAGAGACCAGTACAGCTAGAAAAACACAAAGACACAAACCGTACCGACCTCGCCGCCGAGGTCCGTCGTCGCGACCCCGACTTAATAGTCCCTCCCGACCCTTGCAAGAGCCAGCCCGCGATGCTGCGCCGTTAGCTTTAAATTAGTCCCTAAATAATTTAACCCAGATCCAGCCAGTCCCTTGCTGTCCCCCTACCAGTGATTGCCTAAGCCGAGGTCCGTACCCCCCTCGGGGTAACCCTTAGCGCTTTTGCTTTAGTTTTTAAGTATAATAAGCCCCGGCTGGAGGCCTAAAAAGGTAACTTTTTAGAACTCGCCGGGCTACCATCCGTTTAAGTAGTAAGAATCTTTTCAGGATTAAGTACGAGATGCCAGACAAAAAAAAAACATGGGAGTAGGCAGAAAGTACTAAGAACCTTACAGCCTCCTTTTGCCTCGTTTATGTTCATACATCTGGTCATAAACGCACGCCGGTTGCGAGTAGTACGCACCTGACCTTTCTGAAGAACATGACAACAATATAGGTCAAAACCTTATTTATCACGAATTTATACCAGCTGCATCTTTTCATATGCCAATTGTCGAGCCAGCCTTGCAGCTAACAGACTTGACATAGATCTTAAGACCCTGGACTAGTTTCCACAGGTCACAGCTCAAGGATTCAGTACCTCCACCATGAATTGTTATAGGAAAATTACTTCCTAGCGTTAAATTCGCTAGCGAGTTAACGTGTATCGAATAGATTTTGAAAGTTTCCTTTTTTACACGCTTTCTATTAGCTTCATCTGTATGTTTGTAACCGACTCCTTACAGCGCGATTTTGACCCACTTTAAACGACCAGATTTCATTTAAACTCTGTAGACTTATCGAGGACCGATGTCAATACTATAATTTCATAAATTTGTGCCATTATCCTTGCCAGGGTTACAAGGACAGCAAAAAAACTGTCTTCGAAAACAACGCTGACATACGTCACAAACTACACTGACATACGTCACAAACTACGCTGACATACATCTCAAAATTCCCTATAAAACCCAATAAAATTGAAAATAAAAAATAGATTCGGCGACGTCTCGCAGGTCAACTTTTGAGGTTGTCGGCTGCTTAACCGGACTTGCCTGTGGCTACCTTGATGCATTAAGGCCTCCAGCCAGGGCTTAAAAAACTACCCTACTAGACCAGTATCCTAATAGGGTAGGTAGGGCTAGCTCAACTACCCTAAGTAAGTTGTTGTATGTGTATGAAATGTGGCATAGTTCAAGTTTATATGGAAGAGTGCACAAATGTAAGAATTTAATATAGCAATTCATTATAAGTTCATTTAATTAATAAAAGTATATTACACACACTACCATGCATTTGACACACATATAAATATATTTGTTTATGGTTAAAGTCTGTGGTCAAACTGGAAAGGGATTAATATTATTTGTCTCTGTCTATGGTCTTACTGACTGTCAAACTTATATGAATACTAGCTTTTGCCCGCGGCTTCGCCCGCGTGGATGTCGGAAATTATCGCAAGAGGACGTACTATCGCGGTAAGGCTGTGTGAAAAAAGCTATCCTATGTTACTTCTAATACCTCCAATAATATGTATACAAAGTTTCATGATGATCGATTAAGTAGTTTTCGCGTAAAAATGTAACAAACTTACATTCTATTTATAATATTATAGTAGGGATTAGTTGTATTTCGACCACTGGGCAACGAATATTAAATTAGTATGGAAGTATATCTTCACCTAACTTCTACATATCTGTTAAATTGGCGAAATGATGACCCAACCACACAGCTAACAGACCCTGGACTAGTTTCCACAGCTCAAGGGTGTCTCAGTCTCAGGGTTGTTACTTCAGCAGTACATCAGGCACATGGCAACAGAAAATCAATATGGCTGACCTCATTACCCACTTGTCTTCTAAAACAATTTGTTCACAATTTAGTTGGTTTCATGGCCAGCTGGTTTCAGTAATAAAATACGTAATACGTACCTAGGTATTCGATGAAAATGTTTAAAAAATGGTGAGTAGGTGGTCCCTGAAAGATTGCTAATGAATTCAGACCAATATGACGAAAAGGGTTTTTAAAAGTGACTTGCCGTTAAGAAAAAAATTATAAGTATGATTAAGCAGACGAATTCTGTGTGTTGCCAGACGTAAAGAATAGCACCACCCCATTTTTTCCCGTGGGTGTCGTAAAAGGCGACTATGGGAGTTACTAGAGAATGGGCAGCAGCGTTTTCTAAGTATTTTACCACCATAATGCGATCGCCAACCCGCCTGCCAAGCGTGGCGATTATGGCAAACCTTTTGGGACGCAGTGGACGTCTTATGGCTGAAATAATGATAATGATGAAGGAAACGATACCCATGAAATTTAAGCATAGGAATAATAAGTCTATAATGTTCCCACTGCTGGGACATCACACAAGCCTCCCGTCTGTGAGAGTAAGTGGGTCGAAGAACCACGTAGACAGGATTTTCACGCACTTCATATTCAACCCTCAGTGTTGGACCGAGCTTAACAGAGTGCAGCCCAGGGCTTCGAAAAAACATACTTGTCGATTTTCAACTCAATTTTTCAATTCATTGCTTCGTCATTTGGAAAAAATCTTAGCTCAACATAGTGAATAACGCAATGAATGTTGTTGAAAGTGGATGTACACTTCGATTCGATTCGATTAAAATACTTAAACGTATATGTACAGACGCCAGCACATCAACTTATCTCAATCTGTCTTTCTTTAATAGATTTTCAACCTTATATCACAATAGTGGAAGGTTAATTTTCGATTGGTAAAATTTGACAGATTGCCCAAGTAGCACAAAAGTGCTGAATAACAGCATTTTAACAGTGCACAGTGAATGCATTAGTTGCTGAATAATAGCGTAGACAGCGCATCCTCAGAGGATATAACTCTAATTTGGGCACAAATTATTCAGCACATAGCTGTATAAGAAATCCAATTGACAAATAATTGCATTATAACAACATTATATCAGCATTTATGAGTGTAACAGTCACCTCAAGAGCTGAATATTGCCTGATTAACGAGGCACGTGTTACCTATAATACAGCAAGAAGGACAAATGTGAACATTTATACAGTTGAAATTACACACTGACGGAAATTGTGGAATGTAATAACTTAATATTATTATTTTTTTCATTATTATGTACTGTCAGTTTGTAAAACATGAAGTGTAGCGTTGTGTGCAAGATGTCATGCCATTTGGAGAATTAAGTATATCAAATTTAAGGTAAGTAAAACTTTAATTTCTTCCTATATTTGAAATCTTATTGGGGAAGTAACTTTACTGTCAAATACCATATTTATTTAGTTCAAAATTTTCACGCGCCCTCGAAATACCACTAAATACTAAAGTTAAACTAACAAAAATGGGCTGATGATAAAATAAATATTTTTGTTTTAGTACAAAAAAAAAGGATATAAAACTGTTTTCTAAAAAAAAAAATCTAAATAATTTGTAATCCAAATGAATTACAATTGATATCATATAAAATAAACCAAAAGGAAAAGATAAAATTTTACAATAATACACAGTAGTGCAGAGAATATGGCGGATGGCAGGTGAACAGTTTTAATGTTAATGTAATGCTAAGGTCTGTACGGGTGTTCACATGTGGCCTGTAATTCAGCCAAGAGTAAAATAGTTTAGCACTTGTGAAATACAAATCAGACATGGATCGATTAGGAGAGTAGTAGTAGGTCACATTTGCGTCAGTTACCTAGATAAGTACCTTTATGGATCCAAGCTTTTAGGGTTCCGCCGTGGTTCTTTTAAAGCCATTTTGTTCCCTTTTTTAGTTGTTATTCGACGATAAGTACTTATTTAAAATTGTAATTTAAGTAGCTGAGATTATAATATAATTATATGTATAATACATAAGTTATTGATTTATTCAATATGCGACAAAATACCTATAAATTAGTCGGTACCTATCTAAAGATAATGTATTTTTCTGGCCTAATAATTTAATTACTTCCACATGAAATAGCATTATGTTACGTTAAGTTTAGGTATTTAATATGTTATTGTATCTTTTGTTTTTTTTCCTCAAAAACTGTATAGATAATGTTGTCATTAAGAAACTGATACTTCTATTATAATAAGTATATTTTTCTTGTTTTTACAGAACGAGACTTTCAAAATAGTTCAGACTATAGAGAGAGGTGTTGTCGATCTAACATTCGTTCCTGCACAGTGGAAAACTAAGGAAATTCTATGGTGGCCACCGAGAAGTACTTTTGTACTCCTTGAAATTATAAAAAGATGAAAATTCAAGGCCTGGACCAGGGTGGTACACCCTAAATTGTACTTTAAAAAGGGAACATTAAATAAACATAAAGAAAATTACGTTGTTTTTTTTAGATGCTAGCTGTACCGGTATTTCCTAACTGACTACCTCTGAGAAAAATTGTCGAAATCTGGAATCTTAAAAAGTCTCGAAAGGTATTAATTTATTACTTTAAAAAAAATCTTGGATTCCTCTTAATTAATTTTCTTCATTTTTAGGTAAGTACCAGAAACATATAAAACAACAATATTAATTTTGTCGCAACCATATTAGTCCCGAAAATGGGTAGGTTATAAGAAGATTTTTGTAGCAGGGCATTTTTGTACCTACTCAGCCTAATGTCATCAAACACACTGACCTCTATTTATAAAGGCTTTTTTGTATTGTTTTGTTCATATGTGCTTTAATTTAAATCCGACGTTTTGAAATTTTATTTTATTTCAAGTATGTGACGTATATTTTTATTTTGTTAATGACATTTTATTCTTTTCTGCTGCAGCATTGTTACTTTTATCTTTTTTTGTAATATGGGTTATGTGTGAAATAAATTAATTTCATTTTATTTATTTATTTATTAATAAATATAACATACGGAACCCGTCGCGTCCAATATTCCATTCGCGCATGCCGACACTTGGATACATGCTGTTATTCGAGTGTATGGTAAACACCTGACTAATAGGGGAAAAGTGAATCTGTATGCAGCATAAAGCATTAAATAACTTCACAAAGTAACTGATTATTTTATAGTGGGTGATATGTTCTCTCTTAAAATGCAACGGTTGTATAGTACACGTGTGGGCTATTATTCAGAAAACTTACAGCTAATAGGGTACTGCAGTACTAAGCGCTCAATAACAGTGACTTTGTGGCGTGTTTGTGGTGCTTAATAGAATTACTGTACAGAAAAAAGCATTATAGTTGGCCACGTTTTTTTCGAAACAGCTGTTGCAGCACAGGTGAATACTAATAAGTCTTTATAAATGCTTAGATTACCGCTGTGGGCCTTAAGTGACCATTTATAATGCAGTTCTGTGCTACTTGGGTGGGGTAGCTTGACCTGCTGGCGTCTGTACGTTATTTTTTTTTTTTAGTTTGGTTAACTTCAAAAGAGTGTTTTTAGGTTTTTTTATCTATCCGGGTAACCCTGGCAAGGATAATGGCACAAATTGATGAAATTATTGTATTGTCATTGGTCCTCGATAAGTCTACACAGTTTAAATGAAATCTGACCGTTTGAAGTGGGTCAAAATTAAGTCCAAAGGAGTCGGTTACAAACATAGTTACATACTTACACCATACATACAAACAAACATACAGGTGAAGGTAATAAAAGCGTGTTAAAAATTACCTGTGACGCCCTCCACTGAAGATTCAGTGGAAGTGGTCAGCAAAATTGAATACACAGCCGTGCCATCGATACGACGAAGTAGAAAAACGAATGTCAGAAGCCCTCATAACTACATACTAAAATCGATCTAGTATCGGCAAGTCTTTAATAATTCAGCGACAACTGCAGTGTCTAGTTCCTTTGTTCGAGGCACTTCGAGGCTTCGCAGGCAGAAGTACATGGCGTCTATTGCTCAGAAGCGATTACGGCTAAGAATTCAGTTGCTGCGGCAATATAGGCCTTGTAGACATCAATATTGCAGATATGTAATAGATGGAACCTACCATAAAATCATGCCTTGTTTTCTCGAAGGATTGGGCAGAAGTTTGCTTCATAAGAAGCGACTGAAGACACCACGGACGGTGGCACCAAGATGTTTAGCGCGCGTGCATGCACTCACTAAACCAAAGCCATTTCAGGGGTAACAATACTATCATGAATACGGAAAATAAACGTTTCTTTAAAACAGAGATTCAAAACTATAACCATAGTACATTTTGCCATTTAAAGGCCCATGTAATAGAGGGCGAGACTATTGTCATCAATGTCATCAACCGGACCCAAATCCAGAATCCGTACTACTACGGAGAAATTACAGATAGAAAAATTCAAAACCACTGACCAACCTGGGAATCGAACCCAGGACCTCATGCTCAGCAGCCACTGCTGAGCATGAGGTCCTGGGTTCGATTCCCAGGTTGAAGCTTGCGTCCACCAATTTATTTGGGTGTACTATACGATCAGCCCTGCCCACCCCTTCGGAGAAACAACGCGTGATGTTATGCCATGTGTAAGAAAACACTAACGAAGAATATTTGTCTATTTCTCTGGATGTATGGTCCGGATTAGCACTGACATTTGTAGGTCTTTGGCAGTCGTAACGGGTCGTCAGAACTCAGAAGCCCGAAAGTCTGACCACCAGTCTTACCAAGGGGTATCGTATTACCCAGTAACTGGGTTATGGAGGTCAGATATGCAGTCGCTTTTCCCACATTCACGCAGGCGAAACTGCGGGCAATAGCAAGTTATAGGTAAGTAACAATGGATACATAAAACGAGACTGCACGCACCACTGACTTCGTCTGCGACACCCTGTTTTATAAAACTAGATTACTCTCACAAAGGGGACACTGTTTCTATAGAGATCTGTACCATAGACTCCTTTCAACTCTATAGGGTTCCATTGCTTTGAATGAAAGAAATAATGTAAAAAGATCTCGATCAACCGTTACTTCAGTATTCGCCCCTTTTTTTAGCAAATCTTTCACACAATACATAAAATTAAATACGACAAAAAAACTAGCCCTGCACAGACTTGTTATAAAAAACATTTTCAATTCAAAGGAATGAGCTTTTTATTCGCAAGAATATAGGTTCTTGCATGGTGGTAGCAATTTATTGGCTGTCCCACCTATTTTCGATGTTTCGGTCGTGCAAATATATATTTCTACTAATATTATAAAGTTGCCCAGTAAAAATATGATGTGTTACAAAATATTGCGTGGCCTCGTGGTTGCAACCCCGACGAGTTGTAATGTAGATAGTAATCTTTAACACGTTAACTCGGACTATGTGTCCGACACTTTTTGTTCCATTCAGGCGTTGTCGGACTATATGACCGACAACACATACAAAATCTGAATGTGTCGTTGCGTTGCGTCGTTGCTGCCTGGCGGCCATGTCTATTACTCTTTGAGCTATATTTAATTATTTAGTGTCCCGTAGTGCACAAAAACCAGTGTCTATATAACATTTGTTTACATTTACTCTCATACACTTTTTGGAAAGTATGAAGTTAAAGTTAGTAGAAAATTAAAGTAAGAAATTAAATTATGAAAATAGACTGTATATAATGTAATAAATATGATATATATGTTTTTATGGAATAAATAAACTATTTAAATTGAAATAACACTAAGTACATTTTTTGACTTTTTCTGAATTTCAGCATGGCAGTTGTTAACGTGTTAAAACTACCAGCCAGAATTTGAAAATATATTTTGTATATGATGATCCAATTTTTAATTAAGGTTATAGGTTCTTTAACATCACGCTATGGAGGCCTAGGACCCTTAAGAGCCAAAAAGAACGCTTATCGAAAATTAAGTAACAGAGAACAGCTATTGGACATTTTTATGATGAAACAAGAAATTTCACGCGGAATTAGTCGCGGGCAGAAGCTAGTCCCAGCATATCTTTCTCACAATTCATCGAATTACAAGACAGTTTTTTTGTAGATTGAGTTCTCGCTGATCAACCTATGAGGTTGTCGCTTGCTTAACCGAACTTGCCTGTGGCTACCTTAAAAAATTAAGGCCTGCAGCCAGAGCACAAAAGTAGAGCGACGACTCGCTAAGGGCCCTTTGTAGGGTACGAATCTCAGCTTAGGACATCTCTGGTAAAGGGCATCAAGGGATGGACTTGATCGAAATAAGGAAGACACACAGGTCATAGCGTTGATATAAAAACACCTTCAATGCTAAAAGAAGGGCACAAACGAGATAGCACGCATAACTGAATTCGTCTGCAGTCACCCTAGTTCTATAAAACTAGATTACTCTTACAAAAGAGACTTACTGTTTCTATGGAACTTACTGTAGATCATTCACAGCTCTATAGAGTTTTGAATAAAAGAAACAATCTTTTGAATCAGCTGTCTATGGTCCTTTGAGACTGAGGGGCTACACAAAGGATGGTCTGGTCTATAAACGGCCAGTTTGATTTTGGCGAATCAAAACCTGTATGCTATTTTAACGTCGGAATTTCAACTGTTGAATTATTTGTCCTGTTACTAACAGGATGTTTTAAGGTGAGGGGTAATAGTGGCCGAACCAAAGGATTCGGCATGCCACTATTATTAGGTCAAAAATACTTAATATATTTTCAACCGACGAAAAAAAAACGGAGGAGGTTCTCAATTCGACGCGTATTTTTTTTTTATGTATGACCACGCATAACTTTTTACATAGTGGTCCGATTGTGACAATTCTTCTTCTATTGGAAAGGGTATACTCCCAAGGTGGTCCCATATTTTGGAAAACAAAATCGAACCCTAAGGGTCGGAAAACAGGGGATGATTGATTGATAACTCGCTGATTGTAATGTATAACCACGCTTAACTTTATACAGAGTAGTCCGATTTTGATAATTCTTTTTTTGTTGGATAGGGTATACCTTGCCAAGTATTATTGGTACATTAAAGTCACAAAAAAATTATAAAATAAAAACTTTTTAACAAAAAATTAAACCGCCGAAAAAACTGAAAAGCAAAAATTAATAAACCTTAAAATTTTGAGTCGGCGCTGAAACATCAATGAACAAGATCACTCAAAGCGCCGACTCATAATTTTAAGGTTTATTATTGTTTGCTTTTCAGTTTTTTCGGCGGTTTAATTTTTTGTTAAAAAGTTTTTGAAGTAGATGCTAGTTCCGTGTGGTGCCGGACATAAAGAATAGCACCAACCAATTTTTTCCCGTGGGTGTCGTAAAGGCAACTAAGGCACTTATTAGAGAATTGGCAGCAGCGTTCTCTATGCCTTTTACAACCATACTGCGATCATCAACCCGCCTGCCAAGCGTGACGAATATAGCACACCCGCCCAAATTGGCGGAGGCTTATGTCCAGCAGTGGACGTCTTTCGGCTGAAATAATGATGATGTTGATTCGAGTACGAAATTACTAGTAAGCCACGGAGTGGCAGTCTCTGCGCCCTCATTTCCCTAGCCGCCGCAGGAGGAGACGCCCCGGGCGTCGGGAGTCGATTGCGGACTCCCGGCCACCGTAAGCGCGAGCTTGCGGGCGGCGAGCTACCCATTGCTCGGTAAGGACCAAGCTCGGGTCGACGGCGCGTAGTGTTCCACGCGCGCCTCAAAGAGATGTCAGCAGCAGTGTAGGGGTCTACTAGGACCGATGCCTGCCGGGGTCCCGTGATTGTTCGAAAGAGATACCGTGACCCTGGCACATGGGCAACTGATGGAACACGGGTGGGTTTTAGTCAGTAAAAGTCTGACACGCCCTCCCGCTCCGCCCAGAGCGGGAGAAGTCATTTGATGATTTCCCATCCAGAAAAAAAAAGCCACGCTATGTAGATCCTAAGACCAAAAGTAGTTTTTTGCTTTTGTGATTCTTATTATTTTCCTCACGAATTTAAGATTACATCCATTTAAATATTACTTATTCTACAGGATGTAATTAAACCATTATAAGCATACTTAAAAGGTTGAGCTTAATCAAGAATTTGAACAATATGCTATGAAATACTTAGGGAGAATAAAAACGTTTCAAAGCTTGAATGTAAGTGTGGTTAAAACAGTTGATTTATTTTCAACTAGCTTTTGCCAGCGGCTTCGCCCGCGTGGTGGTCGGAAAATATCCCGCGTGAACGTACTACCGGGATAAAAAGTAGCCTATGTGTTAATCCAGGTTAATTTTTTTTAGCTCGAAAGCGCATTTTTTGCTTCAAATTTATCGTCACTGCTCGGCTCCTATGTGTCTTAGCGTTATGTTATATAGCCTATAACCTGCCCAGGAGTATGGACTACAATCGTACCAAGTTTGCTTAAAATCCCTTCAGTAGTTTTTGACCTATGCGTGCACATACAGACAGACAGACAGACAAAAAATTTACTGATTGCATTTTTGGCATCAGTATCGATCACCATTCATCCTCCAATATTAATTTTGAATATATTTTCAATGTACAGAATTGACCTCTCTTCAGTTTTATTATAAGTACTTATAGATATTCCAGACGTTTATAAGCGGCAAACATGACGCAAAGAAAGACCAAAATATACAAAAAAATAATATATGGAAGAGCTAGGGAAAAAAATGCGTCACATCCACGAAAAACGGCCATAGCTCGGAAAAATGCTGTGACTGTGACCCTATCCACTGACCCTGGTTTTCAACGACAGCCTCATACATGATGACGTGGACCGGTGCAGCAGACAACCAGTAAAAAAAAGTCGGCTTAGGATTAAGTATCTTGACCAGGCTCGCTAGGTTGTCGAGATGTGGGATGTGGATACAGCAGTCATTGTGTCGATAGTCGTGACGGCCATTGGCATAATAGCCAAGCGCCTCGACCAACATCTCAGGAGGCTCTCGTTAGGCAGTTGGATCGAGGGTTTTATCCAGAAAACGGTATTTTTGGCCTGACCTTCGGTAGCTGATCCTATTACCCTACATATTGGGCTACCAATTCCAAAAAGATTTTATCAAATCCGACTGGGTTGAGTCATTTTCTTTGAAAACTTCATAGGAAACGTTCTTATATGATTCGCATTGCGCTTGTCTAAAGAAGCCTTAAGTACACAGGTGACAGTACAGTATCTAAGTATTGACATAAATAGAGACAAATCTGTCCTCACATGATTTTTCCAAGCCTGTCAGTACCTACTTGTATTTTTAACGTTCCGTACCTCAAAATGAAAAGCGGAACCCTTATAAGATCACTTTATACACTCAAGTCTTAAGTCTCTTGCTGTGAAAAAGCCAAACTTCTAAGTTAACATGCAAAAAGATACGGTCGTTTATGCCCCATAAAACTTATATTTTGACACTCTCAAGGGAATCAAAATGTATGGGGTATTTCCCGTTGACTTAGAACTATGGAATTTGCCAAGTTATAGGTACCGTCTTATGCTACAAGTATAAGGAAAAACTGAATACTATACATTTGTAATTAAATCATAAAAAAATATATATTTAAGTAATTAAAAAACTACCTATGATAATGTGTACCTAAAAATTTGTACGGAACCCTCGGACTCACACTTGTCCGGTTTTTAGGGTTCCGTTGCCAAATGGCAAAAAACGGAACCCTTATAGATTCGTCATGTCTGTCTGTCCGTCTGTCTATCTGTCTGTCTGTCCGTCCGTATGTCACAGCCACTTTTCTCCGAAACTATAATAGCTATGCTGTTGAAACTTGGTAAGTAGATGTATTCTGTGAACCGCATTAAGATTTTTACACTAAAATAGAAAAAAAACAATAAATTTTGGGGTTCCCCATACATAGAACTGAAACTCAAAAATGTTTTTTTCATCAAACCCATACGTGTGGGGTATCTATGAATAGGTCTTCAAAAATGGTAATGAGGTTCCTAATATCATTTTTTTCTAAACTGAATAGTTTGCGCGAGAGACACTTCGAAAGTAGTAAAATGTGTGTGTCTCCCCCCCCCCCCGTAACTTCTAAAATAAGAGAATGATAAAACTAAAAAAAACATATGATGTACAGACGCCACCAGGTCAAGCTACCCGAAACTGTCAATTTTTCCCAATGAACCTTGAACCTAATGCTCTAGAAATAAAGTCGAAAATCTATCAAAGAAATCTGACAGATTGTAGTAGCTTGATGTATTGGCGTCTGTACATTACCATGTAAACTACCCGAAAATTGGTTTGAACGAGATCGAGTGAGAAGTTTTTTTTTTAAAACGTCATAAATCGTAAACCACAATTTACCTTACATTCAATCAACTGAAATATAAAAATTAAAAAAAAAAGTTTGTACGGAACCCTCGGTGCGCGAGTCCGACTCGCACTTGGCCGGTTTTTTATATGACGTGTAAAAGTGATGCAGATATACTATTTACAAAATAAACAATTTCATTTCTTATTCTCGGTAGTGGCGCAGACAGCAATGTTAAAGATATATATATAATGGACAATGATAGTATTCATTGCTGGTATCTAATCAAACGCGAATAAACGGAGTTCTTTGTTCAAATTCTGTGAATCTGCGGCCTAATTGCGGAACGCATTATTGGCAAATGATTGAGACTAGTTGCTTTCGTTTTTATCGCAGTTTGTTTAAAATTACGAATTTGGTATTGCGTTACTCCCTTAAAGTGTGAAAGCAACGGCTAGTTGGTTTGAACGATAAAGAGTGAACGATATGTCAAGAAAAAATGGGCAAACGTCTATTTTTGGAATTGCGTAACTTATTTGACAAGCGACAATTTGCTTAAATCGTTGTCATGAAACAAACGGCTAGTTGTATTGAAGCAGAAGGCGAGCTAGTCGTCGCTATCGTTTTCCGTTCCACATATTTTATGATTTAAACGTAAAATCTGTAAAATTATAGTGAAAAAATGTAAGTGATAGTCTTCCTGATAAATTGTGGATGTGATTTTGTGTAAAACTCCAATAATAAATGACTATTAGTGGTATTATGAATATCGAAAGAGCGAGGTGATTTTATAAGAAAAATTGGAAGTTTTCTTCTGTGACAAGTGTATACAAGGCAACGGCAAGTTATCTGCATCATGTGCATGATATTTAAGAACCGAGATAAATTAGTGGCATTTTTACGAAAGAAAAATTCGTAACTCGTATCCTATTATGCTTAACCTGTGGCAAGCTGAGCAAGCCAGTCGAGCTGTTGCTTATTTGGAAAAGCAAAAAGCGATCAATGCAAAGAGGAACAACTATAGAAAAAAAATTGAAGCAGTAAATGTCAATGATTACCTACCTCTATACGACTTCGATGAACATAGGTGCACACACACCATACCTACTTTGACTTATTTCCACAACATGTCTGTTTAAGGTACTTACTTAATTTTCAATATTATTTTCTTTAAAAGGGTTTTTAACATTGAATATTCTCACTATAAGTAGCTACCTACCTAAATATTGTATGTACCTTAAATGTTTTTCTCATTATTAAGGATACTGAAGCCAATAATTGTTTGTCCATGGATTACAGCCCACTCCATCTCACAGAGGAGGCCCGTGTCTCAGCAGTGGGAATTATATAGGCAGATTATGGTAATCCCTGTCAAGTTTATTGCACATGTTGCAAATCAATTCAATCAAACAGTAAGTATTATTCTTTTCATTCGGTGGATATGAACATAATCAGTATTGTAGTTCATGACTACAATACTGATTATGTTCATATCAGACTATGGTAGTCTTCAAAATTGTTTTCTAAAGATTGAATTTTAATGTTACTGTAGAGCATCGTAATACTTTATTTCTGTTTATTATGAGGTGCCCTTCAAAATAGTTTTTCGCATTGAATAGATTTTGCTTGATATAAAGCAATGTATGTAGTTATATCATAGGTCCATCAACCTTTTTATCTAATACCTAATACTAGACTAAATTATAATGATGGATATTCTATAATCCAGTTGGAGGATGAGGATGTACTTAAATTCATTTTTTATCTTTCAGGTAGGTCAACCACACTAAACAGGAGAATTATTGTAAACTTTCTCTTTTGCCCTCACAACAAACATTACTAAGCTGTATTTAAATTATAAATGATGACTCCCACAAGAAAACACTTCAAGAGGAGGGGAAGAATTTACAAATACTGTTGTCTGAAGGTTGTAATTATATGAATAAAAATGTCTTTTTTGACCATATATTTGTTTCTGTTTACCTCAAGGTGATAATGAATGCCAGTTAATTAAGTTACACACCATTCTTTTCTAAACAGTATCAAATAGTCCATAACTAGTATTTATAAAAAAAAAACTTAATGCTTAAATATTTCATAACAAGTTATTTTGTTTGTAGCTATATAGTTCATAAATGAAACACTATTAAAGTTAACACTGTTTTTAATCAACACAGTAAGTACATAATTTATCGCTGTTGAAATAACATTGAATGGTTTTCTTAAACACATTTATTATCTTTAATGAACAATATTCAGTTCCTATTTCTGCCTTTGAGAAGCTTGAAAACTGAAGTAGTCGCGGAGCAGCATCTTCACAGGTGAAACGCCTGAGGACTCTCCTGCAGTTTTAAAACAAAATCAAATTATTTTCTACTCAATTATAGTACTTAATAAATAATGCAGCAAACTAGGCTCATTAACTAGACTTTCATCAACCCACGGCTGGGCAAAAGCTCTAGGCCTAGTCATTGCTGTTGTTTCGCCAATTTTTATTGATCAGCTATTTCTATTGAACATAACACTAAATTAGAATGACAAACAATACTTATACATAAAATATATGATGTGATTTATTTAATTTGCCTAAATAAATGTATTCATAATTATGAGTTGCCAATTGATTCTTAGCATCCATACATAAACTCACGCTTTTATCCCATGGGGGCAGGCAGAAAGTACAGAATGCCACCTACGATCCTTGCATACTGTTTTTGCTTTGTTTACATTCAGACATCTGGTCATAGACGCACGCCGGTTACCAGTACTACGCACCTGACCTTTCTGAACAGCATCAAAAAGGTATGTCCTCCTAAGGTGTCCCAGTGTTCCAGTGTTCTGGCGAGTCTAGTCACATCAGCCTTGTAAATACTTGTTGTTAGCCACCTATCATTCATCCACTCCAGACTAAACCATCAAAGCATACTTAATTCTTGTTCTTAACTGTGACAAAAGGCTCACCTCCAATGATTGATACAGAAGATTGTATTTCTATGTCCAGCGTTGCCAGCAAATTCTTTGTAGGAAAATCCCCTGTATGTCAACTAGATTGATGTTGGTAGGGAAGCGTTCCATTCATGTAGATTCAGCTCTAGCACCTTCTGCGAAAATATGATTAATGTACTGTTGTTACTTCGTTACTTAGTGGTTATTTTAGTTTGCATCAGCATCTACATACATACAAAAATATCAAATAACAATAATATATATCTCTTTTGTTAGAATGTGAGGCTGACATACATAATCATTAAAATAACTAGAAATAAGTTGCAGAAGTCTACACAGTAAAAGAATGGTTGTCCGTCTGGTCAATAATGTACCTACAGCTACAAATAATCACTTCTACACGCATAATTCCTATTTACATAGGCGTACTTACTTGCAGTGGTGATATTGACTTGTCCTTTTCGTTTTGGAGCAAAACAGCGTAAGTCCTAATGCAGCCAGTACAAAACGAAGACAGATCCCTATTCTTGCCAAAGGTCTTCCAAAAAAGGTCAAAGGTCTTTAGTTAAATATTCTGTGCCACTAGAAATGTTCCAAAACTGCTTTTCATCGGCTGAAGGCTGAAGCCCATGTATCTGTATGCGAATAGTAAATATAATTATGTATAGTGCGGTTCAAATAAGAATAGGAATGTCAATAACCTCTATCTGTCAAATTTCACTTGAAAAGTACGGTTTGCAAAAAAACGTATTTGCTTATCAATAATAGTAGTCTTACATCAAATTTTGATAAAAGGGTTAAATAGTAGTAAATCGTCTTAATATAATATTTAATTATTTAAAGTCATAATTCGTTTTTTAAAACCATACCATAGCCTTTTTTATTTTCATTGTTGGCGCAAAGGCCCAGTAGCCACGCCAAAAAGTGCATGTGCTTGTGGACTGATAATGTTTCTTTAATTGTGTTTCTTACATTGTTGTTATTTTTTGTGATTGTTGTTATTTGTTTTTGTTATTGACTTACTCATTTTGCTCGAAAATGAGTAAACGAGGCGCTGTGTAGATAAATAGTTGGAGAGCGAGAAACCGCAAACATTAGAACTGATGCAACAGTGGAGGAAATATAAGTTTGACTAGTGAAACGTACGGTACCATTTTGCAAACACTGCAAAATGCAAGAAAAGTCGCCAAGCGAGGTCATTTGGCTACGGGGATAAATTAGTATTAATATTTTTCACTAAATCTTTGTTAATAAAATTTATTTTTAAAAAATCTTTTTTTGCTCACCCTACGTAACTGGTTAGAATTGACAGCTATGACGTCACAATATGGCGCAAAGTCGATCCTATTCTCATTTGAATCGCATTTATATAATGAAAACAACAAGTTGCAACAAAATTCAAGTCAAAACAAACAAAAGGCGGTTTTTTTTTTACTCAGTGTTGCCAATTTTTTTCCCGTGTCAATGTTTTTCTCACACTGCAAACGACTAAAATAAACTATATTCGCAATTTTTTATATTATTTATTCCTATTACTGTCATTCGGTCGTCGTTTTGAGGATGAAATAAAACTTGTCATGTCTTTGTTATAACATAATGTACAGACGCCAACACATCAAGCTACTACAATCTGTCAGATTTCTTTGATAGATTTTCGACTTTATTTCTAGAGCATTAGGTTCAAGGTTCATTGGGAAAAATTGACAGTTTCGGGTAGCTTGACCTGGTGGCGTCTGTACTATAGATAATATAACACTATAATTACTGGAAAAGTAAGTGAAGATATTTCTTTGATTGTTAGCTACACAATAATGGAATAATGGTTAATTTTACTATCCCTAAAGTAGGTTCACATGGAATATTTTTTTCAAAATCACGTTTTTCGATATTCACACTGGCGCTGTTCACTATATTTGTCATGCCGAACTATATTTCCAAATCAACGTTTGTATCCAAAGTGGTTTCGGCATTTAAAAATAATCATAAGTGCCACAGGCTTCTTGAAAATAATAAAACAGCTTGCCAGTATCGTGTTAATATAATATTTTCTCGAGTCAAAGCTTTACCAGTGAATTTTATTATTTTCAACAATTTATATTAGACTAACCAAAACAAAATCACCAGCTACAAACAAATAGTCCGCCAGTTGCGGTGTCCATACCGACCAACCCGGGATTAGTGGAAATCTCAATAAGTTGACAACCCTGCTTTTCTGCTATTTTTCCACTGGCCACAGATAACTAAAACGTGAAGACAATAACGTTTCGTTGTGTTTTTCAAATATGGTAGTTTTTGGTAGAAAGAGTTTTATAAATTGGTTTTTAATTTTTTAAGAAATCATTGTACTTTTTCATTTATAAGCAGTAGTAGACCATCAGTTGTCATTAAAACAATGTTATATTATTGTAAAATTATTCGCAAGCAAATAGTTCATATTTGATGAAACAAAACGCATATGTGAAAACGATTGGGTAAGATTTTGGTACCCTCCCTAGTCAATTTGGCAGAATTTGTTTCATTTTATTTACACAATTCCGATTATGGGAACCGAAATCGACTGGAGTTTGTTTAAATTCGGAATTGCTATCAGAAATTTAATGTGTTCCGCAATCAGGCCGCTGATCCTGGTCGTATGGTTTACTTATCTATTTATTAATACGTGAAGCAAAAACGTTGACCCTTTTCGGCGCGGACGGATTGAGTGTGAAATTTGGCACAGTTCAAATTTTAAATGGAGGAGTGCACAAATATACAAAGTGTAATATAATTAACTTAAGACCTCATATACCCCCCAATTAGAGTATTGAGTTAAAAGTATAATACAATGACCAAAACTTTTTTTTTAAAGGTAACTGTTATTGTTAAGAACATTGTGTTGACCCTACCATTACTTCATACATTTAAACTTCAGCCTTTATCAGGTTCAAATAAGATTGAATTATCTTTGGCTCAATCGGCGGTAGCTAAGGCAAAACAAATAATTTTTGAAACAAAGACACCTAAGTACATTTAAAGTTACTGAAATCGATTCAGTAGTCAATTATATGAACAAACTACTTTCAGGAATTTAGTTAGTCTGTTGTTACACCTTGTCTAAATTAATATGTGAAGCAAAAACTGTGTACCCATTCTTACGAAAATTACGCGAGGGAGGAATATGTAAATTGACAAGGTTACGAGGAGAGTGCAAAATCTATATTTTTTTTATGTGAATTATTTTCGAATTTCGACCACTGGGCAACGACTAGAACATATAATAAGTATGCAGTTGTGACCCGTAGTACTTAAATTCGTTTCAAGCCACTACGATAGTCCAGCGGGTTAATTGAGAAACACACTAACAAAAGAAATAACTTTCATTTTAACAATTCATCAACATTCATTGCATTGATGAGCCATAGACATTTTCCATACATTTATGAAGGAATGGAGTATCCTTCAAAATGATTCAGACACTAATTGATAGTATGTTGAGGACTTAGCTGCAGTTTAACGTTCAAAGCAGAAGAAATTTCCCACTGTGAGCAGTTTATGGTCGAGAAGTGGGAAAGTAAACAGCCGCACGAGTCTATCATTCAGGTTAAGCTACGCTTGCCGCGGTTACTCCGTAGATGGGTGACCGATGGGTTTACACACCAAGACCCTTCAGTGCCTCACGTATTTCAGGGTATTTACCCACATTTTACAAAGATAACTTCCCTAAGATGAAGACCAGAATCGCCGGTCCTATCTATACTAATATTATAAAGAGGAAAAGTTTGTATTTTTGTTTGTTTGTTTGTTTGTAATGGATAAACTCAATAACCACTGGACCAATAAAAATTCTTTCACCATTATAAAGCTACATTATCTGCGAGTAACATGGCTATATATATATATATTTTTTTTAATAGTGGTCCGTAAGATATTTGGGTTTTTCGGACCCAAGGTGTAAAAAGTCATCCAAAAAAGTTTCTTATTAATACGTCTTCGAAGTACCAGGTTGTCATAACTTGGTAGGAGCTCACCTAACATGGGTGTGTGATAGCTAGAAAACGCTTTATGTCTTCGAAGTACCAGGTTAGCATAACTTGGTAGGAGCTCACCTAACATGGGTTTTATTGATTCTGAGGCGGTACGAAGTTCGCTGGGTCAGCTAGTTTACCCATAAACTAAATAATTATCTTCGTGTAAAGAAAAAAGTACCGTGTGCTGCCGGACGTAAAGAATAACACCACCCCATTTCTTCCCGTGGGTGTCGTAAAAGGCGACTAAGGGACTTACTAGAGAATGGGCAGCAGCGTTCTCTATGCATTTTACCACCATATTGCGATCGCCAACCCGCCTGCCAAGCGTGGCGATCCCACCAATTTGGGGGAGGCCTAAGTCCAGCAGTGGACGTCTTACGGCTGAAATGATGATGAAAGAAAAAAAACTAGATATAACAATAAACTAATTGAATATATTCGAAGCCATTTCTAGGCGTGGCAAGGGCGCGTTGTCTAAATGGGGCAGTGGGGCCGCGCGCCTGCGTACTACGGCGCTGCGCTATTGATCGACTGCAAGGCACGCCAGGCAACGTGTCTGTACCGGACTTTATGTATGTATGTTGGTCCTAGGGGGCGGAATTTGTACCTACTATCTGGACATGGATGTATATTTTTGTTCCATTTTCTGTCTTTTCCGAGGGTTGGGGTAAGTGTGCGTACGGAGTCGGTTTTGGAAATTTTTTGTAGCAATTTTCTTTGTTAATGCGCTGTTTTGTAGATTTTCAATTGATGATAAATTAAATTGAGTAATAACTAGCTTCTCCAGCGTCTTCGCTTGCGTATTATACATAATTATAAAGCTTTCTCTTGCATCACTCTGTCTATTGATGAAAACCGCATTAAAATCTGTTGCGTAGTTTAAAAATCGAAAAGTACAGACGCGGGAAACGACTTTTTATACTATGTAAAGATCTAAGGGTAGGTTTGAACTGTTGAATCTCACAACGGTAGTTTGGTACGTTTTGAACTAAAAAGTAGAAAATAATGAAAAAAAGCGTGGGGTGCCTGATCAATAAAAATATACCTTAATAAAAAATTAAATTTAAAATTTAAAAAACCCCCGACACAAAAACCTAATTTCCCTTTAAAAAGTAAAAAATAATAAAAAATAACTCAATCTTAAAGTACCTAAGAATGTATTAATAATTCAAAAAAATACGCCGCGTTGGGGGACCGCTTCAAACCTAACAATTTAATTACCAATAGTCTTATTACCTAACTAAGCAGTGAACGACGTCTGCACTCGCGGAGCGGTCCCCCAACGCGACGTTTTTTTTTAAAATTATTAATACATTCTTAGGTACTTTAAGATCGAGTTATTTTTTATTATTTTTTACTTTTTAAAGGGAAATTAGGTTTTCGTGTCGGGGGTTTTTTAAATTTTAAATTTAATTTTTTATTTTGTACTTTTTATAGGTATATACTTAATATAATGTAGAATCAAACGAAGCTAAGAACACTCTCGATTAATTCATCAATATTCTATTTCAGTGCGCTTTCATTTGAGACCCCAATCGAGTATATTTGCTGACATTCGGTTACTCTTCCCCACTTTCCCCCCCACAACTTTTAAACGGCTGAACCGATTTCATCAAACATGTCTAAGAACACTCGCAGATAAGTCACCTTTAATACGTATTTTTTTTTATTGAAATCGCACCATCCGTTCGGGAGCTATGATGCCACAGACAGACAGACAGACAGACAGACAGACAGACAGACAGACAGACAGACAGACAGACACGTCAAACTTATAACACCCCTCTTTTTGCGTCGGGGGTTAAAAAGCAACCCACGCTTTTTTTCCATTATTTTCTACTTTTTAGTTTGGTTTTCTATGGAAGCGTGTTTTTTAGTTTTTTTTTAAACTTTTATTTATTTTCTATTTTTTACGGTGTTTCGAATTTTGAGACGTATGTCAGCGTAGTTTTAGAAGACAGTTTTTTGCTGTCCTGGTAGCCCTGGCAAGGATAATGGCACAAAGGGAATTGTCCAGACCTGGCCATTTTTAAACACGCTGCTACACAAAAATGTAATTTACCAATAATTTTAATTCTATTTTTGTAAATATCTGATGCTAATAACTTTGTGTGAATATGCACTGTAAAAAATCTTTTTGTTTGGTATTTGTTATGATTTGACCAAATCTTTGGCTTTGAATTTAACTTCAGTGTTGCCAAACAAAAATTGCATTAACAATAAATTCAAATCGATTTAAAGTGTAGGGTAATCTCTCCACTGTATTTGACGCCGTTTTCATTCAATCATATTATTTTAAAAAAATACTAATATACGATATAAATTATTAAAGACTTCAAAATGATAAACTGGAGAGTGCATTATAGCTGAAGAACTTAAAACAATAATCGATTCCATATGTATCGATACAATTATCTTTTTTTTTATTTGACAACAAAATGCTTTAAAAAACATTTTGTTAATTGTCGAAGAGACAGTTATCATACTTATCATTCGCTTTGTTTTTTTTTTGCATCGTGTGTGTTGTTTTTGTAAGTTTTATTGCAATTACTTTGGCTATTTCTAAATGGATTCCGATTCTTGACGACCCCGGCACTTCCATGGACCCTGAACCTTGTATTTATGATGAACCTGGCACATCTAAAGCAAGTTTTATTTCATGCATAACCAATTTCAATAAAATGTTAAAAATTATCTAAATATAAATCTTGATACAAAACTAGGTTTATATTAGCATTCTTACTGATATGAACTATTAAATCAATCATATTATATTATTAGCTGAACTGTTTGTTTATAAGTGGCCAAAGTCCCATAGAAGTTGGTCAACGCCCTTTATGAAATTATTGCATTGTCATCGGTCTTTGACAGGTGGGTAAAGTTTGAATGAAATCTGGTCGTTTTAAGTGGGTCAATATCGCGCTATAAGGAGTCGGTTACAAACAAACATACAAGTGAAGCAAATATAAAGCGTGTAAAAATGAGTTTTCTTATCAAAGGTTTAACAGAATAAACGCATGATCTGAAAGAAGTTAGTTCATAAATTGACTACTGAATCGATTTCAGTAACAAAAATTGTTTTTTTTTTTTGCCATAACTACTGCTGATTGACTCAAAGAAAATTCTATTTTATTTCGAGGTTATATGACTCGATATTAACGCAGTTAATGGGTTAAATGCATAAACTAAAGCTAGGATCAAGACGATTTTCAAAATAATAACAGTGAGTTTTGGTCATTGTATTATGCTTTTAACTCAATACTTATTGGGGTGTATGAGATCTTGCGTAAATTATGTTACGCGTTGTAGTGAAGTTAATCAAATAATGTTAAATGTTCCATTTTGCGCCAATTACACACGATTATTTTATCGTATCAAATTCGTTCATGTATCTAAGAGTCACTTATCGATTTTCTTTCGATCAAAGAGCTATTTGTTAGCTACATAAAACTACCAGTAATTACAGAGTCGTAATAAAACAAAACTTATCAATATCACATTTGACACTTAAATTATATCTCTTTGTGGTTTGCATCAGAGTAATATTCTATAAAATATTTCTAGCCTTAAGGACAGTCTTGCCAGGGTCGCGAGATTAGTTCGAATAAAAACTTTTTTACAAAAAAAAACAACTGACTTCCTGAAAAACACTACAAAGTGAAAAATAACTTTAATTTCGGCAGTCGGTGTCTTAGGATCTGTATTTAAGGTTTTTGCCACCGACTTCCGAAATTAAAGTTATTTTTCACTTTGTAGTGTTTTAAGGAAGTCGGTTGTTTTTTTTTTTTTGTAAAAAAGTTTTTATTTTGAAATTTTTTGTTTTCGTATCTACCCCGCACTAATTCCAAACAAACAATGCATATTAATGCGATAACAAAAATCGCGGTTGATTTGCCGTCATTTTTTAAAGAGTTCCGGTGTCTGTCTCCGGAACTCATCATCAGATCTACATGAAATTTATATGGGACCATTACGGAATAAACTCCTTTCGAACAAAAAAAGAATTATGCAAATCCGTTTATATATGACGGAGTTATGGCCGAACATACATAAAAAAAAAAATATAAGCATCCGAATTGATAACCTCCTCCTTTTTGAAGTCGGTTAAAAAGGGACCGTACCATGGCATATGAGCAACTGAAGGATCACGGGTGGGTTTTATTCAGTAAAAGTCTGACACGCCCTTCCGCTCCACCTAGAGCGGTAGACGTCATTTGATAAAATGAAAAACCATATGACATGTATTTTTAATAGTATTTTATTTTATCATTGTTCCTATCAACCATATTTGCACTTTTGTATGAAACAGCAGATTTTACCTGCTATCACAAAAGTGCAATACCTAAGGTACGGTCAAAACGTATGGAACAGAGAAAACAAATGAAATATACATTTTTCGTGGTTTGACACCCACGAATAATTTCAATGTTCCGAATCATGTACTGGATCCATGGCAACAACGGGGGGTTGGTCGATATTTCTGCTACCCCGTTTAGGTAACGAAGTAGCCCCATCAGTTTGCTCAAAGTCCTCGGCAAAATCTATGAGAAATTTATTTATAAGCGACTCAGGGATTATGCCGAAACCAAGGGCATCATCCCCAACGAGCAGTTTGGTTTTCGAACCCAACACTCGTGTGTCCATCAAGTTCACCGCATCGTTGAACATATCAATGCTGCCCCCCTAGCCAAGTCACAAACGTTTACCGTTCTACAATCGCTAACGCCTCAGTGTCAGCGATTGTAGAAAACGATAAGTTGGTAGCCATGTTGAAGCGCCTGAGTCGGCCGCTCGTTCTACAATGTCTTTAGAAAAACGACACATTATAACAAAGGATTTAGCGTTGAACGTTAAAGAAACGATAAAAAATCATTCTATCATTTTGAACGATGTGAATTTGGCTGCGAATTTTCCGTTCGTTTGTTCTAACCACGTGACTTAACGTTGAGCGACTAGCGTTAACGATTGCAGATTATCAACTTGGCTAGGGGTGCTGGTTTTCAGCATGGTATGTTCACGGGCGCTGTATTCTTCGATATAGCGAAAGCGTTCGACAAAGTCTGGCACAACGGCTTATTATATAAGCTGTACTAACTCGGAGTGCCAGACCGTCTCGTGCTCATCTTACGAGACTTTCTTGCGAACCGCACCTTTCGCTATCGCATCGAAGGGGCACTATCCTCCCCCCACCCGATCCGTGCAGGAGTCCCTCAAGGCTCTGTACTAGCCCCCCTCATTTTCACGCTGTTCACTAGCGATATCTCCAGAAGTAGAAACGCACAATTAGCTTTGTTCGCAGACGACACTGCCATCTACTTCTCAGGATACAGTGACAAAGCGCTGGTTCGCTACCTCCAAACCGCAGTCGACGAGCTCGGCGAATGGGAACACCCAAATACTCCGAAATATTTTATTCCGAATTTCGATGTTCCGATTTTCATAAGTCCGAATTTCATAATACTTAAGAATTATAATGTCTATTATTAAAAGTCACGAAATTTATTTTACCGAAAGTCGTAAATGCGATTTGTTAGATTTCCGATTTTCATACGTTCGAAGAATCAAATGCTCGAAGGGTTCTCGGTCCGAAAAACGACATTCCGATTTTCAATACTCCGAATAAACTAAAAGTCGACATGCTGTGCTACAAAATTTAGTGACAGAAACGAATCGCTGCAAAACCTACTTCACGCAGTCTTGTCTGCCCTACCCCTAGAGTGTAATTTAAACCCGCGTAGGCGCGGAGGGGTGAGGCGGCCCGCGAGCTGAGGAGCAGGTGGTTTGAAGGCCCGCCGCCGCGGCTGAGGCTGGCCGGCGCAGCCGGCCAGTAAGCCGAAGCTGCGGTGGTGAGCGTTAAGACCATCTGCGACGATAAGCACGCGTGGGGCCGCCCAAACCCCGCAGCGCCGGAGCCGTGACAAAAACAATGCTTGCTGCATGCTTGCTTGCTTGCTGCACGCCTGCTTGCTTGCTGCTTGCCTGCTTGCTTGCATGTTGCATGCCTGCTTGCATGTTGCATGCTTGCTTGCATGCTGCATGTTGCATGCTTGCTTGCATGCTGCATGTCTGCTTGCACGCTGCATGCCTGCTTGTATGCTGCATGCTTGCTTGCATGTTTTTTAATTCTACGTCCTCATACTAAACATAATATTATACTTTTTTCCGACGAGCAATTATACTATTCGGTTTTACAAGGCGTTTTTATTTCGGAATTGTATAAATCGGTATTTTAACCAGCGGAATTTGTATTTTTGATGTTTCGAATTATCATTAAGTCGGACTTTTTGTTATTCGATGTATTGAAATTCGGTATATTGAGAATAGTAATTATAAATGTTAGGAATATTGAAATTTAGGAATTATAAAAATAGGAGTAATGATAAGTCGGAGTTGTTATATTCGGAGTTTTGAATCATTCGGAATTATGAAAATCGGTATTTTGAAATTCGTATTTGTTACTGTCGGAATAAAGTTTTTCGTATTTATGTAGTGTACCCGGTCTTTTACACCCGACCGCAAAGAAATAACCCCCCCCACCCCCCCCCCCCCCCCTCCGACCCATCTTTATGTTCGGCAAGCAGATCGCTTGGGAGAAGCGAGCCAAATATCTAGGTGTAATCCTCGATGAGCACCTCACCTTTTCTGAGCACATAAAGCAGGTCCGCTCGCGGGCTGCTTTCGCTCTCGGTAGGCTCCATTGCGTCCTGAACAAGCAGAGTAAAATGTCGCTTCAGTATAAGAAGCGCATTTACACCGCTTGTATCAGGCCCATCATGACTTATGCAAGCGCAGTCTTTGCACATGCTAAACCCCGATTCATCCATAGGTTGCAGACCCTCCAGAACCGTTTTCTCCGTCAAGCCACAGGCGCGCCTTGGTTTGTTCGGAATATCAACCTCCACTTAGATATGAGACTCCCGACTATCCATCAGTTCATGAAACGCGCTTCGAAGCGTTTCTTCGATAGGGCCGCATCACACTGCAACCCTCTGGTTGTCGCGGCAGCTAGTTACACCCCCTCCCGTATTAGCAAAGTCTGTCGTCCGCGGCACGTTCTCTCCGATCCTGATGATCCCACTACTCTCCTCCAGGAGAGTCGAAAAGAAACCAGTACAGTTCAAAAGACACACAGACACAAACCGTACCGACCTCGCCGCCGAGGTCCGTCGTCGCGACCCCGACTTTATAGTCCCTCCCGACCCTTGCAAGAGCCAGCCCGCGATGCTGCGCCAGTAGCTTTAAATTAGTCCCTAAATAATTTTAACCCAGATCCAGCTAGTCCCTTGCTGCCCCCCCACCAGTGATTGCCTAAGCCGAGGTCCCCCTCGGGGTAACCCTTAGCGCTTTCGCTTTATTTTTTAAGTATAATAAGCCCCGGCTGGAGGCCTAAAGAGGTAAATTTTTAGAACTCGCCGGGCTACCATCCGTTTAAGTAGTAAGAACTTTTTCAGATTAACTACGAGATGTCACACAAAAAAAAAGTAATGAAGTAGCTCTATGTTCTAATGAAAATAGTCGACCGATGTCTAGATTCTTGGATCTACCGAGTAAATTAGTCCAAAAAATCCCATTAATATGAATCGAGTAGTTTCTGCCCGCATCAAATCTCTCAGAAAAATTTTGACTTATGCAGTAAGTAATTGTTGGTAAAATATCGTTATCACCTATCCTTTTTAGGGTTCCGTTGCCAAATGGCAAAAAACGGAACCCTTATAGTTTAGCCGGATGCAGATCAATACAAGTATTTTACATGGAGTGACTACATTACAACAAAAAGATAATCGAGGATTTATTCAAAATGTTACTGTACTAAATTAATTGAAATGTAAAGTGATGGCCCGAAACACAGGTTTAAATAAACCTAGATCGGGCGGATCGCTACCTAATTAATATTCTAAATTCAAAACTTGTATTTTTTTTTGTTTTTTAGAAATAGTTTGTCTTTAGGCACTATAATAGTATGGGAAATTCACAACTGTTATGGCTAAATGTACTCTTTTTGTAAACGTTTTTATTAGTTGTTTTTTTATTTTATTATTATACATGTAATTTATTTAAATGTTATTTATATCCTACTAAAAAAACAGTTAAATCAACTGAGATTGACTGTCTCGTTGGTTTAGTGGTAGTAAGCGCTACTGCTGAGTATAAGGTCCTGGGTCCAATTCCTAGGTCTAGCAAACTATTATAGAGTTTTTCTATATGGAAATTCTCAGTAACAGCCCAGTTACTGAACCGATTTTATGAGACTTAAACAATACTGAATGTGGGTGTACTATAGGTACACCTCTGCCCCACCCTTCGGAGAAACAAGGCGTGATGTTATGTTATGTATGTTATCCTACTAAAATTAACACGTTAACTGCCATGTCGGACTATATAAGGTGTATCTATTCATACACGAAATATTTTAAGGGGTACACCTGTAGGCGGTAAAGAAGCTATAGAAGCAAAAAGAAAATTTTTACCTAAATGTTTTTGAATTTTCGTAATTATTATAATTTTAAAACTACTTGAGACGTTTTGCATAAAACCTTTACTCCAAATTCTATGAATGGCCCGCCTGACGCTGCGAGGGCGACGATCGGACGGCACGAGCATGGCCGCGGTGTCTCGGGCCGTAAAAAATAAGGAGCCAGTATTTCTTATGAGTGTCAAAAAATGTATAAATAATAAATTAAAAAAAAAAAACGTTTGGAAATTTATTTTTTTTTCGTTGCTATAGCTTCTTTACCACCTACAGGTGTACCTCTTAAAATATTTCGTGTATGAATAGATATACCTTATATGTCCGACACTTTTTGTTCCATTCAGGCCTTGCCGGACTATATGACCGACAACACATACAAAATCTGAACATGTTGAGTTGCCTGGCGGCCATGTTATTGGAATAAATAATGTATTTATGGAATAAATAATATATTTAAAGTGAAATAACACTAAGTAAATTTTTGACTTTCTGATAAGGGGGCCGTCTATTTTAATCACGTGATGTTTTTTTAGCATTTTTGAACCCCCCTCCCCCTTGGTGATACTTATACTATGATTTTAAGTACAGGAATAAGTTCCATGTAAATTAAAAAATACAAAAATACACGTGATATAGGTATTGCTACACCCCTCCCTCCTCCTTTCTGATATTTCGTGATTTTTATGGACCCCTCCCCTTTCGAGCCACGTGATTAATGGACAGCCCCTAACGTGTTAAAACATCTGCCAACCAAAAACGACATCCGTAACTATTAAATAATGTACTAACAAATGAAAAGGAACGCGTGTGCGGTGTAACATAACTAAACGCAGCATAGTCAGCAGTGTCCAGTTACTTTTAGCCTCGGGTTGAGTTCGATATGCCGCGTACGATAATGATAAATGAACCGTATATGTAAAATAATTCGTTTCTATGCAGAATTATACGCGTATATTATAATCTAGCTGATTTTATGGACGACCTGGCGAAAAGGTTTAAATTAATTTTAACATACATACATACATACAATCACGCCTTTTTCCCATGGGGGTAGGCAGAAACCACGGAACGCCACCTGCTACGATCTCTACACACTCCTTTTGCCTCTTTAAGGTTCATACAATTGGAAAACACGCGTTCCTTTTAAAAACTGAAAAACACGCTTCTATAGAAAACCAAACTAAAAGTTGAAAATAATTGAAAAAAAGCATGAAGCTCTTTTTGAGGTTTGTAATTGATATCAAGAACCCCACGATTTTTTTTCAACTATTTTGTAGATAGTTTCGTTTTTTTTTTTACTGCCCTGGTGATCCTGACCAGGATAATGGCTCAAGTTTATAGGTCCTTGATAAGTGTGCAGTTTCGAATTAATTCGACGTTTTGAAGGGGTTGAAAATCACGTTCAAAGATCTACTCTACAACATAATTAACGCAATGAATCTATACTAATATTATAAAGAGGAAAGATTTGTTTGTTTGTATTGAATAGGCGCCGAAACTACTGGTCCGAATTGAAAAAATATTTTTGTGTTGGGTAGCCTATTTATTGAGAAAAGCTATAGGCTATATAACATCACGCTACATTCAAAAGGAGCGGAGCAGCAACGAAAAATGAACAAAAACTCGCAGGCAATTCGATGCGACGGGAAGGGTCAGCAAAAATTTGACGCGGACGAAGTCGCGGGCAGAAGCTAGTATTGTTTAACTGTCAAAAGGAAACCAACCATTCCAACTGTCATTTCAACTGTCACTGTGTGACGCAATTACCCCACAGATAATTTGGTCCTGTATCGTTTACTTCGATTCACTTTGATTCCAGTTAAAAGTTTATTGTAATTTGAAAGTCAGATGTCCTTACTTACAGTTGGACGTAGTTGGGCAAAAAGGATCCAAAGGGATGTTAGGGAGGTCCGTAACCGTAACCGAAACTATCGGATATCCGATATAAAAATTTATCCGTAACCGTAACCGAATCCGAAATAAAAGTTTCGGATAATATCGGATTTGTTATTACATTTTTATTTTAGTTAGATTAGATAACACTCAATATATATTTACTAATGATCGCCCATTGGTCGAAATTCTACCCTTCCTACCAAATGGTGACATATAAATAAAACCATTTTATTAGCTATTTATTTTTTACTTTTGAAATTCCTTAAAAGTTTAATATCCGTAACCGATATTATCCGAAACTAACGGATAATCCGAAATAATTTCATATCCGTATCCGTATCCGGTATAATAATCATTCCTACATCCGTATCCGAAATGTCATATCCATAACATCCCTAATCCAAACCACAACTTGGTCAAAAATGAGTTAAGTGCACAAAACTGATCTAATTTATACATACTACGGGTCAGTAAAAACCTAGCTAAAATAGCTTTATTTTTCGTATACCTAAACTTAGAAACCATGATATGGCGTTTCTTAATTTTAAAAAAATCAGCGTTAACAATTCAAACTTTCTGGTTCTTAACTAGTAGTTCTTTATTTGCCTTTTAATGATGTATTATTTAAGGTTTTGTATTGTTACTTCTTTTTACTCATGATTTGCTGCACCGTTTGGCGTCACACGTCAGCCCCGGCCGTCGCTGAAGACCAGCGCTGGGGCTCTGTCTCGCATAGAACCGCAGTATTATGCTGAGCGATGGCCGTTTTGCATGGATTTGATGCATATTTTCCCCAGCTTTTTTATATTTTTGTTGTGTTCAGTTTTTCTTTGCGTCATGTTTACCGCAAATAAACGTATTTTCTTTCTTTCTAGTACCTATTTCTAACAGAATATGTAAATATACCAATACTAATAAAAAACGTTTTAATACTTTACTGAAAAAAAAAAAATACTTTTTGTTAATTTTAAAACAAATACTAATGAAAACATATCTCTTGAACTTCAAACGTAAATATCTCAAAAGTAACTGGGTGTGGATTGGGCCCTTTTTAACCGACTTCAAAAAAACCGGCCAAGTGCGAGTCGGACTCCGCACCGAGGGTTCCGTACAAACCTGCACCCTAATTGCGAAACGCACAATTTATCAGAATCTGAATGGGATTGAAGATTATTTCTAAACCATTGCGTCATTTGTTCGAATAAATTGTAGCTCAGCAACGTAAATAACGCAATGAATGTTGTTTAACTATGAATATTAAACCAATTCCTACCGATAAAAAGTTCCGCAATTACCCCTCTGTACGTATTTTCGGTTTAAAAATATATATTTTTTTTAATTTTTATATTTAAGTTGATTGAATGTAAGGTAAATTGCGGTTTACGATTTATGACGTTTTAAAAAAAAACTACTCACTCGATCTCGTTCAAACCAATTTTCGGTGGTAGTTTACATGGTAATGTACATCATATATTTTTTTTAGTTTTGTCATTCTCTTATTTTAGGAGTTACGGGGGGGGGACACACATTTTACCACTTTGGAAGTGTCTCTCGCGCAAACTATTCAGTTTAGAAAAAAATGATAATAGAAACCTCATTACCATTTTTGAAGACCTATTCTTAGATACCCCACACGTATGGGTTTGATGAAAAAAAACATTTTAGAGTTTCAGTTCTATGTATGGGGAACCCCAAAATTTATTGTTTTTTTTTCTATTTTAGTGTGAAAATCTTAATGCGGTTCACAGAATACACCTACTTACCAAGTTTCAACAGCATAGCTCTTATAGTTTCGGAATAAAATGGCTGTGACATACGGACGGACGGACGGACAGACAGACAGACAGACAGACAGACAGACAGACAGACAGACAGACAGACAGACATGACGAATCTATAAGGGTTCCGTTTTTTGCCATTTGGCAACGGAACCCTAAAAAGGAGGAGGTTATCAATTCGACTGTATTTTTCGGTTAACTACGTCAGTTGATCTTCTGTGAATTTTACTTTGTAATGTAATTATGCATTCAAGTTTTGTTATTAAAATTAACCCGACTATGAATGGAGGTACACCCCTGTGAATATAATATTAAGCGATTTCTTTTGTCGTCTCCTTGTATTAATTCGCTCATAACTGGAAGCTGATCCCTATGTATTTGAAACAGAGTTGACTACTTCTTTACACTAACTCAAATATTATTATTAGCAGAATAAAGTAATTGTTTAAAAAAAAAAGCGTGGAGTGCCTGATATCAATAAAAAATACCTTAAAAAGCACCCCACGCTTTTTTTCCATTATTTTCAACTTTTTAGTTTTGTTTTCTATGGAAGCGTGTTTTTTAGTTTTTTTAAACTATTATTTATTTTCTATTTTTAGGGTGTTGTCAGCGTATTTTCCAAGACAGTTTTTTTGCTGTCCTGGTAACCCTGGCAAGGATAATGGCACAAATTTATGAAATTATTGCATTGCCATCGGTCTTTGACAGGTATGCAAAGTTTGAATGAAATATGGTCGTTTAAAGTGGGTTAAAATCGCGCTATAAGGAGTCGGTTACAAACAAACATACAAGTGAAGCTAATATAAAGCGTGTAAAAACGGTTTGATTCGTGCCTCACGCATAATATGAAACCGACCTACATACCAATTATTCTTTGAATTCAACCGAGTACATGAATGAACGATTAATATTGAAAGGGACAAAGGATCAAAAAACGACGCAGTTTTCAAAATGGCGGACCTTGTTCACGAGCAGTTTTCGTGTCACAAGTCATGAAGAAGTTAAAAATGAAAAGGAAATCTGTTATGGGTCTAAAATTTCAAAAAAATTGCATAAATTCAGTTAAATTGAGCTACAGAAAAAGAATATCTAATATATAAAATTCTCGTATCACAGTTTTCGTTGCCATACTCCTCCGAAACGGCTTGACCGATTTTGATGAAATTTTTTGTGCTTATCCGGTATCTATGAGAATCGGCCAACATCTATTTTTCATCCCCCTAAATGTTAGGGGTAGTCCACCCCTAAATTTTTATTTTTATTTTTTAGACAAAATTTTTAATTTCTATTTTTTTATGATACAACATACAAAAATACATACAATCCTCAATTTTCACCCTTCTACGATCAACCCTTATTTTTTAATAGCCATTTTAGTAATTTAATCATTTTTCCTCTCCGGTCTAGGAAATTATTTATATGGCAAAACAACGTTTGCCGGGTCAGCTAGTCTAATGTATAAAATTCTCGTGTCGCAGTGTTTGTTACCAAACTCCTCCGAAACGGCTGGACCGATTTTTATGAAATTTTGTGTGCATATCGGGTAGGTCTGAGAATCGGCCAACATCTATTTTTCATACCCCTAAATGATAAGGGTGACCCACCCCTAAATATTTTTATTTTTTGACAAATTTTTCTATTTTTATTTTATTATGGTTTAGCATTGAAAAATACATACAACTCTAAATTTTCACACTTTTTCACCCGGCAAAACAACGTTTGTCGGGTCAGCTAGTTAAATATTAATGAGGATAGTCGTGCAACCAGTTACCAGTCATTTCGGAATCTTATCCTACCTACCTATTTATTCCAAATAAATATCAGGATAACCAGCTCTGCTCATCTCTGCTTACAGACTAAAGGGGCGTCCATTAATTTTTCGAAGCGATACTGGCGATTTTTTTGAACCCCCCACCCTCCTTTGTGAGATGTCGTGAGATTTGACTCGACAATAATCTCCGTAATTTAGTGTAAATACATTAATTTGTGCTTATTTGTTTTGAATTTATGCGTTCCGTTTGGCTGGCTTGGTTGGCCAGTAGAGGCATAAAAATCTAGGAGCTACAGTGCCAGATTACAGCGTAAGTATTACTTTATAGGATTTAGCCATATTTTAGTAGAAAATATGTATTGGTTATCTAATTTAACCCCGTTTACTCGCAATTTTACAATGTTTATTGCGGAAAAAACAATAATTACGTTTTATTTGCCAAAACCCCCTCTCCTCCATGTGAGATATAGTGAAATTCGACTTAACCCCCCAAAAGGCTTCACGTAATTAATGGACGCCCCCTAAAAACTTGAGTTTAAATTGGAAAAAATATTAAATAAATCGCCAAACTCCACCGCAATCTACAAAAAAAGTGCATTCATTCGAACAGAATCAAAATTCTGTTGAGCATTGGTGGCGCTAGTCCTTAGTCCATACAAGCAAACATTTACGGCATAACAGGAACGAAGCTAAAAAGAGAACGCACACACAAAGGAAATGTGACCTAATTACAGTTATAAAAAGCTTTGTTTACTACAATGGTACGTTGTCATTTACAACAAAAAACTCCTGTTTGTATTTACAACAGGCTACGTCCATATATCAATCCAAACAGTTTACATAATTCAATTGAAAAAAAGACAGACAAAAACACCTAAAATCTCTAGAAACTATATTCTTCGGGTCTTCATCCAGCCGATGTCATCAACTTCCCGATGTACTACATTATATTTCTTAGTGTCTTCTAATACAGCCAGTGCGGATAAACAGACAAAAGTCTACGCGCTGCGTACTACAAGATGCATTAAGAATCTTACGTCACAGACAGAGCTCTGATATATTCCAGAACTGTAAGAAACGTTACAACATCATTCGCGTAACGTTTTCATTCTATTTTAGTTTTTGTAAGCTACAAGCGATGTTGACAGAGCAACATGAAAATTGGCGTGAAGGAAAAACGCTATGGTGTCGAAATTGTAACCCGAATTCTTTGTTTAAGATAGATTCTTTGTTGTTCTGTATTCTACCCATGTTCGTTCGAAATTGAACCTTACTAACCCTAACGCTAATTGTCATTCGTGAAAGCACTTCAAAGCCGTCGCTCGGTTGTAGAATATTGGAAATCAATGATTGGTAAGTAGGTCAACTCATAAAAAAACTAGGACGCGGCACGTGCCGTATAATATTCCACAAGAGGGGCGTCTATTAAAGATTCTTTCAAGACTGACCTAAATATAAACACTTGAATACACTTTTCGTTACACAAAACAAAAATTCATACTAAATATTGAAATATTAAGTCTCAAGAGTTAAAGAAAATTCCGCTTTATACTCGATTAAAACTAAAACCCAGCGCGATATATTCCCACAGAGACAATTAAAAACACAAAAACACAGTAAAAAATTAAAACTAAGAAGTCTTCTTTGTCTTCTTCATCTTCTTCCGTCGATTCTTCTATCAGGATGTTAGAACACAGATCTAACCCACCATTCGACAAGACTGAAGCGATAGGCAGCGCCAGTCGAGACGAAAGATGGACTAGACCCATGTAATTGTCAAAAAATCTTCTTTACTTGCTGTTATTTGTTACTAAATACACGACAAACACACACTGAAATACTAGAGCAAAGACTTTACATCACTGCAGGAATATTGTACGGTCTTATTTGGACGGTAGCGCTCCCGACGAGCTCGCGGTGCGACTGGGGTTAAGAGCGCAATAGTACTGGTAACAGGTTGCACGTTGATCGGCAGCAGTCGGATTTTTATGTGGCGTTCGGGCTCGGGTCGTGGCCTAGTTTCGCGGTACCCTCCCCGGGATCTTCTCCACCCCGTTGCATGAGATATTATTTACGTTATAGAATACTATAGTACCGTATTGTGCGATAAAAATTTGCAACTAGCGGGGTTAATAATTTTTTTTCAATAGTCCGACATGTTTTTTTATACCATGAATTATATGGACGTTTAACTGGTTTGCTTTTAAAACTGTTACTGTTGAAATAACAGTGTATAAAACTATACTTAAGGTACTAAAATGGGCATTGTCATCGGTAAATACTCAGTCTGAGGAAGAAATGGAATGGTAAGACTACTCCTACTGCGAAAATACGTTACATGAACAGCTGTTTAGACCAATAATAAAGAGACTTACTAATTGTAGCATAGTTAATTTATCCTTGAGAATTAATTATTACAACTATGACGACACTGTTGGTTTATTCACCACAGTTGTCGTTTCCGGTTGACTTATCAGCCAATGTTATACAAATTCTGTTTTACTAGTTACTTTGTTTGGTAAGATACTTGGCTTCCCAGCTAGAGCACTAGGAAGTGGTGAAGGGCGAGTGTTTGGGACACTGAGACTCGTGTAATTTTGACGATTAAAAAGTACAGATTATTATTATCGACCTAGTTTCAGTAATTGACTTTCGATTTTGATATCTACAGATAGTCAGTTTATATACTACAATAGTTTTTAATTACTTACAAAATTTGTGAAAATTATATCTTTTAAAAAGATCGACAGTATGATTTGACCAAGATTGTGTCTGGACTAAAAAGCAAGTTCGGAACAAGAGACTACTAAAAATCACTGTCTAAAAACTATGAAACAAGAAAATATTCTAAACCGTCTAAGCCGTGATGGCGCCACATTTAAATGACATCACATAACCAGCGGGGACGATCCAAGACGCTTCAAACTATACCTTATTTGTCAAATTAGGATAAGTAGTTTGGCAGTTATGAGTTAAGAGATGAGCATACATACATAAAGACAAAACCCTCCTTTTTGCTTCGTCGTAGTCGTGTTAAAAGGTCCATAATTTTCCTACAGAACACAAAATCGTGGAAAATTCCTATTTTATCTCCCGGATAGTAACAAAGGAAAGTCTATCTCTTAGTTACTCATCGACAGAAATAGAAGTGACGTCAATAATATAAGGCTAATGTTACGGACTGAGTAAGTGACTTTCTTTTATTGCTTGTTTATAGTGAAATGAAGATTCTGTAAATGAAACTAGGTAGAAACTTTTTCTTTTTAATAATATCTCACAGGACATCCTATGAGGTTGTCAGCTGCTTAACCGGACTTGCCCGCTGGAGACTCTTCAATTCTCAATGCTCGGTTATACACCGATAGTTCAAAATCTAGTAAACGAAACAATCCCTTACACTTTAACTGCCATGTCGGACTATGTGTCCGACACTTTTTGTTCCATTCAGGCCTTGTCGGACTCATATAGTCCCGACAACACATACCAAATCTGAACATGTCGTTGCTGCCTGGTGGCCATGTTTTTGAATAAATAATGTATTTATTTATGGAATATAGTGATGATAGTGAAATAACATTAAGTACATTTTTTGACTTTTTCTAATTTTAACCATGGCAATTAACGTCTTAACGATATTTACTTACTTCCATACCCAAGTTCGTATGGAAGTAAATATCTAGGAATACTGAAACGCGTAATGTGAAGTTGGCCTTGCGATCGAAGTCTATGGGTATCGATTGGTCCTTGCTTCGGTATGAAACGATGGGCAAAGTTTTATTACTTTTTATAAGGTGGACGGACTGGAGGGAACAAAGAATGTTTTCATTTACCTAGATACTAATTTGAGAAATGTTATGTCAAACTCAAATAGGGTACCGAGAGGACGATTGAACAGCCGTAACCACTTTCTCAAATCGACCATCCCAATCATTATTTCAGCCATAACTCGTCCACTGATGGACAAAGGCCTCCCCCAAAGGGTGGGAGGAGGGGGGTTTGAAATAATCGCCACATTTAGCAGGCGGATTGGCGAGCGCCATATATGGTGGTAAAATACTTAGAGAACGCTGCTGCCCATTCTCGACCTCGCCTTTTCCGACACCCGCGGGAGGAAATGGGGATGGTTCTTTACAACCAGCACGGAAAAACCATCCCGCTATTTGACAGTAGCTCAAGTAGACACAACTGAAACAGTGGGTTCTAAAACACTCTGGAGAGCACTCCAGCTAAGTTGAGCCACCAACTGCCGAGGAACACCTAGAAATCTCTTAATCGACTAAGAAGCCAGGTGGGCCACGGGCGGCATAACTTGTCAGTTGGGGATAATCCAAAGAACCGAAGTGAGACTGTGGAGCCACATAGCAAACTATGCTTCAGCTCTTTTCGTACTTTCTGTGCAACATCTGTACTATGAAAGACCTTTGTGAGGCCAACGATAACGCTGTTGAAGTGGTTAATTCAGGTCAAAAGGAATCATCGATACCACGAAGAATACTAAAATATAAAACACAAAAGACTTGAAATATCAAATTAGTTTCTGGGATTAAAAAACGAACTGTGTGTGATCAAAGTATGTTAGAATTAGAGAAGTTGTTTGCTTAAAGGTGGATCAATGGACTCAATATATTTCATAACCTTGACAGAAAAATACATATAAGTTGGGGATGACCTAGGTATTAACATTTCGGGAATCTATTACCATTTTTGAGTGTCAAAAATAAGTTAATTAATACAGACACTTTTGATTTGAAAATGAGATCGTAGTAAAAAAATATTCTGCGAACTTGGCTATCTCTTAACCTCAATCTCGTCTGGTGGAAAGCGATGGATGACGTCTATCTATAGTACATTCCTAAGCGTGATCTTAAGTTAGTTGAATAGGCAATGTTTTTTAAGAAACATCGAGAATATAATTATGATAAATACTGCACGGGTTAAAACAGCACATTTTAAATTAAAACACTGAAGAAAAAAAAGCACTGCGCGAAAAAATCGCCTCCTCAACAACGCAGTTAATGTTGTTGTACTGTCAAAATGGACGTCCTTTCGTCCTACTGTAGAATGTTACGCAGTTACTCCTCTGCGGAGCGAGCACGGTCTACTATGATAGGCTTAAGTCAAATATTTATATCACAGTTTAAGAGCAAAAACCGTGACTCAAACCGTGATAGGTACGTCGGGAGTCGATAGCGGACTCCCGGCCACCGTAAGCGCGAGCTTGCGGGCGGCGAGCAATGGGTAGCTCGCCGCCCGGTAAGGACCAGGGTGCTTACTCTCGAATATAATTCCAATAGCTCGACATTGGAATTGTCAGTCAAACGTCAGGGATTGGTTGGACTCACTGAGATTAGCCAATCCCTGACGTTTAACTCAACCAACTGACGTTTGACCAATGTCGATCTATTGGAATTATATTCGAGAGTAAGCACCCAGGCTCGGGTCGACGGCGCGTAGTATTCCACGCGCGCCTCAAAGAGACGTCAGCAGCACTGAAGGGGTCTGCTAGGACCGATGCCTGCCGGGGTCGCGAGATTGTTCGAAAGAGATACCGTGACCCTGGCAAATGGGCATCTGAAGGAACACGGGTGGGTTTTAGTCAGTAAAAGTCTGACACGCCCTCCCGCTCTGGGCGGAGCGGAAGTCATATGATGATTTCCCATCTAAAAACAAAAAAAAAACCGTGATAGGTTTTGAGTCACGCATTTTGTTTTTAGAGGCCCTGCTCGCCCTGCTGATTAAAGTAAAAAAGTTAAAAATCGATAGACTCTAACGCTACTACATCGCTGCAAAAAGTCGCCGTATGCACCACCTCCTAAAATGACATCACGACTCTCAGCTCCTAAGGACCAAAAAAAAAACACATACCTGGCTAGTATTGCTGTCGAAAACCGCATCATAAGCATACACCCTCGGAGGCTCGGCCGCTGTGACGTTGTTCTTGGTCACCGCCACGGTATTGTTCTGGCCGTCAACGGAGACGCAGCTGTAGGAGCCGTCCAGCTTCTCCCGCTGGTCCATCGGACGAACGCGCACGACCACGCGGACATTCTCGACTGTAGGAGCTGCTAACTCCGCGTCCTGCAGGACAAGAAGAAAAATGACTGCTTAGAAAAATGAACTTTTATTCCCGAGTCTAGATTTTTGGTGTATTTGCCCCCTACATGGGGCCTGGAAGAGCTATTAGGCCATGTAAAATTTAATAATAGAGTTTCTTGGCGGCTCTTCTCCATAGCTATCAACCAATTGGAACCGTGCACCTAGATTGTAGATATATGAGAAATTAAATATTTTGATTTTGAAAGGGCAATCTTCTACGATCCCTCAAGAGAAGGCTCATGGACGTATGTAATCTTCCCATCCTTGCGAATGGTTCTCAGACATGGTCTCTGACAATTCATCAGAGGTCCACGCTAGTTTGCTAGACAGCTATGGAACGGGGTATTCTGGGTATTTAACTTGTGGACCGGGAAAGAGTACAAAAATTCGTCCCCTCACTAAAATAACTGATGGCACTCGGAAAGCTGCCTCGTTTAAATGGAATTGGGCTGGACATATCTGCCGTATGTCAGACGATCAATGGGCCAGGCCCAAATTACGACCTAGTGGGTCCCGCTTAATGGCAAATGACCTCGCGGCAGGTCCACAAGGAGGTGACGAGATGAGCTGGACTTCTTTAATAAAGAATGACAGTCTTGTAGTCGGTTTTGGCAGCTCTGGACAGAGAGCGGTGAAAAGCGAGTAGGAAGGCCTTCGCTCACCGTAAGTGGGATATTAATGGCTAATAATAATGGGACTTTGGCGAAGTCATGTCTAACCATCCGTGCGATGTCGGACGTAAGGAATAGCATCACCTCATTTCTTTCCGTGGGTGTCGTAACAGGCGACTAAGAGACTTACTAGAGAATGGGCAGCAGCGTTCTCTATGCATTTTACCACCATACTGCGATCGTCAATCCGCTTGCCAAACGTGGCGATTATGGCAAGGCCCCCCAAATTGGGGAGGCCTATGTCCAGCAGTGAACGTCTTACGACTGAAATGATCATATCTAACCGAATGCAACTGAATACCAGTATTTTCGAAGAGACTGTCTATCTTCACGTCTACAACTCTGTTACTGAGTCCAAGACTGGACTTGAGAGAAGTGTAGATGTACTTACTATTCACCTTTACCTGGACAGAGTATGTAGGCGTGCGATGCGATACTAATATAAGGTGTATCTATTCATACACGAAATATTTTAAGAGGTGCACCTGTAGGTGGTAAAGAAGCTATAGCAACGAAAAAAAAAAATTCTAAGGTTTTGTTGTTTTTTAATTTAATGTTTATGAATTATTTGACGCACGTAAGAAATACTGGCTCCTTCTTATTTTTTACGGCCCGAGACACCGCGGCCATGCTCGTGCCGTCCGGTCGTCGCCCTCGCAGCGTCAGGCGGGCCATTCATAGAATTTGGAGTAAAGGTTTTATGCAAAACGTCACAAGTAGTTTTAAAATTATAATAATTATTACGAAAATTCAAAAACGCTTAGATAAAATTTTTCTTTTTGCTTCTATAGCTTCTTTACCACCTACAGGTGTACCCCTTAAAATATTTCGTGTATGAATAGATACACCTTATATAGAGCTACCTAAAGGTGATAGAGCAATTGACCTCGCTGTCCTAGTGTGAAATATTTGACACCGTTCGGATAATTATTGCAACATATGACAAGTATATTTTTTTTTATTTCTTTGAGTTAATGGCGTAACATTTTTTTTTTAAGTAAGGATGACTGTTGTCTAAGGTTCATGATTATTCAATCATCATTATCATTTTAGCCGAAAAACGTCCACTGCTGGACATAGGCAATAGCTCCCCCAATTTGGAGGGGTTTGCCATAATCGCCACGCTTGGCAGGCGGGTTGGCGATCGTAGTATGGTGGTAAAATGCATAGAGAACGCTGCTGCCCATTCTCTAGTAAGATAATAGAATTAATAAATAATAAATATCTTAGGACAACCAACACAACGTTATCTGATCCCAAACTAGGCAGCACCTGTACTATGGCAACCAGAAAACTGATAAACATACTTATATATTTCTAAATGATAGATAAGATAGATAGATAGAACGTTTATTCGATGCACACAAAAGACGCAACACAACATACAAAGCACGATGAAACAATAATTGATTGTGATAACAAATTAACGAACTAGGTAGGTACAAAATGCCAATATACAAAGATAAAAAAAGAAGAAAGGAAGACATGATATAGTAATGATGACACTTTGTGACACAAATTAAAATTCAGAAGTAAAATAATGTGCGGTGGAGTACAAAAGAAAACAAAAAAAAAAAAAAAACAAAAAAAAAAAATACATACATATTATAGATAAATAACACCCAGACACAGAACAAATGATCGTGCTCATCACACAAAGATTTGTCCTGGGTGGGAATCGAACCCACGACCTCAGTCTTAGGAATCAGGGTCACTAACCACTAGACTAACAAGGCCAGTCAAAATTCGACAAGCAATGCTTCTTTAGCAAATAAAATCCTACTAATTTTGTACTGTGAAAGTTTGAGGAAAGATGGATGTTTGTTACTCTTTCACGCAAAAACTACTGAACGGATTTGAATGAAATTTGGCACACAGATAGTTTATAACCCGGATTAAAACAAAGGGTACTTTTTATCTCGATAGTACGTTCCCGCGGGATAATTTCCGAACTCCAAGCTGCTAGCAAAAGCTAGTAATAGATGATAGACATCACAGCACATTTCAGGGTCGTGTAAGCCGCAATGCGGAATATCGATGGTTTCAAATGTATTGCACTAATCCGCTTTCTTATAGGCTTACTTTTACTGATGTGGGCTGCAATAAGCCGTAAATGTTTATGTTTAAGGTAAAGAATCATACCAAAAATTAACATAGGGGAAAAACCATGACTCTTCACATTCATCTTTGACTGATTGCTTTTTTATTCAGGTTGTGAAGGAGATCGACGCGAAAATTGAAACCCTGAAATCAGCACGTTTTTTTTCTGATAACCGAGGAAAATTCTATCGAAATAAAATATGATGTTTCATAAAATGATTGCAACACGGATATGTATCTATATGGAACAACATTAAAAAAAAAAAAAACAATAGAATCATTTGTTAAATTAATGGTTACAGTTTGCCCTGTTTATTACACTACCTTTTGCCAGCGGCTTCGCCCGCGTACTATACATATACAACTTCCTCTTGAACCACTCTATGAAAACCGCATTAAAATCCGTTACGTAGTTTAAAAGATCTAACCGTACAAATACGATATACGATTTTGTTTTATACGACGTATATGTAGATGCTATTGTAAAGAAACTGCGCATTTGATGAACTTGCTAGATAGTATGGTAACTCCAAATACAAAATATGCACATATTTTCAAGGCCCCAAGTATGTTTTTGCTTTACAATTGTGCAACTACCTACTCGATGTTTGTCTCCGATCGTTAACAATGTAACTATTGTGAGCAATTCTCAGAGACTTGATTACTGACGTAGATAGACAAGAAGCCATCCAAGGTCGAGACGTAGAACATGGCGGTATCAATGAGGCAATTGACTAAATAAAAAGAAATAACTTACGACTGGAGTGGATTCTAAAGGACAAAACTAATATACAGTGGTGCCAAAATAATGTGACTTTGACCACATGCAATTTCTTGTATTAACATCTATACTTAATATTATAAATCTGAAAAGTTTGTTTGTTTGAACGCGGTAATCTCAGAAAATACTGGTCCGAATTGAAAAATTATTTTTGTGTTGGATAGCTTATTTATTAAGGAAGGCTATATAACATCACGCTAATATCAAAAGGAGCGGAGCAGCAACAAAAAATGGACGACAGCTGGCACGGAAAGGGGCAGGGGAGCAAAAATTTAACGCGGACGAAGTCGCGGGCAGAAGCTAGAAAAATATAAAGAAGGCTGTGTATGCCGCAGGAATCCGTTGGATGCGGGGTGAACAAAACCGGTCAAAGTGGCTGAGCTTGGGGGACGCCTATGTCCAGCAGTGGACGTCTTTTGGCTGAAATGATGATGATGATGATGATGATGATGATGATGATGATGATGATGATGATGATGATGAACATTAAATATATCCTAATGGCAAACCATTGGGGGAGACCAATTAGCAAATAAATATACATATTCATTCTATCAACATTGTAGTGTATGTAAGCACCTTTAGTATTAATAAGAATGTATGTGTAAGCACTCCTTATTAGGGATGTTATGGATATGAAATTTCGGATACGGATTGGATACAGATGTAGGAATGATTATTATACTGGATACGGATATTAAACTTTTAAGGAATTATATATACATACAAAAGTAAAATACAAATAGCTAATAAAATGGTTTTATTTATATGTCACCATTTGGTAGGAATTACAATCAGTCTGTGAGTAATTATTACAGCTATTTAAAATAAAAATGATTATAAATATCTATTAAGTGTTATCTAATCTACCTAAAATAAAAATGTAATAACAAATCCGATATTATCCGAAACTTTTATTTCGGATTCGGTTACAGTTATGGATAAATTTTTATATCGGATATCCGATAGTTTCGGTTACGGTTACGGAGCTCCCTAACATCCCTGCTCCTTATTTAGGTTTAGCCAAGTAAGCAATATATTAAGATCGGGTATGTTCAATCTATGTGAACACACAATAAATCGAACTATTATCCAGTGCAGATGTCTTTCATTTACCACGACACTTCAACATGTTCATGACCATGTTCATGACACTGCCTTGAAAAGTATTGCCGGTTGTAATTGGGCTGTCTCATTTAGAGGGCTGTAAACTACTAACGAGGACTAGCAGGTTGGGAACATATTTCATTGCAAATAAAGTCATTGGTTGTTATGGAATGCATACTCCTTATCAGTATATGGGTGTGTTGCCTAGCAATACTAACTGTTGATGAAGGTAATTCGCTTTGTTCTGTGTTATAGAAATCAATATAGCTTCAATACTTTCTCTTGATAACTGTTTTTTATTTATATTCTAGAGAGTATTGAAAGTTATGCAGGGATTTAACCCTTTATAAGGTACAGGCAGTATAGATGCCACCACTAAAATTATTTGTTTTATTCAACTGTATTGTTGAAAACGAATTTATTTTTCATTTTTATTTTTTTTGGACAACATATAGGTATGTATTATGATATAATAATTATTTATTTATTAATTCAGATAACATGATCCATTTTGTTAGTAAACAAGTGCTTAAAACTATGTTAGTTCACACATAAACGCATACAATTTAAAAAGAACAGACAGTCATACCTGCCGCAATCACACTCAGGATGCTGTTGTTACTAATACGCACACTGCAGCAAAGACGCCGTTTTTTTGCGTAGGATTGCCGCGAAACCGTCTGTGCGTGCCTCCATGAACATGGCGGATGCGCTACAAAATGGAGGGAGTCTCAGCAGCATCCGGAATGCGTTATTATATTGGTATTATAGGTACATTTCTGCAAATATCCCATCGAATTCGCAACTAAAAAAATACTTAAAAATGTCATTATTAACATTCTAAGAATTTATTACTATACCATGTATAGTTTTCTCTGCCTTATAAAGGGTTAAACTTAAACCATGCACATTTAACCCATCTGCTTTCAAAGCAAGAGTGAACAGGCATCTTCTGGACATGCTTGTTCCATCATAGACCTCATTCATCGCTTTCTATCTACCGTGAGCGAGGTCAAGAGTAGGCCCATACAGCAATAAATAAAAGTCACAAGAGAAATGTGTTATTTTCATTAGTGATACGAAAAAAAGTCCTCTTCATTTTTACCAAAGTATGTGTAGCAAATATTGTTGTTCGGTATATTCACACATTCGTAATATCATGTGACCAAACAATTAAAACACTGATTTGGTCTACCATGGAAACTGCCCAACTGCTTGATGTATCAATTGCTGATTTAATATAAGGTAGTTAAGGCTGTGATTAGAGTGAAGCCTATGTCTAACGGTATTCATTGTTTCACTGCTATTATTATGATAGTCATTAGTAAAACTTCTAATTGCCTGTTTAAGAAAACTGCAGATTTTTTGCTATGTATTTGTCTCCTACATGAGACTTGGAAGAGATAAGTCATGAAAGATTTAATGAAGGGCAATCTTCGTCTATCGCTCAACAGAACAGACATTGACGTGTGTATTCTTACAAATGTTTCTCAAACAAGGTTCAATATTGTATACTTCTCATTACACGAGAAGCCTATACAATGCAAGGTCAGCTAAAACTGGAAATATTTAGCTAGATATGTAGCCGCATATACATGGTCTATGATATGATGGCGAAGGAGATGGATGGATGTCCTATTTAGAATGTAAACCCTCAGCTTTGGGCTAAGGGAAGGGAGCCCTCCTGACTTATAACAGCAAACTTTTAATGTTAGGTGAACTTCAATGGGTGGGTATATTAGCCGAACGATTTTTTATTATTTCATGGCGAACATATAAAAGGGAGATAAGAAAATAATGGTAAGTAGGTACTTTTGAAGCTGACGCAGGCGTCTAAAAATAACGAATCGAACAAAACGCGGCCGGTAGGCACCATTCGGCTGCGCTTCAAAATATACCTAAAAGAGTACCGAATCTTTGCGAACCTATGTAGAATTCAAACAGCTACTAACTGAAAATACCAAGTAGACGGCAGAATGCATTACGAAACGACTAATGCGTAATTTCGTAGGTACTTACACACCACTCGAGTTGAAATGACCCTGACACGAATTAAAATATGACTCACCATTCCAACTAGTACGATTCAATTAAATTATGAATAGATGAAACTTTTTTTAGAAAAGGAACAAGGATAAATTAGTCAAAACCAAAAAACAATTCAAAATCGATATGTTCGGAGTTCCAATAGGAATTCTAAAATTCCGGAAATCACATGATAACGTGGTACTTACGGGCATTTTTCTAGAATTCAGCCGCCGCTACCAGGAATACATGTAAATTGTTGCGTCGAACAGAGTAGAGCTGCGTCTTTTGTTTGTCGAATTTTCCAAAAATCAATACTGACGACCTACTTTCCCGTTTCGATTTCTTTGGCTAACGAAATGAAAATGACATGACGTTTTCTTCTAATGTTGCCAGTAGCATCGGTAGAATTAACTACCATTCTTGTGAAATCAATTTAGCACTTCCGGTTGAAGAGGTTTTCTCTTTTCCTCAGAAAATTACGATTATAAAAGCATTTTTTATTTGCAGTGTTTATCATTTTTAAGGTTTCATACCAAAATTATAAAAAGGAAATAATAATGGTAAGATACATTCTGTCCGTCCATTTGTGTATCACAGCTGGATATGTCGAGAACTACTAATGCTCTCAATTTGATATTGGGAACAGTTTTAGATGACGTTTACACAACTATTTTATGATAAGAAAGAAAAAAAATATGTATAGTTGTTTTGTAACAGGAACTGAAACTGGGTCTTAAAAATTTGAACTGGGGCTACTATAATAGGGCACGTAGGGTATTATAATATATGAAAGAGCTATTCGCACATTCCCAACCATTTTTCTTTTTGTAGGCCTCATAGCTTTCAAATTTAGGAGAAAAAATATTTAATTGTTTTAAATATATTTTTTTAAATTATTTAACGTGCATATAAATAACGATCGAATCGATCGATTCATGAATACGAATAATGGTAATCATGTGAAAGTTTGGAACATAGGCAATTTTATTACACAGCTACTTTTTTCTCGGTCACTGTATTTTCATTTGTTGTTGAGCTGAGTATTAAGAATCATGATTCGATTCTGTGTGATACATGTGTACTTTAACTTAAATTTATTATGTATAAATCCAAATTCAATCAATCTGTGTATTGCAGATTTTATGGTTCATTGAATTCGATACATCATTTTGGTTTAAATATTAAGGCTCCGTTTTATCTCCTTGCTGCGAGCGGTCCCTGAAGATAACATAAAAATCAGTGTTCATAATAGTTTCAGATAGGCAGACGCTTCATGTAAATGTTAAATATTCAGCTGGTCCTGTTAAGACTGGAAACCGATGCGAACATACTTTGTAAAAGGCTAGGTAGATTTGCTTGAGTTGATCTGTGTGGTTTAGTAGATTGAAAATTCGATTCCCATTCCGGGAATCGAATCGAATCCAGAGGGGTAGTTACGTAATACACTAAAAGTAGGAATCAGTTTCATTTTGATAATTACGCAACATTCATGGCGTTGTTTACATTGCAAAGCAAACAATTTTTTTCGAACTTAAGAAAGAATAGATGACAAATAAGCTTCAAAATGATCCAATTTCTAATTAATAGTGTGTTACGCAAATAGGGTGCAGGTTTTAAAATTACTTCCTTTGTAACGAACTTGGTAGTAAGTTAACATTCTACTAAAACAGTAGCAATATTGAGATTTTGTGGAGTGGAATGTGTACGGCAAAGTAGTACTTTTAATGAAAAACATATGTTTTTTTTAATTTGCTTCTGATCTATTTGAACGAATGAGAAATAATAGTAAATAAATGTTTTCGTAAGTTATTTTGGCTAATTTATAATTTGCAACATTTTATACTATCTAACAAAAGATTTGTAGAACTGGCCACCCACAATCAACTAGGAACGTCAAACACTGCTGATGTTTATTTTTATTAAAAAAAGTTACAACAAATTTAGTTTCTTCATGGCTTATTTGTTCATAATTATAAAATTAAATAAATCAGATGATAATTAACAAGTGTTTTAACCAAAAATGTCGACGGAATTGGACGAAAACGGGAGCCATATTGAGTCTGTTGACGTAAGTGAAGTGAAAGAAGCTCAAGAAAATGGATCAGTGGTCGAAACTAATTGTGATTCTGGGCTGGACACGTTAGATTCGTGTTCTGCCGCGTTCCCAGCCTCAGATTCCGAAGTATCCCCGATTAAAAACATAATTAACGATGATTTCCGCAAGGGATCGTCGACCGACAGCCTTTCAAATGAAAGTAGTCTGTCCAGTCCAGGGTCTGAAGACGGCGTTCCTGATAATTTAAGTTTCGAATTTCCTCAAAAAACTGATATCGATTTAGCCAAAGAACTGATCATAGATTGTATACAGAGTATGAAATTAAGTGATACACACGAAAAAAAAGAGGAAAACGTTGAAATTACTGGTTATAAAGAAACAGATTATACTAATATTAATAGACCTTTGACTACCTCTACCGTAAGCTTGAACGAACATAAGTCAACAGAAAACAATGTCATCTGTAAATCACCGTTCAGCAAAAGTGCTGAAAATATTTCAAATATATCTTATAACAAACCAAATGAAAATGCTAGTTTAAATTCTAGTGATAAAGATTTAAATGCTGACAAGATTCTCTCACAATTCACCAGCCAGAAATCGAAGGCTAGTGCTGTACAGAAAATACCAGAAAACGTAGCGCATATTGATCTGAAATACACAAGAATTCCAAAGGAATTGTTGTCGCAAGATATCGGTAGCATAGTGAAAAATGTTCATGGAATATTTTCCTCCGTAAGCGGTAGCTTAAAAAGTGCTTACACACACAGAACTGCATATGCTCCAAAACCAGTCAAAAGTTCAAAAAATCTACCCAATGGTAAAGTTATGAATGATATCTTTGAGGATGAGAATACGGACCAAAAAGCCGAGGTTCCTGATAAGCCAGAAACAACTGTCCATCAAGAAATCATTCCAAATTCAAATGCAGAAGTAGCGGTAATAAAATCAGCTGAGTCTGAAAGTTCAGAGCCTTTTGATACCAAAAAGGATGTATTACGGTTTCAAATAGAGACGTTAGAACGGGTACTGGCAGAACAGAGAAAGGAGAATTTCACATTGAGAGACCGAGTCAAACAACAATGTGATGAGCTGCAGCAAAAAGATTCAACTTTCAAAGAGTTGGAAGTTAAATTAGATATGGTGTGTATTTATCTTTCTGCCTATCTATTGTATTATTGCCCTGTAGCAGCGATATATACTATTGTATTATTGCCCTGTAGCAGGGATATATACAGCGGTCCTTGACATTTTTCATGCTTTTTACTGCTCATGCAGTCCAGCATAGCTTTTCACAACCATTTCAAACGCTTCAATACCAAATCCATCATCATTGAATGTTATCGTAGGTGTCCTTTATACCGTTTCCCAAACTAATAAGGCCAAGACAGATCAGGTTATTGAAATGTGTCATTTTTTTATATGATAGCCTTTCAATTAATTGTGAATAGCTATGCAGTTCTTTTTTATAGGATTTTATGCTTTTACACCTAAATTAACCACATTTAAACTATGTCTGCCATCAATGTCAGCTGGTATATTCCTACTATAGTCTATTTGCGTTAAGAAAATAGTGACTCACCAGTGCAACTCAAAGTAAAGACGTGTTCATAGGGGGGTAAAAATAAAACCATAATAATTAAAAAATAATATTAAATCCAGTTTCTAATATAAATTTGTTCTTTAATACATTTTAAGCAGTATTTTCAGGAACACAGCATGCACTAGCCATTTTCACTACTATATTCTCTACATAATCACGTTTTGATAACCACACTGATTACAGTACTGAAAAACATTACAAATCACTTGTCTCCGCAATGAATTATTGTGCCACTTTTATTTTTATAGATAATAGCTATTCATTTTTTAAATTTTCATGAAACTCATACGCCTTGCTACCATGTGTATTGCAAGTTGACCCTCCGGGCGGCTCACCGGGTATTACGTTAGCGACGTGAATGAGCCCTCCAGGAGGGTTCCCGTCAACCCATATATATGACTTGAGTGAGTCCTGGTGGAGGGCTCCCGGTATCCTATATGCGACTTGAGTGAGCCCTCCAGGAGGGTTCCCGGCATCCTATATGCGACTTGAGTGAGCCCTCTAAGCAATGAACTTTTTAACAATAACACACACTAATACTTCTTTTAAACGAACTCCTTTGCTCAAAAACCTTATTCCACAGATGGGCAAACGCGTAGACCATGCAGAACGTGAGAAAGACGCGGCAGTGATGCGGTATGCTAGCGTTGAATGCGCTGCGATTGAAGCCAAGCGCGCAGCCGAGAATGCAGCCAAAGCTGAGAAGGCTGCTCAGGTGGAGGTGGAACTCTTGAATGGGAAGCTCAGATCAGCACATGCGGAGAAGCAGAGGATTTGTCAGATGTATGATGATAAGGTATGCTAAGGATTTTTTAATTTGTATAGTACTCTTAAGTGGCAACGGCTTACGAGTCGTAGGTAAATTTATACTAAGAACTTATTTTGTACGAAGAACTTTATCCAGTCGGATTAAGATTTAAAATACAAAAAAGTCTGAAAGTCTTAACCAAAGCTAGTTATTTTTTGGCATGAAAAGGTATAAGTATTTGTTTTGTTTACAGTGTCACGAACTAATGAACAGTGAACGTGAATTGGCTAAGTTCCGCGAGGATATGCGCGAACTAGATGGACGCCTGAAATGGACGCAGAGCAAACTGCGCGTTGAAATGGATGCTTATAAGGTAAAGATATTAATTTAATTTTTAGGGTGTTTTTCCAAGATCGTATAAAAGAACCCTTATGGTTAGATTTTGTTTGTCTATCTGTTTTTCAAAGCTGGATATCAAATGAACTATGTACTTAAAATTTGAAATAGTTTTTGTCAGCGTTTGCCCAACCATTTTGCAAATAAGAAAGAAATAAAAAGATTTTTTTTTGCAATAAGGACTTAGCGGAATTCTTAAAAATTGGAAGTGGGGTGACTAGGGCATGCGGGGTTTAATATGACGGAAACCAATTTCCACATTCACAAACATCTTTTTTTTTCTACAAATATTGCATTGGCTGAAAGAACATTATGTTTTATGACATTAAAGAGTTTTTTATTTAACCATAAACTATAAATTTCTGACCTATTGTTACTGTTGATAATGCAAAGGTAAAACTGTTATATTATATCATTATTGTACAGACCTTATATCTGTGACGTTGAACGACATTTAATTATTAATTAATATTTTGCATGCAATTGATACATATCCTGTATAGCTAAACATGTGGACCTTAGATTTATACCTGAATGTAACAACCTTAAACCATGTTTAAAGCAAATAAAGACTTATATTTCTAAACCGCATAGTTTCCAAGTTTTTATGAAAAAAAAAAAAATATCCTTATCTCTGAAGATTGCTTAGAAAAAATCTGAAATTCTTTGCGATAGAAAGATCAGGATAAATAAAAAGATGTCTCTAAAAAGCAGACTTTTTCAGAAAACATCAACAAAAATTACCTTCGAGAAGCACACTAGCGCCCGTGACATAAGACTTTGTCCCTTTAGTAAAAAATCTATCATTTGGGTTCAGTTAACAAAAATGTGTAATTTATGCAAAAAGCTAACTAATTCTTGCGTGTGTAAAGTAATTTATCCTTTGGCATTGCCTGTCAGAATCTGTCCTATATTTCACGCATATAATTACCACGAATTTTACTTGAATTGTGCGGAATAAAACCTCATTTATTCAAATTAAATTGAGAACGAGTACTTTCTGAAGGTCAACAGTTATAAAGATACCAGCACGGTTAACCTTCACCACTTCCGAGAACAGTTTTATTAATTTAAGGAATTTGAATGTTATCGTCTAGTAAATAGAGTTGATCGTGATCATCATCGTCATTTCGCCGATAGACGCCTATTGCTGGTCATAGGCCACCCCAAAGCACCGCTTCTTCGACCGGTTTTGTGCTTCTCGCATGCAGCGAATTCCTACTGCCTTCGCCAGGTCATCGGTCCATATTGTGGGAACCACAAAATGGACCGATGACCTGACCTGACCGCCTTCCAACGCTACGTCTTCCAATATGCGGTCGCCACTCCAGAACCTTCCGACCCTATCGGCCATCTGTTCAGCGAGCAATGTGCCCTGCCCACTGCCACTTTAGTTTGGCAATTCTTCGGGTTATGTCGGTTACCTTGGTTCTGTTACAGATCTCTTAATTTCTGATTCGATCGCGTACGGAAACTCCAAGCATAGCCCTCTCCATTGGCTTCTTATGAGGCCCATTGTGAGCGACCATGTCTCAGTGCCGTAGAATAGACTGTTTTACATATGTACCACAAAATTGTTTGATTTCTTAACCTTAGCAGAATTTTCAAACAACACGTAACTCTTCAAAAAAACTGAAAAGAAAAAAATAATAAATCTTTCAGTCATTTTGAGTCGGCGCTTTGAGTGATCTTTGTTCATTGATTGTTTGGCGCCGACTCAAAATGACTGTAAGGGTTATTATGTTTTGCTTTTCAGTTTTTTCGGCGGTTTAATTTTTTGCCAAACAGTTTTTATTTTATATTTTTTTATGGCTATAATCTACTAATTACTACATGCTTGCAAAAATGAACAATCAATCATCCCCTGTTTTCCTACCCTTAGGGTTGGTTTTTTTTACCTTCGAAATATATCCTTTCCAATAAAAAGAATTATCAAAATCGGAGCACTCTGTAAAAAGTTATGCGTGGTCATACATAAAAAAATCTCGTTGCCTTGAAAATCTCCTCCGTTTTTTCGTCGGTTAAGGGGCAGGGGCACCTAGTGTGACAGCCTAAAAAAAGGCATTTTTTGGGAATAAAAAATAAAAAAAAACTAGTGAATCAATCGTTTTAAAATTTTGAGGGTATACTTATACATATTTTAAGAATACACAGTAAAATTTTTGAAATAAAATATTAAATATTTTTGAAATGACACGCGATCTCCGGCGGCGCCAAAAAAAAAGGTCCTCCACTGCTGGAGTGATTGCAGCCTTCTCCGTTGATAAAACCAAAGAAATAATAATTCTCGTTAAACTAAAACATATTGTCTATACGATGACCCTCAGGCGAACAAAAAAATCAAAAATTGAGAAAATGGCGGCATGTTGAAAAAAAAAGTTAAATTTGACCTAAAATTTTGGTCGTTTTTGGCCTGCCAAAATTCGATTTTTGATCAGATCAAAAAACTGGAGGGTCATCGTATGGAGAACTATATAGAGAAGATGCAAAAACAATTAGATAGCGATCGGATCATTTGTCTCCGAGTAATCACTCCAGCAAATTCGAAAAATGCTGTTTCGAGAAAAACGCGTTTAAAGATAAAATTATCGTTTTCACTGTTATAAATGGATTAAAATCATACTTATAGCTAATCTGGTATTCCAGGCCCATATAATTCACCTTCCTCTTTCTCAAAAAGTGTTTGTTGAGCTGAAGAAGCGAAATCGATTTTGTGAAAATCTCACACTAGCTGTGCCCCTTAAAAAGTCTTTCTGACGCTACCTTGAAGTGACAGAAACATCATACCCACATAATCAGCCTATAATGTTCCCACTGCTGGGACACAGGCCTCCTCTCTGTGAGAGGCAGTGGGCCACAGGCCCAGTGCGGGTTGGTAGATGTCATATGTCTTCGAATTTTTGGTCCTAGGACATGCCGGTTTCTGCACGATGTTTTCCTTCACCATTTTGAGAGCAGTGGTGATGAAATAATTTACACAAAGCAAAGTGCCTGTCGGGGTTCACATAAGTCCGCTGTTACCACTGGATCACCACTGCTCTCAAGCATGACGTCAATTTATAATTTAACTTCTCAAGATTTCAGCCATGTGTGTAAATATTTTTATAAATACATACGTACCAGACACACAAAAAAGGCTTGGGATTACTTAGGTTACGCCAATGTTCCAAGCACGTGTGTGAGCGAGAGCTCCCTAAAAAAGGGTTGAGCTATACGATGACTGATGCATGCATGCAGTCTGTTGGGACAGGTCAGCGCAAAGCTGCAATGGCTCTTAGTTCAAAAGGCTCTTCCAGACATTGCTCAAGGCTCTTCCAATGCAGGGAGCATTGGAAGAGCCTTGAGCAATGTCTGGCATGGCATAGACTCATATAAAATTCTAATAATATAATGTTTGAACTTTAAAAGAGAGAGTTTGTTTCGACGTTTCTTCTCAGGGAACAGTCAGCTATCAGCCGGCGCCATCTAGTTTCTAAAATACTGACCATAAAATGATGACGTGCGCAAGTGTCTTATACGGTCTACTCACAGAAAATAAAAATAAAAACATTTCATTTCATACATAAACTCACATCTTTTTCCCATGGGGGTAGGCAGAAACTACGGAACGCCACTTACTACGAACTTTACAGACTCCTTTTGCCTCGTTTAGTTTCATACATCTGGTCATACACGCACGCCGGTTGCCTGAACTAAGCACCTGACCTTTCTCAAAAACATCACCAATACAGCGTCACTATATATCCTCCTAGGACATCCACTCCCGGCATTTCTTATCACACCTGCCTTGTATAATATTTTTATAACTTTCTTTTATAGGATGCTTCAGAACGCGCCGAGAAATTAACACAGCAAGTGGCCGAATTAGAAGCGGCTAAAGAAGCCGCCACTGCTAACGCTACCGACTCCGCTAGAGCCAAACAATTGGGTAAGTCATTTATTTACTTGTCTTGCAGCATTTTAGGTGATCCAAATTTATCCAGGAACTGTGGTAAAAAGAAATGAGTAAAAAGTATTGTTATGAGCTGGGGTTCGGGATAAATAAATGTACATGACAATCAAAGAAAAAAAATCTTTACCTATAACAGTTAGTACTTTAGTACAACGGTCTTTAGCGGCTCATAACTAATTCGATTTTTTAGTCTTTAAACGGATTTTTTCACTTAATAATTTTTTTAGAAAAAAAAAAACAATACTTGAGCACTATCAGAAAGAGCACCGTTTAAAAAATTATCTGTCTCTATTTTTTCAGACACGACTCGAATTAGTTACGAGCCGCTAAAAAGTGGTGTACTAATAGTGCCATTCTCGTCCAAAACAGGTTAATCAAATACAGTAATAAGAAACTTTAATCAGAATCACTTGTCTCTAGTTTTCAGTTCAATATTCCGCATTCCTAACCGAATTGTCCCGCAGTTCCGCCAGCCCACTATTTATATAACGAGTTAACATTTCTAGATTTTGCGTGAACATTCGTGTAGCTTCACCACCCGATTACAGTTAGCGGCGAAGTTTCTAAATAGTACCAGAAAGATAATTCCGCTATTTGATAATAGATGGCAGCAGCGTCTGCGGATAATCGTTCGTGTAATATCTGTTACTTGATAATAGATGGCGTTAGCGTGTCGTTTCAAGTATTAACGATATACGTAACAATATTTTTATTTACAGAAGCGGAATTAAAAGAAAGCCAAGCAACTTTAATACTTTGTCGTCACGAAAGAGACGAGTTAGAACGACGCCTGACATCTATCACACAGCAATTGGAAACTTGTACGCGGGAAAGAGATACTGCTAGCGCCGCTCTCGCTCGCTCTACCGCTGAAGTGAGTCACGTCATCAAAAACGGTTATTCTGTTTCATTCATTCATTCTCCTGCCATTATCCCAATACTGACCTCACCTCTGTAAAAAAAATCTGTTCTTTTCTTCTTGTCTGTTTATATACAGGGTATAAGGGACAGCCCTCCACATACTGACAGAGTGCATTCAGCTCCTTATTTTGAATCATATTCCACCGGAATTTTTCTTAGGATTTTGTTTTACGTTTTTTCAGCTTTTTCAGTTTTATTTCAATGTATTCTCTGAACGCATTTATGTAAACAAATACGGCAAAAAAAAGCAGCAATGAATGTTGAAATACTCTAACGACCGACGTGTAAAAACAGCTGTTCACTTCTTGTCTAACTACAGAGTTCATCGAACTCGTCGTCGGCGATTGCACAAAGGCGGCTTTCCGAATTGATCCGAGTTGCATTGCGTGTGAGGAAATAAAACAAATCAGGTTTATTGGATTCCCATAAACTGTCCTGGAATAATTTCTTGTACTGGTCATCTTAGTATGATATACTGAATCCACCCCATCAGTTTGCGGAGGGCTGTCCCTTACACCCTGTATGTGTGTACATAAATGGTTAACTAAAAAAAGACTATAAAAGTATTTTATGTAATTGTTGCATAGAGGGTAAGGTGTCCATATCTTTCTGCTAGTTCTGCGCATATACAATGTGTAATAAAATTGACGCAGGACCTCATACACCCCAATTAGAGTATTAAGTTGAAAGCATAATAATATGACAAAACTTATTATTGTTTATAGCTGTTATTATAAAGAAAATCGCGTTGAATCTAGCATTACTTTATGCATTTAAAATTGACTGTTATTGCTTTGAATTAAGATTGAATTTTCTTTGGCTCAATCTGCAGCATAAAAAAACTTTTAACAAAAACAAAAAAAACAACCGACTTCCTTAAAAAAAACACTACAAAGTCAAAAATAACTTTAAATTCGGAATTCGGTGTCTTAGGATCTGTATTTAAGGTTTTTTGCCACCGACTCCCGAAATTAAAGTTATTTTGACTTTGTTGTGTTTTTTTAAGGAAGTCGGTAATTTTTTTTTTTTGTTAAAAGTTTTTATTCTTAAGTATTTAGTTAAGGTAGATCTCCGCACTAATCCAATCGCGATATTTGTTTATTTGTCGCGCAAATAGTTAAAGCAAATTTAAAACTTATATTGGTTTTCTATTTTTTCACATTGACCCCATTGTCCGAATGGAACCAAATTAAAATGGTGGTCCCATTTTAATTTCTGGAAGCACCAGCTTTCAAAAAAAAAAGAATCATCAAAATCGGTTCACCCAGTCAAAAGTTATAAGGTAACGAACATAAAAAAACAGTCGAATTGATAACCTCCTCCTTTTTTGAAGTCGGTTAAAAATGGCCATATTAAAAGTAACTAAAATCGATTCAGTAGTCAATTATAAACAAACTACTTTGAGGACTTGCGTGGATCCTGTTAAACCTTGTATATTTGTAAACCGAATATTTCTGTGTTTGGTAGGTGGAACATCTGAAGGAGAGTAATCTTCGTTTGGAAGAGGAGGCGGCGGAGTTAGCAGCTTTGAGGGCTAAAGCAGCGCTTGCAGATACACTTAGTGCACAGTTGCAAAGGTACGTATTCATAATCAGAAGAAAAGAAAGAATAAAATGTCTTGTAAAATAATGTAATGTGACTTGCAAAAATAAAATCATTTATAATTGATTTTTATTAATTTCAAGCTCGAAGTAGGTATGCGATTCCTCAAGGATTACTATAATTTAGCATCTCACAATGTATGTATCTCTATACCATTAGAGAAACAGAGCGAGCATCTCAAGCCGAAGAAGCGCTGTCAGTAGAACGCGCGGTGAGCGAGACTTGTGGGCGCAGGGAGGCCGCGGCGCTGGAGCACGCCGCCAAGCTCACCGCCAACCATGTGGCTGTGAGTGCCGCCGCCAGCCGGTATGAGGCCGAGGTAAGGAGCCGTACATAGTAAAACTAGCTTCCGCCCGCGGCTTCGCCCGCCTGAATGTCGAAAAATTCACCTTTTCAACCCCCATTTCACCCTCTTAGGAATGGAATTTCAAAAAAACCTTTCTTAGTGGATACATACTCCTCACAAAGAACACACCCTCCAAATTTCATGTCTCTAGGACCAGCGATTTAGGTTGTGCGTTGATATATCAGTCAGTCAGTCAGTCACTCAGGACTTTGAATTTTATTTAAATAGATAGATCTCAAACACCTAAACTAAACTACCTAACCTACCTACCTAACTATCAGTAACACTTTTTCCAAAAAACAAAACAACCTACTTCCAAAAAACAGTACATAGTGAAAAGTAACAAATTTCGGAAGTCAGTGTCCTTGGATATTTTACCGACAAAACTCGATTTTGGGATGAACTGAACCAGTTCTCCCTTCTAATCAACATAATGACTTTACATGTTTGTGTTACAAAAAAAAACGTCCATCGCTCAGCATAATGCTGCGATCCTATGCGAAACAGAGCCCCAGCGCTGGTTTTCAGCGACGTGATGACGTCGAACGGTGCAGTAAACATCTCAACTTGCTGTTAACCTGTGAAACTCCTTCAATTCATCACCATCATTTCAGCTGTAAGATGTCCACTGCTGGACTTAGGCCTCCCCCAAGCATCGCCACTTCGACCGCAGGAATCCACTGGTTGCAAAAAGCACAGAACCGGTCGAAGTGGCGGTGCTTCAGATATCTGGAAAATAAAAATTTCTATTCTTCCCGTTATCATCCTACCGATGACATTAATTTGTAACTTCACATTACAGGCGCGAGCATTAGGCGCCGACAACGCATCGCTTCGAGAACGGATAGTCACCCTCGAAGGAGAGTGTACGCGACTACAGGCTGCCTTAGCTGAGGAGACCGATAGGAGGAATAAGGAGAATCGAGTTTTGGCTAGAAAGGTAGGTGTATTTGTGTAAATCATCACGCTATATGCCATGAAGGGTGGGCAGATTTGTATTTGGTACACCCATATTTCGCTTGATCTTACTAATTGTATGAATGTAACAGTTTACATTTTTTGTCTCTCAAAAACGACTCCATGGTTTTGGATAAAATTCCAAATTCGTTCAGAAGAAGGCCGGCCGGTCCGGGGGATTGGCGCTTGTTTGAACGGGAACTGGCCCGTAATTACAAACGTTCAAAGTCTAGTAGTAGTCTCACTTCAGCAACAATAAAATGTCAAAAACTTGTCAAAAATGTATGGAAACTCGTGGAATTTTTCGACAGATTGAGACTGAGATCACACAGTCTTTAAATTATAAGAGAATTACAATTATCGAAAGAAAAAAAAACCTACTTTTTTTTTCTTTCGCCCGTAATGAAACTTATATCATCGTTAGAGAACCATTTGAGAGAAGTACTTAAAAGAAAAAACTAAGCTTAAGCCGTACTCCACCACACATGGCGGTTTACTATTTGTTTTTCAGGCATTCCTGTGTGGGGAAAACTAATAAGAAAAAAAAACATTGATTCGTCAATTTAAAAAAATCTAGTATTGGACCGTATCATCGGCAGGAAAACAGTTTTAAAACTAGGAGATAAGTGAGGGAAAGCTTTTCTTTGCCATAAATTCGAAAAAAAATCTAGTCTTTATAATAGGGTTCTGTTGAAATAATAAACATAAATACTTTTTCGTACCACTTGCTCAAAAAAGTGACATTCTATGCCACAAAAAGCTAACATAACAATAGTCATTTTTAATCTGTTAAAAACAGGGAAAGAAAATTGTACTGAATTTCATTTATCCTCTAGGGGGAGAATGTTATTTAAATTTGGAATACTTACCAAAATTTATACTGAACTACCTACATCTGTGTTTACACCATTGAGTTTGTATATAAAGCATTATACATGTTTTTGAAAAAGGAATACGCATTTATTATGCAGTTATGAACTTATGATTATTAAATAAAATTACGAAAACCGACGAGGCCGTATGAGCTTGATGCCTTTGCTTTTCCGACAAAAAAAATATTAGTCTAGGAATATGCCGCGTTTTTGTTTTCTTCAAATACATAAACGTTAATTGGACCAAATGTTACGAAAGTTAACTTTTACTTTAAATTGTCATTATTTTTAATAAATGCTCATATTATTATTGTGTAAATTTTTTCGCAAATGGTACGAAAAGTAGAGTATTTTCCTCGGTGATAAAGCTGTCTTAGTCTTGGGTGAACTTAAATCCCTCGCTACACTCAGGACTCGTCTTAAATCCCTCGCTTCGCTCGTGATTTAAGTTTTTAACACCCTCGCTACGCTCGGGAGTAAACCTCGAGTCCTTCGTTACGCTCGCGATTTAAATCGTCACCCGCGACAGAAGACACTGCTTTATCCCCTTGGTTAATAATCTACTATTTAGTCCCCTAGACAAAACATTTTCCCTAGACGTTCCATTTTTGATTATGGCTTTTCTGTATTCCGTTCTCTGTTTCTGATTTTGTCATTGTATACTTTCCGTTCAATAAACGTGTTTAAATATTTTATCTCGAGGTATTAATTTCTACAGTTTCGACAATCGTTATGTTAAATCCGAAAGTCTGACCTCCAGTCTTATCAAGAAGTATTGTATTACCCAGTAACTGGGTTGTGGAGGTCAGATAGGCAGTCCCTTCATGTAAAATACTGGTATTCAGCTGCGTCAAACCGCCCCCCACATAGTTGAGACAAGGCTAGGCACATAATAATGAATAACTTCTTTTAATATTTTTGCAGGTAGCAGAATTAACAGAAGAAGTATCAGAAGCGAGCAAGAAGCTGGAATGGGAGAAAGGAGAGAATGGTGTGCTCAAGAAGAAACATGCTAGTGCCATAAAGGTATGTGTCTTCATTCTAGAAGGTTTATAGCAGTACTCTAGGATCATCCAGTCGACTCCATGTGATAAGACAACGGTGCAGTTTAACCTCTCCCGTCCCACTGACGTGATATCGGGTCAGCCGAAAAATGTCCTCTGCGTCCCGAAGACTCGATATCGCGTCCTATGACTTCCACGCGCGAACTAGGACGCGATATCGAGTCTTCGGGGCGCAGAAGACAATTTTCGGCTGACCCGATATCGCGTCAATGGGACGGGAGAAGTTAAAAGGAGATATAGTGGCAAAAATTGAAAGAGGATGCTAAGATGGTTTGGTCATGTTGAGAAGATGAATGAAGAGCGGCTAACAAAAGGTATTTACAAAGCAGATGACTGGACACACCAAGAGGACGCCCTCGGAGGACATATAGTGACCTTATTGGTGATGTTCTTCAGAAAGGTCAGGTGCGTAGTACTCGCAACCGGCGTGTGTATATGACCAGATATATGAACCTAAACGAGGCAAAAGGATTATGTAAGGATCGTAGCAGAGGTGGCTTTCTGTAGTTTCTGCCTACCCCCATTAGAAATAGCGTTAGTTTATGTATGTATGTAATAAATTAATCTCATTTAAAATACTGAAATCTGACACATTTACTTGTAGGAGTTAAATCGCGAGCTACAGCGCGCTATGAAGCGATGTGAGCAGCTTGAAGCGAAGTTACCGCAACAACTAGCGCCCTCTACGAGAACAGGCGAGTACTACAACATTTTTATCATGTAATAGCTTAATAAATAAAACATTTTTACACAAAAAATAAAAAATAAAACAACTGACTAGAAAGAAACACTAGAAAGTTAAGATATACTTTAATTTCGGAAGTCGGCAACAAAAAAGCGAAATTCGTAATTCGGGGAGAAAAGGTGAAGAAAAACTGATTCAGCTACAAAAAAACACTGCAAAGTGAAAAATAACTTTAATTTCGGCCGTCGGTGTCTTAGGATTTGTATTTAAGGTTTTTGCCACCGACTTCCGAAATTAAAGTTATTTTTCACTTTGTATAGTGTTTTTAAGGAAGTCGGTTGTTTTTTTTTTTTTGTAAAAAAGTTTTTGTTTTTAAATTTATAGTTATAGTATCTACCCCGCACTAATTCCAAACAAAAAAGGCATATTTATGCGATATCAGAAATCGCGGTTGATTTGCTGTCATTTTTTAAATAGTTCCGGTGTCTGTCTCGGGAACTCATTATCAGATCTATATGAAATTTATATGGGACCATTTCGGAATAAACCCCTTTCGAACAAAAAAAAATTTTGCAAATCCGGAAATCATGACGGAGTTATGGCCGAACATACATAAAAAAAAACATCCGAATTGAGAACCTCCTCCTTTTTGAAGTCGGTTAAAAACACCCACAGTTGGGCACAAGTATCTCTTGTCCCACTTCATTTCACATATTCTTATTGCAACAGGGTCAGTATCATCATTGAGTAGTGGAGAAAGTGCCGCTCACGAAGATAGACTTCAGAACGGTCACAGTGACGCTTTACCAGACATACAGGTATGTGTGTACAATACCACATTTAATCAACATCATCACTATTTCAGCCGAAAGACGTCCACTGTTGGACATAGGGATCCTCTAATTCAGGAGGGGGGAGTTGCCATAATCGGTTGACAGGAGATAGAGAGAGATTAGGCATAGAGATCGCTGCTGCCCATTCTCTAGTAAGGGGCCATCCATAAATTACGTCACACAAGTTTCATGATTTATTGACCCCCCCCGTCCTTGTCACAGCTGGTCACATTTGTGAAACCCCCTCCCTAGTGTAACATCACATATTTTGCAATTTTACATCTGGACATTTAATTTTTTTTTTCTTTTATATTTCATGTTTTAATAGTACTTTAAATATTTATATTCAATTCTGAAATGTGACGTCACAAAATTTAGGGCCCCTCCCACCCCCTTGTCACACAATGTCACAATTCGTCGACCCCCTCTCCACCCCTTAACGTGTGACGTAATTTATGGATGGTCCCTAAGTCCCTTAGTCGCCTTTTACGACACCCACGGGAAGAAATTGAATGTTGTTATTTTTTACGTCCGCACATTTAATGCTACAATACATCATCAACATCTGCCGAGCCTTTTCCCAACTACGTTTGGGTCAACATCCAGCCTAACCAGATGCAGCTGAGTACCAGTATTTTACATGGAGCGACTGCCTATCTGACCTCCACAACCCATTTACTGGGTAATACGATACCCCTTGGTAAGACTCGTTGTCAGACTTTCGGGCTTCTAACGACCAGTAACGATTCAAAGACGAGCTCTTCAAGCAATTTATTAAAGGTTATTCGGAGCTCATAAAATCCACACTAATCCATACTAATATTATAAATGCGAAAGTAACTCTGTCTGTCTGTCTGTCTCGCTTTCCTGCTAAAACTGCTGAACCGATTTAAATGAAATTTGGTACACAGATAGTTTAGAGCCTGAGAAAGGACATAGGCTACTTTTTATTCCGCGACTTTGTCTGCGTCCGCGATAACCGACATTTACGCGGACGAAGTCGCGGGTAGCAGCTGAGTTATAAATGATAAATGATTTTATTTCTGTAAGTAGGTTTGTACCAAGAAAATTAAATCCAACCTGGAATGCGCACAGACTGCCAATACGCGGTCCGAGCGAGATAGCTTCTCGAGAGCCCTCTGTCCCTTTCATTAGGCAGACCAAGCAATATGATGTAGGTAGATACGAATATAACAGGATATAATAAATAACCAATAATTTGATTTTTTTTAAAATAGTTACTCTTTAAAGATGGATTAAAGTAAAACGCAGTAAACATAAACGCAACGCATAAACTCTGTTATCGAGTATTATTGTATAACCTGGAATATCTGGCGCGCTGGGCAAATAACCATTTTGTTTAGTATTAATTGTCGTAAAAATCTAACAGACGTAGTTTTTAAGAAAAATGGTTGGGACACTTTTATTGGGCAAATTCGTCAAAATTTTGGACTTTACCCTTAAATAATCTTATAATTTCGTTAATTATGGGCACCCTACTTCAAGAAAGGGACACAGCGCTCTCGAAACGTTTTCTCTCTCGGACCGAATTTCTCTTTGACCAAGTGATTGTCTGTAATAGAACTTAGTGTCATATACATAAGGTTTATTTTTATAATGGTGTCAAATTGACAATGCACATTCCAGGGGTCGGGTATAAGTTCCTTGGTTTGTACGAACACTAACACGTCAATGATTTCTTTTTTAAACTATGAGGTTATTTAGTTATGAACCTTATGCAGCCGGTGAAAGGAAGCACGTAGTTTGTCCTTATTTCTAGTGTTAACGGTGAGAATATCATTTTTTTTAGTGTACAAGTTTATATTTTGCTTAATATATGCGTCAAAGAGATTACGACCAACTAACTCTCACAGACAGGAGGCCTATGTTCCGGCAGTGGGAGCATTATTTACTGTTTTATGAATGAATGCCTATTTGACCTCCACAATTCAGTTAATGGTCTACACGATACATTCTGTAGACTGATTATATTACAGAAGAATTATAAGACAGTTGCGCCCCGCGTTTTTACTCGCGTAATTCTCGATCCCGTGAGGATGACTGTATAAAAAGTATCCAGGACATGCTCTACGCATGTTCCAAATTTCAACACCAAATAAATCCGTTTAGCCATTTTAGCCCTTCAACAACCTTTTGGTACTTTTGAGTATGTACTGTGTACAAGAAGTGCCACTAATTTTAATTTCCGTGACTTTGTATTTCAATTTCAGCATGCCAATTTTTCAAGAAAGAAAAAATCATTTCATATAAATTTTCAAGAATAAAAAACATTTCTTTTAAATTTTCAAGAAAAAAAAAAACACTTCATTTAAATTTTCAAGAAAAAAAAAACACTTCATTTAAATTTTCAAGAAAAAAAAACATTTCATTTAACTTTTCAAAACCTTGTTATAAAAAACTTGAAAGAACATAAAAACAATTTCGATAGTACGTACTAATTCCATGCGTAAAATCGAACGAATGGAACGGAAGTTACGTTTCATTCATTCAATTTGACGTAAGCCGATGTTGCCATGATAAATATTGTTGGTTTCAAATAGCTTGCTCCATCGATCGGTGTCTCGTCGCGAGTTAGAGAAGTGTCAAGAGCCTTTTCGACTTTCGAATCGAAGTAGAGAACGTTCTTGCGTTTGTCGTGTTTGCTCTGTGGGTATTGTTATTTCCGCGGGATCTACTAATATTTCCTTCTAATTTTCACGCTAATCTCAGGAACGAACGACCACGGTGAGAATTAATATTAAATATTCTCTTTTATTTTAATTTCGCAGATCAAGTTCCCAAGTGTTTTTAATAGGCTTTTCCCTAAGGTTAGATATATGGTCTAATTTAATTTATTACAATTCAGTTGGTGTAGATTTTCTGTAATGTAAATAAATATAATACATTTAAGTAGATAGTTTTTGAGTTTTAATCAAATTCAGAGTAGTCACTGCTCTCGTAGATTTTTCTACACATCTCTTTTAGTTGTCACCTCAGTATTCACTTGATCATTTCTTTCTTGTATTCTCTTACCATTTCATCTTGTACAGCCAACTCCTTCTCACATATCACAATATGTTAGGACAACCAACACACTATCTGATCCCAAACTAGGCAGAGCCTGTACTACGGCAACCAGACAACTGATAAATATACCTATTATACTTATACAACATTAATTTTTGTTTATGCGAAACCAGAAACACGGGTCTAGTATTTTTATGTAAAGAATCTATGAAAAAAAATTCAAAACTGTATCATTAATAATCACAAAGTTATAAGCTTGATAAGTTACCTGGTTGTCCACGCAAAAACATATGCAGATCACCACAAACAGCTAGTGTACGTACCATCTCCGTGTAATGGACGTTTGAATACGAGAAAGACATGATAATTTTAAAATCGAAACAAAACACTAAGGTCCGCGACTTGGAAGCGTAATTAAATATTTTTGGTACAAAATATAAATGGTGTAAAAATTATTGGAATCGATTCAGTTGCTGATTCTGAACAAACTATATTCAGGTTTCGCATATACTAAAAATAATCTTGTATATTTCTAAATACCTACATATTATAGATAAATTACACCCAGACAGACCAAATGATTGTGCTCAACACACAAAGATTTTCCTGGGTGGGAATCTGACCCACGACCTCAGTCTTAGCAGTCGGGGTCACTAACCACTAGACTAACAGGCCAGAAACTATCGGCTGATCATGCTATCCATTCATAGTTTCTTTGATCATTCTTTGCAAATCTTTCTCTGTTAGAATTACGTTTAGTTATGGTCCATATTAATAGCAGTGGTAAGAACTCACTATATAAGATATAGAAACAGAAACAGAAACGATGATATAAATTGCACAAAGTGCAATTTATATCATCGTTTCTGTTCACCATTTTGGTTAATCATCATTGCAGCCGTAAGACGTCCACTGCTGGACATAGGCCTTCCCCAATTTGGGGGGGGCTTTGCCATAATCGCCACGCTTGCCAGGCGGGTTGGCGATCGCAGTATGGTGGTAAAATGCATAGAAAACGCTGCTGCCCATTCTCTAGTAAGTCCCTTAGTCGCCTCTTACGACACCCACTGGAAGAAATGGTGAAATGGTCAACAAATGATTTAATCATTATGGATATTTTGGTTAATACCAGAAGGGTAATAAATATAATAAAATAATTAATAAATAATAATTATTTATTTAATAAAAACGATTACAAAAAGAGTACATTTAGCAAACAGTATTAAATTTCTCATACAATTATAGTGCATAAAGATAAACTATTTCTAAAGTATTTTTATCACAAGTGCAGATGATGATTCATCGGAAATAGAATGTAAGGTAGCGACCCGCCCGATCTAGGTTAAATGAAACCTGTGTTTCTAATATATCTAATAGCGTAATACACTTAGACAGTAGGAATGGCTTTCATCTTGATAGTTCAACAACATTTGTTAACATACTTTTTTATCAGCTTGATATTCTAAGTAACAGAATCTTTGAACTTGATTTTCACCGTTCAACGTTGGATTAATTTGAAACTTTGCACACTTGTAAAGGACCGATTATGATACCAGCCAGGATTACCAGGATAGCAAAAACAAAAAACCCGCTTTTGTAGCTAGCCGTACTAAAAAATAGAAAATAAATAAATAAAAAAAAAACTAAATAAGCGCTTTTTGAGATTTTTTTAAATTGATATAGATAAAGCTCCCTACGCTTTTATCCATTTTTTTTATACTTTTAGTTTGGTTTTCTATGAAAGCGTATTGTTAAGTTTTTTTAATTATTATTTTTTCACACATGAATCAGTGGATTACCTGTACCATTAAAAAAATATTCAGATTGATAGTGTGTTAAGCTATTATGGTGCTGACTTTATTGCTTTCTTCGTACCACCGAGCTGAGGCATATATCCTAGCAGTCGAAACATTACTAACTGTTTTATATTCTACATTCTAGGTCCGCGAACCCGACCGTCAAACTTTAATCGAGCGCATAGTATCCTTGCAACGAGCGGCCGCACGTCGGGCAGAGCGTTGCGAATTCCTAGAGGAACATTCTAGACAACTCACCGCCGAGTTAAGGGCAAAGGCCCGCTTGCTGAGACATCTCCTGTGCGAGATGCCCGCAGGCGCCGTCGGCTCCAGCCGCAGGGATGACAACAAGGTACAGTAGTTGTTAGAACATGCCGAGCTGAGGGTGAAAGCCTCTGCTGAGACATCTCCTGTGCGAGATACCTGCAGGCGCCGTCGGCTCTGACAGACAGGGATGACAAAAAGGTACAGTAGTTGTTAGAACATGCCGAGCTGAGGGTGAAGGGCCGTCTGCTGAGAAATCTCCAGTGCGAGATGCCCACAGGCGCCGTCGGCTCCAGCCGCCGCGATGACAACAAGATACAATTTAAAAAAAAACTATTTAGGTTCACGCACAGAAAATTCCAAACGACACAAGTATTTTAACTAATAAGTGCTAACGCTTCCAAAACTCTAAAAGTCGATTAAAACAATCTGCAACAGAAGTTATACTCGTATTTGCAAATAATCGGGAAAACATTATGTTTCCCGATTACTTTAAAGGTTCAAAGTTCCTAAATATTCGACTAATTTTGTCGCTGACTGTACTGCGTAAATTGTAATAAAATGTTTCCATATATGATTTTTTTTTTTTAAGTCTTGTAACATAAAATTTCATTTAATATTAATAATAATGTTCCCTTGTCCATGCTGCTATGTAGAAACGGAAGCTAACCAAGGTAAAATTCATGTCATGCGTTTTCTGTAAGCTTTTTATATTAGTTATCATATCTTAACATATTTAATATAAAAAGCAAAAAAAAAAAAACACTTGATTCATTTCAGCGTGTATAAATATTATTTGATTCATTACACCCTGTATAAATATTATTTCATTTATTTTAACCTGTAATAATATTATTATATTTATTTTACCCTGTAAAAATAATATCATTTGATTTATTTTACCCTGTATCATTTGATTTATTTCAGTGGACTTACGAGCTGTTATTTTCGTTCACAGTGCTAGTACAAAATCGATTTTTTGGTGCTTAACCCTTGTTTATCCCTCTTTTTTATAACTAATGAAATAAAAAAGTATTATATTCCTTGTTTATCCTCCAAGTTTTACGAATTAACCACATTCATAACTTTTCTTAGTTCTAAATAATCCGGCTCGAAGGACCATTCTGTTAGGGCTTCTGTTAGGGTCTTTAAATAAGAACGACGAAACATGTTGGATTATCGCAGTAAACGAATTGATGACACGTCTCGTCGTTCTTATGTAAAAACCTAGTAGAGGCCTACCTAGTAGTAGTTGGCTTCTTCTAGATTTTTGTCTGCATTTTTTTAAACTTCAGTTTCACAGTTCTGTTTTAGTTTTTGTTACATTATGAAGATAGCGAAGTTAATCTTTATACTTGAACCATATTACAGAAAGAAATAGCTCGCCTCGGCGGCGGTGCGATGGCCGCGGTATGGGGCGGTGACCCGAACGGAATGACGGCCGAACTGTCACTGGAAATGAACCGGCGACTGCAAGCCGTGTTAGAAGACACGCTGCTTAAGAACATTACGCTCAAGGTAAGAACACGAACGTGCTGGCTTTCAAGTCAAGAGTATACCGGCTGTTTGGAGCATGGAACATTTTTTGGAGGATTGGATCATGTGCTATCTTGATGTAACTTGATAGCACGTTCGTTATGCGGGTGAAATGGTGGGGCGCAGCTAGTCTTACTAATGTAATCAATGTGATAGTTATTATGTTGGATGGTTGTTACTCCATCACGAAAAGTCGACAGAACGCTTTGGATGATATTTGACACACTGATGGGTATTTGGTACTGGTGGATTAATACATAAGATACTTTTGATCCCATTAGTACGTTTCCGTGCGATAATTCTCGAGCTCCATGCGGACGAAGCTGTTGACAGAAGCTAGTAAATAATATAAATAACGTAATTTTCAGGAAAACATGGAGACACTGGGCGCTGAGATATCGCGACTAAAAGAACAATCGAAAGTAAACGAGCCTTAATGAACGAAATCATTATAAATATAAAATTTAAGTGAAATCATATGATTCCAATGTTATTATTGTAATGGATTAACATTCCAGAATATGCCAATGATAAAATTTAGGGCTTTAAAGTTATTCCTTTTGGTCACCATTTTTTAAGACGCATTTTTCTTATCATTCTATTTTTGCTTGTTTTCTAAAGAAATTTGTCTTCAAAAATAATTTCAAGATGTTGACAATATGTTGGGGTCAGCTGCCAGGCTTACCAGATGCAGCTGTATACCAGTATTTTAAATGAAGCGACTGCCAGGTACTTAGGTACTTATACATGGTGCTTGTGCATTCGATGTATTTATTTTCTTAATTAATTTACTTTCATAGTGAAAAAATGGCGACCATAAAGGTTATTTCGAGGCTTACACGATCTTAAAAATTATAATGAAAATCAATTATAAAATGTTAATAACATGTTATGTTAAAATTATTTATTATCTAACATTTGAACTATGAAATTATAATATACGTTTGTATGACCTAAATTAATTATTGCATTTCTGAGCAATATTTTGTTATGTGTAACAATTCTAACCACAGAAGATCTTCCGTGATTGAAAATATTATGCTTATTACTCTAAGAAAGTCTGCGAAAATTTAATTACGTTTTTTTTTTTTGTAAATTTAAGCTCAGTGTCCGGTTTTGTATGTTGAATAAAATATATCTCGTGACCGTTACAAATAGGGCTTTATAGAATTATAATTATTAGAATCAGCAATACAACTCTTTTAGTTAGACTTGGCCTCAAATGTCATGATTTTATGAAATAGTCATTTCATAATATGAAGTTAGAGAAATGTATTGTTTTTATGATTATAATTCTATAAAATAAAATAAAATTACAGCGGCAAATCATATTTAGATCAATATACAAGCTGATGCAAATTGAAAAAAAAAACTTGTGGGTTACTTGGACCTTTAGCTACGGTTTCAAAAAAAGAACGCTGGCTGACACGTATCGTCAGCGATTTACCGGTGAATGACGTCACTATATCGTTATTTATGGAAGTAAGTTGGTGCGTTTTTCTAGAGAGCCATCATTTCCATGACAGTAGTTAACATTGCGGCTACCGATATTCTACGAAACCCTAGCTTTACTGAAAAATAATACTAGATCACATTGACATTGACGCGCAAATTGAAATCACAGATTTCAGTACTATGATTTTGAAGTCCATTGAGATTATTCGTCGTTTATTTTGAACAACAAAAAAAAGTTGTTACTCCATACATTTTGACCGCGTAGGGTGTTGCAATTTTCCTAGGAAATAGCGGTTTATAAAAATATTTTTTTTCTATGTTCTAGAATTATGTGCTGAATTTTTGGTTACAGTTTGCGCATTGATCTCCGTTTCACCCTGTATAATGTCAGTTTTTGGTAATACCAATATTTTAATTTTAAAAAGATACATTAGCAGTCAAGACGATTAGTATACTCTGTTAATTTTGTAATGATATATGTGACATTCTAAACAGCGGTTTAGGCTAAAATCAGCGCTTGACATGTGTCAAAATGATCAATAGTAAAATAACAGAGTATAGTAAAAATAATTATGGACTAATCTAAAATATTTTATAAAACATATTTATGATTTATAAATACCCAATGATTTACATTATGAGTTCTCATAAACTTGTTTAGATTTGCTTATAAACATTGCTTAAAGTAATGTCACCTGTTTTACCAAACATTTTTGACATATAAACGTCTCTAAACTTTGAGGAACGTTTATAAATAAACTGGTTTATTTGTAAAAAAATAAACTTCTACAAAATATACTTTTAATTATTTCTAATTTAAAATACCCGTGACATTTCGAATGAAATTGTAAATACGTTTCGTTTATATTCTACCAGACCTTAGTTTTAAATATTATTGTTAAATTATTTCCATTGTAATTATTATTCATTATCATTTAATTTCATCAATTTTAGTTTATGATCGACCGAAATGGAACGTGTATGTACATCGCATTTCGTATTTATATGCTTAGATCTGTTAAACTACGCAACGGATTTAAATGTGATTTTCCTTAACACCTTAACTGCCATGACTAAAAACAGAAAAAGTCAAAAAATGCACTTAGTGTTATTTCACTTAAAATCGATTATTTATTCCATAAATACATTATTTATTCCAAAAACATGGCCGCCAGGCAGCAACGACATGTTCAGATTTTTTTTATGTGTCGGTCATATAGTCCGACAAGGCCTGAATGGAACAAAAATTGTCGGACACATAGTCCGACATGGCAGTTAACGTGTTAATAGACAAAGTAAAGAAGAAGAAGAGGAAGGAAAGAAGAGAGAAAGGAAAGGAAAGAGAGGAAGGTTTATTATGTATATTACGCGGGCGAAGTTGCTGTCAAAAGCTATTATTCAATAAACGCCATTCATTTCGGTCGATTCCTATTTTCTGTTAACGCCTATTCTACTGGTCTTTTTCTTTTAATTTAATTTTGTTTTCTATGGTCTATTAGTACTTATAGTTCAAATACTGTGTCATACTGTTGAAATGTGTGTTTGTAAATTTTCGAGGCGGATTTGGGAGACAGAGGTTCTGTTTTTAAACGATAATTAACTTTAGTATGATCACCCTGTAACATTCCCACTGTTGGGACACGACCTTCCTAAGAGAGTGGGTTATAATCGACCAAGCAGGCTTAATTCAGCATGGGAAATGTCGCCGTAAGACGTCCACTGCTGGGCATAGGCCCCCACCAATTTGGGGGAGTTAATCCACAATCGCCACGTTTGGCAGGTGATAATTCAGCATGGGAAATACCACGTGGGCCTAGTTCAGCATGGGAAATGTCGCCGTAAGACGTCCACAGCTACCCCGGCCCTGCCAGGGTCGCGAGATTGTTCGAAAGAGACACCGTGACCCTGGCACATAGGCAACTGAAGGAACACGGGTGGGTTTTAGTCAGTAAAAGTCTGACACGGCCTCCCGCTCCGCCCAGAGCGCGAGAAGTCATATGATAATAAATAAATAAATATCTTAGGACAACCAACACACCGCTATCTGATCCCAAACTAGGCAGAGCCTGTACTATGGCAACCAGACAACTGATAAACATACTTATATATTTCTAAATACATACATATTATAGATAAATTACACCCAGACACAGAACAAATGATCGTGCTCATCACACAAAGATTTGTCCTGAGTGGGAATCGAACCCACGACCTCAGTCTTAGCAGTCAGGGTCACTAACCACTAGACTAACAGGTCAGTCAAGTAAGATGATATCCCATCCAAAAATAAACGGACGTCCACTGCTGGGCATAGGCCCCCACCAATTTGGGGGCGTTAATTCATAATCGCCATGATTGGCAGGTGATAATTCAGCATACGAAATGTCGCCGTAACATGGACATAGGCCTCAAAAAATTTGAGGGGTTTGTTTCATAGTCACAACGCTTAGCAGGCGGGTTGGCGATCGCATTATGGTGGTAAAATGCATAGAGAACCCTGCTGCCCATTCTTTAGTAAGTCCCTTAGTCGCCTTTTATGACACCCACGGGAAGAAATGGGGTGGTACTATTCTTTACATCCGGCACCACGGCTTGGTAATAGTAAAAGTATGTTTCGCAAAACCGCTTCGAAAATATATACCTAAATTATGATAAAATTGTTATGAGAAAAATGTAAACTTTATATGAAAATAAATTGTAATTATTTTTTTGTTTTGTAAGTACTGTTTGTGCTGTCTCATAGTTTATGATTGTTTCCGTTATATGATACTGTGGTTTAAAATTAAATGTTGTACATACGGCTACATATCAAGCTATGTAATTCCAGTATAAACTGATCTCACATTGTGTGGGATTTCCGTATAATGGGAGGTCAGCTTAAACTGTGTAGTCGTGTGTACGTCACGCTTCTTCTGCCGACACATGATGTGCATGAAAATATATATTTCGTGATAGAATTATTACGACAGAAATAAAGGCAGTGGACATGATTTCTTATTAAATTGCATAATCACCCTAAAAATTATATTGATTAAAGATTGTATTCTGTAAGTAAGTTTGTACAAACGTTTTTCTCATCACTTTTCAATTACACGAGAAATTTACGAAATGAGTCAATCTGCTAAACCATTATTCTCTTATCTTGCAGTCTCCACTCCTTTATTTAAACATACCCGTGCTCTAGAGGTAGGCAGATCATTCCGATCCAGCCCGTTCTTTGCTGCCCTCTACCAGCGATGCCCTAAGCTGAGGTCCGTACCCCACAGGGTCCCCTTAGCGAGTAGTCGCTCTAGTTTAAAGTTTTAAAGCCCTGGCTGGAGGTCTTAATTTATTAAGGTAGTCACAGGCAAGTCCGGTTAAGCAGCCGACAACCTCATAGGTTGGCTGCAAGATATCATTTTATAAAAACCCGGCCAAGTGAGAGCCGGACTCGCGCACGCAGGGTTCCGTACCATAACTCACCATCGGCAAAAAAAAACACGTTTGTTGTATGGGAGCCCCCTTAAATATAAATTTTATTCTATTTTTTAGTATTTGTTTGTTAGCGGCAACAGAAAACAAAAATACATCATCTGTGAAAATTTGAATTCTCTATCACGGTTCATGAGATAGACGGACGGACGGACGGACTATATAATAGGGTTCCGTTTTTTTCTTTCGAGGTACGGAACCCTAAAAAATGTGTAGGCAGAGAAACAAGCGTGATGTAGAATGTTTAAACATAGTGTTATATGATGGAATATATCTCTAGGTTAATATGACTATGATACCTCAACTTGGTGTCTATAGTAACGAGTAGCTCTCGGATCAAATATCATGTATTTATTGTATAGTATTATTGTACGCGCTTTATATGTACCGGTTGTATTAATTGAATAGATAAAAATCTTCTTGCATTAAACATCAATATCTGGTTGACCGAGCTTAGCTCGGTATTTTTTGGTAAATTGTGTTTAAAATAATAAGTTTATGTTCAAGTTGATTATCGATAAAGTTGGTCATTGAAAACATGAATAAAACGACATTGTATAAATGAATCCTAGCTAGATCGATTTATCGCCCCCGAAACCCCTTGTATACAAAATTTCATGAAAATCGTTGGAGCCGTTTCCGAGATTCAGATTATATATATATATATACAAGAATTGCTCGTTTATAGGTATAAGATAAGCAAGGTGAAATTAAATAAACTAGCTAAACTCCGTAAACGTGATTTGTATAGATGTCTTCTAAACACGATACAACAAGTTTTTTTGTTGGGTTAATAACCGCTGATTGTGTCTTATGAATTGTGAAAATTTGTTAAGATAACACGTATGAGAAGTTTCATCATCTTGATGTTCATTTCAGCCGAAAGACGTCCACTGCTGGACATAGGCCGCCCACAAATTTCTTTTTTGTGCTTGTTATGTGAAGTTTACTACCTGCAGAAATTTTTTTGCTACCTGCGGTTGATGACCCAAAAAAAAACATGTGTGCAATTCACACGTGGCTAGAAGTGAAACCTTAAACAATTGTGGCTTCAAGATAATGAGACGAATGTAAAAAAGTCTAATGTCTATTTGTCTAAAAAGCCTGCTCGATAAACGTCAAACAGAAAAGTATACTTTCTCAAGAGCAAGAAAGGACTTAAGGATTTCCATTACCCCAAGTGTTAGAGCGAGACACAAAACATAATGAAGTTGTTATGTGTCTGTCTCTTTTTAACACGCTTTTATTAGGTCGACCTGTATGTAACTATGTAATGGAATCTAAGGTAACTAATTTAACCATCTTTCAAGGATCGTAGCATCATGAACATTGGCAGCTGTATGTAGTTCTGATGACAATACAATAATATGGTACTGTCGAATTTATCTGATGATGGAACCGGAAGATATGAACTGGAACTGCATGATGGAACATCGTATCATAGCTGTGTTTGGACTTGTTAGAAAAACCTTGTAATGAACTTTGACCACGATTAGGTTTCAAGGTCTGATGATAAAGCCGGAAGATAGGCACTGGCATTCCATAATGGAATATCGTATCATACCCGTGTTTGGACTTGTTAGAAAGGTCTTGTAATGAACTTTGACCACGATTAAGTTTTTGGCTTTAACGTGCATTTATATAAGCGTGTTTTTCTATTGTTTTTTAAACTATAAATTTATTACTGTCGCTTTTTCGTTTCATAGACTTTCAAATCACAACGGTGCTAAAGAAGTTTTCACTTCAAAAACTTTTTTATTATGTGATCATTTAGATATCGATTCCATAACATCTGCGGAGGTATGCTAGCTAATTCAGTTTGGCCCTGTTTATTATTCAATCAACTCAGCCTACCGAAGTCCACTGCTGGACATAGGTCTCTCCCCCCCAAGTTACGCCACAATACCCTGACCTCTGCCTTCCGCATCCAGTCCGTCCCAGTGCCCAGTTTATCTGGGGACGTCTCAGACCACGCTTCCCAATACGCGGTCTCCACTCCAAGACTCGTTTGCTCCACCGTTTTTGCAACATTTTTCATTACTGCTTCGCCCCTCTTGGTTGTAGCGTGATGTTACATAGCCTATAGCCTTCCTCGATAAATAGGTTACCCAACACAAAAAGATTTTTTTAATTCGGACCAGTAGTTCCTGAGATTACCGCGTTAAACCAAACAAACTCTTCAGCTTTATAATAGTAAGTATAGATTTGATTCAGATATATTTTTTTTCTATCGGTACGTATACAGCGCGTAGACATTGTATTGTAAATTAAGAGATTATTATTGTAACATTGTTGTGAAGTGGGAATTTTACGCGACTCGTGAACGTTGTGTGTATCAAATATATTTTCAGCATTCTTTACTTGTTTTATTTTACTACCCTAAACCCCTTATTACAAAGAAAATAAGGTTTTTGTTTAGATCATGTCTAAACCACCAAGACAGAAAGAGTGGGGTGCTTTTTAAGGTATTTTGTTATTGATATCAGGCACCCCACGCTTTTTTTTCATTATTTTCTACTTTTTAGTTTGGTTTCCATAGAAAACCTGAACGATAAAATGGCTGACAACGGCACATGGCGACTATAACAATATAATACTTAGCCTTAATGTTCCTACTTCTGGGACACAGGCCTCTCGAAGAGAGAGAGAGTGAGCCATAATTTATTACATGGGCCCAGAGCGGTTTGGTAGATGTCACGTCTTCAAATGTTTGGTTGAGGATGGTGAAGGAAAACATCGTGTGGAAACCCCACACGATGTTTTCCTTCACCGTTTTGAGAGCAGTGATGATGAAATTATTTTCAAAAAGTAAAGCGACTGCCTGGGTTCGAACTCACGACCTACAACTAGGGGTTTTTAGTCGGGTCCATTATCATTGGCCCACCACTGTTCTCGAATTAATGGGAATGATATATAAGGTGTATCTATTCATACACGAAATATTTTAAGAGGTACACCTGTAGGTGGTAAAGAAGCTACAGCAACACATAAGAAATACTGGCTCCTTCTTTTTTTTTACGGCCCGAGACACCACGGCCATGCTCGTGCGTCAGGCATTCATAGAATTTGGAGTAAAGGTTTTATGCAAAACGTCTCAAGCAGTTTCAAAATTATAATAATTACGAAAATTCAAAAACGCTTAGATAAAAAATTCTTTTTGCTTCTATAGCTTCTTTACCACCTACAGGTACACCTCTTAAAATATTTCGTGTATGAATAGATACACCGTATATACAGAAAATAAAACTACGAATTTCTTAAGAAAATAAAAACTTAACCCTATATTCATTTTAAGTCACATTATAATCACAGGCAAACTGTTTCTTGTACAAACAAACAATATTATTGATGAATTATTTTTATATCATTAATTTTTCAGCACCATCATTGGCCTTTGGATGTCAAACTTTGAAACCAGGTCCTGGAATAAGAAAAAAATACAGGATAAGTTTTTAAACAGTGCGCAAATTTTAACATTGTCCTATTACTATTGTCGATATCATATTATGAAATATGTAGGGTTCCACAGTTTACTGATTTACAACTTGTATGTCAGGGCCGATGCCACCACGCCAACACTGCTGGACAAAGGGGGGCTGGACTACGAATTTGGGGGGCTTTGCCATAATCGCCACGCTTGGCAGGCGGGTTGGCGATCGCAGTATGATCGTAAAATAGGGAACGCTGCTGCCCATTCTCTAGTAAATCCCTTAGTTGCCTTTTACTACACCCACGGGAAGAAATGTGGTGTTGCTATTCTTTACGTCCAATACCACACACGCTCAAACACGATTATTAACACGTTAACTGCCATGTCGGACTATATGTCCGACACTTTTTGTTCCATTCAGGCCTTGTCGGACTATATGACCGACAACACATACAAAATCTGAACACGTCGTTGCTGCCTGGCGGCCATGTTTTTGGAATAAATAATGTATTTATGGAATAAAATAATCTATTTAAAGTGAAATAACACTAAGTACATTATTTACTTTTTCTGTTTTTGACTATGGTAGTTAACCGTGTTAAATCCACATTTATGAAATACAGGAATTGGCCTCAATATTTCTGAATAGAATGCCACAGTACCTTCCATCGCTGCATATCAATGGATACTATGAACTGCTTCTCATCGGACACGTCGACACGATCGTTCTGCGTTATAGGCAGCGGCGTTATGAACGGCAGTCCGAACTCTTCATCTGTAACATTAGGTATATGTGTTATGGACCAAGTGAGAAATTGAGCATTATACATAATGCCCGGTCATTATGAAAAATGCCCAATATGAGAATGCAATTTGATAATAATTATTCAAATAATCATATTGACCGGGCATTATACATATTGTCCATCACTTTTTGGGCAGAGTAATACAAATATATTTAATGGCATAGAATTAAAGCGGCAGTTCAATATTTGAGTTATGGTAGGTAAAAAAAATAAAAACTCATGTTTGCAAACTAGTTTAGCAGTAAAAACTGAGCAGTAAACTAAATAAAAATGAGTCCTAAAATAATTTAAACGGGCAGTTCAATAAATACTGAGCCGTGGAATAGTTGAACTGGGCGGTTAGGCGCGTATAGTTAACAAATCGTAATTGGTTAGTAATAAATTTTATTTTAAGCAGTTCTATAAACGATGAGGCATGCAAGCAAGCATGCAATATGCAGCAGGCATGATTTCTGTCAAGGCTCCGGCGCTACGGGGCTCCGACGGTCCCACGCGAGCTTATCGTCGCAGATGTGTTTTACGCTCACCACCTGCTCCTCAGCTCGCGGGCCGCCTCGCCCCTCCGCGCCTACGCGGTTTTAAATTACACTCTAGGGGTAGGGCAGACAAGACTACGTGCAGTCGGTTTTGCAGCGATTCGTTTCTGTCACTAAATGCAGCACAACATATTGAATTTATAAGACAATACTTGTAAAAATTAAACAGTTGTAAAAATTAATTCCCATATTTAATTACTATTTTTTTATTGTTATTGTCATTTAACTTAAAATAAACTAAATATTAAACCATTTAAATAATTAGACTTATTATTTGGATTAATTATCAAGAACTTCTACATCAAGAATTCACTAATTTTTGCATTTAAAACTTAAGGAAAGTCATAATGGCGGTCTCTGATTGGTCAAAGCGTGCCACGCCATGCGTGCCTCCCTCCCTGCCATCACACCGCGTCATATTTAGCTTTATTATCAAATTGCCCAATTATCAAGTAGCAATATAATAATGACCGTGCGATGTGATAAATAATGAAGTTAAAATAGTATTAATCACTTTGCCCGATAGAGCTAGACATTATTCATAATGCTCATACATTATGTATAATGCCCGCATTAATCACCTGGTCCATAACATATGCATCAATGTACGTATATGTAACATTTTGCATCGTTGTATATGTAAGCGGGCACGCCCTTTATGCCTAGAGGCTTTATTTAGGTTTTAAATTCTGTTTACGATTTTGTTTTATTATTTATTTCAGCTTGAGTTTAGTTTTCAATGTTTTTTTGGTATATTGGCGTGTGCTAGCTGACATATGGCGAATAATTTAATGTATGTTTTGTTTTCATAATATTAATTACTTACATATTATTGTATAGAATCAAGTATATCTAACTAAACAGACAGCTGTGCTGCTGGGGAGTTTGTTGCGCGACTTCTTCTTCCCAGCTAAAGCACTAGGAAGTGGTGAAGGGCGGGCGTTTTGGGGGACTGTCTTAAGTAACTTTGACATTCAAAAAGTGCTGACTCTCAGCCTAGTTTGAATAAATGACTTTTGGTTTGATTTGGTATTTAATTTAACTTTAGATCGAAGTTTTAGACGTTGTGTTGTCTAATAGAGTTGAGGAATAGCGAAGGGCACTCTAATTGTCGTGAATAAAACAACTCCAACTGATCCCAATGAAAGACTGAATTTATACAAAAACGCTCTGCTTATATACATTTTTGGAATGATAATTTAGGTACAATCTGTTATTATTTACAATCATCGACCAATAGCGATGGGCGTCACGCGCCTGCGCGCTAGCGCTGTGTAGCTCTCGGAACTATTCGCCGGAAAGGCATAAATAGGACGTGCGAGCAAGGCGCGATCCTTTTCACCGGGCGCCGTCGTCGAGTCAAGATGGAAGACTGCCTGCTGGTCCGCGGAACGCGTGTGTCTTCAGCGTCGTGTGTCCGCGTGTCCATCCGCATGAAATGAAGATGCTGATGCTTCTGCTTGCTCTGCATGCATTAACAAACCGCTTCTTTCGAAGCGAACCGCCGAGCGTGTGCGGCGTTGTGATAGCGCTCGTGCCACGTCGGCTCTTGTTTCTTGATGGTCAAAACGTACTCGTCTTTTTCAAGACGGTTTGCTTCACTGTTTCTTCTTGCAGAAAGTCAATAACGTGGTAAAGGTAACTGGTTTAGAGGTATGAGGTAATTGGTTTGGTGGTAAGGTAATTGGTTTGGTGGTATGTGGCAGGGATGTTAGGGAGCTCCGTAACCGTAACCGAAACTATCGGATATCCGATATAAAAATTTATCCGTAACCGTAACCGAATCCGAAATAAAAGTTTCGGATAATATCGGATTTGTTATTACGTTTTTATTTTAGGTAGATTAGAATCATTTTTATTTTAAATAGCTGTAATAATAACTCACAGACTGATTGTAATTCCTACCAAATGGTGACATATAAATAAAACCATTTTATTAGCTATTTGTATTTTACTTTTGAAATTCCTTAAAAGTTTAATATCCGTAACCGAAATTATCCGAAACTAACGGATAATCCGAAATAATTTCATATCCGTATCCGTATCCGTATCCGGTATAATAATCATTCCTACATCCGTATCCAATCCGTATCCGAAATTTCATATCCATAACATCCCTAGTATGTGGTAATTGCTTCGCAGGTATATATATGGTAAGGTTCGGTGGTAAGGTAATGGGTACAGGTACTGTGTCGCCACAAAGTGATGGTGCAGCTATCAACATCTATGCTGATAATTTCTATGCCCTTCTCGTTTGAGCACTTGGTGGATAGAAGATCTTTTTCTTTTTTTTTTGGGTGGGAAATCATCAAATGACTTTCTCTGGGCGGAGCGGGAGGGCGTGTCAGACTTTTACTGACTAAAACCCACCCGTGTTCCTTCAGTTGCCCATGTGCCAAGGTCACGGTGTCTTTCGAAGAAATATCGCGACCCTGGCAGGCATCGGTCCTAGCAGACCCCTTTAGTACTGCTGAGATCTCTATGAGGCGCGCGTGGAACACTACGCGCTGTCGACACGGGCCTGGTCCTTCCGGGCAGCGAGCTACCCATTGCTCGCCGCCCACAAGCTCTTAGGCGGAGCGGGAGGGCGTGTCAGACTTTTACTGACTAAAACCCACCCGTGTTCCTTCAGTTGCCCATGTGCCAGGGTCACGGTGTCTCTTTCGAACGAATCTCGCGACCCTGGCAAATATCTTGTCCAGAGTCCTGTTGTTTGCTTTCTATAGGAGTTGATAGACGCTACTGAAAGTGCAGTGCAGTGAAGTGAGTGGATCCGGCAGAGAACCAAAGTTGTCGACATAGCTCACAGAATAAGCAAGCTGAAGTGGCAATATAAGCTGTAGAACCCATGGCGTTGGGGTAGACGTTTTCTTGAATGGAGACCATGAATTGGCAAACGTAAGGTATGCCATCAGGCTAGGTGGAGCGACGATCTTCGCAGAGTGGCTGGTAGCAGCTGGATGAGAGTTGCCGAAAATCGGGCAAAACGGTGTGAAATTGGTGGACTGCTATTGGCTGATGATGACTGAAAGTGCTAAGCTCGTAGCCAAATTCTTACTCTATTTAGATTGCTGTCGACAGGCTAAGAAGAATATTTAACTTTATAGCGGCATCTACATCCCTACATGAACTACACACACACAAGAGAACTGACATCATGCAAAAATCTTGCATCGCGCAATGATATCTCGCAGATCAACCTATGAGGTTGTCAGCTTCTTAATGTCAACTGAATAAAGCTTTTAACGATTGGGCGTTCGAAATCATGTACTGAATCAGTGGTAAGCTTGGGCGTGGATGTCATTGCCACGTTGTATCTATTGCTCTGTTCTATTAAGCGTTACTTCTTCTGAGCTAAAGCACTAGGAAGTAGTGACGGGCAGGAGTTTCCAAGGGACAGACTTATGTATATTTTGACCTTCAAAAAGTGCTCAAAAAAGTTGAATAAATAACGTTTGATTTTGAAAATAATAGTTTAAAAAAACTAAAAAACACGCTTCCATATAAAACCAAACTAAAAAGTAAAAAATAATTGGAAAAAAGCGTGGGGTACTTTTTAAGAGCGTTAACGTGAGATCCACGGCACCAAGTTTAGGTAATTGCAGTGCTCCTTCCACTCACACAGATACGCGCATAACTGTGTGCTTAGAGTTGGTGTGCTGCCCGTCATTATAGTCAAACTAACCCAAGTTGATCCTTAATGTTTAATGATACTTACTTATTTAATCGTCAGTTGATTTTTATTTACTATTCTTATTTTTATTACATGCTTGTGAAATAAAAAGGCAATTTTGGATACGTAGTATAGTAAGTAGGTACTATTTAGGGGAGAAAAGTTAGAAATATTGTACAAATGTAAAATCCTACTACGAATAATATTATAAACATAAAGGTTTGTGAGGATGTATGGATGAATGATTTTAACAATTTACCGTAAGAACTACTGAACGAATTTTGATGAAACTTCAATTCATATCGATTACACATCAGAATACCATACAGATCATATTTTCAAATAATAATTATAAACGCGCAAGTTTGAGAGTTTATTTATGGATGAGTAGATGTATATTTGTTACTCTTTCACAAAAACTACTAAATGAATTTTGATTAAAAATTGCTCATTTGATAAAAAAGTACATGAAAAAATCATAATGAAGGGGGTTCATCATTTTGAAGTCGTAGGAAGTCGCGATGGTCCTCTAGCAAATTATTAAGTATTCTAGTTTTAAAATAAAATATTTCAATATCGAAGAATTCTTTATTTATAATATTATATTTATTATATATAGCACTTGTATGTAGATTTAAATAAATGTTTTCCTTTACCGACTTTGAAAGATAACCGACACGTGTGTTCGACACATCGACAAGCTGGTTTTGGAAGACGAGGCTAAGTCCTGAAAAAAAAAAGATAGATGTAATCCCATACGTAAATATGAAATTGTAAATAAAAAATACGTTAGTTGTGCTTTACCTTTACCTCATTTTGGATTTTAACATCTTCCGTACTCACAACAACATTATTTTCTTTACAATGCCTGAAGATAAAAAAAAACAGGATTTTATTTTACCCCTTTGTCTGATGATGTTTACTCATGTTGAATTCCAGCTTTCTAGTACTAAGGGTCTCTGAGCTAAGCCGCGGTCGGACAGACAGACAGACTTAGCGAAACTATAAATGGTTCCTCTTTCACTACGGAACCCTAAAAACATTTTTAAAAACAAGCTTTTAGTTAAATTCTCTAAAAAGAAGAAATAAAGTTTAAATTAAATCAAATCAATTAAATTATTATTATTACAATTGTTAGGTTTTAAAATAATATACTAAATTGTAATGTTCTTAGTCGATTATTGGGACTTTTGATGGATAATACTGGCAACACTAGTTTTGAAATAACGAGGTACCGAGACAACGGTTGAGAACACGGGATGGCACTCGGCCTATTCGCTCGGGGCCAGCATCGAAGACGGACGTAAGTTCTGTTACTATCTTAAATATTAAGTAATTTGATATTATGTAACACTTATTGCTTATTATGAAAATGTTGTTGTACCTTTATAGAATATTCATACTCTTTCTTTGCCTAGCTATTGTGATTGTGTTGATACTATTCTGAGATCTCTTGGACAATGGTCCAAGAGATAGAGTGAAATGTATTTGAGATAATAATAGTTTATGGCAATGTAAGAAGTGAGTTGATATAATACTTTAATACTGTTTCCATGGAGTTTCTTGTCCTTCTTCTCCATGAAGACCTAGTTTTGGAACGGACAACTAGCTTTCTGATTAATTACTGACAAGCCTCATTGAAATAAATATGTAGTCTTGTCTTTCTGTGCTTTATTTAGTGAAACCCTAGGTGTACCTTTAAATGATACAATGTGTTACGTGTTATTTTCCTTACCCTGTAATACCTATGTCAGTTTATAGTTTGAGATAATCTAGTAGTGACGATTAGATGCCTTTGGGTACCCATCCATAAGTTTCTGCTTTGATGTTAAATATATTAGGTATTCAATAAGTTGGTTTAGAGCAAGGGTACCCTAAGTTTATTACATATTTCAGAAGTGGCAAGAGCCTGCTTGTTGCTTAGTTATATAATAACAGGTCAATATCTTAACAACAGTTCATAGAACCTCAATGTGTGGGGCTGGGTAATTTCGTGATTTTATTTAGGTTATTATCAATAGTCATTTTGAAAATACTAGACAGTGCCTACCGTCACTTATTTTTGTGTAAAGAGGCCTAAAATGGTGTAATTTGTGAGGTAAGACGCCTCGTTTTTGGAGAATTTTCAATTGTACATTTAAGCATTTATCGCCCTTAATATAAGTTTAATTTATAACGTGTAAAATTGAGTAGTTACAGCGCCTCCGCTTACAAGTTTCAGAACAACGATGCTACGTGCCTACTCCGCGGGACCGCGTTGCGATGACCCGTCGCAGCCGTGGTCATATGCACGCTGTGAGTCGGAAGCGGTGACGTGACCGTGTCCGGGCATGAGCTGGGTTATCATCACAACCGGCTACGCGATCTGTACAACGAGCAGAGCCGGGAACGCAGCCACGGGCGGCGGGCTACATCTCTGGCTAGTGCTGAACACGACAGTCGCCGCGTGTCGAATGACAACGGACTGGAGCGGTTGTGGGCGCGAGACATGGTATTTGATGGTTAAAGAAATTTACTTCTCAAAAAGAATTTATATAAAAATGTCACTTACTTGAGAACAATTGTTCCAAAACTTAAAATATTCACAAACTTTGACACTTAAACTAAGCAGGTATTGTTTTTGTTTCTGTCAAATCATTTAAATACACAGTATTAAATCATTTCGTACACAAATCACATCAACGAATACAAACATTTCAAACTTTTCGATCCACCCGCAAAAAAAAATAAAAATTATTCAATCCGGTGCCACTATAAAGCAACGCAGCAGTAGGGCAAGTATATTTACGGTAGGTTTGATCTTTAAGAATGTGATATTTTAACTTCGTTTTGAATACATCAAACGAGTTTGCGTTCTTAACTTCTTTAGGTAGCTTGTTATATTGTTGCACCTCCGCAAAGATAATTGCTCTCACCATTGACTGTTCGCACTCGCGATAGTAAAATGTGTTCCTTCTTATGACGACTACAATTGTGTACTTGACGTATTTGTGTGCGAATAGACTTGTTTAGTATATTTCTTATAGGTATGTTGATACAATGTACATGGAACGGTTTAACATTCATGAGTTACTTATTCAATATTAAGTCACAATCTCAGCCGTAAGCAGTGACATCTCCGATACAGAATTTCAGCTACCGTAGTAATAACCACAAGAATATTTTATGTATTGTTGACTCTCTGTCAACGCCTTGGTATCGGTAAGTTTAAAAAGGTCAATAAATGTGCCACTGTCTACGACTGGGACGAAATAACGGTTATACATTTTATCACACAAACTACAAGGGTTGGCTACAACCATGGTATGAGAGTTTTAACTGTAGACTATTTAGTTGGAGCGAAACGAAACATTAATTTACGAGTACTTTTCCTTTTGAACAATCCTATGGTCAATTCTTGTAGGACATGGTCAAAAGAAAGAACATGTTTATAGATATAGGTATATATTTATATTTTTTTAACCTTTCGAGGTCTATAATAATGCAAATTTGGTTCTTTTGACCGTTTTAATATCTATCTACGAAGCCCAATAGTAATAATAGTCGTAATGAATAATTTTGCTGTAACTGTCAAAATAAAAGTGCAAGATAAAAACGGAAACATATTTAAGAAACATGTCCGTGCTGAGAGACGTTAATTTATCTAGGTCTATGAAATTTTTGCACACGGCAAACTATGAAGTAGGCAAATAATATTAAATATTTAATGGGCAACTTAAATATTAATCTTCTAGAGGTATAAAAATGGACTTGACATTGCTATATAAGAGACTGATACACATTTCCTTCAAGGTCGATTTCATATGGCAATTACTTGACATATACATATTTTAGTAATTACGTGTATGTAACTGCGGTTAGAAAACGGGTGTTATTGCCGTTATTTTACGACTACTTCTAGATTATACTTTTCTTTTTATTTGAATTTTGCCCATCTGCGGAGGGCAATGTGTTTATGGGCCTGTGTTTGTATGTATATCTGTTCCCTTTTTTTTTTGCTTAATATTTCATTACGTTATTTTGGGGCTAGGCATAATTGAGAGAAGGCAGCAAATGGAGTTTGATACAAATAATTTGCTAATCAGTCTTCATAACATTCTAGAAGTATGTTTAGTATTATTGAAAACAGCCAAACACCATTCTTTTGATCTTTCATAAAATCTTTTACGAATAGAAAGTATATTAAATTAAAATAAAATGTATGTTTTCAATAAAGTTTAATATCCGCTATAAACTGCCATTTTGGCGTTTATGGGATTGTAGCCCGTGGAATTACAGGACGCCTCTAAGGATATTTTGCTTGCCCAAATACGACGAGTAGGTAAGAAGTTATGGGAAACAGATGAACATGCATATACGTACATGGCCTGCTGGATCGTTGCCTTCCTTTGGGCCGCTGTCGGGTAAAACCTCACCTTTGCACATTTATAATGCTACTCCATTCCTTCGCTGTGCTTTGGAATTTATAGTGACAGTACCTGACATTCTGATATATTGTTGACGGGCTTCAAACTCAAAAACTTATCATATATTTTAATCTGTTTCTAAATGAACGATTATTATAAGTTTTTGGGGTAAAACAGACGTTCTTCTCTAGAAAATAGGGTGCTTACTCCATATTACTTTACAAAGCGAGAATAGATTTTTGCTGGTAATGCTTTAGTCATAGTGGTGAATTCGACTTACGCATTAAGCATCTTATCGGTATTGAATTCCTTAAAAATTAATTAATTAATTAATTGCCCTGTGCAGGTACTCTTAACCTTGCAGGCACTGTACAGTTTTTGTTTATTGTTTCTTTCCATTTTCATCAATAATTTAGGCCGTCACTAAATAGTAATAGAAAAGGAATGTTATATTGGTCACAATCACAAAAGTAAACACATATATAGTCTAAATGCAAAACTAATCGCCGTCTTTTATGAATAAAAAGTATTATTAAAATAAAAATTGTTTAACAAAAACTAGATACGATTATTATCGATGTTTTAAACTAAACTTTATTTAATAACTCATGCGTATTCAATTCAATGAATTTATTGCAGAACAAAGAAGTAAATACATTTTAAGATGTTGAGTAGATGCGCAGTTAATTATGTCATACCGATCTAGGCATGCAAAATATTATTTATATTCATTATTATACACAAGAAAATTTAATATATTTAAAAACAATTTAAAAGATTGGTTACCTAAGTTAAAGAAAAATCGAAATTATACAATGCAATACACAGAGGTAAAAAAAAATACAGGTTCATAAAAATGTGAGGTCTAAATTGTTGATAGAATGCCAAATGTCAAATAAATTTCATGTCTGAAGTTAATCTCGACAAACATAGTATGTATAGCATGTCTGATAAAATAAGGTTAGTCAAAAAAAAAACATACACTTGAATATTAAGTTCGGATGTCATATAGTTAGAAAGGTACCCTAAAAAGAAAAAGCACGTTTTGTTCAATTTAAATTAATATTTATAAGTAGGTGGTGGTGGTATGTTTGTAATCCCGTTTACAAACTAATGATGTGGACATTGATAGTTTAAATATATAAAGAAAATTATCTGATTATGGATAAAAAAACATTTATTTTTTTAAATATCTTATTAAATTACAAGAATCTCGTTTGCAAACTATTTTCACCTTACGCTGGGCTTTACTTTGTTTGTAAGGGCACAATTAAACACATTATTTGAAGTCTGTTTTCACATATTATATTGTTTACATAGTTAAAATTATCAGTATCGATTAAGGTAGACACTACGATTACAGATTTATTATTTGTTTTACGGAAATGTTACAACATTATCATAACGGTAATTTTTGACATCCTACTTATATTTAATTTGGTAAGTTTGTTGCTAAAAGCTATAGTGCTATCTATTGTTTGTCACAATTATAATAAAAAGAACTTACTGGGTGTGTAGATAAATGAAAATCGTTTGAGAACTAATGAAGTTAATATGGATAATTGTTCGTACTATTGTATTTCGTAGAATTAGATCAGATTAGTTAAATGATTTAACCTCTAACCTATTCATTTTTGTTTACGGTGAATGATTTGAGCTGTGATTAATACCCCCTATATTGGTTTTGAAACCATCCTTGAATATATAAATGTTTTGATTTTAAACAATTACTATCTTTTATCTATTGCTGTGTGAAGGAAGGTTCACAAGTACCTAATGTCCCCATGGTTTGTGAGAAGGAAGGTTCACAATCATCTTGACTTAGGAATAACTTAGATATTTAACTGGTGAATTTATTGCTTGTGAGAAGGAAGGTTCACAAGTCACAAGTATTTAATGTCACTATGGTTTGTGAGGGGGAAAGTTCACAAGTACCTGACGTCACAACGGCTTGTGATAGATGTTCACATCCACTGTGACTAAGGAATGACTTAGACACAAGTACCTGATGTCGCAGCGGTTTGTGATAGATGTTCTCATCCGCTGTGACTAAGGAATGACTTAGACACAAGTACCTGATGTCGCAGCGGCTTGTGATAGATGTTCTCATCCGCTGTGACTAAGGAATGACTTAGACACAATTACCTGATGTCGCAGCGGCTTGTGATAGATGTTCTCATCCGCTGTGACTAAGGAATGACTTAGACACAAGTACCTGATGTCGCAACGTTTTGTGATAGATGTTCTCATTCGTTGTGACTAAGGAATGACTTAGACACAAGTACCTGATGTCGCAGCGGCTTGTGATAGATGTTCTCATCCGCTGTGACTAAGGAATGACTTAGACACAAGTACCTGATGTCGCAGCGGCTTGTGATAGATGTTCTCATCCGCTGTGACTAAGGAATGACTTAGACACAAGTACCTGATGTCGCAGCGGCTTGTGATAGATGTTCTCATCCGCTGTGACTAAGGAATGACTTAGACACAAGTACCTGATGTCGCAACGTTTTGTGATAGATGTTCTCATTCGTTGTGACTAAGGAATGACTTAGACACAAGTACCTGACGTCACAACGGCTTGTGATAGATGTTCTCATCCGCTGTGACTAAAGAATGACTTAGACACAAGTACCTGATGTCGCAAACGGCTTGTGATTATGGTTCACATCCACCGTGACTAAGGAATAACTTAGACAATATATTTATGTATATATTTATTGCTTGTGAAAAGGCCTGTTCACAGCCATCGTGACATAGGAATAACGTAGACATTTTATTAATGTCCTGATTTTATTTTTTTTAATGTGGGGAACCCTCCTCGTTTACCACCATCATGTTATGTGGGACTCTTAAATGTCTTTTATTTTTGTGCTTACTCGTTTGTTTCTATTGTATATTCTGGGATGGTTCGCAAACAGTGCTTAAGTTGTAAGTGTTGGATGTAATGTGTAAATAATTGTAAGCCGTATTCGATGCTGTCACCCTTACTTGCCAAGTGTTAGGTTATAAATGCTAATTTGTATGCGTGCATGAGGACATGCACGATGTCAGGATGGTCGAGTGTTAGGTTTTAAAATAATATACTAAATTGTAATGTTGTCTTAGTCGATTATTGGGACTTTTGATGGATAATACTGGCAACACTAGTTTTGAAATAACGAGGTACCGAGACAACGGTTGAGAACACGGGATGGCACTCGGCCTATTCGCTCGGGGCCAGCATCGAAGACGGACGTAAGTTCTGTTACTATCTTAAATATTAAGTAATTTGATATTATGTAACACTTATTGCTTATTATGAAAATGTTGTTGTACCTTTATAGAATATTCATACTCTTTCTTTGCCTAGCTATTGTGATTGTGTTGATACTATTCTGAGATCTCTTGGACAATGGTCCAAGAGATAGAGTGAAATGTATTTGAGATAATAATAGTTTATGGCAATGTAAGAAGTGAGTTGATATAATACTTTAATACTGTTTCCATGGAGTTTCTTGTCCTTCTTCTCCATGAAGACCTAGTTTTGGAACGGACAACTAGCTTTCTGATTAATTACTGACAAGCCTCATTGAAATAAATATATAGTCTTGTCTTTCTGTGCTTTATTTAGTGAAACCCTAGGTGTACCTTTAAATGATACAATGTGTTACGTGTTATTTTCCTTACCCTGTAATACCTATGTCAGTTTATAGTTTGAGATAATCTAGTAGTGACGATTAGATGCCTTTGGGTACCCATCCATAAGTTTCTGCTTTGATGTTAAATATATTAGGTATTCAATAAGTTGGTTTAGAGCAAGGGTACCCTAAGTTTATTACACAATGCAAGTTAAAAAAAATCAGATGATCGACGGTTTAGTTTGAGGAAGTATTGTTTTTTGCAATTTAGAAATTGATCGTTTAGAAAAAAAAAAATGTATTTGAGTAGTACAATCACCCCCTAGAAGGAAATAAATTAATAAACGAGGACCTTATATAGCAAACTTCGATCAACAAAGATAACAAATCAAGTTCTATACAAAATATTATTTTACCCAACCTTTTAGCCCTAGCTTTAGCTAAAACCTCTTGATTGAGTCTCTTCCTTTTCCTCGATAAAACTAGTTTCGTTTTTTTACTCTTATTCCCCATGGCACCTGAAACAATTTTTGTTGTTTCGAAAAACATTGTTTTCAATTATCTAAATAAAAAATAATGATTTTACTTACCAACCCAAGATCGTTATATCGCACTATAAACTCACTCGATGCCAAGGGTCGGGAGAGGTCACGCGTAGAGCACTGAGCGATACGTCCACTCTTTGAACAGCCTCACGGCGGACTGATTTAAAATTATTACCGCGCACGGTTTTATAGTAGTTTTAAAATAATTGTAGAAAAATAATAAAACTAATTTAGTTGAAATTTTTTATTGCAAGTTTTAAAGAAGATGTTCTTCTATTACAATACATCTTTATTTTGTAAAATTAAATAAGATTTATTGGAAGAAATAATGAATTTAGCAACTGCTTTTTCTTGTTAATTTCACTTTGTTGATTGTTTTATTTATTATGTTAGGCGCTGAAAATCAAAAAAGTCTCTCTCAGTTTTTTGCTCAAGGATGTGAACAATTAAATATGTTTATTAGTTTGTCAATTTTATTAGTGGTTTCGGATATTTTAAGCTTCGAAATGACTACTGTAAAAGGATTTTAGAAAACACTGTTTGTTTATCTGGTTAGAATTCACGAATACTTTATTAATGTAAAAAGGTTTTCAGTCAACTTTTTAGACCGAAATATTTCCAACAATATTTAGTTATTCACACTTTCGTTAGATACGTTTTATGAGGTGATTAAATGGTTTGAAAAGTACGCTTTTTGGGTCAAACAACCAAAATCGACGTTAACGCTCTTAAGGTATTTTTTTATTGATCAGGCACCCCACGCTTTTTCTTCCATTATTTTCTACTTTTTAGTTTGATTTTCTATGGAAGCGTGTTTTTTAGTTTTATAACTATTATTTATTTTCTATTTTTTAGGGTGTTTCGAGTTTTGAGACGTATGTCAGCGTAGTTTGTAACGTATGTCAGCGTAGTTTGTAACGTATGTCAGCGTAGTTTTAGAAGACAGTTTTTTTGCTGTCCTGGTAACCCTGGCAAGGATAATGGCACAAATTCATGAAATTATTGCATTGTCATCGGTCTTTGACAGGTGTGCAAAGTTTGAATAAAATCTGGTTGTTTAAAGTGGGCCAAAATCGCGTTATAAGGAGTCGGTTACAAACAAACATACAAGTGAAGCTAATATAAAGCTTGTAAAAACAGCTCTATGGACTCACCCAATGTAACAGAGATCAGCCCATCCCTGACGAGAAACGAGATATGGTAAATGTTCTCCACGGTCGTACCGAAGCTGCCCGGATCCAGTACAGTGTGGAAGTAGCTCAGGGGCCTCTGACGCTGCTTGTACAACTTGTTGATGAACTTGTGCACCCGCGTCACCATCTGGGATCCCTCTTCTGTTTTGTCTAGTCTGCAGGAGGAGATGGTGGGTTATCTTTAAGGCGGAAGCCGGTAGCGCGCGCCGTTTGATTGTAATTGTATCATCAATACAACCCTCTACGTTTATTTTTAACCGACTTCAAAAAGGAGGAGGTTATCAATTCGGATGTTTTTTTTTTATGTATGTTCGGCCATTACTCCGTCATATACAAGATTATTTTTAGTATATGCGAAACCTGAATATAGTTTGTTCAGAATCAGTAACTGAATCGATTCCAATAATTTTTACACCATGTTATATTTTGTACCAAAAATATTTAATTACGCTTCCAAGTCGCGGGGCCTTAGTGTTTTGTTTCGATTTTAAAATTATCATGTCTTTCTCGTACTCAAACGTCCATTACACGGAGATGGTACGTACACTAGCTGTTTGTGGTGATGTGCATATGTTTTTGCGTGGACAACCAGGTAACTTATCAAGCTTATAACTTTGTGATTATTAATGATACAGTTTTGAATTTTTTTTCATAGATTCTTTACATAAAAATACTAGACCCGTGTTTCGGGTTTCGCATAAACAAAAATTAATGTTGTATAAACGGATTTGCAAAATATTTTTTTTTTTTCGAAAGGGGTTTATTCCGAAATGGTCCCATATAAGTTTCATATTGATCTGATGATGACTTCCGGAGACAGACACCGGAACTCTTTAAAAATGACAGCAGATCAACCTCGATTTCTGCTATCGCATAAATATGCATTGTTTGTTTGGAATTAGTGCGGGGTAGATACTATAACGAAAAATTTAAAGATAAAAACTTTTTTACAAAAAAAAAAAACAAGCGACTTCCTTAAAAACACTACAAAGTGAAAAATAACTTTAATTCCGGAAGTCGGTGGCAAAAACCTTAAATAAAAATCCTAAGACACCGACTTCCGAAATTAAAGTTATTTTTCACTTTGTAGTGTGTTTAAGGAAGTCGGTAGTTTTTTTTTTTTGTAAAGAAGTTTTTATTTTTAAATCTTTATTTGTTTTGAGGTTTTTATCTAAACAGATATGCCAACCCCATCGTGCATCATGGAACAGTACTAACTTGTCAATTTTCTCGGGCTCCTTCAGCTGTGCCTGCTGTTGGTTCTCGACTCGCTTACGAACGCGCACTGCACGCTGCACGACCGGCGTGAACGTGCCGAACACGTGCGCGACCACCGGCACCTCTTGCGGGAACGGGAAGTGCCAGAAGTCTGGGTTTTCGGCCTGGAGTGTGAGGGTTTAGATTTATATGAAAACTATATTTTGTTCAATGCAAGGCCAAAGGTTCTGGAGTGGCGACCGCGTACCGGAAGACGATAAGGTGGACCGATGACCTTGTGAAGACCGCAAAGTGTTTTCAATAATCAACTTTATCGATAATCAATTTAAACATAAACTAAAGTTTTTTTTTTTATTGGAAGAAAATAACAAAATGTAATTTGTATATAATTTCTATAAAACAAAATTCACCAAAAAAATACAGAGCAAAACTCGGTCATCCAGGTACTTATAATAATGTAAGACAAAGGAGACTAATCTCCACGACACAGGGAATCCTAGTGTGGAGGTTAGTGCTATTTGTTTTTTTTTTTTTGCAATGTCATCTCTGGAATGGCTGCTTAACCGGACTTGCCTGTTGCTTCCCTTATAAATTAAGGCCTCCAGCCAGGGCTTAAGAACTTAATACTACAGCAACTACTCGCTAAGGGCACGGCTACGGACCTCGGCTTATGGCATCGCTGGTAGAGGGTAGTAAGGCACGAGTTGGATTGGAATTATTTTTATTTAGGGACAACTTTTAAGTTAGGGACAACTTTTAAGGCTTTTGTAGATTTTTTGGTATCTGATTGAGTGTTGTGAGACTAAGTTGTAATAAAAAACCGGCCAAGTGCGAGTCACACTCGCGCACCGAGGGTTCCGTACAAACCTATAGGTATTCTCGGTTTAAAAATAAATGTTTTTTTTTAATTAAGGTAAATTGCGGTTTACGATTTATGACGTTTTAAAAAAAAACTAATCACTCGATCTCGTTCAAACCAATTTTCGGTGGTAGTTTACATGGTAATGTACGTCATATATTTTTTTTAGTTTTATCATTCTCTTATTTTAGAAGTTACGGGGGGGGGGGGACACACATTTTACCACTTTGGAAGTGTCTCTCGCGCAAACTATTCAGTTTAGAAAAAAATGATATTAGAAACCTCATAACCATTTTTGAAGACCTATTCATAGATACCCCCACACGTATGGGTTTGATGAAAAAAAAGGTTTTTGAGTTTCAATCTATGTATGGGGAACCCCAAAATTTATTGTTTTTTTTTTCTATTTTAGTGTAAAAATCTTAATGCGGTTCACAGAATACATCTACTTACCAAGTTTCAACAGCATAGCTCTAATAGTTTCGGAAAAAAGTGGCTGTGACATACGGACGGACAGACAGACAGACAGACATGACGAATCTATAAGGGTTCCGTTTTTTGCCATTTGGCAACGGAACCCTAAAAAACCATAAATTACTTACAATATGGCGCGCTAGCTCATGTTTATCATATGTATTGACGTTTCCGCTGACGGCTTCCGAACATCGAACTGTGACATCACTGGCGGCGCGGAGCACCCGGGAATCTAGGTAACCCTCACCTGAAACAACCACCTACAAGTTAGCTATAATATCACGACTATATTCATCAAGGTCACGACTCGCAAGCCTATTAGAAGCAGGGAGAGGTTGACCAACCTCTTGCAATAGAGTTTGACCGAGCTGCCAGGGTCGCGAGATTTGTTCGAAAGAGATACCGCGGCCCTGGCATATGGGCAACTGAAGGAACACGGGTGGGTTTTAGTCAGTAACAGTCTGACACGCCCTCCAGGGCGGGAGACGTCATTTGACGATTTTCCCACTAAAAAAAAGTTTGACCGACTGAATAGAATCTAGTTCTTCTATTCTAGAAACCGTTTCCTCATTATGTGATCCTCAACTGATTTATCCTACAATTTAATTAAAAACAAAGACATGCGACATCTACCTCGCCATCAATATTTTGAATATTTTGTTGAGGTTTATGTCCAGCAGTGCACGTCTTTCAGCTGAAAAGAAGTTATAAAACAAATAGATTACCTGGATGTCTGACTCTCTCCTCAACGCCTCCTTCTCTATGCAGATCCTTAGCTTCCTTCACGGCTTGTGATGTCTTGTCCATACACTCCACATTGTTAGTAGCTTCATCTTCTGTAATTCAAATACATAATAGGTAATACAGGCTGGTGTGCACAACTCCACATTAATGTGCGTATTTCGCATACGGCTGTAATTCATATTATCTACACACTATGTTGAAGTCAACATATTCTGCTGTGCTTTAGGTGAATTTTATAACCTATAGAATTTGTTTTTGTACTTAACAAACAGTGAAACTATTTAGTTTTTAAGTGTACTAGAATGTCTTATTTATGGGGTCTAGCCTGTAAGGATATTGTATGTTTGGAGTAAATAAGTAAAAAATATGTATTACAACAAATATGGCTAAATAATAAAAGCCCCTTTGGTCAATCAAAGTTTAAGCTATGTTTGCTGGTGTCTGTGGGAATGAGTGACCATCTATTATATATTTAGAGTTCCATGCCTTGTTTACTGACCTATGGCCTTACTGTCAACAAATATTAAATTATCAAAACCTTTGACAAAAACAGAAACCTCTAAAAAGTAAAAAATATATATGTATTGGCCCTTTAAGGTTAATAAGAAGTTGTAGGTAATATTTTGATCAAACGATCGTCATGTCGAAACGGCTGAACTGACATTTTGATATAACATGTATAAAAACCAGACTGGTCGCTCACAATGGGCCTTATTAGAAAGCTGAAAGTCACCCAAAGGGCGATGGAGAGGGCTATGCTTGGAGTTTCCCTACGCGAATCAGAAATGAAGAGATCCGTAGGAGAACCAAGGTAACCGACATAGCCCGAAGAATTGTTAAACTGAAGTTGCAGTGGGCAGGACACATTGCTCGCAGAACAGATGGCCGATGGGGCCGAAAGGTTCTGGAGTGGCGACCGCGTACCGGACGACGTAGAGTTGGAAGGCCTCCAACAAGGTGGACCGATGGCCTTGTGAAGGCCTCAGGAATCCGTTGGATGTGGGAAGCAGAAAATCGGTCGAAGTGGCGGAGCTTGGGGCCTATGTCCAGCAGTGGACATCTTTCGGCTGAAATGGTGAAGCACCAGACTAACTACTTTTATTTAAACTAAACCGCATCTAAATTCGTTCACCTGTTTAAAAGCTCCGGTGGCACAAACAGACACACATAGCGGTCAAAAAAATAACACCTCTCTTTTTACGTCGAGGGTTACTTATATAAGTTGATATCAAAACTTATAAGTATCTATTTACTTACCTACAGCGGATAGGTCTTCGAGTAAACTTCTGTATCTTAGTTTTCTAACATAACTCCCCGACATGCTCATCCTAGATGACTGCGAAAGCGTATCATTTCTAAAAGACATCTTTGATGTTGGCTTTGGTAGCTAATCACTTTTTTATTAATGGATTTGTTTTCATAATTTTTATCACAATATTCTGATACAACGGTTGCCAAACAGTACAATAATAATAATATGGGAGCCGCCCGATTTTAGTTGACAAATCCGTTCGAAAATGAAATTATGAAAACTTAAAAACTCATTTTGCCACTCAGAAGCAATAATTAAAATATTTTATTTACAGACTACACAGGCCCTTTTTCAAATGGCTATTCAGTAAAAAAACTTCTTAAATTCTAGGAAAATATTTTAGGAATCCCTGTTTTAAACGGGTCTTATTGTTGATTCTCGTTTTTTATATTTTTTTGACGAAAAATGGTATAGCTTAGTAACGGAACTAACGGAACGTACCGTAGAAAAGTTAAAAAGTTGGGGACCGGGATACTTTAGCTGCATTCCGAGTTAAACTTTAATCGATAAAAACGTACTAATTAACGTGAGCACGACAACGATGTATGTACCGAGATGACGTCATGACGTACTATATCTTGCGATAGTTGCTTGCATCATATCTTTATCTAACTTGGATAACTTGGATTTGTTATTATTAAAAATTTAGCTTCTGACTAGAGTCGCCATCTAACCAAAAAAGAAGGAATTTGTGGTTTAAACAAGTTTTATATGATTATCTAAAGCTTTTGACGCTAAGCATTCACGAGCGTTATTTATTGTTGACAAAAATTACATTCTCAACTGTCACAATCCTGATTATCAAAATGTAACGCAAATTATTGATGTGACCACTGTGAGCGATTGTGTTCTTCTAATTCGGAAAGCAGCCTCCCTCATTATCGTTTTTTTTTTTTGGAATTTTATGACCTGGTAACTGGACCTTTAGGTCAAACCTCATTAACGTCAAACGACCTTGTTTTTTTTTTTTTTTTTTTTTAATTTATTCCTGACCATGGATACATGTCCTTCGGTCGTAATCATTAAACATACTACTCTTATTCTCAGCTAAGTACATCTGAGAGGCGATGAAATTATCTCATTAATAACAACAAAACATTAGTTAAATATCGCAATAAAAATACATAAAACAATAACAAGTTCATCAAAAGTATTTACCGCTCATACGAGCTAAGTACATCTGAGAGGCGATGAAATTATCTAATTAATATCAACAAAATATTAGTTAAACATAAAAAAAAAAACAATCTAATGAACCCCGAAACAATTAAATTTTTTCTACAGTATTCAGTAAATATCTAAATAATGAATTGAAATAAACTGTGTTGGAAAGTAATTCCTGAACGTGGCGGGGAACACATAAAAGAGTTTTGTTCTGCTATATCACTAATTTCACTGACTTTGCATGGCGAACGATTCACAGTCTAACGTGTTTTATATCCGCATTTTCTTCAGAACAATAGGTACATTTGCTTACACTGATGAATCTTAGCTTCAATGTCTTCAGTAATTACTTTAAAATATGTATTTATGTTTTTGTTGTATTCTCTTCCGTTTCATCTTCACATTCTTCATCTTCAAAGTTTTCGTGTGATTCGTTCTCAATTAGTAGTAAATCATAGAAGATCTCGTCGTGGAATAAAGCAGCTGTTTCAATGTTAACATTTTCGTCGAAATCTGAACTGTTAACATCAATTTCTTCTACATTATTTGGTTTTTCATCCATATCTTGAATTATATTAATAAATATAAAATTATTGAAAACTTTTTGTATCTTTCCCGCCAATCACCATTTTCCTTCATCCAAACGACCTTGTTTGTTTTAATATTGCCAGCCTCCAGCCAGCCTACGACCTTAGTAGATTTCATAGGTTTCGGTTGGCCAAAAATTTTTAGCCCTTAACATAAGCGCTAAGGTAGCTCCCAAAATTCAAATATTCTCCCATTTTATGCAATATGTAGACCAGTGTCAGGCTATACTTGTTACGGTCTAGAATCATAATGTCATCAACATATTACATTATGATTGACGACCGTAAGAAATATGGCTTTACAGAAATTATAATCATTAAAACTTGTATCCGGTCGAAAATGAAACAAAATGGATGGTTAGGCGAAAAAGAAAAAGAAGCTTCATCTTAAGTCTTATAATTGGTCAAAAAAGAAAATAATTTATACACAAGAAAACGTTCAGTTGAACGTTTTTATTGTAGGTTTGTAAGCCATAGTAGCGGGAAGTATTACAACATTAACAAGACACAAACAACTTATTTGCTAAAAAACAACAGACACCCAAAAAAAAAAAATTAAATTTACTTTTAAATTCGGAAGTCGGTGTTTTTTTTTGTGGGTGGGAAATCATTAAACGACGTCTCCCACTCTTGGGCGGAGTGGGAGGTCGTGTCAAACTTTTACTGACTAAAACCCACCCGTGTTCCTTCAGTTGCCCATGTGCCAGGGTCACGGTCTCTTTCAAACAATCTCGCGACCTCTTCTTTGCCACTGACATCCGAAATTAAAGTTACTTTTTCACTTCGTAGTGTTTTTTCGGAAGTCGGTTGTTTCTTATGCAAAAAGGCTTTATTTTTCACTGTTCAGTGATGATACTCAAATGGAAGTACTTGAATATCATCATGATACTTGTGTATATAACTGATTAAATATGTCTGATTGAAGCTCTTCGTCTTTTGAAATCTTTCCACAATATATTCGAACAAATGACACTGGATAAGAAATAATCTTAAATACGATTCAGATTCTGATTGATAGTGCATTACGCAATTAGGAAGCTGGGTGTGAAGAAAAAATACAACATAACCTTGATAACCGTACAACTTCATAACAAAATCTTATCCGTTTATGTCTGAACTGAAACTGAATGAAACCACGACTGGACTCGATTCACCCCGAAGGCCGTCACCGAATATTGCCGAGGCTTACGAAGAACGCCGAATGACACCCGACATTTCACGAACTCTGTTTCTCGGTGTGGCTCAAGCTTCGGCTGGTTTCGGTTGTTTTAAGCTTCGGCCATGCAGTTTTTTTAAAGCTAACCTAATAACTGTCAACCTAGGATGGTTAGTTTACAAAATAAAAAAAAATAACTAGAATGACATTTCTTCGTATTCGTAACCAAAAAAGAAATAGTAGGAAATTATTCTTTGTCTTGGTATCCCCAGCATAAAATTTTGTTGTAGAAGTGCGCGGTTTAAAGACAAAACGTTGCATTTTAACGAAATTAGTTCTAATAGAATAAATATTTTTATATTATTATGAACATTAATCTATATATGATTTAGTGTAAATAAAAAAATTGGTATTTAGTTGTCGCGTCGTGTCGTTACGTTATAAGTGACAAAAGTTCTTAATCAGTGAGGTTAGAAATTACAAACATTTTGTGCATATAAATGGATTCAGGGCCAGCCCAAGAGGTAACCGAGCTGCTGCGACTATGGGAGGAACAGCATACGGCTGTCAGCTACGATCCCATACCAACTTTGACGAGGTAGGTCATTTGTTTTGATAAATTAGCGAAAAAAAAAGTATTAGCACATTTATTGTTTGTCTTATTCCCACATGTGGCTATGAGATTTGAATTTAAAAATAGAACACATGTCCACGTTACATCTAGTAACCATGTGAAATAGGTTTTTCGCAAGTTCGTCAAGAACTTTCTATAACTTTTACAACTAATCAGAAGTGCAACTTTAAATTGCATTTGTCTCTGCAATGGGCCTATTTCTTAAAACAAATATTTAAAAAAATTGAAATCCATTTAGAGACATAGTTTAGTGTGAAATTCTTATTTTGATAATGAATGGAATTTTAAAAGTTGTCGAACAGTGCTGCCAGATGAAAAACTCTAATCAGCGCTAACAGCGGTGCACTAAGCGCTAGATTCGAATATATTCACGAGCCATTAGAGCGCTAAATCGGCTCAAACGAGTCAATAAAGCGCTAAATTCGAACTTTTAACTGAAGCGCTTTTTAGACGATCAGTGTGATTAAATAATCTGCCATACTAAACATGGGCTGTTACCATGAACTCTTAAAACAATTCTGATAAAGGTTTGGAAGTGAGACGCAGATTGCGACTCGTATAAACGCATCTCGTTTACGGCTCCGTTGTTTTGCTCTATGTGTAGTATGGTAGATTGTGTAATCACATTGATCGTGGAAAAAGCGTCATACGCACGACAAAAATAAAATAAAATACGAAGTGATTGTAGTGTAAATCCGAAAATTTATTCTTACATAATTCGGTAAGGTGATCAATTGCTTGTATAGCTGTGTGTTCTGCAACATACATTGAGAGAGCACCTTCAGCCTCAACACAGAGCTTATCGACGGGTTTTTGCAGCATTGAAGAGATTTGTGTTTGTTTTTTGTCCAAGAAAGGTTTCGCCTGCTTCTTGTGATGAACTGAATCACAATGTCTCTGGATATCGCTTAATTTGGCAAGAAAATCCTTCCTACAATACAAACACATTGCCCTTGTATCATCTCCAGGCACAGGTTTCAACCATTGTTTAAAGTTGGGCGATTTCTCCCATTCGACTTTATATCTTAGTTTGTACACAGTTTTTTTTGATAATGGTACATCCATTTCAAAAGAGTTAACCAACACAACACTATGGAACACTCATAAGAGTAACTAATAAAATCAGTGCTTAAAACATTATTTCTAAACTTGAACTTCAGTGCGTTCACATAGACAGAATGAAAATGAAAGAAGCAAAGTCAATCAACCAAACATGAAACAAACCGTACTTAATGTTCATGGGATTCCCCGTGCTCTATTGCCCTATTAAAACCCAGCTGGCATAGAGCACAAAATTGAACATAGACAATAATTTTATTCTCCACGGAACAAATAGTGCTGCCATATTAAAAATTAAGAAAGCGCTAAATTATCCGTTAGGCGCTAAAATGATCAAGTGCCCGCTGAACATAGCAAAAAAGCGCTAGATCTAGCGCCGAAAGCGCTAAAATGGCAGCACTGTTGTCGAATTGATTCTCAAAAAAAAAAACGTTATATTGACCAGTGTTGCCAACTAACCTTTTCATAATCAGACTGTTGTTCCCACTGCTGGGACACAGGCCTGTTCTTGGTGAGAGGGCGTGAGCTGTATGGCACATGTCCTCAGATTTTTGGTTCTAGAATGTGCCGGTTTCATCTTGAACATTTATTATCCTTCAGTTGTGAAAGTTGAGGGTTCTGTCTATCCCAGATATTAGTTCCTAATTTGAAAGAGTATTTAGTATTGCATCCACTCTTTGTTTACATATTGGTAATATTAGTGAGAGCAACAGGTTTTTTTATACATATTAATCCTTATTTCAATGTGGTAAAGATAAAATTGGTGGTGGTGCGGTAATCTAAAGACATGTGACATCTGCCAACCTGCACTGGGCCAGCGTGATGGATAAGGGTCCACTCTTTCTCATAGAGAGGATGCCTTTGCCCCAGAAGTGGGAACATAACAGTCTGAATATGATATGCATGCTATTTCCCACAAAGTAATTAAAAAACCTAATCAATGTAAACAAAGCTTTATAATTTGGAGGCAATGGCAGGTAGCCAAACACATTCTGAATGACCAGAATGCATAGAAATTATATCATGATGAAAAATGTTGTCTACATTGTATTAAGTCTTATTTTGGCAGCAGCAACTTGATTTAAATTTAAACAGAAACATATGCATGTTTTTTTTATTAAATATGAACAACAATCAGTTACATTATGTATTATTACAATAGAAAAACATTAGTTACTTAGTTGTAATATAGCCCACAGCTGTCCACAGTTTACCAATATATAAAACTTTAAATTCACGAGGACGTGAACTATACAGTCAGTAAATTAAACTTTATTTCTATTGGATAAATTCTTTGTCAGAATGACAGTTGTCGTGAACTGTCTTCATTCTGAAACAATTTATGTCATTGATCCAATATTAAATTTTCATAAATTGTTCAGATCATTTTGAACAGACTGGTTCATTCCAATATTATTGACGCTGCCTGTTCATGATGCATGTTGGTTACTTAAATATTATTTAAAAAAAAATACTACAAGGGCTTGAGTGTCTCATACAAACGGCTACAAAACCTTTTCAAAGAGCATGTAAATATCTGTCTCTGAATGCTTCATTGTAGGTAACTGCCATTTGCCAAACTGGTGAACATATGTGTTCCAGTGTTAGATCGGCAGCTACCTACTGTAAAGAGTTTGCCTGCACTCACCTGCCGTCTATGGACAGTTTTTGGACTGTGTGCCTTAAATCCCAGCTGTGCAAATATTATAGGCTGATAGGCCACAGGGCAAAATATTTACAACTTGTAACTATATGATGTACTGATCTTGAAAAAAATTTCCTTTATTTGTAATACATAACTTTTTAAGTCTTAAGAGGGGCTAATACTAGAAATAGTCATGGCATTAGTAACACATTCTATATTGTGTTTAAACCCACAGAAAGCAATACAATCATTTTTGTAAATCAAACTATTTAAAGTAAAAAAAATAATATTCAAAACAATTTAACATGTTACGGGACGCACTGCATTAGCAGTCGATTTTTCGATGTTTGAAAATGGCAGTACGGGCACCATCAAAAACTTTTAAACTCTTCTGAACTGAGGTACGGGCAATACAGTGAAATGTCGTACAGAGGAATAATATGCCATGCACGGCTATGAAAGAACTGTCTACGTATATCATTCTTTAGTATTACTTTAGGACGCTACGGATTTAGCAGTGGTCATAACTTGTATGGGCAATTTTACTGCCATGTCACATAATTTGAAAAAGTCGGTACCGTCCCGCAACGTGTTAAGGAGTCATTATTCAAATCAATACAATCGAATTGGCCGTTAACAGTGTTAAGGTTCGTGCAGACTAGCGCGACGCGACGGTTGCACGCGATTCGGCTATTTATATCCGTAGAACTATTTCTATGAAAATGCGCACGACACTTCACTCAGGGGCGACCTGTCGCGCCGCGACACGGTCATAGAAATTGTTCTACGGATATAAATCGCCAATTCGCGCGCGACGTCGCGTCGCGCTAGTCTGAACGAGCCTTTACAGTTCTGCCACAATAAATTATAATGAAGTACAAGTTTAAACAAGATTTTACTTGTTGCATAATTTCTTGAAAGACACACATTTCACAATCTTATGAAATAATTTTGTGAGTACCTAAGCCGACGTACCCACGAGCGCGATAAAATCGCGGCAGGATTCTTTCGCGCAATTAATTTTCAACTCTCGGGTGTTAAACTGAGCATTGATAATTAATCTATTGGTACGCACGGCTACATATCAAGCTATGCATTTCCAATATAAACTGATCTGACATTGTATAGAATTTCCGTGTAATGAGAGGTCAGCTTAAACTGGAAATGTATAGATATGTAGCTGTGTGCATTGATATTATTGATAACCTATTGGTTCGCACAGCGACAAATCAAGCTATACATTTCCAGTATAAGCTGACTTCTCACTGTACGAAAACCCTATACAAAGCGAGGTCAGCTAAAAATGGTTGTGTATAGCTAGATATGTAGCCGTGTGTACCATACCACTATTACTCTAAAATAGAGAATTATTGTACTCTTTTTCTTTCTTATGGTCGTACTTTATAATCTATAACACTAGTAGAGTACGCAAAAATATTAAAAGTAGAAGTGACGCGAAGAGAGGAATATGGCTTTATATTATTTAAAATTAGCTTTTAATCTTATATTAACGAAGAATTACGATGTTTGGAGTCCAACAATTCTTGTAAAATCAATAAAAATGTATAACGCCAAAAGAGCTACAATATATATATATTAAAAAAAAAACTTTTTTACAAAAAAATAACTTTAAGTTCGGCAGTCGGTGTCTTAGGATTTGTATTAAAGGTTTTTGCCACCGACTTCCGAAATTAAAGTAATTTTTCACTTTGTAGTGTTTTTAAGGAAGTCGGTTGTTTTTTTTTTGGAAAAAAGTTTTTATTTTTAAATTTTTAGTTATGATATTTACCCCGCACTAATTCCAAACAAACAACGCATATTTATGCAATAGCAGAAATTGCGGTTGATTTGCTGTCATTTTTAAAGAGTTCCGTTGTCTGTCTCAGGAACTCATCATCAGATCTATATGAAATTTATATGGGACCATTTCGGAATAAACCCCTTTCGAACAAAAAAAGAATTTTGCAAATCCGTTTATATATGACGGAGTTATGACCGAACATACATAAAAAAAATAAAAAATATAAACATTCGAATTGATAACCTCCTCCTTTTTGAAGTCGGTTAAAAATGTTACTCATTTATATTAATCTGTACTCTTTATTTACTCTCTTTGAAATCAGAAGTACTCTACTTTTAGAAAAAGTTGACAACCCTAAGCGCGAGTCAGTATCAGCGCGTCGAAAAAAATTCTCGCAGCGATTTTATCGCGCTCGTGGGTACGCGGGCTAAAGATAACGGCTCCCGCGACGCAACGGTACAGTGCAACACGATTCTGGTACAACAATATCATAGTTTCATAGAAATTATTTGAGTCGGTTTGCGCCTTAAAGTCATGCCACCATCGAGGTCAAGAGCAGGAAAAAATCTCTTATGACTGTTGTAGGTTTTCTTTTAATTTATCAATGTTTTGTTTTTCGTGATATTTGCAACTTACATTTACTGGTAGAATCAAGTTCTTCTAACTGAACAGACTGTTTGTAGCGCCACTTCTTCTTCCCAGCTAAAGCACTAGGAAGTGCTGAAGAGCGGGCGTTTTGGGGGACTGTCTTATGTATCTTTGACGTTCAAAAAGTGCTGACTCTCAGCCTAATTTGAATTAATGACTATTGATTTGATTTGATTCAATGTTTTAGTCATGCTATTCTAATCTGTTCGATTTTCAAATGCTTTCTCATTGTTTACATTCTATTTTTTTTTTTATAAATGAATGATAAGGCAATAAATAAATATTGATAAAATTGACAGATATCATCTAGATGATATTTGTTAGTGTCATAAAACACCCAATTTAGATAGTTCCTTGTATAGAAGACTCATCACAACGTAAATCTGTGCTCCTGGATAGTATAGGCGGAGTTGTAGTTGTATATGGGTTCACAACCAAAATGTTGCATTTCGCCCGAAACTTCGTCCGCCCGTAATTTTCAACCAAAAGACGTTCTTTGCTGCTGGACAGGCTTTCTCTAACAGTGGGGATTTGCCATAATCGACAATCGTGAATACGATATCGTCTCTAGTAATTCCCTTACTCGCCTTTTACGAAACCCACGGGAAGAAATAGGGTGGTGCTATTCTGTACGTCTGGCACCTCACGGAACGGTAGCTAGTAGAAATGATTAAAACAGAACTCTTTAGTAACTCACAAAATAGCAGATTTAGGTGACATAATCAAGTGACAGAAGGTTATCGTCACCTACGCCGGAAATAAACGAAATCAAATTTCCTAATTAAATATGCGTTAAATATACTAGAGTGTTATCAACAAAAGCATAACTTAAATAATATTATTATTTATCCGTATGACATAGCACACTACATAACAGATTAATATTAAAAATATTACAGAGAGTGTGTATTATTTGCCATTTACTTTTAAGCTAGCTGTTGCCCGCCAATTCGTCTGTGATCCAGGATAAAAAGTAGCCTATGTCCTTGCCAGTGGCGTGCATTGCATATAGGCACATGAGCAGTGCCTACCAGGGATGTTAGGGAACTCCGTAACCGTAACCGAAACTATCGGATATCCGATATAAAAATTTATCCGTAACCGTAACCGAATCCGAAATAAAAGTTTCGGATATTATCGGATTTGTTTTTACAGTTTTATTTTAGGTACATTAGATAACATTCAATATATATTTATAATAATTTTTATTTTAAATATCTGTAATAATTGTCCAGTCATTATAGTAAGTTCACCTCGGAATTCGAGATACCCAGCTGTAAGTCTGTAAATACTTGTATATTGACACCCTTAAAGTTGTCTCAAAACCTACATATGGTAGGGTGTAAGCAACTATTAAATTTCAAGGTCAAAGGTCACAAAAATCGGTTTTTTGCGCTTTTTTTGGAAATATCTCATTTCCTATGGGTTTTTTGCTATTTGTAATTAATATTAATAACTTCTTACAGATGTAAGAAGTTATTAATATTAATTAGGTCAAAATTCAAATATAACTCATATATTTTCATTAACAATTCTGCAATTACATGGGCAGGTAAGTGTTGTTAAATAAATTAATACTGAATAAAAAGTTGATAAGTTAGGAAAAAAATGATAAAATATAATATAATAATAAAAATTGACAAATATTTATAATCATTGATTTATCGATAGTTCATCAACTATATATGGCGCGTATAACAAATAAAACACCTACAAATTCGGAGTACAATTCGTGTTCACTTTGGCACTGCAGTGACCCCTACGCGTGTGATTGTTTTAAAAGCATTTATACAGCAGTTCGGTAGCGTAAAACCGCAAAAAACAATTCTTCATCATATTAACTATTTTGCGTAGCAGTTACTTGTTGATAACTTTGTTCCGTCGGTACCCCCAAAAAGTGTCACTTTTTTACAAATATTGACAAGTGTAACACAGATTGCATAGTGAATCGATAAGTTGTTGAGTAGCAGGCGCCATCTACCGTAGCAAAAGAGCCGTAGAACAGCGTGCGCCATCTATTAGTTTCTAGCCGTACTATGGTGAAGTGCGCAGCCTGCGGCAGGTTCCTCTCGGCAAAAGGGGGCGCTACGTGTAGCAACTCGGCGTGCCACAACCGGTACCATCTCGCTTGCTTGCTGCTGCCTGATCCTCCTCAGATAAGCAGTGACTGGCTGTGCCCTGAGTGCAGGAAGAAATTGCCCAGGGGAGATAATAGTGCCACACCCGTAAAGGACCTGGGTAGTGGTCCACCTGTAATTCCAGCAGCATCGTCGACATCGACAGCGGCGGTAACCCCTGTGGAGTTAAAATCGGGATCCGCAGTAGGTATAGCTACGGCAGCGGCAGCAGCTCCGGTTGCGGCACCAGTCAAAGGCGCCATGATCAGGTCACCGGTCGCGGCGACTCAGGTACGGGGCACAGTGACCAAGCCCGCCGTTGCCGAGGCTAAGGTTCTGAGTCGGGCTGGTAGCGAGCAGGGTGCTGATGGGGAGCCGTCGCCAGATACACAGCTCACCCTCCGTGAGGAAATAAGGCTCTTCCGATCCGAGCTGCGGGAGGTACGCGATGAAATGAGGGAATTTCGTCGTGAGATGGCCGGCCTGCACTCATCGTTGGGCGTCTGTACTGAGCGGGTTGACAACCTGGAAGCTCGGATTGAGGCCCTAGAGAGTCGGCAAAGTGCTGCCTTGCCAGACGGCAAAGTGAGTCAGCTCGAGCGGGTGGTAACACAGTTACAGCTCGAACTCAACGACCGCGAGCAGGAATTACTTAGCTCTGACCTCGAGATCGCCAACATCCCGGAGACTCCTGGGGAGAATGTGGTGCACACGGTCGAGCTGGTGGCGGCAAAGCTTGGGGTGACTATCGACGAGCGGGACATAGTGTTCGCGCAACGGGTGGGCCCACGAGCCGAACGAGAGGTACAGACGGGCTCGGCGGGAGGCACCAGTCCTGGCGGCGGAGCGAGCCCAGGGGGAGCCGCGGCGCGCGGGCGGCGCATCGTGGTGCGCCTGGCGCGCCGCGCACTGCGCGACGAGCTACTGCAGAGCGCGCGCGTGCGGCGCGGAGCCACCACCGCGGACCTAGGACTGTCCGCACCCCCGCGGCGCTTCTATCTCAACGAGAGGCTCACTAAGACAAATAAGTATTTGTTTTATCGCGTGCGTGAAGCTGGCAGCCGTCTCGGGTGGAGGTATACGTGGACGAAGTTTGGCCGCATCCTGGCTAAGCAGGGTGACGGCAAGCCCACCTACTGCATCCGCTCGGAGGACGACCTGGCGCGGGTTTTTGGTTGTGAGGTGTCTACTGCAACGGTTGTCTGATCGCTTGGCCAGTTCCAGTCACAGTACTTTGTGTATTTATTTATGTTGTTTTTTATATGTTTTGTTTACACTTAGTTTTTTAATGATGGCATGTGCGAGGCCAGCTGTTCTCCTGTCTCAGTATACTCGGGTTTCTTCTAGTGGCCTAGCTGCACTACAGATGAATATTTATGTATGTTTTATTATATGTATCACACTTTCAATAATTATTATTACGTATTCAATATTTATGATATCTTTATTTTTATGGACTTTCTATGTTATTACACATGGGTGGAACAAGTATTTTCCTGTAAAATATATAAAATTACACTTTATAACATTACAAATGACCTCTAACATTATGTATTGTAGTATACTTACTCATGGCATTATAATGCAAAACTCTACACTACATAATAAGACAACATCCAATACCATCTACAATAAACACAGTAATACCTATATACACCATTATTTACAAAAATGCATAAGACAAGAAATCTAAAAGTTGGATTATTTAATGCTGGGTCGCTGGGATCGCGGCATGAGGAATTCCTGGTCGCTATGGATAGCCTTTCGGTAGATATCATGGCTATAAATGAGACGTGGCCCAGGCAGGGCGAGGAGGGCCGTGCGCCGGCCGTGCCGGGCTACCGGCTGCGGCATATACCGCGCGCGCGCACCGTGCGCGGCGGCCGCGGGGGCGGCGTGGGCTTCTACGTGCGCCGCGGGGTGCGCGTGCGGGCCGCGCCGCACCCGCCCGCGCCGCAGGTCGAGCAGATGTGGCTCCGGCTCAACATCAACTCGCAATCAGTAATCATTGGTACTGCTTACAGGCCGCCTTGGCTCGATGTCAATGTCTTCCTGGATGCGATTACGGATTCCCTCTCCTCCTTTGCAAACGCTGACAAGGTTATTTTACTTTGGCGACTTTAATATTAATTTAATAAATCAAACTGACAACAAATCGAAACTTCTAAATAACTTTATACATTGCTGCAAGCTAAAACAAGTAGTTACCGAGCCAACCCATTTCACAGATCATAGTGAAACTCTCATTGATATTGTGTGCACTGACGCTCGTGTGTGTGGGGTCTCAGTGTCACACATACCGGAGCTAGGGCACCACGCAATTATTTGTGTCGAATTTAATTTTAAGCTAGAGAAGCCCGCTCCATACTGGACTACCTACAGACCACTTAAAGACATCCTTCCTGATATTTTTAATGAGGACTTAAATAAAATGGACTGGGAACATATTATAAGTCTTCAAGACGTGAACTCCATGGTTGCAATCAATACATTTTGACCCTATTTGACTTGCATGCTCCTCTTAAAAAAGTCTTAATTAAAGAGAAATCTTATCCCTGGATAACTGACACAGTCAAGGATATGATGAGGTTGCGTAACAAGTGCCATTTGAAGTCTAAAACAACTAAATCTGAACATCACATTAAATCCTATAAAGAGTTTAAATACCTAGTCAGAGCTGCTTTTGACAGTGAGAAGTGTGCATATTTTAAAACATACATTAATAATAATATCAAGCATCCAAAGAAATTATGGAAACATATTAAATCAAATATAACCACCTCTAAAAAACCAGAGCATAGTCTACCACATTTCTGTAACAACCCAGAATCTATCAACCAACACTTTCTGGATGTGCCTGGCAGTGATAGGGTCACAACTGCTGATTTAACATATTTTGAGCACCATAGACACAGTAACAGTCATTTTCGGCTTCAGCCTGTCCAGGAAGATGTGGTGCTGAGGATCTTGCGTGGTCTTAAGTCCAATGCACAGGGATCTGATCAAATTTCTCTGGAGATGCTGCTGCTGACACTTCCTCGCACACTTGCAGTCATCACAGCTATTATCAATAGATCAATAGTCACCTCCTCTTTCCCTGATCTGTGGAAAACGGCAATAGTTAGACCAATCCCAAAAGTACCTAACCCCACTAGCTTAAAAGACCTTCGTCCAATAAGCCTACTGCCTTGTCTGTCTAAGATTTTAGAAAGAGTTGTCTCGGACCAGCTTAGAGCATATCTTGAGCAACACAGTATTTTACCACTGGCTCAATCCGGATTTCGCAGGGGACACAGCACAGCGACAGCTCTCCTAGATGTAGTGGGAAACATTCTCGAAGCAAGAGACCAGGGCTTGGGGTCCCTGCTAGTGTTGCTAGATTTTTCACGTGCCTTCGACTCTATTAACACTTCGCTTCTTCTCTCCAAGCTGTCGTACTATGGATGTGATGTTGAAACGGTCAAATGGTTTGGAAGTTACCTCAGTGATCGAGCTCAGTTTGTCCAGGTGACATGTGACAGCAACGGAGATACCATGTCCTCTGGGTCAAGGCCCGTGGACAGGGGTGTACCGCAGGGATCAATCCTTGGCCCACTTCTCTTCATTCTTTACACTGCTGACATTATCAACTGTCTGATCAACACCAAATTCCACCTGTATGCTGATGATTTGCAGTTATACCTCTCCTTCCGCTCCCAGGATACTGCTGAAACTGTTAAAAAGATCAATGAGGATTTGGAGAGAATCTCTGCTTGGTCCAGAAGAAACTCCTTGGTCTTAAACCCAAGCAAGTCCAAGTATATTGTGATGGGATCTCGGGATTTCCTGAACAAAATGCTTGCTTGCAATCTGGACCTCAGGATTGATGGTTGTGATGTGGAAAGGGTTCTGGAGGCTCGTAATCTTGGGTTAGTATTTGACGGGCAGCTCCACTTCGAAACGCACATCATGGAGGCTGTGCGCAACTGCTTCTACCGACTCAAGCTCCTATACCGTGTCCGTCCCTACATAAGTGTGGATATGCGTGTCATGCTGTGTGAGTCACTAGTTCTATCCAAGCTGAACTACGCTGACACTGTGTATGGGGCGTGCATTCTCAGCAGGAGCGAAAAACTGATTCAGCGGGTGCAGAATGCTTGTGCAAGATTCTGTTACAATGTCCCACCCCGATCCCACATCACTCCATTTTTGAATAAGGGTAATTTGATGAGAATGTCAGCACGCAGAAAGCTCCACCTGGCTACCCTACTCTTTGGCACAATTCTCACAAAGAAACCAGACTATTTATATAAAAAATTGTCTTGGTCGCGCGATGTAAACAAAATTAAAACGAGAGCATCTTCGTACCTTTTGTTAGCCTCATCGCACAGAACTGCTGCATTCCGGGGTTGTTTCAAATTCGCTGCCTCTCATTGCTGGAACGACCTGCCACCTCCCTTTCGTGCTATAAAGACAGTTAGTTCTTTCAAAATCAAATTTCAACAGCACTTACTACAGCTTCAAAAAGATACCACACTCTGAACTTACCCTTGATCTGCACGCAGCTGGCATTGGTGGCGAGTGATTGGCAGCGATTATACTGGCACAACAGTATTTGTTCAGCATTTTGTGTTTGTTTTTAGGTGGTTTCTTGTCGTTTGTCATTTGTAAAAACCGTAATTTTGTTAAGTCTTATAACGTTCGTTGATCTTTAATTCTCCAATTTGCCGCAAAAGGACTGTATTTCAACACGGTCGTAACACTTTTTCACTCACTATCTATCATTCAAATCACAGAGTACTATTATTATAGATTCAAATAACTTTTGTTTTGCCTTTGTTTTACGGCAGCGTCGTCGGCGCCCGCGTCTCTTTACTTGTCATAACGATGCCATAGAGTGTCACATATCTTGACACGCTAGGGTATAGACAAGTACAGATACCGGCACGGTTCTTGAGCGCTCGGCGGAAGAGTAGGGATCGCTTTGCGCATCGTACACTTATGACAAAATAAAACGCACACCCGTTTATTATTTATTTTTTCTAAGTTACCTACGTAATTTATTACTGGTTCTATGGTTGAAAGAAAGATAAATAATGATTTATTAAATTGTGAAATGGAAATTGACATCAAAGAAGTAGGTAATTAACAAGTGTTTCTAATTTAAAATTTTAACTTAGTTTTTGTAGTTTGTCAAAAATTACTAAAAAACTACTACGTACTTATGATTTTTTTTTGTTAACATTTTAGACCTCAAATTTCATTTCTTCATTAATGAAAAGAAAAACATTTTTTACAAAAAAGAAAAATATATTTTATAAGAAATTATAAATTATAACCTCCGTAGTCGGGTGTCGTAGTGACAAAGCGTTACGGTGATATAGGTGTGACACCATCCATTAAATCACTTTCCACAATGAAACTAGTACTAGCAGTTGGCATTTCATCATCATCTTCCTCGTCGTCATCACTATCAGTAAATTCACTATCACTATCGGAGTCGGCATTAACTCGAATAATCAATTCCTCTGTTAAAGTATCAACCACATGATCACTTCGTTTATACTCCTCTTCAATATTTTTAACTTTTTCGCACAACTTACTCCACTCGCTTGCACCCATTAATTCTACCTTTTCTTTGATTAATTCAGTCACTCTTTTGACGCTCCAAGTAACGTTCTTCCTGGATACGTACCCTTTAATCGCAGCCCATGCCATCTCAATCGGATTGAGATCTGGGTGATACGGAGGTAGACGAATTACGTCATGGTTATATTCTGCTAATAATCTGTCTATGCTGAATTTCTTGTACTTGTTCTTGTTAGATTTTACTAGGTTGTATAGCTGAGGTTTTAACATATCCTCACTATATTCTATGCCTTTTTCTGTTAACCAGGCCTGTAGTTCAGATTTTTTGGCATTTCATGTTGGTGCCGGGTCAAACTGTTTATTATGGTAGGAAGCATTGTCAACTACCACGACGGAATTACTTGGCAGATTAGGTATTAATTGAGTTCGCAGCCATTTTTCATAGTTATCAAAATTCATATTGTCGTGGTAATCGCCTGTCTTAATACCTGCTTTAAATGTGAGTAATGCATTTGAAATAAAACCTGTCTCGGACCCAGCATGAACAATGACTACCCGCTGTCCTTTTGAAATGGGTTTTTTAATACCTTTAGTTGACTCATCTGACCAGGCTTTGGTAGTTGAATGAGAAGAATCTACATATGATTCATCCGTATATACTATAGGCCTTCCTTCATGTCTAAACTGGCTCATTCGTTTTAAATATTCAATTCTTTTTAATCGAATATTTGAGGTCTCTATCAGCACCTGCCTATTATTTTCCGTGTTCTTCCATTTGAACCCTAAACTTTTGATAATTCTCCTCAAACTTCGTTCAGAGCCTTGAAAATGTATATCCTGCTGCAGTTTTCTTCGCAGTTTTTCTACAGTGGGCAATTCTTTTTCGGTGATATGAAAATTGTGTATACACCTTTTAATTACTCCCTGGTCAAAATTATCAACACCTGTGATAGGTTTTGCTCTAGGTCGTTTTTTTCCTGGTGTTCTAAATACAGAAAGAAACTCATCACCACAACTTTCTTTCACAATTCGCCTCACAGTTGCAACAGATGTGTTTGTAGCCTCCGCTGTTCTTTTTTGAACTTGTTTTAAATTTCTGACTCCTTCTTCAGCCTCCTTTTTCATAAAACAGTTTACATGGTAAATCAGTTTTCTGGCTTGTCTATTTAAAACAGTGTTTTTTCTTGGCATCTTATACCTAAAAAGAATTTAAAAAATCATGTATTGTATACCAAACTAGCTTTTGCCAGCAGCTTCACTCCGCTTCCCCCCTCCCCTCCTTATAATCTATGTCACTTAGGACCAAGGCAGCTTTCAATTGGCGAAAGAATTTTTGAAATCGGTCCAGTAGTTTTGGAGCCTATTCAATACAAACAATCAAATCTTTCTTCTTTATAATATTAGTGTAGATAAAAACTTTATTTTTAGTACATTTCGATACAAGTGGGGAAAGTTTGTTATTGCATTCGAGATAAGATACTCATACGAGTCGCGCAGCGTCGAGTATGGTAAGTAACCAAGAACAAATGCCCACGTGTATCGAACAACGTTCTTCAATACACTTCCGAAGAAATAAAATACATAATTGAATGAAAAATAGTTTTGCTATAATTACAAACCGACATTAATTTTTTTTCCCCGCTTTGCTTTCGATAAATATCACCTTTTATTCATTCAATCAATCAAATGGTCAAAGGTCTAATTTATACTAAATTCACATAAAATATTTGAGTTCTAACTTACCAGATAATTAAAACGGTACAGTTTAAAAATTGGTGTCAATTAAATTGCCCGGAATTGTACTCGTCGTCGTGTGGTACGTGCAACAGGAGTAAAGAACGAATCCCGAGTGACGGCTATGACGCGATGCGCTACGAGCCAATCACTACACTTTCCCTGCCCCCGCGCCTCACTTCGTACCATCAAAGGGACCCAATAATTCACTTATGCGCAGGTGAAGGTCAGCGCTCAAGAATCGTGCCGATGATTGTAACTTGATGCTACGTCGGGTACTGGCACGCTGAATACATTATCGATGACATATTTGACATATTTTTTATTTTACTTTTCACACTATACGTTATCCTATTAAAATTTATTTATTACTGTATTTGTCCGTGACATCACAACACACTAGGCCCTATCAGAATACCAGCGCTGCGACACTTATTTTTAAATGTCGCAGCATCATGCTGAGATAGGGGCCTTTTGGCCTCGCACAGGACTTTCTGTTTTTTTTTTGTTTTTCTTTTAAATTTTGTTTTTTGTTTCTTTTGTTTAGAACTGATTCATTTTTGTTAAGTATTGTTTTTGTATTGTTTCTGTGCGTGTCCCAATAAATACTTTTTCTTTCTTTCTTTCTTTCTTTCTCTCCGCCCTCTATCTCGAAAACGGTTCACCGTATAAAAAATTTTTTTAAACAAAATTTGTAGAGAATTTTGTATTCTACAATATTGATAATAAATACAAATAGCAAAAAACCCGTAGGAAATGAGATATTTCCAAAAAAAAAAGCGCAAAAATCCGATTTTTGTGACCTTTGACCTTGAAATGTAATAGTTGCTTACACCCTACCATTTGTAGGTTTTGAGACAACTTTTAGGGTGTCAATATACAAGTATTAACAGACTTACAGCTGGGTATCTCGAATTCCGAGATTCTTACCTAATTTAAGCTTAAATGACTGGACTATAATTACTCACAGACTGATTGTAATTCCTACCAAATGGTGACATAAAAATAAAACCATTTTATTAGCTATTTGTATTTTACTTTTGAAATTCCTTAAAAGTTTAATATCCGTAACCGAAATTATCCGAAACTAACGGATAATCCGAAATAATTTCATATCCGTAACCAATCCGTATCCGAAATTTTATATCCATAACATCCCTAGTGCCTACCTCAAATAATCACCATAAATCTGTCAATTACATTTTAATGTGTGTCCCGGAATGATCTTAATAATTTCCGGACTAGAAACTAACTAAATTATCATAGCTAAAAGATACCCGCGTTGGTCTGCCTAGACAAGAACAGGCGACCTAGTGCCTACCTTATACAGAAAAGCAATGCACGCCACTGGTCCATGCTAGTGTTGTAAAGGACTCGAGTCCTCGAGTCGTAATTTTAAAGACTCGACTCAATTATGCAAGACGCAGTGTGCTTAAAAGGCTCCGAGCCTTTTGAGCACACTGAGTCTTTTTAAGACTCGAGCCCTTTTTAAGACTCGAGCCCTTTTTAAGACTCGAGTTCTTTTTTTAAGACTAGTGCTTAGCTGGAGACTCCGAGCCTTTTGAGCACACTGAGTCTTGCATAATTGAGTCGAGTCATTAAAATTAGGACTCGATGACTAGAGTCCTTTGCAACTCTAGTCTATGCCCAGGCCATAGCCTATCTGCGTGCCAATTTTCATCCAAATCCGTTAAGCCGTTTTTAGCATGAAAGCGACAATCAAACTTACCCTCGCATTTATAATACTAGCTAAGTGTCCAAAAGAAGCTGCCTCCATGAAACCAAGTTTGCACGAACGTAAAAATATCGCGGTGGGATTTTTCGCGCACTGCATTTTCAACTCTGGGTGTTGAACCGAGCATTGAGAATCCAATAGAGTGCATCTCAACACGTCGAAGAAAGACAGTTTTTGTTTTGTGGATGGGAAATCCTCAAATGACGTCTCCCGCTCTTGGGCGGAGCGGGAGGGCGTGTCAGACTTTTACTGACTAAAACCCACCCGTGTGCCTTCAGTTGCCCATGTGCCAGGGCCACGGTGTCTCTTTCGAACAAATCTCGCGACCCTGGCAGGCATCGGTCCTAGCAGACCCATTCAGTACTGCTGACATCTCTTTGAGGCGCGCGTGGAACACTACGCGCCATCGACACGGGCCTGGTCCTTACCGGGCGACAGGCTACCCATTGCTCGCCGCCCGCAAGTCCGCGCCTGCGGTGGCCGGGAGTCCGCTATCGACTCCCAACGCCCGGGGCGTCTCCTCCTGCGGCGGCTAAGGACGTGAGGGCGCAGAGACTGCCTAGAAACTAGAAACACACTGTTCGATTTTTAACTCTCGGTGTTTAGAAGTGCCTTGAAAAGCCAGCGCGGCGCTCGAAAATATCCTGCCGGACCAGAAACAAATCAAGGATGTAATTCTGGGTTACTACAGAGAATCTATTATCCAATAATAATATACTAAATATCTGGATGACCGAGCTTTGCTCGGTATTTTTGGTAAATTGTGTTTAAAATAATAAGTTTATGTTCAAGTTGATTCTCGATAAAGTTGGTCATTGAAAACACGAATAAAACGACATTTTATAAAAATGTATCCTAGCTAGATCGATTTATCGCCCCCGAAACCCCCTATATACAAAATTTCATGAAAATCGTTGGAGCCGTTTCCGAGATTCAGATTATATATATTATGGAGTTCGGAAATTATCCCGCGGGAACATACTACCGGGATAAAAAGTAGCCTATGTCCTTTCTCAGGCTCTAAACTATCTGTATACCAAATTTCATTTAAATCGGTTCAGTAGTTTTAGCAGGAAAGCGAGACAGACAGACAGACAGACAGACAGACAGACCGACAGACAGACAGAGTTACTTTTGCATTTATAATATTAGTATGGATTATATACAAGAATTGCTCGTTTAAAGATATAAGATAAGATATTATAAATGCAAAAGTTACTCTTGTCTGTCACCTTTCCACATCATAATGGGAGATTTCCCTGCCAGGGTCGCGAGATTTGTTCGAAAGAAATACCGTGGCCCTGGCGTATAGGCATCTGTAGGGACACGGGTGGGTTTTAGTCAGTAAAAGTCTGACACGCCGTCCCGCTCCGTTCAGAGCGGGAGACATCATTTGATGATTTCCCGCCCACAAAAAAAAAATAATCAAATGAAAAATATCTGCTGCTGTTGATCCATTTTATTAATGACATTTGTATTTATTTTCAGGATATCCGAAATAATAGAAGCGGAGACGGAAAACTTTATGAAAAAGGATCCTGACCCGTTCGATGAGCGTCACCCGTCGCGCACTGACCCCGAGTGCGCCCTGGGACACGCTCTCAAGGTCATGTTCAAGAAGGACAACTTTATGACTAAGGTAACTATAAACTGGACCCGTACGATGACGTCACGATGGACTCTGAGTGATTATTCAGTACTAACCCTTCGTCGTTGGCCCAGATCTGGCGTCGCCAACAGATAAACAAATATCAACCTGGCTGTAGTGGTCATAAAGTTGAAAATAAATAAACTCTCAGAGCTCATGCCTTCTCTGTTTGAGAAGTCTCTTTCGTCAGGCTTCACTACCACCACCATTATTTCAGCCCTGACGTCCACTGCTTTACAAAGGCCTCTTCCAATTTCCCCCAAATTGTTTGCCTTAAACGTCTCGGTTGGCAGGCGGGTTGGCGATCGCAGTATGATGTTAAAATGCATAGAGAACGCTGCTGCCCATTCTCTAGTAAGTCCTTTAGTCGCCTTTACTACATCCACGGGAAGATGGCCTCAGGTTTCACCAGTGACGTGTCAATTATACAGGAAAAAAATTTAACCAGTATGCAATTTTTTTTTGGTGGTTCAGTATCAGCAATAGAACATTTCAACGATTTTGTTCAATACTTTTTTTTAAATTTTGTCCGACCTTAAATCAGTAAACTGTGGACACCCTACATATTTCGTAATATGATATCGACAATAGGAATAGGTCAGTAACCGCGTGGCGTAGGTACTTCGAACTTCTTAGAATTTTGACTGATCGAACAGCTGTAGGTACTTGTAGCTACGCTCGGTCGTTCACCTTCGCCGCCGCGCGCAAGTTACCATAAAAACCAGTTTGAAAATAAACATCTTTCGTTAACGATAACTTAATTTTTTTTTTCTACATCATCATCATCATCATATATCAAAATAAAAATTGCATGGCTATTATAACTCGTTTAATTTGTTAAATTTTGCGCACTGGTTAAAAACTTATCCTGTATATATTAATTATTTTTCTTCAATTTCAGCTAGTAAATGACTATGTTCGCGACACGTACTATTCCCGCCAGAATATAACGGGTCGCGACGTGCACAAACTGAATGTGGCTGCTTGTAGACTGACCCTGGACCTCATGCCGGGCCTGGAGATGAGCGTCGTGTTCCAGGTGAGCTTATACAACATTAATTTTTGTTTATGCGAAACCCGAAACACGGGTCTAGTATTTTTATGTAAAGAATCTATGAAAAAAATTTCAAAACTGTATCATTAATAATCACAAAGTTATAAGCTTGATAAGTTACCTGGTTGTCCACGCAAAAACATATGCAGATCACCACAAACAGCTAGTGTACGTACCATCTCCGTGTAATGGACGTTTGAGTACGAGAAAGACATGATAATTTTAAAATATACGTATTGTCGTTCGGTGTCCTACTTGGAAGCGTAATTAAATATTTTTGGTACAAAATATAACATGGTGTAAAAATTATTGGAATCGATTCAGTTACTGATTCTGAACAAACTATATTCAGGTTTCGCATATACTAAAAATAATCTTGTATATGGTAGGCATTGACCCAGAAGTGCACAGTGTACGACCCAGAAGTACGAGCAGTGGAGGCACAGAGGTAACGGCCGCGACTTACGAGTAGTAGGTCGTGAGTTCAAATTATTTCGTCGCCACTGCTCTCAGAACGGTGAAGGAAAACAATGTGAGGAAACCGGCATGTCTTAGAACCAAAAATTCGAAGACATGTGACATCTACCAACCCGCAATGGGCCCGCGTGGCGAGAGGGGGCCTGTGTTGCAACAGGATTATGCTGTTGACATAAAATAACCTGTAACACCCAGCAAATCAGACTATTGTTCAAAAAACTTTTAATAAAAAAATAATAACCGACTTCCTAAAATAAAACTTGGGAAGTCGGTTGTTATTTTTTTGTAAAAAGTTTTTATTTTTAACTTTTTAGTTATGGTAGATAGATACCCCGCACTAATCTATTCGCGTTATTCGTTCATTTGTCGCCGCAAATACTTAATGCAAATTCAAGACTAATATAGTTTTCACATAGATCCCATTGTCCGAATGGAACCAAATTAAAATGGGACCATTCGGGAAGCACCAGCTTTCAAATAAAAAAAAAAAGAATCATAAAAATCGGTTCACCCAGTCAAAAGTTATGAGGTAAGAAACATAAAAAAATACAGTCGAATTGATAACCTCCTCCTTTTTTTGAAGTCGGTTAAAAATAACCTGTAACACCCAACAAATAATGTGGTCCTTTTATTAGACTATTGTTCAAAATACGTAAACACACATATTTAATATGTACTCGGTCAATGTACGGAGCAGCAAATTAAAAATAAATGAAAAATAATAAAATAACAGTATCAATTTGCGCTTAGATTATACACATTTACAGCAGACCCTTCTCGTCGCGTCGAATCGCCTACCCGTGCGACTTTCCCCGTTTTTGCTACATTTATCATTACGGCTCCGCCCTCTTGGTTGTAGCGTGATGTTGTATAGCCTATAGCCTTCCTCGATAAATAGGCTATTCAACACAAAAACAAATTTTTCAATTCGGACTAGTAGTTCCTGAGATTAGCGCGTTCAATCAAACAAACAAACTTTTCAGCTTTATAATTTACAGCAGGTTCCCGCGCCCTGGATGCAGCGAAGGCCATCTGGTAGTGGCAAACCTTGTCCAAAGTGGGAAGCTTATGTCCAGCAGTGGCTATCTTATATCTAAAATTATGTTGATATGTCGTTTCTTGTCACTAGTCGAGTCCCAAATATATATTACCTAACCTCTGAGTCCCTGAGATACCACATTTGGTATAGACACAATGGTTTTTAATTGTGTCTGTAATTACGGTATTCAATGGGTTAATCTTTCCTTCATTGTTACCAGGACAACGAGGCTCTGATCCATCGACTAGTGAACTGGGCGACAAACTCAGCGGAACCCCTGCAATGTTACGCGACCGGCTTGTTGGCAGCCGCCATGGAAGTCCAAGAGATAGCTACCAACTTTAGGTAAGAATGCACTTTATTACTAGTGCCGTAAAGAGTAAAATTGTAAAAACTAAACTATTTTTCGACTTGTTTTCTCACAACGGTGAAGGAAAACATCTATACAAATAAATAAAACTGAAGTGTCTGTTTGTAATTTCAAATTAACAGCTTTTCACTAAATGCATATGAAATTATATAAGGTACTTACATCAATAAGGGCCGATTTTTCAATCCTCAGATAAACAGACGGATAGGGTTTATTCAATAGATAGTTAAAAACTGTGTTGTTCAATCGTCAAATAGGCTTTATTGGTCGAATAATTCCCTTAACGGAGGAATAAATCTATTTGGCCCTTGGACGGCCAGATAACCGCTTGTTCCATTGATAAACGACGTTGGCGTTACCAAACTTGAGGTTAGTTTTCGTTTTTAAAAACTGTACTTAGTGAAAATGGATATTTGCGATAGCATTGGCGAAATGGCAAGTATGGATGAAGTCATAATTAATAAATATAAGTATATGAATGAAAGTAAAGAAAAAATATGAACGAAAAGAAAGAATTGTAAGACCGAGTGTCGAACACTTTAAAGTGTGGGATCCAGTTTTGCTTTCCATGATTATTTTAATACAATAAGAAGTCACGGAATTGCAAATAAAAATACCACACAACCAAAAAAAAACAACCTCTCAACGTAAAAAAGGGACATCTGGCTGCCGCAGATTTTTTTATAACATTGACAGTAAACAATGAAATAGTCTGTCCCGTTCTAACATTGGTTTATTCTGTATATTTGTTTCACCTCCCTGAAGTTAGCGTATTCACAGATGTGATATTCGGTCTGATAGTTATTCCTAAATAAAATAACGATTGAAAAACTGACGACCACTTATCAGACGAATAAAGAGTCATTTTTTATAATTTTTGTCTGTATGTCTAATATTCCGGCTAATCTCTGAAACGGCTGGACCGATTTTGACGGGACTTTCACTGGCATATAGTTGATACTATAAGAAATAACATAGGCTACTTTTTGATCCGGGAGCCCGTTCCTTTGGGATCATTTACTATATCCACACGGGCGTAGGCGCGGGTTCAAAACGGTGAAGGAAAAAATCGTGAGGAAACTGGCATGTCCTAAAACTAAAAAATTCCAAGACATGTGACATCTACCACTATTGGGCTGGCGTGGTGGATTATGGCCCACTCCCTCTCACCGACAGGAGGCCTGTGTCCCAGCAGTGGGAACAATATATGCTGTTGATGATGATGATGAAGCCGCGGGCAGCAACTATAAGTTCTGAAAATCTAATTTTAATTATTTGTTTCAGAGATTTAAATGCAATGTTAGTACCATTGATGTTAAGGAGGCTACATGTTTTAAGAGAAGACAAAGTAAGTAATAATTTTTTAAAACATCATGCCATAATTCCTCCACAGATAAGACAGAATAATACGAGTGATGGTGGGAAACTCAAAATATTGTTATTTCACATAAACCTACATGGGCAGTTATGAAACGTCAGAAGGTAGGTGCATGATTCCAATTTGTTGATTCCTATGAAGTAGAGCCGGCATGAAACTCCACGGTTACTCTTTTAAAAATAATTGACTTTTACAATAGTTTCAAATTACAGTGTTAATAGGTATGGGAGGACATTGTAGGCCTGTCAATAAGTACCAGGTACTTAATCCACACTATCCACACTAATATTATAAATGCAAAAGTAACTGCCTGTCTGTCTGTCTCGCTTTCCTGCTAAAACTACTGAACCGATTTAAATGAAATTTGGTACACAGACAGTTTAGAGCCTGAGAAAGGACATAGGCTACTTTTTATTCCGTGACTTTGTCTGCGTCCGCGATAACCGACATTTACGCAAACGAAGTCGCGGGCAGAAGCTAGTTAAATATAAAATGATAATTCAGCATTGCATATGTAAGCTGTCACGCCCTTTATGCCAGGAGGCTTTTATTTTGGTACCTATATTTACATTATATATTTTTTTACTTTTGCTTGAGTATAGATTTAATTTTAATTGTTGGAATATTGGGTTGGCTAGCTGACATATGGCAAATCATTTAATTTAAAGTTTTGCGTCTTTTCACGTTAACTACTTACAATTGTATAGTATCAAGTTCTTCTAACTTAACAGACAGCTGTGCTGCTGGGGAGTTTGTTGCGACACTTCCTCTTCTCAGCTCATTAGGAAATGGTGAAGGGCGGGCGTTTTGGGGGACTGTCTGATGTAACTTTGACGTTCAAAAAGTGCTGACTCTCAGCCTAGTTTGAATAAATGACTTGAATGGAGTAGAAAACTACAGTCTACAAGGCCTAACGTTCTCACAAACTACATAAATTTTTGTCTTCTTCTTTACATATTATAAAACAAAGCCGCTTCCCGCATCTTTACGCGTAGATCTTTTAAACTCCGCAATAGATTTTAATGCGGTTTTCATCAATAGACAGAGTGATTCAAGAGGAAAGTTTATATATATAACTAGCTTCTGCCCACGACTTCGTCCGCGTTAAATTTCTTGTTGCCCCGACCCTTCCCGTCGCGTCGAATCGCCTACCCGTGCGATTTTCCCCGTTTTTGCAACATTTTTCATTACTGCTCCGCTCCTATTTATTGTAGCGTGATGTTATATAGCCTATAGCCTACCTCGATAAATAGGCTACCCAACACAAAAAGATTATTTCAATTCGGACCAGTAGTCCCTGAGATTAGCGCGTTCAATCAAACAAACATACAAACAAACAAACTCTTCGGCTTTATAATATTAGTATAGATAAGCTGGCAAAAGCTACTTCTTAGTAGAATAAATATACATGCATAAATTCACCCTTTTTCCCATGGGGGTAGGCAGAAACTATGGAACGCCACCTGCTACGATACTTAAATACTCCTTATGCCTCGTTTATGTTCATATATCTGGTCATACACACACGCCTGTAGCGAGTACTACGCACCTGACCTTTCTGAAGAACATCACCAATAAGGTCACTATACGTCCTCCTAGGGCGTCCCCTCCCGGTGTTTCCACTCACATCTGCCTTGTAAATGCCTTTTGTGCTTCATTCTCTCAACATGATCAAACAATCTAATATGTTCTTTATTCTTTACCACAGAACAACCAAAATGCGGTGACTCCACCGAATCAGACGCGGCATTTTGCGCGATTTGACAAAAAGAGAAATAATGAAATTAAGTGCAACGGACCCAGTAAAGAGAAAAAAGGTATGATTATAGTCTTAGGTTTAATTTTTTAAAGTTTTATTACTAAAGTATCTTCTATGTATTGCCGGACGTAAATAATAGTACTAATATATATAATAATAGTACATTTCATCCTGTGGGTGTCATAGAAGGCGACTAAGGGACTTACTAGAGAATGGGCAGCAGCGTTCTCTATGCATTTTAACACCATACTGCGATCGCCAACCCGCCTGCCAATCGTAGTGATATTGGTAAACCCACCTAAATTGGGGGAGGCCCATGTCCAGCAGTGGACATCTTTCGGATGAAATGATGACTAAGGTAGCCCGCGAAGTCAAATTTTCCTAACGTTGACGGTTGTATCGAATTGCTATTTCATATAAAATAATAATGACACTGATAATGATACTGTCGTCATTAATTTTTGTGTCTTATATGGATATTTAGTATGTATGTATTTATGTATATATTATTCAGGATATAAATAACTGTTTAGTTGTGTTCACACCATTGACATACCCATTTTATGTCCACGCTTTTCACTGTCCATTCCATGGTTGCCTGGAAGAGATCGCATAAAGCGATAAGGCCGCCCATTGTATATTTTGTAATAATTATAATGTTTTTTGTGATGTATTTTTATGGTGTACAATAAAATATAAATAAATAAATAAATAAATAAATAATGATTTTAATTCTGTAAATGATAATAATAATTAGTTTTACGGTCGTCAATCATACTTTTGAAAGATAAATAAATATTAGTTTAAAAAAAATAAAAAAACACGCTTCCATAGAAAAGCTGGTAGCTTCTTTTCTTAAAATTGTACCGTGTTTTTTCTGAACTGAATGAAATTTGTATTTATTTATAGTTCCTGTTGCCGTTCCGCTCATCATATATTGTTTTCTCCCCTTACAGACCGTGTCAAAGATGAAGGTGGAGGGGGTGACATGCTAGTGGATGAATCACCCCCCCATGCCAGCAAAGACCCCCCCGGAACGCCTGTTAAAAATAATAGTAAGTTATTAACATTCAAATAAACTTTGACCCTCTTACTTAAGGGGATTACCTTGCTGAAATCCGAAAAATACCGTATGTTTAACGAATTTTGTTGACGTCCTACCGTATGATATTCATATGAAAAATATATGTCATACTTAAGGTCATGATAAATACTTTGTATTGTTTAGAATTTTAATAAACTTTTCCAAATTTTAGAAAAATCTGGTAGTAAACAGGTCCTTCCTCTACCTAAATTGAAAATTGTCTCTGTAACAACTGAATCGTTTGACATGAATTTTATACCAAAATATGCGTACTGATTTATTTAATACTTTGTATTGTTTACTTTTTCTTATTTCTTTTTAAATTTTTAAATAATAATTAAAAACCCGAAACTGTAAGAGAAACTCGTTGCTTTCATGTGACACATACTCGGGACGCGAATGACGCGATACATTAGTAGACCATACGCGCGTTATTTTCACCAAATAAAGGACAATGCTCATGGATGTATGGAATCCCGTACCATGTTGCATCAAAATCAAACTTGGTTTTTTATATACTACATTGATCATATTAACTCCTACAAAAGTTCTTTTTGAAAAATAAAACCCGGGTTTCAGAGTTATTTAGTAAAATCAAAATAACCTAAAAACTAGGTCTGTTTAGGTCGACGCTGCCAACGACTTGTTTTATATCTACTTAGACACGTTATACACGGACGAATATTATTGTTCTAAAAACAGCGTAATACACGTATATAATTTAGGAAGATTTACGAGTTATAGCAACGTCTAGCCCCGCCACAGGGTTCGTGACTGAAACTCGTTTTTCTTTAATACGTTGAGTCTCACTGTTACCTACTGGATACAAGTCACTATCTGCTTAAGCAGTCTTCCCGGTGGAAACTAAACTATAGCCTCCAGCCAGGCACATGTGACACTTGGTGATTTGACCGACCCTTATATTATTATCAACAGTGTGAGCCGGTAACGTGGGTATATTTCTTGCCAAACTTCTTGGCCGCCCCAAAGTTGGCTACAATGGCTGCGTAGTCGTAAATCTAATAAAAAAACAGCAGCCTATAATATTCCCACTGTTGGGACACAGGCCTCTTAGTGAGAGGGAGCCATAATCCACCACGCGGACCCAGTGCGGGTTGGTAGATGTGACATGGCTTCAATTTTTTGGTTCTAAGACGTGCCGGTTTACTCATGATGTTTTCGTTCACCGTTTTGCGAGCTGTGGTGATGACATAATTTACACAAAGTATAGCGCCTGTTTGGGTTTGAACTCACGACGTACTACTCGTAAGTCGCGGCCGCTACCACTGGGCCGCCGCTACCACTGGGCCACCACTACTCACCAATACCAATAATACATTATCATAAATAAGGGTGACCAGTCAGACTGATAGGTAAGTGATAGAAAAATGAAACAAACAAGTTCATTTGGGTTTTTAATAGGGATCAAAGTCAAAAATATTTATTTAACAAAACTGTTACATAAATCATTCATCATACTCCTGAAAAAAAAATCATCTAAATCCGTTGCTGGCGAAGTTATGTCATTATACCGTCCCCAGCTCAAATACTATACTATCGTCATTACATGAGCCCATGCATGAGCACAGCAGCCCACTGTTCGCTTACCGACGAGGCGACTGCAGCAATAACCTACTATGGTTTCTAATGTGTTGGCCACAGCATCATCTCTGCTAATCAATAATTACATGTGATAAGTACGACTGTTGACATGTCTCGAATTAATCATACCTCTTAAGAGGTAATTATTAAGCCCTAAAATCAAAGGTACATCATCATCAATAGAATTATTCACCTCAACTGAATAAATACCAGTCCGACGGATGTGTTCCCTATAATAAGATCTAGCCTGTTTGAGTTGGTAGGTCTCAAGAGCTAACATAGTAAGCTATCTAAACGTCAATTATGGCTTAGGAATATTGAGATCTCCACATGGTCCAGCATCTGGCAGACCTGGGCGATTGCAGTTGTGCACATCACGACGTTGAACATCTCTTGTAGCTGACCTCCAGCAAGCAGCACATACTCTTTCCAATCTTGATATCTATAAAAATAACATGATTATACATGTAATACAAAACATTTCACAATGGGTTATAGACTTGATAAAAGTATTACTGTAATGTGATGTAACTAGGAATACATGATAAATAAATAATAATTAGGTTTCATTTTTATGTTGCAACATAAATAAAAATATTTACCAAATGGAGCGGAATATTTGTAACTAAAATGTTTCTCTCTTGTCGATCTTGTCTTACAGGATATGGTCTAGTTGCACGTAGAATAGAATTGCCACAAGAACAACATCATTTTCCATGACCAAAAGCAGGCAAAGACAAACTTCCTTCACTGATAGTGTTTGCTCGATCTTGAAGCAGTCTCAAACACTCTGTACAAAGCACACATTCTGAAGACATCTGCAATTAAAACCATGAGTGAAAAAGTGTGCTTCTACCCTTTATGACGTTATCTATCTTCTGTAACATATTCAAAGAAATTACATCTACAAGTAATCAAGAGTAAAGCGTTTTTTGGCCTCAAACAGGTTCGTTTTTTTTTTTGTTATTTATTTGTTGGATATTTCCTGTGCGAGTCCAAAAATGTTTTCATTCATTCTATAAAAAAAATGTTTTGTAAGCTGGTACATTCATAAAAAGATTAGTCAGGAAATAGGTGCCTGACATTCATAAGTACCTATATATTCAAAGAGTAAAATAAGATCTGCTTACCTGAGTAGAAGTTATCCAAGACTGTAACAAGTTAATCATTGGAGTAGACGCTTGTTCTAATGTGTGTAGGTTTCTGGGTATCAAAAATGAACTATTGATACATCGCCGGTTTTGCCGGGTGACTGACGATGTCAATCGGTCGACCGACTCGACATATTTGCACAATGAAATACTCACAAAAAAAAGTTCACAAAATACAAACAAGTTCTACTTTTCAAAACAATTCAATAATTATTCAATCTCAACCCTCAAAAACACAGACGGTACTCGCTACTCGCTAGCGCAAACCGCAGACTACAGAGTACATGCGCAAAATGTCAGATGCACAGATAACAAATCCATTCTGTTGCATTCTACATCTTTTTTACTAGTTGGGAACGGCTAATTAACCATAACAAAACCAGATAAAATAATGATAATCTTTTAAATAGATATTCTATTCTAGTTTTTTTTTTTAATTAATATAGAATCAGCAGAGTATTATTTTTACAGAAACATGGCACTTTCAAAAATCAAGGTTATGTTAATCATTTATCACGTGAAGTGAACCGGAACGTCATTTATAGGAAGTAAAACAATATCCATACTTTTAAACTTAAAAATAAATTCCCTGTTCAAAAACTAAATCCCCGACGTGTAACGTCGTAAAAAAATATGAAACTAATTACTCCAAAATTTTGGTCTTGATGCGTGAGACTTTTTGGTACCACTTTTGATCATTCTCCTTTAAAAGTTCACGTTTTGAATGATTTCTGAATTAAATAATAGTGTTAATATAATAAATATAAATATTACGTAAAATAAGAACAGAAATTAATTATGTACATAGAAATAAAGTAGTTTGTAATTTCGTTTTGCTTTTTGAACCAGTCATAGATTAAGCTTGCAATATTTTATAGATATACGAGTCATAATCAGACATCCATCATAATCAGACATCCAATTTTCTTACTCAATGATGGAAATGTGTTTGAGTCAATTAAATTAACTGGCGAAATTCATCACATGAAAAAGTTTGGTGATCCTAACTAACTCCGTTACTGAGAATCGATAAGGACTTACCTGATCATCATCACACAAAATAATTTTTGAAAGCTAGGTCAGCAGGCAAAGTCCATCATTTAATTCAAAATAAATATTATTTTTTAGTTGTAGAGGATAACAATACATAAGAACTCTCAGAGAGCGAATAAAAATAGGCAAAAACCTACATATCTGTGTTCTTGCTTAATCGTCAGTTCGTTTGTGTTTTGTTATGGTAGATGGCACCAAACGAAATAATACTAGTACAGAGGTCAAATCGTCAAAGTCATCGGGCAATGTGATAGCCTTAATGCACAGACTACAGTTATTCTAAGTTTAAATATATGAATACTAGCCTCTGCCCGCGACTTCGTCCGCGCCAAATTTTTGCTCCCCTGACCCTTCCTGTCGCATCGATTTGCCTGCTAGTTTTCGTCCATTTTTCGTTGCTGCTCCGCTCCTTTTGATCGTAGCGTAATGTTATATAGCCAATAGCCTTGCTCAATAAATAGGCTACCCAACACAAAAATAATGTATTAATTCGAACCAGTAGTTCCTGAGATTACCGCGTTCAACCAAACTCTTCAGCTTTATAATATTAGTATAGATTTATTTAAATCGGAATGTACGATTATTTCTGATATAAATTTATTCCGTGCTTATTAGTAAGAGAGCTACGTTTTAGGCCAAATTTCGTGGCAGTCGCGGTCATAGAACGTGGGAGCGAGATCACGATAATAAGTGGTGACATTTCAGAAATCACTTAATAACTAAACTAAAATAGCAGCCGCATCGATTGATCGACCAGGTTAAGCTACGCTTGCCGCGGTTGGTATGTGGATGGGAGACCATCTATACATACCAAGAAACGGAAAAGCACGGAAGGGCCGTGCCTCGGAAAGCACGTTAAATCGTTGGTCCCGGCTGTCTTTTGTAGATTTTTGACAGTCGTTGTTGGTCGTCAAAAGCTCGAAAATCTGACAACCAGTCCTACCATCCTATCCTACTAATATTATAAATGCGAAAGTTTGTATGTATGGATGTGTGTATGTGTGGATGTTTGTTACTCTTTCACGCAAAAACTACTTAACGGATTTGGATGAAATTTGTAACACAGTTAGTTTATAACCTGGATTAACACATAGGCTACTTTTTATCCCGGTAGTACGTTCCCGCGGGATATTTTCCGACCTCCACGCGGGCGAAGCCGCTGGCAAAAGCTAGTGTAGTATATACTATACTATATGGTAGGACTGGTTGGACCTCCACAACCCAGTTACTGGATAATACTTTATCCAGTAACTGGGTTGTGGAGATCAGACAGCCATTCGTTCATATAAAATACTGATATTAAACTGCATCCGAGTATATTGGCAGCCGACCCCAACATAGTTGGGAAAAAGCTAGGCAGACGGTGATGATGAATAAGTATTTATTTATTTAACCATTTATGTACACACATATATAAATAGACAAGAAGAAAAGAGCAGAAAAATTTGTACAGGTGATGCTTATTTCTAAAGAAATCTCTTCAAGCACACCTGCGATAGGAGAGAAGATACAGAGATGTAGACAGCGTGTGTAAGAGTATGAGAAAATAAAATATATATGGGATACGTTTTTAACCAGTGCGCAAATTTTAAGAAATTAAACATATACGAGTTATAATAACCATGCAATTTTTGTTTTGATATATCTTAGTACAAAAAAAAAATAAGTTATCGTTTACGAAAGATGTTTATTTTGAAACTGGTTTTGGCAACTTATGCGCGGCGCCGGCGTTGCGGCGAAGGTGAACGATCGAGCGTAGCTACAAGTACCTACCAGGTGTTCGATCGGTCCAAATTCTAAAAAGCTCGAAGTACCTACCGCCGGCGCGCGGTTACTGACTTATTACTATTTCGATATCATATTACGAAATATGAAGGGTGTCCACAGTTTACTAATTTAGGGTCGGATAAGAATTAAAAAAAAAGTATTGAAAAAATAATTGAAATGTGTTCTATTACTGATACTGAACCACCAAAAAAAAATGCGCACTGGTTAATTAATTTGCTGTATAATCAAAAACAAGTCGCGTACTATTTGTGAAAGAAAATAAATTAGAAGAAATAATAATAACCGTGTATATCCGTGCAGGTCCAGCGACGGCGTGCTCCCCGCCCTCCCAGTGGGGCATGATGTCGCCCCCCCCGCGCCCCCCGCCGCTACACCACCACGAGACTTCTTCCAACTCCAGCTGGGCAGAGATGGAGACTTACGTTATAGGTAATGACCTCTTATGTTAACTTGGCCAATATTGGCCTCCCAACTTTCCAATGCATTGGTCAACGTGAAGAGGGTGGTATTGAATGTTTGGATATTGGCATTGAAGGGTTGGTCCCAATGTTGATGCACGATCCAACAAGTTTTTTCGTTTGGAAACGCGAACTTCGATCAACAATAGAAATAGATTTCAGATGACCGCATCAAAAAACGTCTTGGAAAATAAGACCAGAAATAATATTGTTGTTTCATTTTGCAATATAGTTGTTTCATTCTTGTTGCTTGGAAATTATGTTAATTTTTTTATAAATTTATTTTGCTGTTATTTTAAAAATACGTTTACTTTTCAATAGAATTAGTAAATATATTGCAAACGACAGTAAATTATGAGTGTTAAGGTCTATAATCAAGCTATTGCATATAGCCACTTGAGTGATATGCTTTTGTTCCTAATTTAGAGCGAATGTTGATCCAAGGACGCGAAAGTATTACTAACACATTTTCTATAACATTGGTTGGTATGGGGATTTGCTTGTTTAAAAAAAAAAAAACTGGTTTTCAAAATTGCCATGATTAAATTGCATTTAAGCATCTTCGTTCGGTTCGAAAAGTTCCAACTTCAAAAATAAAAACCACAAGATCCATGTAGGTTTTTTTTTAAATCAAAATTCAACTATGTCGACTGCGTTAACAGCGGCTTCACACACAAACCATTAACTTATCGTAAATTGATGTTTATTTCCAGGCAACATTCAAATCCACCCACCGACGGACGCCACGAAACAAATGCTCATCCTTCGATACTTGACGCCAATGGGAGAGTACCAGGAGGTAAGATAATTATCTCTTATCTCATTACGCAACTACATCTATATATCTCATCGCAACTACAAGAAACGTCACTTGGAATCACTTGTTTCGCTTGTACTGTATCACTCGAATCGTATTCGCTCGCTTCCGAAATCGAACGGTTTTTTTTTTTTTTTTTTTTTTTTTTTTTTTTTTTTTTTGTGGGGCATCTCTTAGTTAATCCTGAAAAGATTGTGACTACTTAAACGGATTGTGGCCCGGCGAGTTCTAAAAAGTTACCTTTTTAGGCCTCCAGCCGGGGCTTATTATACTTAAAAACTAAAGCGAAAGCTCTAAGGGTTACCCCGAGGGGGGTACGAACCTCGGCTTAGGCAATCGCTGATAGGGGGGGCAGCAAGGGACTGGCTGGATCTGAGTTAAATTATTTTGGGACTAATTTAAAGCTAACGGCGCAGCATCGCGGGCTGGCTCTTTCAAGGGTCGGGAGGGACTGTTAAGTCGGGGTCGCGACGACGGACCTCGGCGGCGAGGTCGGTACGGTTTGTGTTTGTGTGCTGGTCTAGCTGTACTGGTCTCTTTTCGACTCTCCTGGAGGAGAGTAGTGGGATCATCAGGATCGGTAAGAATGTGCCGCGAGCGGCGGACTTTGCTAATACGGGAGGGGGTGTAAGTAGCTGCCGCCACAACCAGAGGGTTGCGGTGGGCTACGGCCCTATCGAAGAAGCGCTTCGAAGCGCGTTTTATGTATTGATGGATAGTCGGGAGTTTCATATCTAAATGAAGATTGATATTCCGAACAAACCAAGGCGAGCCTGTGGCTTGACGGAGAAAACGGTTCTGGAGAGTCTGCATCCTATGGATGAATCGGGGCTTGGCATGTGCCCAGACTGGGCTTGCGTATGTCATAATCGGCCTGATACAAGCGGTGTAAAGCCGCTTCTTACACAGAAGAGACAATTTACTCCGCTTGTTCAGGACGCAATGGAGCCTACCGAGAGCGAAAGCGGCCCGCGAGCGAGCCTGCTTTATGTGCTCAGAAAAGGTGAGGTGTTCGTCGAGGATGACACCTAGATATTTGGCTTGCTTCGCCCAAGGGATCTGCTTGCCGAACATTGAGATGGGTCGGGGAGGGGGGTGATTACGTCGCGGTCGGGTGTAAAAGACCGCCTGACTTTTATCGGGATTGACCTCGATTCGCCACTTCCTGAACCATTCGCCGAGCTCGTCGACTGCGGTTTGGAGGTAGCGAACCAGCGCTGTGTCACTAAATCCCGAGAAGAAGATGGCAGTGTCGTCTGCGAACAGAGCTAACCTTGCCTTCTTGCTTCTGGGGATATCGCTAGTGAACAGCGTGAAAATGAGGGGGGCTAGTACAGAGCCTTGAGGGACTCCTGCACGGATCGGATGAGGGGAGGAAAGTGCCCCTTCGATGCGATAGCGAAAGGTACGGTTCGCAAGAAAGTCTCGTAAGATGAGCACGAGACGGTCTGGCACTCCGAGTTGATACAGCTTATATAATAAGCCGTTGTGCCAGACTTTGTCGAACGCTTTCGCTATATCGAAGTATACAGCGCCCGTGAACATACCACGCTGAAAACCAGCATTGATATGTTCGACGATACGGTGTACCTGATGGACACACGAGTGTTGGGTTCGAAAACCAAACTGCTCGTTGGGGATGAGGCCCTTGGTTTCGGCATAATCTCTGAGTCGCTTATAAATAAGTCTCTCATAGATTTTGCCGAGAACTTTGAGCAAACTAATGGGGCGGTAACTCGTGGGCTCGGTTTTGGGCTTACCGGGCTTAGGGATGCCAATGACGGTGGCTTCCTTCCACGCTTGGGGGAAAATGTTATTACTCAAGGCACCACCTGATTATGCTCATGTGTACCATACACATGAGCATAATCAGGTGAGCGGGGAACAGCTTGATCACTCTATTGGTGATGCCGTCTGATCCGGGGGCTTTACGAGATTTTAGACCCTTGATGATCTCGTGCACCTCGTCAGGTGTGACAGGGGGCAGGGGATCATCAGGGTCTTCAACGGGCGGGAGAGAGGCTTTGCGTTCGACTTCCGCGTTTACCTTATCGACAAACGCTTGGTCTACTGGCTGCGAACTGGGTGTGCATTGGGCTTCGAGGCTATCGGCTAGGCATTCAGCCCTGTCGATATCCTCGAATGCAATGGTCGCATCGGGGCGGGTCAGGGGGGGCATAGTGGAAAACTCAGAGGATTTCAGTTTCCTCTGAAGTTCCCAGAAGGCGAGATGAGTCGGCTCTAGTTCGCTCACCATCTTGTCCCAGTTAGCGTCACGCAGCTCAGTCACACGTGTCCTTACAGCACGCTGTAAGTAACGCATGTGAGCTTTGTTAGCATCACAGGGAAAGTTGCTGTAGGCACGAACAGCCGCGTTCTTCTCTGTCAGCAGATCACGTATATCGTCGGGGAGTTTCCATTTACGGTCACCCGTATCTGGAACCTCCCGTGAACTTTCGTTCACGATCGATTGTACGTGCTCCGTGAGAGAGTCGATCGCGGCCGTTGTGTCAGCGACAGAGTCAAACTGATCTGGGATAGAGTCTAAGTGATGTGACGTGTTAGATTGTAAGCGTTCGCTTACTTTCTTCCAGTCAGTGATCACTTTAGTGGCGGGGGGTTGAGAGGGGTCGCGTATACCTAATCGGGGGACCAGGTTCATGACTACTGGTCGATGATCAGAGTCGAGTTCGTGAATAGCCTCTATAGAATCCAACCTTAAGTTGATGTTCTTAAGGAGCGCTATATCAAGTACGTCGGGTAACTGATCGGTATCGAAGGGGAAGTGAGTGGGAGTCATCGGGGCGATGACATCAAAGTTCATGGTAGAACAGAGGTTAAAGAGTTGCCTACCTCTGGTAGAGGTCCTGGTGCTATTCCAGGCGGGATGTTTGGCGTTGAGATCGCCCGCTATGATAACGGAGTCACTCATGCCGAAGAGTTCGGAAAGGTCATTAGCGAGGAGTTGAGGGTCCTCTGACTCATGTGTGGGAGGAAGGTAAACCGACACAATAGTGATCGGCTGGTGACCTGTCAGTGCTAACCGACAGGCCGAAACTTCTAATCGGGAGAGTTCGGGAGTATCCATAGGTATGCAGTACAGGGACTTCCTATAGTATATGAGGGTGCCGCCTCTGTGACAACGTGACCTGTCGTTGCGAACTAAACGATAGTTTGCAATTTTCGGGTCACGATGATGAGGTTTTAGGAACGACTCTTGAATGAGTAAAATGTCTACGTGATGGTCGCGGAGGAACGTGGCGATCTCATCACGTTGGCCGTGAATGCCGTTGGCATTAAAGAAACCTAGCTTTAGGGAACGGGGTTTTTGTCTAGTTAATATTCCGCGACTATCCATAATGGGGGCGTTGGGAGTTCATGACATGGATTGCTTGCGTGATCTCGGGATACGCAGCATAGATTGACTGGATTCGGAACAAGTTGCCGCCGGCGGCAATTAGTTCCTGGGCCATCTGTTGGGCACGTGGGGAGAGGAACGTGCTATAGGTATTAAAGGTCCCAGTGATGACGTTAAACGCATCAAGCGGAGCCTGACCTTTCCTCTGTACGGGTACTGGTCCTGCCATAGGGGCAGTGGAGGGGGCCGCGGCGCGGGCCAGAGGTGCGGTCGCGGGAAAACCGGGGGGCGTAAGGGGCGCGGGGGCACGGGTACGCGGGTCCACTAATGGAGGGATGGGAGCGGGCTTAGGCCTGGAGGCCAGTGGGGGGAACTCCTTCTGGGAACTCATTAGAGGCCATTGGGAGGGACGCTGAGGGGCCAGTCTCACGGGGAGTTTGGCCGAGGGGGATTCCCTAGTCTGACGAGCGTCGAAACGCTGCGCCAATTTAGGGGAAGATGACTTGGGGGCTTTCGGGCAGCCCCGGTAGTTTGCCGGATGACCGGGCTCTTTGCAGAGCACACAACTAGGTGGCTCGGTGCAAAGAGTGCGGTCTTTAGGCCGGGTACAATCTGCTGTACCGTGGTCTCCCAGGCACTTGACGCACCTGGGAGTAGCGTAGCAGTTGTACGCTGAGTGCCCGTACAGTTGGCATCTGTGGCACTGGCCAATGATGCCTGACTTACGGGGCTTCTCGATTTTAAGGCCTGACAGGTTACAGACGGACCTTACATTGAATATGGGGTGGTGACCCTCTGTGGGAGGGCACACCACCAGGAGATCAAAGGCGGTACCTTGCCTGGACCGGTGCATTCGATGGACCTCTGTGACAGGCACGTTCTGTCGTTCGAGGTCCGCCTTAATATCGCTGGTGGCGATTTCGCAGGGGATCCTGCGAATCACCACCCTGGTCAGACGCTCCTCGGGCAAGGAATACGTGTGGAAGGACACGTTCCTGGCAGAGAGGAGCCTGGTCAGATCGCGATAATCGCCTGACGTGGGGACTGATACTTTTATCCCGTGCTGGGTGGCACGGGCGCTAGTATAGTTGACCCTTTGGTCAACACACCATTTGGACACCTCCGTCCACTTGGCCTTGTCCTGTATAAATACAGGGGGCGGTGGAGGGAGTTTCCTGCCGGTGTTTGAGCCAGAGGGTACGGGCTGGGCGCTAGTTTTAGCGCGGGGCGCGGCAACCTTCGCGGAGGTTGAAGGCGAGGGACGGGAGGGGGACGCGTTGGCGGCGGTCGCCGGCGGCGTGGAGGGGATGGACGCGGTCGCGGTGGCGAGGGTCGCCTGCGTAGCGGGGTGGGGGGGGGTTCGCGGTGGCGGAGGTCGCCTGCGGGGTAGGGGCGCGAGACGGAGGAGCGGAGTCCTCAGCCGCTATGATTTTAGCGGCTGGGGCTGAGCTGCTCGCCTTGTTTTTCTTGCGCTTGCTCCCTTTGCCCTTACTGTGGGAGACGAGCTCGTACGTCTCTGCGTCCGAGGACGAAGAGGAGTGCGAGTCCGTCTGGGGAGTGAGCGCGGCAGTATCAGGAGGAGGGGTGGGTACATCCTCCGTGTCCATTTGACACGGTACATCGGTGGCGGCTGGGGCCTCGAGGGCATCGCTGAAGTCAGCGATGCCCGGGCTGGGCGGAATTGCGAGTTGCTCAGCTCTGTACAACTCGGAGAATTCGGCAGCGAAGTCTTTGTTTTTCTTTATCAATAAAAGAAAAACAGAGACCACAGCCCCGACCTCCGAGTGCTCAATGCTAAGCTGACCCGCAAGTTCAGCCAGGAGCGCCTCGATTCTAGCTAGTCTCTCCGTAGGATCCATGGGTTTATCCATGGCGGAGGGGAGGGGGGACCTAATCACTCATGAGAGTGATCCTGACCAAAACCCTACTCCTACGTAGCCTAATCCCCGGTGGGTTGCCGGGGGTGAGTGTTACACTCCCTGTCGGGTATAGACAGGGAGGTGATCCTGGTGAGCCCTAAGAGTGTTCCCCGTCGCCAATCTTATTGTGCGAACGGGTTCCTAACCGGTCATGCGATGGGTACTGAAGGTACCCGACCAGTCTAGTGCGGGGGGTATAGATATACCCGCGGCACTAGTACGCGGCTGTGGAGGGAAGACTGTCACCGGGGCTGACGAGGGAAGCCCCCAAGGCCAGCGATCCGGGACCCGTCCAACTTTCGTCTAGCCCTGAAGGGGATAGACGGGTGCGTTGGGTCTGCACCCACTCGGCTTCGTTGGCACCGTTAAGGTATCCACCGAGTGACCACGAAACTGTGGATTTGCCCTGAAGGGGCCACAACACACGTTTTTGACGATTTTCTGACGAATCAGAAATACCACTGTCTTGCGAACAAGACAGTACGGTTTTAGACTGAATAAATTTAAATCGCAAAATAGCGGAGAGTAGTCGGGGCGACTACGCAGCGTGACGCACGGAGCACAACTGACGGGCGAACGAGCGGCGGGCGGTGGAGGGGATACGCGCAGCGGAGCGGCAGCGTAACGACCTTCCAAGGCGGGCGTCGAGCGTAGAATGATGAGTGATGACTGCTTGTCGGCCCGACAATCCGCTATTTATATCCCGAGCAGAACATTCTCGAACATTCGACACCGCCACAGCGTAGAAGCTTCTAGTAACTTCCATTGAACTGTTTAATCCCACTATTCGACAATAGATGGCAGTAGCGTCTACGTACAATTTCGTGTAGTACTTGCTACTCAATAACAGATGGCGTTAGCGTGTCATTTCCAGCAGCTTCTAACACTGCCCCGTCCTTAGATGGAATTAGCGTGATGTTTCTAGACTTTTCGATTTACGTCACACTACCCCTTTCTGAGACGGAGTTAGCATGATGCTTCTAGACTTTACGATCTACGTAACAGTATGTTAGTACGTGCCTATGTAACGGAAACTTTGAAAATGTTGTTGATCCCCTTCAAAACGTCGGATTAACTCGAAATTTGGCATACTTATCAAGGACCGATGACAATACATTAATTTTATAAAGTGCCATTATCCTTACCTTAGGGTTACCAGGAAAAAAACTGTCTTCGAAAACTACGCTGACATACGTCAAAAAAGAACTACGCTGACATACGTCACAAAATTCGAAACACCCAGCGTATTTTATTTAATTATTGTGAATGTGAAGACTGAGTGGGTCTTTTCTTTCGGTTTCTTTTATTTCTCATTTGATTTTAATCACAGTTTCAGTTATTTATGCGCCCAACACAAATGTCCTTTCTTTGAAATTGTTCGTCAAATCGTTGAGCTCCTTAAGTTGTGAGTTGAGCTGCATGATTACTGATAAATGCTTGCACTGATTGGACAGGTCCACTCAACCTGTGTGGTTCTTTCCTAAAAAGACTATTTCAGACACTAATCCACATGGACTTCACACGATCTGACCCAGATGATGTCTGGACTTTAAAAAATTAAACCGCCGAAAAAACTGAAAAGCATAAAATAATAGCCCTAAAAATTTTGAGTGATCTTTGTTCATTGATTTTTCAGCACCGACTCAAAATTTTTAGGGCTATTATTTTATGCTTTTCAGTTTTTTCGGCGGTTTAATTTTTTGTTAAAAAGTTTTTATTTTACAATTTTTTGTAACTTTAAAGTACTAATAATACTTGGCAAGGTGTACCCTATCCAACAAAAAAAGAATTATCAAAATCGGACTACTCTGTATAAAGTTATGCGTGGTTATACATTACAATCAGTGAGCGAACAATCAATCATCCCCTGTTTCCTGACCCTTAGGGTTCGATTTTGTTTTCCAAATTTATATGGGACCACCTTGGGAGTATACCCTTTCCAATAGAAGAAGAATTTTCACAATCGGACCACTATGTAAAAAGTTATGCGTGGTCATACATAAAAAAAAAAATACGCGTCGAATTGAGAACCTCCTCCGTTTTTTTTCGTCGGTTGAAAAGAGACTGTGACCTTAGAAATTTGAGAAAATTTGTTTTTAAGTCTGGACCGGAATGCTGCATGTCACTTTGTTCAATACGTTGTATGTTGGGCCTGACGAGGATATATATTTCATAATAGTTCGAAAGGAGTAACCTCCAGTCCTGCGTCGTAGCTGACACACACAATTTATGAAGTGACAGCTTTTTATGGGCGGGTAAACCGCTTCGTTACGTATCGCGTTCCGGCGCCAGTCTGTCTAGCTTCCCTTTCTCTCACGCATACGGCAGCGGTAGGCAGGCTCCTCCTCTCTCACTTTAACCCACGGCGTTAGATTAGTTTTTTGTATTGACTCATATTTTTGTCCGCAGTTCCTATCACACGTATTCGAACAGAACGCGCTAGGTCTTATCATGGGCTACTTGAACGTGAGAGAGTCGAGAGACTCCCGCCTCGCCTTCGAAGCTCTCAAGTATCTAGCGGCGTTGCTGTGTCATAAGAAATTCTCTATCGACTTCATCAATGTGGGCGGGCTTCAGGTTAGTACTGCATATACTTTGTGACTTCTTAACACGTTGAGTGCCAAACACAGATTGATGGTTAATCCCATATGGCCACAGATTTTAGAGCGCATACATAATTGTTAGTAGCAAGCACGCGATATCGCGTGATCGGCACTCAACGTGTTAAATCGATTTCATCTAGTTAAAAAAAAAAATATGATTGACGTGTAAAAGTGTTTGTACAAACCTACTTGCAAAAATAAAGTAATTTATCTTATATAATGAAGATGATACGTTTTAAATGATCATAATATAAAAAAAAAAAATAAAAAAAAATAAAAAAAAAAAAAGAGAGAGAAGAGAAGAGAAGAAGAAGAGAAGAAGAGAAGAGAAGAGTTTGTATGCAGAATGTATCGGAAACACTCAACTATACACAAAACTACTTACAAATAAATATGAATCTGAATTTTCTTTTTAGAGTGTCGATAGCAAGATTAACACAAAAAATATATGTTTCTTTTTAATGGACACATAAAACATAACATAACATTGCGCCTTGTTTCCCCGGAGGGCTGGGCACAGTTGTAGGTGTACGTATAGAACACCCACATTTCGCTTGTTATGTTTAAGTCCCATATCCCAGTAATAGGGGACGAGAGCATTATGTGTCGGTGTTAATGTCAGTTAATCGCCACAGAGTTTATTTTCTAGTGTGAGGAATATAGCTCAGCTGTCTTTTTATCTATAATCATCAAATCACGTCTCCCGCTCTAGGGTGGAGCAGGAGGGCGTGTCAGACTTTTACTGACTAAAACCCACCCGTGTTCCTTCAGTTGCCTATATGTCAGAGCCACGGTAACTCTTTCGAACAAATCTCGCGACCCTGGCAGACTAGACATACCTTGTGACTTCTTTTTAGTGTGTCGATAGGAAAAGAAACTGGATTTTTTTTTCTTTGGGATTGCCAACCTGTGGGGTTGTCGGCTGCTTAACCGGACTTGCCTGTGGCTACCTTAATAAATTAAGGCCTCCAGCCAGGGCTTAAAAAACTTAAAGCTAGAGTGACTACTCGGTAAGGGCACCCCCTGTTGGGTACCAACCTCGCTGGTAGAGGGCCACAAGGGACGGGCTGGATCGGAATGATTTGAAATCAAATCACACCAAAATATTTTATTTTACATAAACCCACACGTTCAAAGCGCACGGTGCCAATTTATTGATACCTTTGGAGAAGAATTGGAAATCAATCCACGGTTACCCTTTTAAAAATAATTGGACTTTTACAATGGTTTCAAATCACAGTGTTAATAGATATGGGAGGACATTGTAGGCCTATGAACAAGTACCAGTATTTAATAAAATACTAAGTGGTCTAAAATTCCTAAATAGCCGCAACGAACGTTCTCGGTTAATCTTGACCATACAGTTTATTCCCTAGTGTATTCTGAAAATATTGTTGTTTGCAATTCTAAGATTGATTTATTTATTAAAACTTTATGTATAAGTCAAACGAATGTACAAAGGCGGACTTAATGCCTGGCTAATAAGTCTCATTTTCTTTCATCAGAAATTCTTGGAAGTGCCGCGACCGTCGGTAGCGGCGACCGGCGTATCAATCTGCTTGTACTACCTGGCTTACTGCGAGGATGCTATGGAACGAGTGTGTCTACTGCCGAGGAAGACGCTCGCTGATCTGGTCAAGTAAGGACGTTTCAATCAATCAAAATCATTGACAAGATTTTGACGTTATTAAAAAAGACATTTAGACATTATTAAAAATTTACAATACAATGTTAGTAACAAATGTCTTAAAAACGATGTTAGTATTGTTACATACTTGAAATAAATTCCGTAAAAAAAAAAAAAAATACAATTATTGACAAGAATAAAATACATAATTTAATGGTCGCTGAGATGAGATTGACGAGGATCAAAAATATCGACAGTAAATGTGGATAATGTAATGGAATAATATCGATATTTCGATACATCGATACTTTTTGCCCAAACCTAGTACCCGTTTTCAGCCTGTTGATTTTGTATCTTTTTACAATAAATAAGGGAATGGCCTTTTTTTGTGGGTGGGAAATCATCAAATGACGTGTCCCGCTCTGGGTAGAGCGGGAGGGCGTGTCAGACTTTTACTGACTAAAACCCACCCGTGTTCCTACAGTTGCCTGTGCCAGGGCCACGGTATCTAGGGAACGGCCTTCAGGTCTAATCTTGCATTTGTTTCTGTTTCACATAAAAACATGTCATTATTTTGCCTACAGATACGCGCTCTGGCTACTAGAATGTTCGCACGACTCCGGTAGATGTCACGCCACCATGTTCTTTGGACTGTCCTTCCAGTTCCGGGTCATCCTTGAGGAGTTTGATCATCAGGTGAGCTATAGTTTATTAAGAATTACATGTTGGATAGTAAAATTGTCAGATTTGCCCGTTTTATTTGTTCTATTGTTTTGTTCTTTCGCTGCGTCATGTATTACCTTTCCTCTTTCTTTTTAATATTTTCTTTCTTTCTTACCTTCCTTTCTTGCTTTTTTATTTATTTACTTTCTCTTCGTTTTAGGGTTCCGTTGCCAAATGGCAAAAAACGGAACCCTTATAGATTCGTCATGTCTGTCTGTCTGTCTGTCTGTCTGTCCGTCCGTCCGTATGTCACAGCCATTTTATTCCGAAACTATAAGAGCTATGCTGTTGAAACTTGGTAAGTAGGTGTATTCTGTGAACCGCATTAAGATTTTCACACTAAAATAGAAAAAAAAAAACAATAAATTTTGGGGTTCCCCATACATAGAACTGAAACTCAAAAATGTTTTTTTTCATCAAACCCATACGTGTGGGGTATCTATGAATAGGTCTTCAAAAATGGTAATGAGGTTTCTATTATCATTTTTTTCTAAACTGAATAGTTTGCGCGAGAGACACTTCCAAAGTGGTAAAATGTGTGTCCCCCCCCCCGTAACTTCTAAAATAAGAGAATGACAAAACTAAAAAAAATATATGATGTACATTACCATGCAAACTACCAACGAAAATTGGTTTGAACGAGATCGAGTGAGTAGTTTTTTTTTTAAAACGTCATAAATCGTAAACCGCAATTTACCTTACATTCAATCAACTGAAATATAAAAATTAAAAAATATATATATTTTTAAACCGAAAATACCTACAGGTTTTTACGGAACCCTCGGTGCGCGAGTCCGACTCGCACTTGGCCGGTTTTTTTTTTGTCTACCTCCCTAATGAATCACCATCGCTCTTGGCAAACAAAAGGAAGTTGGCGTATTTTAAAACGGAATGTTGTAAGTAACTAGTAAAAAAATTTACACGAATACTGCAGGGAACTAGTATTACACGAATACCCTCGATTTCGATCGTAACCGAACTGTTTTCTCAGTCCAACAATCTTTATTTATATGTCGAGTGTGATAATTCTCGAATACTCGTGAACAGACAATAAAAAACTGATAACTGGTGAACAGTTAGCGGCAAAGTATCTAGATAGTACCAGAAAGATAATTCCGCTATTCGACAATAGATGGCGGTGGCGTCTATGGATAATTGTTCGTGTAGTACCTGCTACTTGAAAATAGATGGCGTTAGTGTGTCGTTTTAAGTCTTTGCGATCTACGTCAACAATATGTTAGGTTTTTCGTGATTTCTCCAATATACATGTTTATTATTAATACAAATCTCTCATAAATACATACATTTTCCAACAGGACGGTCTCCGCAAGCTGTACAATGTGATCTCGACGTTGCCGATCCTGAGCGCGGACGACGACGAGTCGCGCGTGTCCGAGGACGAGACGTGCGCCGCCAGGCAGATCGTACGACATGTCTGTGTCGCGCTACGCAGGTATGTATACCTTACAGAAAGATAAACTACTGGTTGAGGTTCGCATAGGAAGATTAGACAAAAAAAAAAAACATTAAAAAAAATCAAAAAGTTTACCGACTTCCAAAAAATTATACAAAAAACTGAAAAGCATAAAATAATAAACCTTAAAATTATGAGTCTGCGCTTTGAGTGATCCTTGTTCATTGATTTTTCAGCGCCGACTCAAAATTTTAAGGTTTATTATTTTATCCTTTTAATTTTTCGGCGGAATAATTTTTTGTTAAAAAGTTTTTATTTTATATTTTTTTGTGGCTTTAATGTACTAATAAATAATACTTGGCAAGGTATACCCTATCCAACACAAAAAGAATTATCAACATCGGACTACTCTGTATAAAGTTATGCGTGGTTCTACATTACAATCAGTGAGTGAACAATCAATCATCCCCTGTTTTCCGACCCTTAGGGTTCGATTTTGTTTTCCAAATTTATATGGGACCACCTTGGGAGAACCCTTTCCTATAGAAGAAGAATTGTCACAGTCGGACCACTATGTAAAAAGTTATGCGTGGTCATAGGTACATAAAAAAAATAATATATATATACGCGTCGAATTGAGAACCTCCTCCGTTTTTTTTTGTCGGTTGACATAAGCATTTAGTAAGTAAGCGTCTTTGGTTGTTTTTTCATATTTTTTTTCTCACTTGATGGTTCGTATGATGCCGGACGTAAAGAATTTCGCACATACAACTCCGTCACTCACACACCAACACCACTTCACCTACATACTTATCCACACTCACACACAACTACACACCTACAGTCATATTCATTCAGTACACACCCTCCCACTCTCACATACTCATACATATTTTAAAAACGAAAGTAAACCATAACTTTTTTCCCTTCTGAAGGTAAATTGACACAGTCCATTCATGCATAAATCAATTGGAACCTCATTGCCAAACACTGGTGCCGATTCGCTTATTCACAAACTAAACTAAATTTAAGTTCATTGCATCTTTTTCTTTCTATTTCATTAAGGAAAGGACAGAAGATAAATTTTAGTTTAGTCCTGTCAAATTAATCAACAAGTTTAGTTTGTGAATAAGGGACTTGGCACCACTGTCCCTTAAGATACAGGATAACCTACACCCTAATTTTGGCACGCACTATCATTCAGCATCTGAATCGTATTGAAGATTATTTGTGATCCATTGCATGATTTGTTCGAATAAATTGTCGGCTCAGCAACGTAAATAACGCACTGAATGTTAACTATTAAAATAAAACCGATGACTACTGATAGCAAGTTACGCACTTACCCCTCTAGTCTAAGGTATATCTATTACGCACAGATTTTTGCAGCCAAATATTCTATGTAAATGTTCCGTAACGGATATTCAAAAAGTATTGCAAGTACAAGTATCTGTATTTTTGGTAAATAAAGATATTTTCGTACCACTTGCTCAAAAAAGTGACATTCTATGCCACAAAAAGCTAACATAACAACAGTCATTTTTAATCTGTTAAAAACAGGGAAAGAAAATTGTACTGAATTTCATTCATCCTCTAGGGGGACAATGTGATTTAAATTTGGAATACTTACCGAAATTTATACTGAACTACATCTGTGTTTACACCATTGAGTTTGTATATAAAGCATTATACATCTTTTTGAAAAAGGAATACGCATTTATTATGCAGTTATGATTATTAAATAAAATTACGAAAACCGACGAGGCCGTATGAGCTTGACGCCTTGGCTTTTCCGACAAAAAAATATTAGTCTAGGAATTTGCCGCGTTTTTGTTTTCTTCAAATACATAAACGTTAAGTTTATTTCAATTTATTTTTATAAATAAGTTAATGTTCTAAATGCTTATCTCATATTAATATTGTGTTAATTTTTTCGCAAATGGTACGAAAAGTAGAGTATTTTCCTCGGTGATAAAGCTGTCTTAGTCTTGGGTGAACTTAAATCCCTTGCTACACTCAGGACTCGTCTTAAATCCCTCGCTTCGCTCGTGATTTAAGTTTTTAACACCCTCGCTACGCTCGGGAGTAAACCTCGAGTCCTTCGTTACGCTCGCGATTTAAATCGTCACCCGCGACAGAAGACACTGCTTTATCCCCTTGGTTAATAATCTACTATTATTATTAAAAAAAAAATACTGCTATCGTCAACTCGCCTGACAAGTGTGGCGATTATAGCAAACCCCCCAACATACGAGAGGCCATTGTCCAGCAGTGAATGTCTCATGATGGTGATGATTATCGATTTAATAACAATTGTGTTTGCTGGTAGGTACTTGGAGGCTCACCTACGGTTGCGTTCCGCGCAAGTGGCGAGACAACAAGGTGACAATGTTCCCGACCCACCGCCGTATAAGGTAACCAAATGATTATGCTATTTACTTATCTATTGCTTGAAGTGAATAATTGAATAAAAACATAAGTAATTTTGAGTCGGCGCCTGTTGTACACGCCAAAGTGAAAACTGACTTTCATTTCGGAAGACGGTGGCAAAAAACTAAAATACAAATCCAGAGACTCCGACAGTAAACCACACAGTAACAGACTCAAAATTCCTTAGGTATACTTACATTACCTTAAGAACTTACTTATTGAGGTTAAATTAAAAGGTTTATTATTTTCTGCTTTTCAATTTTTACGGTGGGTTAAAAAAGTTATTTTACTGATTGTTTGCTGCACCGTTTGACGTCATCACGTCAGCGCAGGCTGTCGCCGAAACCCAGCGCTGGGGCTCTGTCTCGCATAGAGTCCCAGTATTATGCTGAGCGATGGCCGTTTTGCGTGCATATGGCGCATGTTTTCTTCACCTTTTTGTATTTTATTGTTTTCAGTCTTTCTCTGCGTCTTCTCCTTATTAGCGTGTTGATAGCAATCTGAATATGGTCAGCCCAGAATTTGGCTACGAGCTTAGCACTTTCAGTAGCGTCTATCAACTCTTATAGCGTGCGAACAACAGGACACGCTGGACAAGATATCAAGTGCCGCATTGTTTGTTGGACAGCACCACATTTACACTCCAGGGCAGAGTCATCACTTGCCAGGATCGCGAGATTTGTTCGAAAGAGTTACCGTGGCCCTGGCGTATAGGCAACTGCAGGAACACGGGTGGGCTTTAGTCAGTAAAATTCTGACACGCCCTCCCGCTTCGCCCAGAGCGGGAGACGTCATTTGACGATTTCCCACCCACAAAAAAAAGGGTGGAGTCATCTGTGAATCTCCACTTGAACAGGTTTGCTTTACTTTGGTCTACCTGAGTCCGGAGCCTATTTATAGACTTCCAGGAAAGACAAGGCAACTCGTGTCCAGGTGCGAGATTTTCAGATTTTTCAGCAGGTGGAACGAATGGGTTTTCGTCATATTTACCGCAAATAAATGTATTTTCTTTTTTTCTTCTATCTATATTTTTGCTTCACAGGCCTCAAAATCGTCTCCCGAAGAGGTTCAAGAACAGATAGAGCTACTACAGAGCGTGGCCTGCACGCGATGGCCAGCGGTGGACGAATTTCTGGAACTGGGCGGAGTGACGCTCCTATTGCACGTCACTAGCTTGGCTTTAGAATGGAACTTCAATGGCAGGTAATGTACCACAGAAATACAGACGCCAGCATAAATCTACTACAATCTGTCAAATTTCTTTAACCTTTTGACCGCCAGAGTCACGTATAGATGACAAACCAAAACGTGCCCAGCACGCCACGGTCACGATACCGTGACAGACTTTTAAACGTAAATAAAACTCATAAAACAACATTGTTTTTATTATTTCCTTTGCTAATTATGTTCCTTGACTCGTCCTAATTTATATTAGTTGAGCTTCTTTCTTTATATTTCATCCGTATTAACATAAGATGGCAAAAACTAACACCAATTATAAAGTTCGAAAAACATAGTGCCCTCAGCGCCACAGTCATCATATCATGACACGTAGTGTTGTAGCTAGCAATCAATATAACAAGAATATCGAATTTGACAGTAACCTACGTTATATTTAATTTCTTTAAATTATTCAACAATAAATAAATAAAACTTTTGATATAGAAGTTTAATGATTCAGGAAACATGAAAATTATTTAAATATGATTAAAATACTGAACTATCTGCTCATTAAATATCGGTGTTAGTTGATTATCGATAAATCATAATAAGTGTAATGCCCATCTCCATCAACTTTCATATTCTCTGTGCCTGGAGCGCCAGAGTCATCTAATCGTGACAATCCGATGACGTCACATGTGGTCGATTTGTAAATAGAGCTGTTCCTTTACTTGTATCAGTAGTTTGTTCTCATTACTTTATTATTCTGAACGACTTTTTTGTGGGTGGGAAATCATTAAATGACGTCTCCCGCTCTGGGAGGAGCGGAAGGGCGTGCATATCAGACTATAATCATCGGAACATACATCCTTGTTTAACGATACGATTGTGTTATAAGTCATTTGTTTCAAATAAAACTACAAAGTGAAGTTCAGATTTTATAATTAAAAAGAGAATAAAATTCATGTAAACCATTTCAAACAGCTATTAAGATCGGCTGGCGTGTCATAAAATAAACTCGTATCCGATGAGGTTTGTTTGAATTAAGTTTCATTCGTTTCCGAGGATAATATTGTCCCATTCTTCGTATTTATTATAATATTTGTACTTACAAATCTTGAGTACAAAAACTTCGTTTAATGATTAAAATACAAATTCATTTGATGATTTAAATTTGCTTTCGCCTATTTTCGTCGTATTCTGATAAGTATTTATCTACAGTAAATGGTTTTTTTTTTTCAACTGAGATATCATCTGTACCTACGCGGCGGTAGATTAAGGCATTATTACTGGTTGTTCTTTCAGAGAAACTTAAATCTATATAAATAAAAATTAATATAAAATATATTATGGCTCGACTGACGAATGTCTAATATTTTTTGTATGGCCTTCGGAAGATTTTAATAATAAAAAAAAAAAAATCGCTTGGACAATAGTAAAAACAATACTTTTCTTTTTCATATTAAAAAATATACATACGATACGACGGGATGGGTTGGGGGAGCAATAAATATAAAGCGGACGAAGTCGCGGGCAGAAGCTACTTGTATTAAATAAAAATGCTGCTACTGTATATAAAAAGCGAAACCATTAAAATAAAATAACTCTTATTATTTCGATATTATTCATAAATATCGGATGCGCACCTCTAGTGCAGAGGCGAGCAAATTAAGAAAAGTCGTGCCAGCTACGCCAGTGTCATCCTATCGTGACAAGAATGTACGTCATGATTGACCATAGTGCTGTGATGGTAATGACTTGCTTTTATCGACTGTTGTTTTGAATTGTGGATTTAACGCCGAAACTGTGACACATATCGTATCATTTTTACCATAAAAGACAAAGCGGGATGAAATAAAACTCTTTTATTATATATTCCTGGTATAGTAACCTTTTATTAAAAACATACTATATATTAAAAAATACGTGGTTAATGCTTTATCGATATAATTTCGAACTCACTACTATTTTGTAGGTATTAAAGGATGAATTCATAGCTTGGCGCTGAGGGCACGATTTTACTTTTTTGTCGTGGCGCTCAAAAGGTTAACAGTGTTACGAGCTGGGGTTCGGGATAAATTAATTAAAACCTATGTTACCGAAACACATAAAAAACTGTTTAATCATATAAACACATACCGTAACAACAAGAAACGTCAAATGGAATCACTTTTCTCGCTTGTACTGTATCACTTGAACCACATTCGTAAACAAACTGCCCGTCAGCCCGCCAATCCGCTATTTATATCCCGAGCAGAACATTCGCGAACATTCGACACTTTGCCACAGTTCACAAGTAGCGTAGAAGCTTCCAGGTACTTCCAGAGACAACTGTTTACTGTTTAATCCCGTTATTCGATAATAGATGGCAGTGGCGTCTACGTACAATTGTTCGTGTAGTACTTGCTACTTGATAACAGATGGCGTTGGCGTTTCGTTTCTAGTAGTTTCGAAAACTGCCCCATCCTTAGATTGACTAACTCAATCTCGTGACGTTTCTAGACTTTTCGATCTACGTAACACTGCCCCCTCCTGAGATGGAGTTAGCGTGATGTTTCTAGACTTTACGATCTACGTAACAATAGATTTTTAACTTTATCGCTGAAGCATTAGGTTCAAGATTGATTGGGAGAATTTGACAGTTTCGGGAACCTTGATGTGCTGGTATCTAAAAAATATAAAAATACAAAGCGTTGTCGTCATCATAAAATCAAAGTCAAAACATTTCTTTCAAATAGGCAAGAAAAAGGCATTTTGGAATGTCAACATTTAAATTAAAAATATCTGAATGACCGAGCTTTGCTCGGTATTTTTTGGTAAATTGTGTTTAAAATAAAGTTTATGTTCAAGTTGATTATCGATAAAGTTGATCATTGAAAACACGAATATAAAAACTTTTTTACAAAAAAAAAAAAAAAACAACCGACTTCCTTAAAAACACTACAAAGTGAAAAATAACTTTAATTTCGGCAGTCGGTGTCTTAGGATTTGTATTTAAGGTTTTTGCCACCGATTTCCGAAATTAAAGTTATTTTTCACTTTGTAGTGTTTTTAAGGAAGTCGGTTGTTTTTTTTTTTTTGTAAAAAAGTTTTTATTTTTAAATTTTTAGTTTTGGTATCTACCCCGCACTAATTCCAAACAAACAATGCATATTAATGCGATAGCAGAAATCGCGGTTGATTTGCCGTAATTTTTTAAAGAGTTCCGGTGTCTGTCTCCGGAACTCATCATCAGATCTACATGAAATTTATATGGGACCATTTCGAAATAAACTCCTTTCGAACAAAAAAAGAATTTTGCAAATCCGTTTATATATGACGGAGTTATGGCCGAACATACATAAAAAAAAAAAAAAAAATATAAACATCCGAATTGATAACCTCCTCCTTTTTGAAGTCGGTTAAAAATGACATTTTATAAAAATGAAAATGAATCCTAGCTAGATCAAGTTATCGCCCCCGAAACCCTCTGTATACTAAATTTCATGAAAATCGTTGGAGCCGTTTCCGAGATTCAGATTATATATATACAAGAATTGCTCGTTTAAAGGTATAAGATAGAATTGATTCTTGGAGCGGTTTTGCCGTAATCGCCACGCTTGGCAGGCGGGTTAGCAATCGCAGTATGGTGGTAAAATACTGGGGCTGCATCCGGTTAGACTGGAAGCCTACCTAAACTTGTTGGGAAAAGGCAGGTAGATGACGACTAATTTGAAGCTGACTGGAAAACGTTCAGCTTTTCTTCCACTAATGCTTTTTTACAAACTTAAATTATCAAGAGTCTTCTAAGATAGACTGATATGACTGTTAGTCTAGTGGTTAGTGACCCTGACTGCTAAGACTGAATCGTGCGTTCGATTCCCAACCAGGACAAATCTTTGTGTGATGGTCTGGTTGTAATTTATCTATAATAAGCATGTATTTAGAAAGATATAAGAATATTTATCAGTTGTCTGGTTGCCTTAGTACAGGCTCTGCCAACGTTGTGTTGGTTGTCCTAAGATTTTATTATAGATCAGCGTGTGATCATGCCTGATATTCTGTAAAATCCATGCAGTTCTGAACTTTATTGCCCCTACAAGAAAGGTTATTCTCCCCAGATCAGAGACCGTGCGGTCCGCATTAGATGTGATCTCTGTATGCTGTGTAGCGCCCCGAGTACAATTGTTGTTGACTGAAAAAATGGATTTGAAGGACTCGGAGCTAACGACTGGAGTCAATATTGTGTTAGGTAAGTTTATTTTTTTTATTTAATATCGATTCAATATAGTTCTAAATTCAGTAAAACAGAAATCAACAAAATAAAAAAAAAAACAACAGACTTCCAAAAAAAAAACACTGCAAACTGAAAAATAACTTTAATTTCGGTAGTCGGAATCTACTACTCTGTAAAAAGTTCCGCTTTATTCATAAACATTGTTTAAACCTAAGTAATGATTAGTGACTGTTTAACCATACATTTTTGACATTTAAACGTCTCTTAACTTTAATTAACGTTTATGAATAAACCCCGTTATGCGTGGCCATACATAAAGAAAAATATACGCCTCGACTTGAGCCTCCTCCGCTTGTGTCGTCGGTTAAAAATTAAAATACGAATCCAAAGACACTAACTTCCGAAATTAAAGTTATTTTTCACTTTTATACCTTTAGTGTTTTTTTGGAAGTTGGTTGTTTTAACTTAATTTTTTTTATTTAGTAGGTTCAATGCAAATGCATGAGTGTAGATAAAGTAGTGTATGAAACTGCACATAAAGTAGCATATGAAAGTGCACATAACATTTTTTTTTGTGTTTGGGAAATTCATCAATTGAGAGTGGGAGGGCGTGTCAGACTTATACTGACTAAAACCCACCCGTGTTCCTTCAGTTTCCTATGCCCCTGATACTGCAGTTGCATAAACTATCTGTATAGCAAATTTCTCGGCTGTTTTTTATTGTTTTTTTGCTTCTTTTTTTATTTCTCGGCCCAGTTTTTGTTCTTTTTGTTTTGCATGTTTTCTTTCTGTAAAAGTAGTGGGGTGAGTAATAATAGTAACGCAGATGTATTGGCAGGCGTGGCTGACGGCGAGATAGTACCGGAGCCCGACGTGCAGAAGTCCGCTCTCAACGTGCTCGTCAACTGTGTGTGTGCGCCCGTACATCGCGTGAGTACGCTGCCTTATATTTGTACAGGCTCCTAGGACATAACCTTCGGTCACCGTAGGCGTGAGCTATGGGTAGCTCGCCGCCCGGTAAGGACCAGGCTCGGGTCGACGGCGCGTAGTGTTTCACGCGCGCCTCAAAGAGATGTCAGCATGCATTGAAGGTGTCTGCCAGGACCGATGGTAACTCTACACGGTAGAGTAACGAGTAGTATACACGGTAACTCTTTCGGACAAATCCGCGACCCTGGCAGGCATCGGTCCTGGCAGACACCTTCAAAGTGTGCTAAATGTGTTCAAAGTTGCCTATGCAACTGAAGGAACACGGGTGGGTTTTAGTCAGTAAAAAGCTGACACCCTTCCCGCTCCGCGCAAAGCGGGAGACATCATCTGATGATTACCCACCCAGAAAAAAAAGCTGGTAGGACATGGACGGAAGCTGCACGATTCTAGACCTTAAAGCGTCCAGATTTTTGGTCTAGAATCGTGTATTGGCGACAGCGACCCAGAGTACTTCTCTCTCCTCTCGTGAGCTCTTTGATAGCCGGCGAAACCAAATTTGGTCTTGAAAATCCGGTCACACCGTGTACAGATGAGCTGACTAAAATCGTCATCACCTACGTAGCTTTTTTGCCAACTACCATACTCGCCTCTTCCATACTAACTGGATGCAACTGAGACAGAATTTAGTGTGTCAAAGATCGCTTTTAGTGATAAAACCGCCCTATGTGTGACGCTATTATAAAATGTCAACTTTTTTATCTGTAATTTTTATGGTGCACAGTTACCAAAAGAGATAAGGAAATAAGTAATGAGGAGATGGCCGATTGAGTAACTCACTAACCGAATAGTGGCCCAAGACACCATGGTCGTCCAAAAGCTCGTTGGGTTGATGTTATCGTCAAGGTCGCGCGAAACGCATGGATGAGAGGCTAAAGGAACTGAGAAGTATGACACAAAAAAGGGGGAGACCTCCACCCAGCAGGAGACCTATAATCCGTGTTTTGCTGCACGTAAAGAAAAGCACCAACCCATTTCTTCCCGTGGGTGTCGTAAAAGGCGACTAAGGCCCTTACTAGAGACGAAATGCCCAGTAGTGTTCTCTATGCATTTTACCACCATGCTGGGATCGCCAACCCGCCTGCCAAGCGTGGCGATTATGGCAAAGGCCAAACTGGGGGAAGCTTATGTCCAACTGTGGGTGATTCCGGGCTGAGATAATGATGGTGATGAAGACTGGTTTTCAGACTTTTGGGCTTCTGAAAACCCGTAACGACTAATTCCCCCTGGCTAATACTAAACGCATATTCTATTTCTTAGGCTGGCACCTCAACGACGCGATTTTCAATAACAGGATCCAGTAAAAAGAAAACTGCGCTCAAGTCTTACGAAGATCTAATACAAAAGGTCTGGGAGAGTGTGCGGACTAACAACGGTATTATGGTAAGTTATAATGTGCTCTGTTTTTTGCACACTAAGGTTTAATTTTGATTGATGAGATTAGTTTGTTACTGTCACGATAGTAGTTCGAGAGTCAGCAAAGTTACATAAGATGGTCCCACAAAACGCTCGCCCTTCACTTCCTAGTGCTTTAGCTGGGAAGAAAATGAAATGAAATAAATAAATAAATATCTTAGGACAACTAACACACCGTTATCTGATCCCAAACTAGTCAGAGCCTGTACTATGGCAACCAGACAACTGATAAATATAATTATATATTTCTAAATACATACATATAATAGATAAATTACATCCAGACACAGAACAAATGATCGTGCTCATCACATAAAGATTTGTCCTGGGTGGGAATCGAACCCACAACCTCAGTCTTAGCAGTCAGGGTCACTAACCACTAGACTAACAGGTCAGAAGACAAAATAGCAATAGACTCGTCCCATATTACATGAAACTGTGCCCTAAATATAGTTGTAATGTACACCTCTGCCAATTTTTTCTTTCAAACAAGCGTGATGCTATTTTAATATTATGTTATTTTCCACCAGGTATTACTATCGCTAATGATGGTAAAGGCCCCCATAACGGACGCGGACCGCTTACGTGGCCTAGCGTGTAGAGCGTTAGCCGGGCTAGCGAGATGCCCAACAGTCAGACAGATCATATCCAAGCTACCACTCTTCACCACCTCCCAGATACAAGGTAAGAGTTAATATTTGACCGTTTATGGCAAGGCAAAATGGAGGGTAATGATTTTAACCGAAGTGTATGTTCATTTGTTCCCTCATGATTTCTAAACTACTTATCGTATATATGTAATCTTCCGTAAGACTCTGTTATGAAAAACACAGTAAGCGTAATTTGTTATGTAAAGATGCGTAACCGTCTTCACATATCAAGACCCTTCCGTGCCTCGGAAAGCACGTTAATCCGTTGGTCCCGGCTGTCTTTCGTAGATCTTAGACAGTCGTTACGGGTCGTCAAGCCCGAAATTCTGACAACCAGTCTTACCAAGGGGTATCGTATTACCCAGTAACTGGGTTGTGTAGGTCAGAGAGGCAGTCGCTCCATGTAAAATACTGATCTACTCAGCTGCATCCGGTCAGACTGGATGCCGACCCCAACGTGCTGAGCAGATAATGATGACAATTAGTGCAATTTGTGGTAAGCGCAGTATTTTTTTTTGTGTGAATAATACCTGGATACAACATACTGCGATTGCCAACCCGCCTGCCAAGCGTGGCGATTATGGAAATCCCCCATTTTTTGTTGGCCCTATGTCCAACTGTGGACATTTTACGGCTGAAATATCGTTTGCAGATTTACTTTGCTCTAATCATAGATTATATTTCCAGTGTTAATGCGAGATCCAATACTGCAAGAGAAGCGACAAGAGCATGTCATGTTCCAGAAGTATGCGCTAGAACTGCTGGAGAGAGTGTCCGGCAAGAGCAATATGGGCGCCGAGTTCGAGACCTCGCTAGCTAATATACATAGGGTAAGTAGACAACATAGAGGCGTTTAAATAGATCCTGCCAGGGACGCGAGATTTGTTCGAAACAGTTACCGTGCCCCTGGCATATAGGCAACTGAAGGAACACGGGTAGGATTTAGTCAGTAAAAGTCTGACAAGCCCTTCCGCGCCACCCAGAGCGAGAGAGGGCATTTGATGATTTCCCCCCCACAAAAAAAGAGGTATTTAGATAGTTTGGTCATGTTGAGAGGATAATTGAAGGCCGGCTAACAAAAGGTATTTACAAGGCAGATGTGATGGTGATTTTGAAGACATGTGATGTCTACCAATCCGCACTGGGCCCGCGTGATAGATAACGGCCTGCTTGGAGAGAAGGCCTGTGTTCCAGCAGTGGGAATATCATAGGTTGATTATGTTAAGCTATACTTACCGACCTTATATCTGTCCGAATGGGACAGTTTAGTCGGGGGTCATCGCGAGAGCCCTTGGTGGTGTGGTCGGGATGACGGAAGCTAGTTTGTGTACTATACTATTGGTCCTACCGCTTTCCTGGAGGAGGGTTATGGGGTCATCGGAGTTGATGAGAACATCAAATCATAGAAACGAAGTACCAATATAGATATTTTGCTACCACAGGCGAATGTAAACGCAAACGCGTATAAACTACAACGAGCGCCAGTTCCTGAAGCTGGTATCTAAACACTTAGCTTAAATCTGTCAAAAAATAACTCGAGATTTCATATATTTTTGAAAATGTATGTCAATGTGTTTTTAACCGACGCACACTGGGCCCAAATTAAAAAAAAGTGGACATTGATAGTAGACCGCTGATATTTTTTTTTTATTGTTGATACAATGATAACAGATAAGGCAAAAAAATATTATTGTCCTACTTCAAATACTTTTCTGTAAAAAAATATTTCTTTTTTTTTTGTATGGGAGCGATTACATTTTACTCAATTTCTCAAAAACTTTAAGCGATGTCGAGATGGCAATCACATATGTTAGAAAACTAATAATTCTGAGTATTTGGCTCGAAGAAACTTATTGCTTATCTCTGCGTACTTTCGAGATAATAGTGACAGAAAATAACATTTTTTTTAATGTTAATTTTTTGCTTTTTTTTAATCATAGCCTTACTTTAGCACATAATTATAATGTATGCGTAATGTCAAATAAGTAAAAAGAGACTTCTCTGTAAAAGAGGTTATGAGGGCTCACTAATGACTGAAAAGCTATGACCTTTCTGAAGGAGTACTTTCATCAGTTCTAAAAAACAATCAAAATGAAGACATATTAAGCTGCAAACATAAAGTTGAATATGTTCACAAACGATTCTGAAAAAATATTATGGTGAAAGATTAATATTTGGGTCTATATTCTCTTGAGAAATCTCTATTTCCTCGTTTTCCAACGAAAGCAATTCATTGTTCAAGATCAAAGCACTAGCCTCTGGAAACAACTGTTTATGTAAACGAGCAAACTTTGGTTTGATATGGCTGATGTAAGGATCTGAGCTAATTAGAAAGCTGTGGATAATGTCTAAATTAGTCTGAACTCTACCGATTTTTCTTGTATGTGCCATTCTAACATTCCGGAAATCTTTATTCCTCGCTTCGGAAGCTTCTTCGGAAAGCATGCCTATCGGAGTAAAGGAGAAATTTTCACAAATATCAGCACCGTGTATCAACAATTTATGGACACTTGAAGGCATGTAATACCATGGATATAAGTTTACATATAGCATTGCTGTTTCTTTACAATATTCCCTAAACAAGTTGGTATTAATAAGTTGACCAGATGAAATTGTTTGTAAAATGACTGCAAATCTCTTGATTAAATCAGGGTGGATACCCGTTATTTCAGCAGATACTTCATAATTTTCAAAAAACCTTCTTGCCGTGTTACCGTCATTGGTTGTACCAAATCCCTGTTTTACTATGTCAATTAACAAACCAGTTCTTTCCCGGAATTCTTCTTGTGTCAAATTCTTTTTAATTTCTTTTAACAATTTATCTTCTTTTCGTGCAGCCCACTTTTTGAAGTCTAAGTTGTACGAAATGTGTAAAATACATTCCATACATCTTATCCACATATGAAGCGAAGACAGACCATATTTATACATATCTTCTCTGATGAGTCTTTTGGATACAAAGTCCAAGTCATTCATTTTGCTAGGTGGGGTATTGCAAATATTACAAACAGCTGCAGAAGAAGTATTGGAAATCACAGTAGAAATTTTCCCATCAATCATAGTCATGTACAAATCATGTTTAATATCAAAATTATCTACAATTGTGGGAACAAGATTACGAATTTCTTCCTCTAAGGATGCACTTTCCTTCTTTATCAATTCATTTGTTTCTTTTGCAAATATAAAGCCAATTGGACGACAATAGTTTGTTGAAGAGGGAGCAGGATTTTGCCACAAGATAGTACCACTCTCTTCTTCCAAACGAAGCGGAACCAAACTAATCATGACAACTGAAGAATCGTCAATTTTAGTGTCGGAGTGTGACTTTTGTTTATAATTACTTTGAGAAGATGACCCGTCAAAACCCCATTTGCTTATTAGTTTTAGCGATTTTTTGTCGGCAGAGTTGTGCTGAATTGTTTTTAATATCCTATTAGTTGTCAAATCTAGAAGCGATTGAAGTCTTATCTTAGCATCAGATTCAGTTACAGTTATGTCTGACTCTGGAGGATAACAAGTTTTTTTAGCTTCCAGGAGCTTTTGATAGGATGGAAGACCATACATTTTCTCTGAAGCAAGAATAGTTCTTAAATTTCGATATTGCCATTTTGACAAATTTGTTGAGGTGTAAGCGCTAACGTTTTATCATCTGGTAAACACGGTTTGTCAGTCTTTTTAGCGAATAGTACATCATGTACCATCTCACATTTTTCCTTGTTTTGGCTGAGTTCGTTTAATATAGCTGCTAATTTTGTTTTTTTAGACTCTTTTAATTTGGCACATAAAGCATAAACTAATTCCTCCTCTGTGTGATCTAGAAGTGTTAGAGAACGCCTTTTCTTCTGTTTATCAGATATATCAACAAATGGTTTTTTACTTGTACCATAACTTAATTGATGAGTATTCACTTGCGTTTCGAAATTTGGAATTACTTCCTCGGCAACTTTAAAAATGCTGCTTAAATCGATATTTTGACATTTTGGCCAAACTATTTGGGATTGTAACCAGTCTGAATTTTTGTTAAGAAAGGTCTTTTGAGCTCTACTGGAAGCAGACCATCTTTTTGAGATATTACTTGAAAAATTACGACAAAATAATTTAATATTACTCAAATCTTCGGAAGACAATTCAACACCAATACGTTCAATAAGGGCATTAAATAAAAATTCGACATTTTTAAAACCACCTCCTGATTTAAGAACAACGTATAAGTCTAAGTTGGTGACAAATGCGGACATATTATAATTTTAAGGAAAATTGAAAACAAATTAGAATCAAAGATATCAAAGACAAAGTGACTTTGATTTTAACAAAAAAAATTACGAAAACAAATTCGACGAAAGAAAGACAAACAAAAATTATTTGATTTTAAAATCCAAAGATTCAAAATACAACAATAACAAAACAAACAAACAACAAGCATTTCTTCAAGCGCACAGAAAAAATAAGGACACGTCTTATCGCAACCACATTTAGTTGTACACTGAGTGAGGTGTACGCGCGCGATTCGTGACCGTATTACGTTACGTCATGAGAGGCGGCCATCTTGTTATCCCGGCAAACTCGCGTCGAAGCTCCATTTTGCTGGCCAGCGGACCTATTGCGATATGAGTAAGGCTATGATTAAAAAAAAGCGAACAATTAACATTAAAAAAAATTGTTATTTTCTGTCACTATTATCTCGAAAGTACGCAGAGATAAGCAATAAGTTTCTTCGAGCCAAATACTCAGAATTATTAGTTTTCTAACATATGTGAATGCCATCTCGACATCGCTTAAGGTTTTTGAGAAATTGAGTAAAATGTAATCACTCCCATACAAAAAAAAAAGAAATATTTTTTATAGAGAAAAGTATTTGAAGTAGGACAATAATATTTTTTTGCCTTATCTGTTATCATTATATCAACAATAAAAAAAAATATCAGCGGTCTACTATCAATGTCCACTTTTTTTTAATTTGGGACCAGTGTGCGACGCAGCGACGTCAAAAAAAGAAAAAAAAAATAACAACAGACTTCCTTAAAAACACTATAAAGTGAAAAATAACTTTAATTTCGGAATTCGGTGTCTTAGGATCTGTTTTTTAAGTTTTTTTACCACCGTCTTCCGAAATTCAAGATATTGTTCACTATGTAGTGTTTTTAAGGAGGTCGGTTTTATTTTTGTTCCTAAATAATCTTAGATATTTTGCTACCACAGGCAAATGTAGTAGCCCAAACGCGAATAAACTACAACGAGCGGCAGCTCCTGCAGCTGGTACCTAAACACTTAGCTTGAATCTGTCAAAAAATAACTCGAGAATTCATACATTTGTGAAAATGTATGTCAATGTGTTTATAACCGACGTCAAAAAAAAACCGACTTAACACTGCCATGGGTAAAATCAGAAAAAGTCAAAAATGTAGTTAGTGTTATTTGACTTTAAGTCGATTATTGATTAAAAAGTATCGGACACATAGTCCGACATGGCAGTTAACGTGTTAAAAACACTACAAAATAAAAATAACTTTAATTTCGGAAGTCGGTGTCTTAGGATCTGTAATTAAGCTTTTTGCCACCTACTTCCGAAATTAAAGATATTTTTCACTATGTAGTGTTTTTAAGGAAGTCGGTTTTATTTTTGTTCCTAAATAAACTTAGATATTTTGCTACCACAGGCAAACGTAGTAGCCCAAACGCGTATAAACTACAACGAGCGCCAGCTCCTACAGCTAGTAGCGACGCACTTAGCTTAAATCTGTCAAAAAATAACCCGAGATTTCATACATTTGTGAAAATGTATGTCAATGTGTTTTTAACCGACGCAGCGACGTCAAAAAAAAAAAGAAAAAAATTAACAACCGACTCCCTTAAAAACACTACAAAGTGAAAAATAACTTTAATTTCGGAATTCGGTGTCTTAGGATCTGTTTTTTAAGTTTTTTGTCACCGAGTTCTGAAATTCAAGATATTTTTCACTATGTAGTGTTTTTAAGAAAGTCGGTTTTATTTTTGTTCCTAAATAAACTTATACTTAGATATTTTGTACAATAGGTGAATGTAGTAGCCCAAACGCGTATAAACTACAACGAGCGCCAGCTCCTACAGCTGGTAACTAAACACTTAGCTTAAATCTGTCAAAAAATAACTCGAGATTTCATACATTTGTGAAAATGTATGTCAATAATGTGTTTTTAACCGACGCAGCGACGTCAAAAAAAGAAAAAGAATTTAACAACCGACTTCCTTAAAAACACTATATAGTGAAAAATAACTTTAATTTCGGAATTCGGTGTCTTAGGATCTGTAATTAAGCTTTTTGCCACCGACTTCCGAAATTCAAGATATTTTTCACTTTGTAGTGTTGTTAAGGAAGTCGGTTTTATTTTTGTTCCTAAATAATCTTAGATATTTTGCTACCACAGGCAAACGTAGTAGCCCAAACGCGTATAAACTACAACGAGCGCCAACTACTACAACTAGTAGCGACGCACTTAGCGGCGCGAGGACTCACAGCCAGCGCCGCCACGCTACAGAGGGAGGCGAGGCTCCCTCCGCCCGCCTTACCGGCGCCTCCTCCGCCTCCTCCGCCGCCCGTCTACACGCCTTCTACGCCGACTAGAGTGAGTTATGCACTATTTTTTGTTTAACCATTTATATATTCATTCACACAAACAGTATACAAGGTTTAACAGAATAGACGCAAGTCTTGAAAGTAATTTGTTTATAAGTGAGTACTGAATCGATTTCAGTAATTATTTGGTCAAAACTGCAAAAAAAAAACGTGCAAGTTGACGGTTTTTTTTTTTAGACAATAGAAACTGGTCAAAGCAACCACGCTTGATTGTGGAAAAACTATATCTAATAGATGTAAAAAGTAATTGGTATGACTTTGTTTTACAATTTAATAAAGAAAATAAAATGAGAATGACAAATACGAACAAAAATTTGAAAATGTTCGCAGCCGCCATCTTAAATTTCATTTCTCACGTAATATACGGACTAATGATTAAGTGAACCATTTCAACCTAAGTTTAAAAGAAATCAGGAATAATATTGATCGTAATACGTTGATCGTTCAGATCCTCAGTCTTGCCTCATTACTATAGCATACGCAAAATCCTAGATTTTTTGACAAATATTTGTAAAAAAAAAGCTCCTTAAAAAATCGCTTGCAATGGAATATGTACTCTGCCACGTATGACTTTGAGTTTCTGTTCCCAAAGTAGGATATATATCTGAGATTCTGAATTCCAAAACTCAATCATATATCCATTGCTCGTTTTCCCCACAGCCTCGCCACTCAGTGTCCCGCGCAAGCAGCAGTGGATCGCTACACCGCGACAGTATCGACCTGAACAGCTCACATAATAACAGTATGCACGTAGACGAGGCCAGTCCCTTGCCGCCTGTCATTAAACTTAGGTGAGTGATTAATAAAGAGGATGTTAAGAACGATGTATTTGACTGGCCTATTAATCTAGTGGTTAGTGACCCTGACTGCTAAGACTGAGGTCGTGGGTTCGATTCCCACCCAGGACAAATCTTTGTGTCATGAGCACAATCATTTGTTCTGTGCCTGGGTGTAATTTATCTATAATATGTATGTATTTAGAAATATACAGGGTTAGAGGTTGCCGGTGTTTCACAAATGTTGTGAAACACCAGCAACCTCTCAGGACTATGTTACTAAGATCATAATCAATAACGTATATTGTATGAATTTAAAAAATTCATCATACTTTAGTTTATCAAATTTTCATACAAAATTTAAATACGGTTTTCTGATTCTTTAAAAAAAAAATACAAAATAATTAATTAAGGACGAAAATCAGTTTACAAGACTAAACAATGCGATTTTTGACCGACGAAAAAAAGGGAGGAGGTTCTCAATTCGACGCGTATATTATTTTTTTTGCTTTTTTTTGAACCTCTTTTCTTCAAATCCAATTTTAAAAGGTTTCCAGTCTGCAATGACCCTAGAACCACACTAAACTGTGGAGTAAATGTTTAGTTTTGTTTTATTTTTCACCTCAATGTATTCAAAATGGCGCCTAAACTGCAAGATTTTCGAGAAAATATTCATTCATCATTCAGCTATTCTCGTCCGAAACGCGTTAAACAACGGTTTTTAAATAAAAACTCGCAACCGGCGTGTGTGTATGACCAATTGTATGAACCTAAACGAGGCAAAAGAAGTGTGTAGAGATCGTAGCAGGTGGCGTTCCGTGGTTTCTGCCTACCCCCATTGGAAAAAGGCGTGATTGTATGTATATATGTTTTAAATAAAACCATCTGTTGGTGAACTCGGATCTTTCTGTGTTATTCTGCGTCATCATAATCTGCCTGTCTTTTCCCAACTATGTTGGGGGGATGCCGCTGAGTACCAGTATTTTACATGGAGCGACTGCCTATCTGACCTCCACAACCCAGTTACTGGGTAATGCGATACCCCTTGGTAAGACTGGTTGTCAGACTTTCGGGCTTCCGACGACCAGTAACGACTGTCTAAGATCTACGAAAGACAGCCGGGACCAACGGCTTAACGTGCTTTCCGAGGCACGGAAGGGTCTTGACATGTGAAGATGGTCACCCAGCCAAGACCCAACCGCGGCAAGCGTAGCTTAACCTGAACGATCAACCCGTGCGGCTGTTATTACTTAGCCACAGGCCCTTCTAATATTGTTTTATTCTGTGTATTGCGTTAATATTCTGACTGGGCGAAAAATTGATGAACGAGTTATTTCCCTGACAAAGATTTAAAAGAAGTGTGTTTTTGTTACGCAAGCTACCCTCCTTGGCTTCGGTCGGAAATGACTTTAGTTGTGAAAAGGTATTTAAGAAAATTATTTTTTATGTAGAAGAATTACTTAATATTTTTCTAATTGATTTGCATGTGTGAGATTAAACAGTATTTTGTAAAAATCTTAGACAAACGATGATAAAAAATTAACTAAGTTTTCTCTTATGTTTATGCATGATTGGCGCAGTGGTTAAGCGAGTTGGCCGCTGTGCTATTTGTCATAGGTTCAATTCCCGTTCGCTTTAAATTCTTGTATCACTAAACATATAGTTTGAATATTTGTGCATGTGAGATTAGACTGTTTTGTACTGCATATAGGACACAATTTCTATTGTATTTTCAATCTGTACATATGACACATCGAGCTAGAGAAAGAGTCTTACAAGTATGAGTGAGACAGGCGACTACGCGGCGCTGTACTAAGTCAAAGCTAGTTTGTATACATTTTTAAGTTTCATATTAATTTCCGTGTGTTGAAAGTAGGGTAGTCGAGAGTTGACTGGCCTGTTAGTCTACTGGTTAGTGAACCTGACTGCTAAGACTGAGGTCGTGGGTTCGATTCCTACCCAGGACATATCTTTGTATGATGAGCATAATCATTTGTTCTGTCTGGGTGTAATTTATCTATAATATGTATGTATTTAGAAATATTTAAGTATTTTTATCAGTTGTCTGGTTGCCATAGTACAGGCTCCGCCTAGTTTGGGATCAGATAGTCCTAAAATATTATTATTAGATGATTTTAATATATATTTTTTTTTTATGCGAGATTAAGTCCACGTGCGTACGTAAAAATATCGCGGCTGGATTTTATCGCGCGATAAATTTCAAACTCCCAATGTTGAATTGTGTATTGATAATCTAACGTAGTACATCCCAGCGGATAGAAAAAATACACTACGATTATAAACAGTCGGCGCTGAGTAGTGCGTTAAAGATGAAGTGGGCGAAAAAATACCGTCGTGATTTTATTACGTCCGGTCTACATTGACGGAGGTTTAAATTCCTCCCTTCTTAAGTTAGTCGCTTTCTACGACACCCACGGGAAGAAATGGGATGGTGCTATTCTTTACGACCGGCAACACACCGAACACTGGAAGACATAGTGTTGAATATTTTTTTATTATTTTTTATTAGCCGTTGCTGTCCCACTGTTGGGCGAAGCCCTTCCTACTCACCACGTCTCTCTGTCCAGAGCTGCCAAGGACTAATCCGTATTAACACGTTGAGTGCCGATCACGCGATATCACGTGATTCGGCTCTGCATAATATGGCCGATCACGCGATATCGCGTGCTTACTACTAACAATTTCGTATGCGGTCTCAATCTGTGGCCATATCGGATTAACCATCAATCTGTGTTTGGCACTCAACGTGTTAAAAGAGTCGAGCTCATCCCGCCATCTTCGTCTGGGTCTGCCGCGATGTCTCTTGCGATTAAGCGGGACCCATTGGGTAACGTTGAAAATTATAAATATTTAATTATATTGTTCCAGAAAAGTACAAAACCCACCCCTAGTAGTAACGACCCCGAGCTCGGAACACAAACGTTCGCTACAGAAGCAGCTGAGCGTGCCGGCCGGCGAGCCCGTACCGAACACACACCGCGTCACTCTGCACACTATCATCACCGAGTACCTGTATAATCAACACTCGTTGTGCAAGAACCCAGTCGCTACATGTCCGCAGTTCAACTTGTTTGAGTAAGTTTTTGTTTTACAAAAAAAATCTGTGTAGCCATTCTCATGTGGTGGATATTGATATTTTTTACACGCTTTATATTAGCTTCTCTTGCATGTTTGTTTGTTTGTAACCGACTCCTTATAGCGCGATTTTGACCCACTTTAAACGACCAGATTTCATTTAAACTCTGTAGACTTATCGAGGACCGATGACAATACTATAATTTCATAAATTTGTGCCATTATCCTTGCCAGGGTTACCAGGACAGCAAAAAAACTGTCTTCGAAAATTACACTGACATACATCACAAACTACGCTGCCATACGTCTCAAAATTCGAAACACCCTAAAAGATAGAAAATAAATAATAGTTTAAAAAAAGTGTCATTTAAAGTTTTGAAGTAAGCTGGAAAACTTAAAAAAACTAAAAATCACGCTTCCATAGAAAAACAAACTAAAAAGTAGAAAATAATGGAAATTGTTTTTTAAGATTTCCAGCTTGCTTCAAAACTTTAAAATGACCCTGACTGACTGTTTGATATTAAGGCAACCAAACGACTGTTTCGCTTTGGTTTTGTGAAATAGGTATCATAAAAAATTGAGGAGAGGTTGTCGGCTGCTTGTTTCCTTTTGTATTTTACTACAGTTCCAATTTCTCTTAAACTCAACTGTACTTGCTTGTGGCGACCTTAATAAATTAAGGTCTTGTGCTCCCTCCCGTTGAAGAACCTGATGATACTCTACCTCCCGTCACTCCATACGGAGTCCAAGACATCATTAATGGGCTCCAAGCTAGGAAAGCCCCCGGTTCGGATGGTATCACCAATAAGGTGTACAAACTCCTTCCCGCCCCTCTCATATTGCGTATGACCGCCATCTTCAATGGCGCCCTGAGCAACAACATCATCCCGCAAGCTTGGAAAGAAGCCACCGTCATCGGTATCCCAAAACCAGGGCAAGCCTAAGTCTGAGCCCTTCAGCTACCGTCCCATCACTCTCCTCAACGTCCTCGGCAATATCCACGAGATGCTTATTCATACGCGTCTCAAAGTCTATGCCAAAGCAAAGGGGATTATCCCCAACGAGCAGTTGGGTTTCCAAACCCAACACTCGTGCGTCCAACAAACCCACAGGATCGTAGAGCACATAAGCGCTGGCTTCCAGCGTAATGCGAAGACGGGTGCGTTGTTCTTCGGCATAGCGAAGGCTTTCGACAAAGTCTGGCACAATGGCTTATTATACAAGCTTTACCAACTCGGTGTGCCTGACCTTCTCGTGCTCATCCTACGAGATTTTTTTAATCGAATTACACCTTCCGCTATCGCATCGAGGGTTCTCTCTCCTCCCCTCATCAGATTCGCGCCGGAGTCCCTCAGGGATCCGTTATATCTCCTCTCATCTTCATGCTTTTCACCAGCGATATTCTAAAAAGTAAAAAGGCCCAGTTGCTCTATTCGCTGACGACACAGCCATTTACTATACCGGTCGCTGTCAGGACGCTATCGCTCGTACTCTCCAAACCTCCGCAAACATCTTAGGCGCTTGGTTCCGGAAATGGAGAATCGTGGTCAACCTCGACGAAAGTCTGACCTCAAAAAGCACCTTACGCTTTTTTCCATTATTTTCTACTTTTTACTTTGGTTTTCAATGGAAGCGTGTTTTTTTTTTAAAACTATTATTTATATTTTTATTACAACGCACCCTGCGTTCAGAATGATTTGGTCGAAAGATTAACCGTGGTCCAACAGTGTCCTACTACCCTGTATTTATGAACCTATTATATTTATTACAAGAACGTCTTGATTTTAAACCGTATCATATTGAATTGTCAGGCCCCACAAGTGCCCGGAGCCGCGTATAGGCGGCAGCGCGTTATATTCGGGAAGCTGCGAAGGCAACGTGTGTGCGCGAATAGCCAGGCGTGAGCTGGGCGTAGCCACGCGCCACACGCGACACCACGCACGCCTCGCGCACGCGCACTTCGCGCCCGTACGCACGCTGCGCCTGCAGGACGACGACGCGTACTTCACGCACACCATATTCCATGTGAGTGTCTCTAGTACCTACCAGCTAGCGAGCTCTGCTAGCCACGCGCACTTCGCGCCCGTACGCACGCTGCGCCTGCAGGACGACGACGCGTACTTCACGCACACCATATTCCATGTGAGTGTCTCTAGTACCTACCAGCTAGCGAGCTCTGCTAGCCACGCGCACTTCGCGCCCGTACGCACGCTGCGCCTGCAGGACGACGACGCGTACTTCACGCACACCATATTCCATGTGAGTGTCTCTAGTACCTACCAGCTAGCGAGCTCTGCTAGCCACGCGCACTTCGCGCCCGTACGCACGCTGCGCCTGCAGGACGACGACGCGTACTTCACGCACACCATATTCCATGTGAGTGTCTCTAGTACCTACCAGCTAGCGAGCTCTGCTAGCCACGCGCACTTCGCGCCCGTACGCACGCTGCGCCTGCAGGACGACGACGCGTACTTCACGCACACCATATTCCATGTGAGTGTCTCTAGTACCTACCAGCTAGCGAGCTCTGCTAGCCACGCGCACTTCGCGCCCGTACGCACGCTGCGCCTGCAGGACGACGACGCGTACTTCACGCACACCATATTCCATGTGAGTGTCTCTAGTACCTACCAGCTAGCGAGCTCTGCTAGCCACGCGCACTTCGCGCCCGTACGCACGCTGCGCCTGCAGGACGACGACGCGTACTTCACGCACACCATATTCCATGTGAGTGTCTCTAGTACCTACCAGCTAGCGAGCTCTGCTAGCCACGCGCACTTCGCGCCCGTACGCACGCTGCGCCTGCAGGACGACGACGCGTACTTCACGCACACCATATTCCATGTGAGTGTCTCTAGTACCTACCAGCTAGCGAGGCCGCACACCTTAAAAAAGACATCGCAAAATTTGAGAAAACAATGCTTATAATAATAAAAGTAAAACTTCTTCAGCTCCATCTATATGTTAAAAAGAAAGAAAATGTGTGCTCGCACCTCTCTCTCTTGCCCCTACAGTAATATACAAAACGTAACTCTTTCTATCTTCACTAACTTATACCTCCCTCTCAACTTTCGTTCGCCTCGCTCGATCACACTTTTCGTAACGCTTTCGTCACGCATTCACCAGCTTACTCCACAAGTCAAGCGTGCGTAAAGAAGTCAAAGAAATATTTCAGACAAGTCCATAATTAGAAAAAAATATAATTTTACGTACAAAAAGAAACACAAGAAGATACACACTTAAAAATACAAAAAAGAGCTTTATTTTACATTTGGAATGACGCACGGTGAGTGGTCATCCAGTTCCACATCAATGGACTGTCCATTCTGTCGGCCATGATAGCCACCAAGCTGTCATAGCCACTGTCTTAATCACACCGATCACAGTTAATCCCCTTTCGGTGTTTTCTCTCCTTTTACTGATAATATATTTTGTTTTTCCAACAGCCAAGGTGTCAACAGTTGTTAGCAGCGACATCTACCGGCGACATCAGGGTATTCAACTTGTTCAGTGGCATAGAGGAACATTCGTACCAAGTTCACGAGTCTTATATCTATCATATGCAGGTAAATCTACACTATATATTCTACTAATATTCTAAATTGTGAAAGTTTGTGAGTGTTGTGGATGTTTGTTACTCTTTCACTCAAAAACTTCTGAAAGGATTCGGGTGAAATTTGGCACACAGGTCGTTTTTAAGCTGGATTAATATATAGGATACTTTTCATCTCGGTTTTACGTTCCCGTAGGATCATTTCCACCTCGTGCGATCCTGTTTTTAGTTTTTTAAACTATTATCTATTATCTATTTATTAGTTCGGCTAGCTACAAAAGCGGGACGTCGTGTTTTTTTTTTCTGCTATCCTCGTGCTCCTGGCCAGGAAAATTTTTGTGAATTCATGAAATTTTTGTATTGTCATTGGTCCTTGATACATGTGCAAACTTTCAAATTAATCCGACGAACATTACATATTATTATGCCTAAATTATGCCCCATTTCTTCCCGTGGGTGTCGTAAAAGGCGACTAAGGGACTTACTAGAGAATGGGCAGCAACGTTCTCTATGCATTTTACCACCATACTGCGATCGCCAACCCGCCTGCCAAGCGTGGCGATTATGGCAAAGCTCCCCAAATTGGGGGAGGCCTAAGTCCAGCAGTGGACGTCTTACGGCTGAAACGACGATGCCTAAATAATAAATTTAATGATGTTTACTTAGAAAATGAAGGACCTTCCACACAACTTCATCCCCTTTTTCAGCTCTTCGAGAGTAGAATTAACACGTTAACATGCCATGTCGGACTATGTGTCCGTCACTTTTTGTTCCATTCAAGCCTTGTCGGACTATACGACCGACAACACATACAAAATCTGAACATGTCGTTGCTGCCTGGCGGCCAATGTTTTGGAATAAATAATGTTTTTATGAAATAAATAACCTATTTGAAGTGAAATAACACTGAGTACATTTTTTGACTTTTTCTGATTTTAACCATGACAGTTAACGTGTTAATCGCAGAAAAAGAAACAAAAAAAAAAACAAAAAAAAAAACAACCAAAAATTACCGACCAAAAGTTTTAAGAACCTACTTTCAAAATTGACGTGACTTTCATACAATTTCCACCCCTTTACGGGGGGAGTTTCCTAAAACCCTTTCTTAGTTGACGTCTCTTACTCATAATCTACCTCTGTGCCAAATTTCATCTGCGTAAGTCTAGTAGTTTTTGAGATTATGAGATTAATCAGTGAATGAATGAATGAATGAGTGACCTTTCGCTTTTATATATGTATGAAAAATAACGAATATACATTCTACTTGTGCAAAGCTGCTTCTACAATGAATTTTGATGTTCAGCCAACCAGAGACGGGTACCTAATACTAGCTTCCGCGACGACACCGTGGCGACCTCTATCGGCGTTGTGGAATATGTCAGAGTTTGAATTAATGTAAGTATACCACTAGTGATACTAATATTGTCTATATGAAAAGATTCACGACGCACGGTCGTAAAAATATGTACTGAATTTTCTACGCACTGCGCTTATCGCCGAGAGTAGAAAATTTGAACAGTGTGTTTTTCTGGGGAAGTGATTACTTTTCCGAATTATTTTTGTTCGAATTTCATTTCACCGATAACTATTGACCGACTTCTTTTTTGCTATATGCATTATTTGACATATTTTTAAACCATCGAAGTATCATGTGTTATAAGTATTATTTTACCGAATTATACATACATACATACATACAATCACGCCTTTTTCCCATGGGGGTAGGCAGAAACCACGGAACGCCACCTGCTACGATCTCTACACACTCCTTTTGCCTCTTTAAGGTTCATACAATTGGTCATATACACACGCCGGTTGCGAGTACTACGCACCTGACCTTTCTGAAGAACATCACCAATAAGGTCACTATATGTCCTCCTAGGGCGTCCCCTCCCGGTGTTTCCACTCACATCTGCCTTGTAAATACCTTTTGTGAGTCGTCCTTCATTCATCCTCTCAACATGACCAAACCATCTAAGCATACTTTTTTCAATTTTTGTCACTATATCTTCTTTTAAACCACACCGTTCTCTTATCACATCATTTCTCAGCCTATCATTCATAGTCACACCACACATGCTTCGCAAGGAACGCATTTCCACAGCATTTATTCTACTTTCATGCTTCTTTTGCCACACCCAACATTCACTCCCATACATAAGCGTAGGCACCAGTACACCATTGTGAACAGCCAGTCGAGCCTTATTGGACATCAGTTGGTTGGTCACAATTGCATGTAGAGTACCATTTACTTTACCGAATTATGTTTCGCCGATTTACAAAATAACTTTTTGCTATTGGCCGAAGCCTCTTTTGAACTTTTTTCATTTGCCAAATGATTTATTTGCCATATTTTCAACATAATGAAACAACATTTTAGGGAATATTATTTGGTCACAAATATATAGCCGGTTACTTGGTAGCGTTTTCAATATGTAAAAAGTCAATATATTCTACTACAAAATTTAGTGAGAAACGAATCGCTGTAAAACCGACTTTCCGTAGTCTTGTCTGCCCTACCCCTAGAGTGTAATTTAAGCCCGCGTAGGCGCGGAGTGGCGAGGCGGCCCGCGAGCTGAGGAGCAGGTTGTTTTGCTCAGCCTGCCAGCAAGCCGAAGCTGCGGTGACATTTTTTTTTACAGAATTATATTAATTACTAGCTTTTGCCAGCGGCTTCGCCCGCGTGGAGGTCGAAAATTATCCCGCGGGAACATACTACCGGGATAAAAAGTAGCCTATGTCCTTTCTCAGGCTCTAAACTATCTGTGTACCAAATTTCATTGAAATCGGTTCAGTAGTTTTAGCAGGAAAGCGAGACAGACAGAGTTACTTTTGCATTTATAATATTAGTGTGGATTTAAATAAAAATAAATAACTCATTAAGGCAGATGTGAGTGAAATCGCCGGGAGGAGACGCCCTAGGAGGACGTATAGTGACCTTATTGGTGATGTTCTTCAGAACGGTCAGGTGCGTAGTACTCGCAACCAGCGTGTGTGTATGACCAATTGTATGAACCGAAACGAAGCAATAGGAGTGTGTAAGGATTGTTGCAGGTGGCATTCTGTAGTTTTTGCCTACCACCCATGGGAAAAACGATTGATTTTATATATGTAGGTAAATTATTCATTATATCACACCACACCACACTTTTTTTTTTTTTTGGGATGGGAAATCATCAATTCATCCGCTCTGGGCGGAGCGGGAGGGCATGTCAGACTTTTACTGACTAAAACCCACCCGTGTTCCTTCAGTTGCCCATGTGCCAGGGCCACGGTGTCTCTTTCGAAGATATCTCGCGACTCTGGCAGGCATCGGTCCTAGCAGACCCTTCAGTACTGCTGATATCTCTATGAGACGCGCGTGGAACACTACGCGCCGTCGACACGGGCCTGGTCCTTACCTGGCGGCGAGCTATCCATTGCTCGCCGCCGGACCACACCACACTTCACGTACTCACAATGTTGAAAAATAATTTTTAATGTTGTATTTCTTTGTTTTTGTTTAATGTGTTCTCCTGCCAAAGGCTAAAATTATTTGTTCGTATTATCTCTAAGATTTAATCCTCAACCACTATTTTTGAGGGGGGGGAGGGGGGGGGGGCTGGTAATCTGTGTGACAGGTTTTCCTAGTGCAGATACCAGTCTCCCACAAAGGATTTATTCAGATCTTTGTAATTTTTGGAGCCGTTGTGGAAGAGAAATAAATGTTTTATTTATTATTATTTATTTATTTATTATTATTTATTAATTATTATTTATTTATTTATTATTATTTATTTATTATTATTTATTTATTTATTTATTATTATTTATTTTTCATTTCAGATATCAATTAGACAATGAAGAGTACGTAGAATTCTCGAAGACGTCTGACGACAAAATTATAGGAACCAAAGGGGAGACGGCCACGATATTCGACACCCGTACGGGGAGAGAACTGATGACCTTGAACCCTTCCATTAGCAACCAGTACGCTAAGAACCGAGCGACCTTCAACCCCACTGATGAACTGGTGTTGTCAGGTATGTTATGTACAGCATTTCTCGTGGCTATAAAATAACCGCCGGACGGGTCATTATAGTTTATTTGCTTACATAGTAGGTAGTAGTGATTAGCCGCGGTTGGTCCGAGGATAGGTGACTATCCCACCAAGACCCTTCCGTGCCTCGGAAAGCACGCTAAGCCGTTGGTCCCGGCTGTCTTTCGTAGATCTTAGACAGTCGTTGCAGGTCGTCAGGAGCCCGATAGTCTGACAACCAGTCTTACCAAGGGGTTTCGTATTACCCAGTAACTGGGTTGTGGAAGTCAGATAGGCAGTCGCTCCGTGTAAAATTCTGGTACTCAGCTGCGTCCGGTCAGACTGGAAGCTGACCCCAACATAGTTAGGAAAAGGCAGGCAGATGATGAGTAGGTAGTAGTGATGTTACTGATATCCGTATCCACGGATATCCGAAGGGGAAGAAAGATCCGTATCCGTTTTTGGCGGATCTTTTACTTTATTAATTTTTCATACACCAATGAAAAACTATTAAATTCCATTCAGAATATTTTTTATTTCTTAAAATCAAATAGTATGAAACTAGTCGGATATCGTGTCAGTAACTGAGGGCCTAGACAAATGGCCATCGCTACCAAACGTTAAGAGTAAACGCTCAGAAGTCTTCAATACATTTTCAACTTTATGTTCTAGAGTATAAAGTTGGAAATCTATTAAAGATTACAGAGCATTGTCGCTCGTACCGGTGCTTAACACTCCGTAATCTGTAATAGATTTTCAACTTTATGCAATAGGGTTTAAAGTTGAAAATCTATTAACGACTACTGAGCGTTAACGTTTATCGTTTGGTAGCGATGGCCATTTGTCTAGGCCTCCAGGGTTGTCACAGATAGGCGCTTATTTAAAATACTGGTAGCCAGCTACATCGGGTTAGACTGAAAGACAAGAAGAGGCTAGGCAGATAGATGTAAAATTATGTAATATCTTAATATTTTTAATGACATCTCGCAGATTAGCTTATGACGTTGTCGGCTGCTTAACCGGACTTGCCTGTGGCTACCTTAATAGATTAAGGCCTCCAGCCAGGGCTTAAAAACTTAAAACTAGAGCGATTACTTACTAAGGGTAACCCCTGTGGGGTACGGACTCTCGGCTTCGGGCATCGCTGGTGCCCTCTACCTTGACCGGAATGATAATATCTAGAAATAAGTGTAATTAATTTCTTTGTTTTAGACGGCGTGTTATGGGACGTGAATACAGGAAAAGAAATCCACAAGTTTGACAAACTCAATCAGACGCATAGTGGAGTGTTTCATCCAAATGGTTTAGAGGTAAAATAGCACTATCTTGTATCTTACCTTATATATATACAAATTTCGTGCCAGGCTGTTTGTTAAGGGTAAACCCTGAAATTACTGAACTGATTGTTATGAAACTTCCTAATTATTTGTAATTTGGTCCAATTTAAAAGATAGGATAGGTTTTATCTCAATTATTGACCTGGATATTTGCAAATTATATGTTTTTTTTATAGGACAATGTGTGTTTTCACTGGTTACTTCTAGGAATTCCTAATAGATGGCGGTGTACTTAATTAATCGTATAGCTTGGCATCTAAATTGCTTGATATTCATAGATGGCGTGGGTTTCGATTTATAGATAATCTTTACATAGTATGAAACAAAGTCGGATCCAGCATCTGTAAGCTTAGATATTTTAAACTAAGTAACGGATTTAAATAGGGTTTTCATCAATAGACAGAGTAATTCAAGTGGAAGGTATAATACGCTGGTGAAGCCTCTGGAAATAGCTAGTATTTTTTTCTATACTAGGATTTTTTTCTGTTAGGTCTAATTTGTGAGTTGCATTCGCCACTGACTGCCTCATTGGTCTAGTAGCCACAAGCTACTGGTGAGCATGAGGTCCTGGGATAAATTCCCAGGCCGTACAGTGTCTGCCAGGGTCGCGAGATTTGTTCGAAAAAATTACCGTGGCCCTGGCATAGGCAACTAAAGGAACACGGGTGGGTTTTAGTCAGTAAAAGTCTGACACGCCCTCCCGCTCCGTCAAGGGTGCTTCCTCTTGATTTGAATTCCAATCGATTGACATTGGAATTTTGACGTTTCGTATTCTTGAGTTCGACGCTAGCGCCAAAATGTGTTTAAATTGGGTGTCCATTTTGGAGAACTAAGTGGAATCGAGATCGGGTGTTGTTGTTCCAATGTTGACACTATTGTTTTCAAGAGTACCGAATCACGTGTATGCAAAATTAACATTGGAATTGTATTTGCTTTAGATTGGAATTAAAAGTAGGTTGAAGACTAAGCTCCCCCTTTTTTTTTTTTTTTTTCAGGATGGGAAATCATCATATGACTTCTCCCGCTGTGGGCGGAGCGGGAGGGCGTGTCAGACTTTTACTGACTAAAACCCACCCGTGTTCCATCAGTTGCCCCTGTGCCAGGGTCACGGTATCTCTTTCGAACAATCACGCGACCCCGGCAGGAGAGTAAGCCCCCTGAGCGGGAGACTTCATTTGATGACTTCCCACTCACAAAAAAATAAAAATAAAAGGCCGTACATTGTGATTGGGTTTTCTATCTGGACTTTAGCCCGGAGTCTGGATGTGTGCCCGGTTGTTGGCAATACGCTCAAATGCAAAAATTTACAAAAAATTAAATTTCTCCCTTAAAACATGTTTTCCCTGTGGTAGAACTGTTCATGTTTCGATGCCATTGTTTTCTTTTTTATAAATGCCTTTTTTTGATTGCAGGTAATATCAAATACTGAAGTTTGGGACCTTAGAACGTTTCACCTATTACGAACAGTGCCTACGTTAGACAAATCAGAGGTAAGGTTATCATTCACATCTTTACATAGTACTAGCTTTTGCCCGTGGCTTCGCCCGCGTGGATATCGGAAATTAACGCAGGTATTTTTTTTAAATAAAAGATTTTTTCTAAAATAAAAGCCTAAGTTACTCCTTGTAACATCAGCTATCTGCCAGTGAAAGTCCCGTCAAATCGGTCCAGCCATTTCATAGATTAGCCGGAAGAAACAGACAAACAAAAATTTAAAAAAAAATTGTTTTGGTATATGTACCGTGTATACATCCATATGCACTTAGTAAAAAGTGGTTATCTTAATACTAGCTTCTGCCCGCGACTTCGTCCGCGTCAAATTTTTGCTCCCCTGACCCTTCCCGTCGCATCAATTTGCCTGCTAGTTTTCGTCCATTTTTCGTTGCTGCTAGCTCCTTTTGAGTTATAGTGAGTCAACCTTAAAAGATAGACATATGCTCTCGCGGACTTTTTTTTAGAACTTTTTAAAAGGAACAATTCCGTCATACATGATTTTTGCGTTACTTTAACCGTTTACGCAGCGCATGCAACGGAAACTCTTAAAAGGAATAAATTTTCCTCGTTTTAGCAATATTTTTCATTACTGCTCCGCTCCTCTTCGTTGTAGCGTGATGTTATATAGCCTATAGCCTCCCTCGATAAATAGACTACCCAACACAAAAATAATTTTTCAATTCGGACCAGTAGTTTCTGAGATCAGCGCGTTCAATCAAACAAACAAACAAACTCTTCAGCTTTATAATATTAGTATAGATTAAAAACAGACACTCCAATTTTATTTATTTGTATGTATAGAGTATAGATAAAACAAAGTTAGATCTCAGATCTTGTTCGTCGAATCGTTGAGCTTCTTAAGTTCTGAGTTGAGCTGCACGATTAGTGACAAATGCTTGCACTGACTGGACAGGTCCACTCAATCTGTGTGGTTCTTTCCTCAAAAGACCATTTCAGACAGCCAACTACTTGGTCTTCACATGATGTGACCAATATTATGTCTGGACTTTAAAAGAGACTGTGACCTCTGAGTTTGTTTTGGCCTTTCTTCTCAGAGTAGTCAGATAGGAAACGCCGACCTCATCTAGTTTTAAAAATGTTATTGACGTGTAAAAATGTTTGTACAAACCTACTTACAGAAATAAAATCATTTATCAAATCTAAACTACGCTACAGATTTTAATGCGGTTTTCGTCAATGGACAGAGTGATTCAAGAAGAAGATTTATATGAATAATACGCGGGCGAAGCCGCTGGCAAAAGCTAGTTACAATATATAAGTCGGGTTCTTTTTTGAAGAATCTCGTAGTTGAAAGATCCGAAACTCTGACAACCTATTTTGCCAACGGGAAAATAAATGAAACGAAATTGTTTTTTCTGTAAATAATGTTACGAGCTAGGGTTCGGGATAAATAAATAATTTATAGCAATATACCAAAAACAATAAAACATTATTCAAACAACCACAAATGAGTGAGGGCGTGGTGGCCCAGTAAAATCGGCCCTGACTTACCGAGTTGTCGGTAAGTCAGGGCCGTCGTAGGTCGTCGGGTTCGAACCCAGGCAGGCGCTTTATTTTGTGTAAATATTAAATAATTTCATCACCACTGCTCTCAAAACAGTGAAGGAAAACATCGTGAGGGAACCGGCATGTCCTAGAACCAAACATTCGATGACAGGTGACATTTACCAAAACGCACTGGGTCCGCGTTGTGGATTACGGCCCGTTCCCCTTTCACCGATAGGGGAACAGTCTATTTTTAACCGACTTCAAAAAAAGGAGGCGGTTCTCAATTCGACTTTATTTTTTTTTATGTTTGACTGGGTGAACCGATTTTGATTATTATTTTTTATTTGAAAGCTGGTGCTTCCTGTGTGGTCCCATTATAATTTGGTTCCATTCGGACAATGGGGTCCATGTGAAAACCATATTAGTCTTAAATTTGCATTAAGTATGTGCGCGACAAATGGACGAATAACGCTATTAGATTAGTGTGGGGTATGTACCATAACTAAAAAGGTAAAAATCAAAACATTAAAAAAAATAACAACCGACTTCCTTAAAAAAACACTACAAACTGAAAAATAACTTTAATTTCGGAATTCGGTGGCAAAAATCCTTAAATACAGATCCTCAGACAGCGACTTACAAAATTAAAGTTATTTTTCACTTTGTAGTGTTTTTTTTTAAGGAAGTCTGTTGTTTTTTTAAGTTATTACTTTTTAGTTACCGTATTTACTCCGCACTAATTCGTATACCACTACTGACCAGGTCAATAGCAGTGATTAACGATAAAAAAAACTGGATTAAATACGTATAGCTAACGCAAAAACTACCCAAGCAAAGTCAATAAAATTTATATTGGATGGATTGAAAGAAGAATTTTTAAAATCGGTCCACTGCTGGCGGAGAAACTAGTTAAGATAAAAAAAAATACAGTGCAACATAGCACCCCATCCTTTTTTGAAGTTGGTCTAAAAGTATCGAGTATTAAATCTATCTTTTTTTTTCAGGTAATATTCAACCCTACATGCACAGCGCTATACGCGGTATGCTCAGACCAGGATTCGGAAGAACGGAACCAGTTTGATACCAGTTTCAAGACATTAGACCCTTACGACTACTCTAGTATAGGTAAGTTCCGCCTCTTGTCTCTTATTAGCACGAACTATACACGCCATCATTTCAGTTCAGTTTATTTATTTGTTAAAATAGGTAAATAAAAAATACAGATCTTATGTTGATTTAGAGCGCTATGCTATGCCAGGAGGCGTACAAATCTAGATGACAATTACAAATTACTATAAACTAAAAATATTTGAAAATCATGCATTATATTAGTATCAAAATCCACACTAATCCACACTTCCACACTAATATTATAAATGCAAAAGTAACTCTGTCTCGCTTTCCTGCTAAAACTACTGAACCAATTTAAATGAAATTTGGTACACAGATAGTTTATTTAGAGCCTGAGAAAGGACATCCCATATCCCGGTAGTATGTTCCCGCGGGATAATTTCCGACCTCCACGCGGGCGAAGCCGCTAGCAAAAGCTGGTAGAAAATAAATTTAACAAATAGTTAATACTCTAATTATATTATATCTATACCAATATTATAAAGCTGAAGAGTTTGTTTGTTTGGTTGGTTGAACGCGGTAATCTCAGGAACAACTGGTCCGAATTTAAACATTCTTTTTGTGTAAATAAATAAATAAAAATAAAATAGGTAGCCTATTTATTGAGGAAGAATATAGGCCATATAACATCACGCTACGATGAAAAGGAGCGGAGTAGCAACGAAAAATGGACGAAAACTGTCATGCAATTCGATGCGACAAGAAGGGTCAGGGGAGCAAAAATTTGACGCAGACGAAATCGCGGGCAGAAGCTAGTTTATTATATATGTCAGACTTATATGAGGAATTATTAAAACGTCAAAATTTGTATGTCGAAATAATAAAAAAAAAGCCGAAAGACGTTCTCTGCTGCCCCCAAATCCATTAAAACATGAATTTTCCTTTCACAATTGCCAAAGATATTTCGAAACATGCATAGTAATAACAGCCGCATGGATCGATCAGTTAAGCTACGCTTGTCGCGGTTGATTCGTGGATGGGTGACCATCTTTACATACAAAGACTCGGAAAGCACGTTACAACGTTGGTCTGGGCTGTCATTTTTGGATCTCTGACAGTCGTTAGGGGCCATCCATAAATTACGTCACACGTTAAGGGGGGGGGAGGGGTTCGACGAATTGTGACATTGTGTGACAAGGGGGTGGGAGGGGTCCTAAATTTGGTGACGTCACATTTCAAAATTGAATATATATATTTAAAGTACTATTAAAACACGAAATATGAACGATGAAAGAAAAATTTAAAAATATTCTATGTCTAGACGTAAAATTGCAAAATATGTGACGTCACATATATATAGGGAGGGGGGGGGCTCACAAATGTGACCAGCTGTGACAAGGACGGGGGAGGGGTCAAAATATCATGAAATTTGTGTGACGTAATTTATGGATGGCCCCTTACGGGTCGTCAGAAGCCCGAAAGTCTGACAATCAGTCTTACCAAGGGGTATCGTATTACCCAGTAACTGGGTTGTGGAGGTCAGATAGGCAGTTGCTCCATATAAAATACTGATAGTCAGCTGCATCTAGTTAGGTTGGAAGCCGCCCTCCAACATACATAGTTGGGAAAAAGCTAGGTTCATAATATTAACCGAAAAACGTCCACTGCTGCACATAGGCCACCCCCAAATGGGGTGGTTTGCCATAACCGCTAAACTTGGCAGGCCAGGCCAGGGTTGGCGATCGCAGTATGGTGATAAAATACATGGAGAACACTGCTGCCTATTCTCTAGTAAGTCCCTTAGTCGCCTTTTACGACACCCACGGGAAGAAATTGGATGGGGATATTCACCACACACAAACAAAAAAAAAAAATAGTTCTTTTATTTATATCAGACAACATTTGTAGTCCATAGTTTTACACAAATACATAAACACTAAATAATTACAGAAGATAAAACAGTATACACTAAATAATTAACATTATAAACAATTTTTTAAATTCGAGACCGATAAAAACCCAAAATATCATAAAAATCAAAATAATGACGAAATGCGAACCTACTCCTCGTTGATGTTTGTTAAAAAGCACCTTATTGTAACCCCCTTAAATCTTAATTTACAGCAACAATCGACGTGAAAAGAAACATTTACGCACTTGCCGTGTCGAAGTACGGTACTCAAATATCTGTAGTGGAGAATATGGGCGAGTTCGATCAGATGCAAGAGTCTTGTGTCAAAATATACGATGTGGGACGCAAGAGGGACCACGACGATGATGCGGTAAGTCAAACACTTGTATAATATTTTTAAGAGCAGGGATTCGGGATAAACGAATAAAAACCAATATTACCGAAACACAAAAAAAAAAACTGTGTAATTAAATAAACACAAATACCACAACAACAAGAAACGTCAAAAGGAATCACTTGTCCTGCTTGTACTGTAACTGTAATCTTATTTGATCGCATCCGTAAATGAAACGAATTGCCAGTCAGCCCGAAAATCCGCTATTTATAAGCCGAGCAGAATATTCGCGAACAATCGAGACACTGCCACAGTTCCAGGTAGCATAGAATTTTCCAGAGCTTACGAGAGCCAACTGTTTATTGTTTTATCCCGCTATTCGATAATAGATGGCGGTGGCGTCTACGTACAATTGTTCGTGTAGTACTTGCTACTTGATAACAGATGGCGTTAGCATGTCGTTTCTAGTCTTTTCGATTTACGCAACACTGCCCCTTCTGAGATGGAGTTAGCGTGATGTTTCTAGACTTTACGATCTACGTAACAATATCAGGTCTATATTCCTCGACGGACGTGTGTAAGTACACATACATATCCCACATATAGAATAGTAGCTTCTGTCCCCGGCTTCGCCCGCGTGGATGTCGAAAATTCTCCTACGGGAACATACTACTGGGACAAAAGGTGGTCTGTGTCCTTTCCCAAGGTTTAGTCTCTCTCTGTGCCAATTCTCATCAAAATCGGTACAGTGGATTAGACACGAAAGCGTAACAGACGGACAGAGTAACTTTCGCATTCGTAATATTACTAGCTTTTGCCTGCGACTTCGTCAGCGTAAATGTCGGTTATCGCGGACGCAGACGAAGTTGCGGAATATAAAGTAGCCTATGTTCTTTCTTGGGGTTCAAACTTACCCCGTACCAAATTTCCTCAAAATTGGTTCAGTGGTTTAGTCGTTAAAGCGTAACAGATAGACAGAGTTAATATTTGCAGTAATAATAGTGTAGACATAGTAGAGATTGGGATAGAAGAGTAGATGTACGTGTAGTGCCGGACGTAAAGAATATCACCATCCCATTTCTACCCGCGGGTGTGAAATGATGAATGAAGATGTAAGGGCAAGGATCCTTCCAGGGTCGCGAGATTTGTTTGAAAGAGATACCGTGGCCCTGGCATATGGGCAGTCCCATGTAATAAGAGGTGAACACACCTGAAACTATTGTTTTATAACCTGAATTTTATTCTTAATATTTTTTTAATTCATTTTAGGAGGACGACGACGATGACGAGTTAGCGGGAGGCTCCGACAACGACGACGGATCTGACTCGGGGTCAGATAACGAAGACGATCGTAAGTAGCTCTCACATTTATACCTCATCATTAGAGAGCGGATATTCAAAGTCAAAGTATCTTTATTGTGGGCATATGTTAGTTACAGGTCTGAACAATATAAGGTGTATCTATTCATACACGAAATATTTTAAGGAGTACACCTGTAGGTGGTAAAGAAGCTATAGAAGTAAAAAGATTTTTTTTTATCTAAGCGTTTTTGAATTTTCATAATTATTATAATTTTAAAACTATTTGAGACGTTTTGCATAAAACCTTTACTCCAAAATCTATGAATGGCCCGCCTGACGCTATGAGGGCGGCGAGCGGACGGCAAGAGCATGGCCGCGGTGTCTCGGGCCGTAAAAAATAAGAAGGAGCCCGTATTTCTTATGTGCGTCAAATAATTTATAAATATTAAATTTAAAAAAAATAAACCCTTAGAAAAATTTTCGTTGCTATAGCTTCTTTACCACCTACAGGTGTACCTCTTAAAATATTTCGTGTATGAATAGATACACCTTATATATATCAAAATACAGTGGAACTAGTAAACGGTCAACAATTCAGGAAATCTTGGATCGTGTAGAATGCTTTATCAATTAAAAATGTTCGTAATTTATTTTTAAATACTGAAAGTTCCTTAGTATTTAGATGCATATTCACCTAAAGTGGAAATATTGGCTAATATGGAATGCGCATTTGTACCGTGTTTTGTGTGTTGTTTTAACACGTTGAGTGCCAAATACAGATTTATGGTTAATCCGATATGGCCACAGATTTAGAGCGCATACAAAATTGGTAGTAGCAAGCACGCGATATCGTGTGATCGGCCATAATGTAGAGCCGACGAATCACGCGATATCGCGTGATCGGCACTCAACGTGTTAACTAACACATACCACCCTACACATATGTGTATTTGCATCTGGGGTTAAACATTCATCTATACTTATAATAAAACTGTAGAAAGGTCAATTCTGTACATTGAAAATATATTCAAAATTAATATTGGAGGATGAATGGTGATCGATACTGATGCCAAAAATACAATCAGTAAATTTTTTGTCTGTCTGTCTGTATGTGCACGCATGGGTCAAAAACTACTGAAGGGATTTTAACCAAACTTGATACGATTATAGTCCATACTCCTGGGCAGGTTATAGGCTATATAACATAACGCTAAGACACATAGGAGCCGAGCAGTGACGATACATTTGAAGCAAGTCGGATGAAAATGCGCTTTCGAGCTAAAAAAAAAATTAACCTGGATTAACACATAGGCTACTTTTTATCCCGGTAGTACGTTCACGTGGGATATTTTCCTACCTCCACGCGGGCGAAGCCGCTGGCAAAAGCTAGTTTTAAATAAATATGATCCAAGAACCCCGGCTTTAATAAAAAATACGAAGCCGTTTCCGTGCTTTCGCAGCTAAATAGTAACTTTAGGTAAATATGCATCCGAATATCCGATCACTGCTCATCATTCTCCGGCCCTTATACCAATTTATTTGTGGTCGGCGCAACATGTCTTTTTCTTCCACACTTCTCTATTAGTCGTCATCTCAGTAGTCACTCCCTTTCTATCCATATCATTATTCACACAGTCCATCCATCGTTTCTTTGGTCTCCCTCTACTCTTATAGCCTTCGACGTTCATACTCAATACTTTCCTCACGACATTTACCTCATTAAGCATCAAATGAATACTTACATTTTTATAATTTATGAATATGAATATACCACACTTCTCTATTAGTCGTCATCTCAGTAGTCACCCCCTTTCTATCCATATCATTATTCACACAGTCCATCCATTGTTTCTTTGGTCTCCCTCTACTCTTATAGCCTTCGACGTTCATACTCAAAACTTTCCTCACGGCATTTTCCTAAAACCTCAGATGAATACTTTAGTTTTTATAATTTATGAATATACCACACTTATCTATTAGTCGTCATCTCAGTAGTCACTCCCTTTCTATCCATATCATAATTCACACAGTCCATCCATCGTTTCTTTGGTCTCCCTCTACTCTTATAGCCATCGACATTCATACCCAATACTTTCCTCACGACATTTTCCTCATTAAACTTCAAATGAATACTTACATTTTTATAATTTATGAATATCGCACACTTCTCTATTAATCGTCATTTCAGTAGTCACTCCCTTTCTATCCATATCATAATTCACACAGTCCATCCATCGTTTCTTTGGTCTCCCTCTACTCTTATAGCCGTCGACGTTCATACTCAATACTTACCTCACGACATTTTCCTCATTAAACTTCAAATGAATACTTACATTTTTATAATTTATGAATATCGCCACTTCTCTATTATTCGTGATCTCGATAGTCACATCTTATCTATCCATATCATAATTCACACAGTCCATCCATCGTTTCTTTGGTCTCCCTCTACTCTTATAGCCATCGACATTCATACTCAAAACTTTCCTCACGACATTTTCCTCATTATGTGCATGCTGTGGTCTCCTATAATACAGCGCAACGTGACTCTTGCAACTTGAATGAGAGTAGTCATCCCCCGTAGATTTTGGGTCACTGAATTCTAATTCGGCCTCGAAATTGCTCCATCACATCACATTTTTTAGATGTCCTAACCTAAAAGTGCAAAAAACACGAGTTTAGCGTGTTTTCACGGTTATGTAAGGTTGAACTTTTAATCCTATTCACTAACTTGACAGTTCAATGCAAAATAATGATACCATTCTTAAACTAATAGTGTCGGGGTAGTGAACGATTTCGCATAAAGAATGAATGATAAAAGTGGTTTAAATTAAATAAAACTTAAAAAAATAGTTTTTAGGTGTGGATTATAAGAATAATTAATAATTTTTAATAACAGTTATTTCCTTTTTTATTTTCTTCTGATAGAAACAAAACTAAATATAAAAATCATGTCATTTTGCTTATTTTTTTGCTATAGTCATTTTATTTCCTCTGACAGCCCTAGACTACATATATATCGATATAGTACACATCTTGTTTTAAGACAAGTTATTAAATTTAAATTACAAAGTTTGCATGTAAGTACATTATTTCAAGTTCATTCAATTTCATTCATTCTTGCACCACCTCACTATCTTTTTTTTGTCAAAACCTGGTATCCCTCCAATTGTCAAGTTAGTGAATAGGATTAAAAGTCCAACCTTAGCATCGCGACAAATTTAGCTATCGAAAAAATACAATGCTTTAAAGTATAATAAGCATTGTTCTTCCAAATGGCGTTGAGTTTGCGCGAATATCTTTTTTCATCATCCAGAATTTTTTTATTGAAAATCTTTATATACATGAATTAACGAACAATTCATGTATATATAAATTTTCAAAATCAAAAAATCTACGGGCAATGACTTCTCTCATTCAAGGTAAGGTAAGAGTCACGTTGGGCTGTGTCAGTGAAGGAGTACACCTACTTAGTACCTGATGTTACCTTTTATTTATGTCAATGTATTGTGTACGTCTTTTGTTGGAGATCCTAAATAAATTAATTAATTAAACCTTACATTTTTACAATTTATGAATGTTATAGTGGCGTCGTCTCTGTTACGGAACGCAGTGATGAATCTGGACGGAGTGAGCTCGGGCAGCTCGTCACACGAAGACAACGAGCCGCGCAGGCGGCGCGTGCGTCGGCGGAGGGTGAGTGCGGGGAGAGCGGAATCGGTAACACTCATTACATTCTGCATACGCATGACTTAGCTGAATGACAGACAGTAAACTTCTTAACACGTTAACTGCCAAAAATATTATTTATTTCATGGATTACATATTTAAATTAATAAAGAAAAAAAAATACAACCTAAATTAACACTAGATTTACCAGACCAGTCATTTTGACTGGTCGTGCAATTTCAATTCAAAATTCCCATTACATATAACATTTGCTTTTCGAAATGATGTTATGACTTTTGGAGTTATAAGTAGAGAATACATTTTATGAATTTAATGTTATTTTATATATATTAGTAACATATATTTTTTGTTATCAACATTTATACGTTTGCACGACCAGTCAAAATGACTGGTCTGGTAAATCTAGTGTTAACTAAAACTATTTACAAATTAAAAAATTTGCGTCGAAAAGTCATCCGCATCGCTGTCGACTGGTAATGTACCCAAGAGACTGGCGGCATTACCACGTTGTATGGCAATACTTACCCTCTGGCCAAGGTAAAAACCAGCTCTTGGGTCACGGGAAGTGTCCACCAGCCGTTTAGAAATATAATATCCACGTTAACTGCCATGGTTAAAATCTGAAAAAGTCAAAAAATATACTTAGTGTTATTTCACTTTAAATTCAGTTTATTCCATAAATACATATATATCATATTTATTATATTTATTAAATTATAAACAGCCTATTTTTATAATTCATTTCCTTATTTTAATTGTGACTTCAAACTTTCAACAATGTGTATGAGAGTAAATGTAAACAAAAGTTATATTGACACAGTGGTTTTTGTGTTCTACGGGACACTTAATATAGCTGAAAGAAGTAATAAACATGGTCGCCATGCAGCAAAGACACGTTCAGATTTGGTATGTGTTGTCGGTCATATAGTCCGACAAGGCTTGAATGGAACAAAAAGTGTCGGACACATAGTCAGTTAACGTGTTAAGTTCGTAGTTGGCATGCATGTTCAGTAAAATATATGAAAAATGTATGCTACCTCAATTACAAATACATTTTAATCTTGTCTTGGTCATTGAGATTTCAATAGTGCATCTCAGCGTGACGAAAAATACAGTATTTGATTTTCAACTGTCCGTGCTAAGTAGTGCATTGAAGATCTATTGCGCCAATAAATCCTGCCGCGTTTTTTTTTACAACCAAGCTTAGATGGACTAAGTGTGCTTTTGTTTTTGTATGTATTTGTGTAGTTAGTGATATTAGTAGCAGTACAAATTCAAAATGCGTGAAAATTCGAGAAAATTTTATTATTTTATGGGAATGCTATTACTTATAGTGACGTCAAACTCGTGTTTTTAACACATTTTTATTAGCTTGGTATATAAGGTGTATCTATTCATACACGAAATATTTTAAGAGGTACACCTGTAGGTGGTAAAGAAGCTACAGCAACGAAAAAAAATTTGTTTTAAATGATTTTTTTTTCAATATTTAATATTTATAAATTATTTGACGCACATAAGAAATACTGGCTCCTTCCTATTTTTTACGGCCCGAGACACCGCGGCCATGCTCGTGCCGTCCGGTCGCCGCCCTCGCAGCGTCAGGCGGGCCATTCATAGAATTTGGAGTAAAGGTTTTATGCAAAACGTATCAAGAAGTTTTAAAATCATAATATTTACGAAAATTCAAAAACGCTTAGATAACAATTTTCTGTTGTCTACCTCTTAAAATATTTCGTGTATGAATAGATACACCTTATATATATATATCTATGTAACGAAATCTTTGAACGTGATTTTCACCCCCTGCAAAACATCAGTTTTTTTTTGTGTTTGGGAAACCATCAAATGACTTCTACCGCTCTAGGGTGGAGCGCAACGGCGTGTCAGACTTTTACTGCCTAATCTGTGTTCTTTGTGTTCCTTCAGTTGCCCATACGCCAGGGCCGCGGTATCTCTTTCGAACAAATCTCGCGGCCCTGGCAGAAACGTCGGATTAATTCGAAACTGTGCAAAGTTTCGAATTAATCAAAGACCGGTGGCAATACAATAATTTCATTAATGTGTGCCATTATCCTGGCCAAGAATCACCAGGATAGCAAAAAAAAAACCATTGTTTTAGTTCTGTTACCTAAAAACAGAAATAATTAAAAAAAAAAAGAAAAGCGTGGGATGCTTGTATATCAATTAAAAATACCTCAAAAAGAACCCCAAAATCGCGTTTTAAGATTCTTTTATATACAAATAGCAACATAATAAAAGCGTGTTTAAAAATAGTACGCAGGGGGTCTAGAAAGAATCTTGTGCTGAATTCATGGCACCCCTTGTACATGACTTTTTGGTGCTTAGACCGACCAAACTTTTTTGGGGGACTGGGTGGGTTATGTGCTATCTTTCACCCATTGACCCCATGTCCTAAGAGTCAGTAGTAAAGAATGGGCAGGAAACACCACGGTTACTCTTTTAAAATGTTTTCAATATTCGTATACAATAATTATATATGAAGACGATGTACAGACGCCAGCACAAAAAGCTACTACAATCTTTCAAATTTCTTTAATAGGTTTTCAACTTTATCACTATAGGATTAGGTTCAAGATTGATTGGAAAAATTTGACAGTTTCGAGTAGTTTGATGTTCTGGCGTCTTTACCTAGAATAAAATGACCATACCACAACAGGTAAAATAACTAAATTGTAAAATTTTCTCTATGTTTACAGCCAGCGGAAGGCAACAGCAGTGACAGCGATGGAGATGGAGACATTGAACTCGGCGATATGATCGATTTTGAACTCGACTAAAAATGCAATAAATATACGTGTTGATCAGTTTACTCGAGTTTTATTTAAACTTTTGTCACTGCCAAACGATTATCAACGTTGTTTGCTTACAAAGAAGGTTTAGATTAAAATTACCTGAGGTTTTTGATTTTGAACTTTATTGCAACTGATGCAAGGTCGATTAGTCATTCATCATCATAATTTCAGCCGAAACGTCCACTGCTGTGCATAACCCTCCCCCTGGTAATAGACGCATAGGACAAATAGCCTGTACTATCTCATTTCTCGGCTGCCTGGGTACCTGCGTACCCAGGTATAGCGATGAACTAATACCACAAACAGGAACGTCAAAATATTCACCCACGGTTTATTCTCAAGGAGCTTTGTGATCTCCAGTAATGATTCCACCATGATTATTTGTTGTTATTTAGAATAATAGAAAAATTGTGTGATAGATATGGAGAAATTATTGTAATCGGTGATTTTAACTTGTATTCATGTCCTGTTAATATTAGTAATTATTACGAATGTTTTTTGTCATATTGCGAGTTCACTCAAAGTAACACAGTACCCAATTGCTTAGGTCGTCAGTTGGATTTGGTTCTGAGTGCGGGCATTAGCGGAGGAGTGACGGTGGTGGCGGCAGACGAGGCGTTGGTGCCTGTCGACACGCACCACCCGCCGCTAGCTGTTAGCGTGCGTCTCGCCCCCGCCCCTGCCCCCGCCCCGCGGACGGCCCCCGCCGGCGCCTGCGGTACTAGTTTTCGCCATATTAGACCACAGTGGAATTGGAATAAGGCCGATTTTCAGTCGTTATATTCTGGGCTAATTTCCACTGACTGGAGTATGTTGTACGGTATGAATGATTTGGAAGAGATGTTGAACTTCTTTTATGATAACATCAATTGTGCGATTGATGCGTGCGTGCCGCGGAAAAACCTCAGTAGGGGAAACTCTCGGTACGCTTACCCAGTATGGTATACAAGCGAAATAATAAAAAATATTCAAATTAAAGCCGGACTTCATAAAAAATTCAAAAAATCAAAGTTGAATAGTGATTATCACAGTTTTGCGGAGTGTAGAAGTCGTATAAAAAAGTTAATAGAAATTGTGCACATAGAACATAAAAATAAAATTCAACGTCAATTCTTAAACGATCCTAAATCGTTTTGGCAGTATATTAGGTCAAAACAGAAAAGCACCAATAAGCACAGTATTATAAAAGACGGTCAACATCTAACGGATGATGAGTGTGCGGGGCAGTTCGCGGACTTTTTTGAGTCGGTGTACAGCAACGAGCCACCCCAACTGGACGCGGGCGCGGCGGCGGCGGAGGTCGGCGCGACCAGTGCACATGTGCATATTGAGTCGCTGAGTCTTTCAGAAGTTCAGCAGGCGCTTAAAAGTCTCAAACCAAAACGCTCGTCTGGCCCAGACGGTATACCAGCGTTCCTGTTCCGGGACTGTGGGAGGATACTGGCGGAGCCATTACTTCACATTTTTAACACATGTTTAGAACAAGTAACGTTCCCTCCTAGGTGGAAAATCACGCGCGTTATTCCGGTCCCTAAAGGAAAACCTGGCCCGGATATCTGTAACTACAGGCCGGTAGCTGTACTATCGACGCCTGCTAAAGTACTGGAGTCAGCTATTCAGCGCTCAGTGCAGGGACAAGTGTTCGCGCGTCTGTCAGATGCGCAACATGGGTTCCGGCCGGGACGCAGCACTGCCACTAACCTACTAAATTTTATGGTGCGGGTAGTACCGTCAGTAGACTCTGGAGTGCAGGTGGATGTTGCGTACTTCGATTTTAAAAAGGCGTTCGATACGGTCGATAATGATGTCCTATTAAGGAAGCTTGCGAAAATTGGATGTACGCTGCCTCTACTGCAATTCTTCGCTAGCTATATGAAGGGTCGCCAGCAATATGTAGACTACAATGGCTGTGAATCTCGATCATATTACACCAGATCCGGTGTGAGCCAGGGCAGCAATGTAGGGCCTCTCGAGTTTATTATAATGATAAATGACTTACCGGAAGTCGTCAGACATGGGACTTGTTTATTGTTTGCAGATGACCTGAAATTGCTGCTTGAGGTTAAAGATCACTCGGATTGTGAACGCCTGCAGAACGACATCAACCGAGTAGTCGAGTGGAGCATTGGCAACAAACTGCATTTTAATGTAGCCAAATGCTCGGTGATGTCTTTCACTCGAGCCCGGACTCCTTTGTATTACCAATACAAGGTAGAGGATGCGCCGATGCAACGAGAAACCCAGGTACGAGACTTAGGGGTAATCTTCACTCCGGAACTAACCTTCCGTGAGCATATCAATAAGATATGTAAGAAGGCATACAGAAACCTAGGTTTCGTACTCAGGCAGGCTCAGGGGTTTACCAACATCACGACACTCAGGGTGTTGTATGACGCACTGGTCAGAAGTCACCTTGAACATAGTACAGTCATATGGGCTCCTCATGAGGCGAAATATAGTGTCATGTTGGAACGTGTTCAAAATAAGTTCACTAGACACTTATATTTCAAACTGTATGGGGTATATCCATTCTACCCATTGATGTACCCTACACTTTTTGTACTGGGTATGGTAGGGTACAACGCATTAAAGGTGCGACGTGACTTTACGCTCGCAGCGTATGTAGTGAAGCTACTGCGTGGCGGGGCACATAACCCGGGAGTGTTGCGGCACCTGGAACTTTGTGTGCCAGACCGGTACGTTTGGAGGCGGCGACGCCCGCCCCTGCTTGCTGTGCCTGCAGCCAGAACCAACCTACTGGCAAGAACTCCTCTCACTAGAGCCATCCGCGTGGTGAACGAGGTTCACGAGAGGGTCGATGTATTGTGGTGCAACTTGAGTGAATTCGCAAGAGTTACATTATATATAATATGTTATTTAGATGTAGGTTAAGATTTAAGAATATGTAGCACGTGATTTTTATTATTTTTTATAGGATGTACTTATATTATATTAAGGATTTAGCATGTAAGGCCACGCTATCGCATTGGATCGCTGATCTGTAATGGTAGTGTAGGTAATAATTATGTAAATAAATAAATAAATAAATGCTCGTTACGTCTAGCGTTCCAATCCCGACGTTTCCAGCGCTTACGTTTTTCGCGTTCTGTGGGGTCTCGTGGCAAAAATCGGAACTAAGACCGCCATCTTGCATTATCCAAACCAATTTTAACTATATATTTCTTAACAACGCCCTCTGTCATTCTCAATCGCTAAATTATTCTTGAAGCACGTCATGACATTATATTTATGTTCTCCGTACGATGAAAAGTATGCTGTTTTAGTTGTGCTATTCGACAATAGATGGCAGCACTAGTAGGAGATGTCCAGCAAAAATGAAAATTGTTTCTTATGCATTTAATTAGTGCAATCCTTATCTATGAAATGGTATTAAATACTTTTGAAATAATATAGTGAATGGACCTTATTGGTGACTGGATCAAATCATATAAATATTTTCCAATAAAAATACTATATTCAGATTTTATTGAAGAATATTCATAGGTATACGTCATATTTATAAGTACTACTTACATGAATTTTGTTCACTTATGAAAAGTGAAACAATAAGTTATATAATGAATAAAAATAATATAGAACTAAGCACCGTCTAGTTATTTTACAAAATAAAGCAACTAGTAATAATACCTTTTGAAATATAATAGCAATTTTCAATATATGTAACATTGCTCTAACATTTTTAACAGGCGCATGGGCTTTTATACTCGTAGCATGCTTTTGGAAAGAATAAACAAGGTCTAGGTTTATAAATTGTAAAATTATGAAACGCCCATGAATATTTCAGTAATTCTAAATATTAGGTCTTTACCTATGAAATTGCCGTTCTGCAGTACTGGCCATTTCAAATCAAAATAATTTTTGTTTGTCTAAGAATTATAATTTCAAATTAATTTTATTTTAAAAACATGGAATTCTTTTCCAAAAGTAGTCATTTGTTTATTGATTAGTGTTACATTTTCATCGCATTTCTATCTTTTTCGTCATCATGGATACGTTAAAAATTCGAGTAATTATGGAATATGAGTACCGCCGTAGCAGCAACGCGGCACAAGCGGCACGCAACATCAACGACGTTTACGGAGCTAACACTACAAACCACCGCACCACCTGTTATTGGTTTGCTCGCTTCCGTTCTGGAAATTTCGACCTGAAAAATGAACCTCGCGGTTGTCCGAAGACTTTGGTCGACAATGACGAATTAAAGGCGATTGTGGAAGCTGATGATACACAATCTACGGCTGAATTAGCAGCAGCTTTCGACGTTAGCGTCAAAACAATATTGGTCCATTTGCGTCAAATTGGCAAGGTAAAAAAGCTTGACAAATGGGTGCCCCACGATCTCAATGATCGCCAGCGCGAATTACGCGTCGAGACGTGCCATGCACTGCTCAACAGACACACAAATGAAGGAATTTTGAACCGCATTGTTACCTGCGATGAAAAATGGATTCTGTTTGATAACCGCAAGCGCTCAGCAAGTTGGTTGGATCCTGGTTCAGCACCTAAACAATGCCCTAAACGAAAACTTACCCCTAGAAAAGTGACGGTCACTGTTTGGTGGTCTAGCGCCGGTGTGATTCATCACAGCTTCTTACCAAACGGGGTGAGCATTACTGCAGATGTGTACTGTGAAGAACTGAACTCAATGATGGAGAAGCTGGCACATCTCCAACCAGAATTGGTCAATCGCTCGTCTCCGCTGCTCCTGCACGACAACGCGCGACCTCATACTGCACAGCAGACGGTCTCCAAGTTGCAAGAACTGGGGTTGGAAGCTCTCCGTCATCCGCCCTACTCACCAGACTACTACTTTTTCCAGAATTTGGATAACTTCTTGGCGGGAAAAAAATTCAATACCCGAGAGGCAGTACAAAATGCCTTTGAAGAATTTGTTGCCTCCCGTCCAGCTGGTTTTTTTAAGAAGGGCATCAATAAACTGCCACTGCGTTGGCAAGATGCATTGATTGCATGGGTGATTATTTCGATTAATACAAATAAAAAATACATGAAAAAAATAGGTTTATTTTTTTTTCATACAAAACGGCATTTTCATAGGTAAAGACCTATTAGTTACTATTCTACAGAAGTTGTCCAGCATTCTGATTTCAGAATGGATAATACTTAAATGTTTAAAAAAAAAATCTGCAATTTTCTCATCATGGTAAGTAATTTTTTGGCACAATTTCAAAGTTAAATACGACTGTTGATCGGCGATTTTGACTATCACTTTTCTACCAATTGTTTGAGAATATGGTCTACTCGGCGTCGGTATTTCACTAAAGGTAATAGATTCAGTCTGGCACTAAGCTGAGCTGTACGAACCTCATGCAGTCTGCGCACAGTTCAAATCGCGCGCAACCGCTTGATGCGAGAAGCACAGAACTGGTTGAAGTGGCGGTGCTTGTGGAAGGCCTATGACCAGTAGTGGACTTCTAGCGCTGAAATGATGATAATGACTACTCGAGAATAGTAGTTTTTGTCCTTATTTTTAACACACGACGTTAGCGGTACGTTGGCGGCGGCCAATCGTTGAAGGTATGCAAAGCTGTGGCAGATTCAACTAATCAAACTCCATCTTTTTTCGAATATAATTTATGAAAGAATCGATTTGTAATATCCCTCAAAATGATTCAGTTTCCAAATAATAGTATATTTCGCAATTAAGGTGCTGTCTGGTTGAAAAAATCAGTCTGAAGTAAAATAAAACAAGCAAATACGAATATTCAATGCACTTTATTTCATATCATAAATAGGTAATATGTTTGGGATATCACAATTTGTTTGTTCATTACTCGCCAAAAATTTAGCTATCAACTAGGTAGGCGTTACACATTTTATACAATTGTCTTTATATTATAACTTAAACTAGGGCGAAAACATATTATTTTACAGAAGCAAAAGACGTTATTTTATTGCAAAGTTATTTGAACCATATCGTCATCATAGAAATATAAAGACGTTAAATTACACAGGCTTGTAAATAATGGGGTCATGTCAGTTGTTGAAAAGAGGAGGGTCATTTCCGAAGTAATTTTTTGCTTAGAATCCGAATCCGGAGTCAGAATTGGCCCATCACGTCAGGATTTTGAGATATTTGAGGTTATATACCCAAAAAATAGCGTTTTTGGCTACTTTTGAGGTTATGTACAGAAGACACAGAATTTTTTGGGGTTTTTTCTTTAGTCATATCATATAGTACAACTCTTCCTCTTCAATTAGAGAGTCGCAGAGTTCAATTACGATTTTTCTTCACCAAGTTACGCCAATTTCAAATTACGAGATTTGTGCCATTAATGTCATGAGCATTTGCATTAAAAACTTTGAGACAGACGTTTTCTAATGGTTATACATATTATCTCTTGAAAATTTGTATTCGGGGGTGTTCAAGGTTACCAATTATGAATTTTAAGTCGAGATATTAAATTTGTCAAGATGGCGGATGCAAAATGACTTAGGTATAACAATTTTAAAAAAACATTGACACAATTGAATTTTTTTTTCTGTTTAATTTCGAACACAAATTTTCAAGAAAAAATAACCATTAGAAAACGTCTGTCTCAAAGTTTTTAATGCAAATGCTCATGACATTAATGGGACATATCTCGTAATTTGAAATTGGCGTAACTTGGTGAAGAAAAATCGTAATTGAACTCTACAACTCTCTAATTGAAGAAAAAGAGTAGTGCTGTGCTATATGATACAACTAAAGAAAAAACCCCAACAAATTCTGTGTCTTCTGTGCATAACCTCAAAAGTAGCCAAAAACGCTAATGTTTGGGTATATAACCTCAAGTATCTCAAAATCCGGACGTGATGGGCCAATTCTGACTCCGGATTCGGATTCTACGCAAAAAATTACTTCGGAAATGATCCTCCACTTTCCTACAACAAAACCATGTTGGCCTGTGTTATTTATTAGAAGTATCTTTAAATCTCTTTGTAGAAATAATCCTTATGTTAACAGAAGAAAAACCGTTTTTTCGTCTTCTATACAGTGTTTGGCGCATGGACCGTCAACATTTTTTGGGGGATTGGGTGGCTCATGTGCTATTTTTCACCCAAAGACCCCATGGCCTAAGTGTCACTATAACCGAAATACGGTTTTTTCTTTGTTTTTAAAATTAACCTAAATCATCGTCTTTAAAACGACATATTGTTTCAGTTATTGTTGTATTTGTACCAAATTACTTTTATTGTACTCTGTAATGTATGATTATTCTAAATAAAACATAAATTCTTGGCATAGATGACAAAAAAATACTTGACAAGATTTCAAACTCTTAAAAAAGAATTAATCTTTGAAAAGCAGCCACACTTAGGGCTCTATGAGTGACATGGGGTCTATGGGTGAGAGATAGCACATGGGCCACCCAATCGCCCAAAAATGTTTGTCGGTCCATGCGCCAGACACCCAGTTTATGTACTACAAACAGTTCAAAAGCTACCGACATAGCAACTCACAACCATTCGACTGGCTATCGTATTGAAAATGTGTCATTCTGCATTTTCGGTGCAGGTGCACCCTAATTGCGAAACACACTATTAATCAGAATTTGAATAACCATCATCAGCAGCCTATAATTTTCCCACTGCTGGGGCACAGGCCTCCTCTAGGTAAGAGGGAGTGGGGCATAATCCACCACGCGGGCCCATAGAGGTGAGCTAACGTTGATTTAAACGGACAACATTTCGGGTTTTGGACTTGTGAACAGCGAGTATAGTAGTTCTACTATAACTTTGATTGATGTTTCATTCGGAGCAGTAGCGTATCGAACAGTTGTGAATATCTTTTCTGAAGGTCTATTTTGTCAAAATCTACACATGGAAATTAAAGTGAAGTGAGCTGTCAGTTTACCTAATGGCATTGACACTAATGACAACTCACGTCAACAAAAAATCACAATATTTTTTTCTACGAATAGATCGATTGTACTTGATAGTGTTGTGTTGTGGGGGCTGTTAAAACGTTATATTTAACGTTATAAGTACAGTTAGTAATGGCTGAATAAGCAAATAGGTAATAATCAATGTCAATTAAATAAAATACAAAAATAAATATACATATTTTAAGTAAACATAATGTTTTACATGGAACACTATGGGGATAAATTCTTTAATAATTCATGCTTTAATATGCCGATAAAGCTGTGATCAAATATTAAATAGATATAGAAAATGAACTCTGATTTGGACCGTTCGTTAACTTCGAACCACACTCAAAGACCGCATACAATGACAAAGATAATATTTTTTTTTTATAATCAAAGGTGACAAATTATTTATTAGTTTTGGTTATAATAATTTGTGAGACGTCATTTTGCTTTTTAAATCATCGCTCGCGGCCTCGACACTGTTCGAATTTCAAAATAGTGTTCAGAGAGCAATACTGATAATCAGTAACCAGTTACGTTATTTTATGGTTAAATATTTAGCTTGTAGCGTTATCGACATTTTTAGTACGAATCAACTTTATTCATTATAAGTAAGTAATATTAATATTTACAGTTATAGACTAGTAGACTTCAATTAAATGGCACTTAATTCACGAAGTCTTTTTACATTTTTTTATCGTTAATACGATTAAATAGTTGAAAATAAAAAGCCTCGTTATCTACTCTTTCCTAGCTGCAGTGGAGACCTTAGAGTGCAGTTTGGTTTCCATGGAAAGTAGTTCCGTCATATTATATTTGCACTTGCATCGGGCAGCAAAGATTGGGAAGCGGTCAGCCAGGAAAATGATGGGTGTACTACGTGAGCTCGACAAATGGATGTACGAATACCACTTGTGCGACAAAACTGTACTGCGACTCACCATAGTTCAAATGCACGCTTGTTCGACACACTCGAGCTCACGTAGTACACTCGGTTAGGTTTGGTTAAAACTGTGACCTCCTCGGCTAGAAACGACTAGATACAGTGTGTCGCAAAGCGTGCATTCAAACTGTGGTGAGTCGCAGTACAGTTTTGTCACACAAGTGTTATTCGCACATCCATTTGTCAAGCTCACGTAGTACACTCGAAAATAATTATTCGTTTTTGTGTGACGATTCACCACTTTTTTTTTTAAAGGAACCAAGCTTGATTCTGTAGATAATCTCTACGTAGTGTCCACCGTAGACTCCTTGGTCACCAGCTTACGTCAACGTCAGGAAAATTAATTGAAAAACAAAAAGACTTCCAAATTAAATATTCGTAAATTGAAAATCACAACTGTCATTGGCTATGGCATCCTAGCAAATTGATGTAGGGTGTCATCTGGCTTAAGAATTAGTTTCCTTGGCTGTCTGTACTGAGACTGGCTAAAAGTAAGAAACTTTCATGTCTGCCTGGTGACCGATGAGAAAACGAAGAGAGGAAAATTAGGTACAAGGAACTCTATTTGAACGATTTGTAAGCACAAATCAAGGGGCAAACTAAAGTGGGCAAAAATACCGTATCTTCTGTTTAATGAAATACCTATTATGTTTGTGCTAGTGCCTAACTGTTGATTCAATAAGTTAATCATTCTCAATGGACTTCGTATTGCTTTGAATCTAACGTTTTTGCCTTAACGTCATTAGCACGTCAAAAAACAAAAGATTAACAACGGTCTATTTTATACGAGTGACGGTTTCAACCATATTGAAGTTTTAATATAGTACCTGGTGGAATTGTTGTCACAAGTGATGACTATACCTACAAATAAAACGCAGGAAAGAGTAGATTCACCAATTGTATAATATAAAGAGATAAATAAGAACTACTAGCTATTATTGTCTATTCTCTGATATACAACGACATGAGGAGTCGACTTAATACCAAATACATACTAGCAAAGATTCGTCACTAAATCAAAATAAAAAATAAGTAGATAATTTTCGACGAAGCTATATTCCTAGATATTTTATTTTACCTGCTAGCATAGGCAGATTTTATGAAGCGTTTCGAGGCCAAATAGAAATAAGTCTTTTCGTATATCCATTGGTTGAACGCTATCGTGAAGATAAAATTAAAACGCACGGTGCGTCATACGGGGCGTTGCTAAAAAGGCGGAGGACATGGCTGCCACGCCTAAAGTATAGTACTTGTTTTGATATTTGCCAGTTTAGTAAAGCACCAGAATACTTGTTTTTTTTTATTGGAACTTTATTAACATTATTCAAAATAGGAATGCGAAATTTAAATAAAGAAAAAATATCCCACATCCAGCGCGGGAAAATGAAAAGCAATGGCTACCTTGAAAAATAATTGTAATTTATCTTGTCAATCGTTCATAACTTCAGAATTATATTTATAAATATTATATTATCTTACAATATTCATTCTTAAATCTAGTTTTTTTAAATTTATTTACAATATATTACAGTTGTCATATTTTTTCGTATCGATACACTATACAGTAACGGTTACCGGTAACCGTTATTTAATCAATAACCGTTTTAATGTTATCTTAGGGGCTACAATGAGAATCCGAATGTAATTATTCGTTTTCATGTAGCAATGAAAATGCAGTCTTTAAAATCAATAAAAAATTAAGATTAAATATTTTATATATTATTTAGAAGTAACATTTAAGAATCAACTTTTATCGAACAACGACCAAACTGCAATCCATAGATTACTTGATATTTTTAGTTTATCTCCAATTTTTTTGACAATATTTAAAAAAAAAAATCCCCCATATGAATGTAATTCGGACTATCACGAACATTTAAAAACAAAACAAAGCCAAATTGGATCAGTCGTTCTCAAGTGATGCGATTACCAACGAACGGTATTTCATTTTTATTCATTTAGAAAAGATTGAAACAAACAAAAGGGTTTTGCTCCTAGAGACCACACTTTTATGGAAAATTTATCATTTTCAACACAAATAAAAACCGATAAAATACGTTACATGTATGTATACGTTTTCAAATCGAAAACCTACAGAATGTTTTATAAACTTATTTCAACTTTTATTATTTACAAGATCAGTTCCACAGTCTGTCAATGAACAAATTCGTTGACGCCGCCGCCATGATGGTGAAACTGTTGCGTATTATCAACTATGACACTTGTATATCCCCCCTCTTGCACGACTGGACTGGCCGCCATTTTACCAAAGCTACCGTTAAAATTTTCAACTACAGGCCTTCCGTTTTGATTCTGATTATGACCGTAAAACGATATTAAATTCGTGTAATTATACTGATTGGGTATTTCTGAGCCCTCAATAGAGCTACAGGAGGACGAACTAGCAGAAAAAGGTCTTTGACTTTGTGGATAGCTGACATAATTGGGTAAAATTTCATTTGTGTCCGTGTAATTTTCGTAGAAGATTTCCTGGTATGATCCATTCTGTTGGTGGTATTCTTCTTGCGTTTCATAAGGAGGTATAACAGGTATATACTCAGGGTACGTGTATCCTCCACTAGAATCACTGTATTCGCTTTCGGGAACTTGTACAGGATTGATTTTCTCTGTGTGTCGCACGTGGGGCATCTGTGGTGATGTGGTGGTGGTGGGGGGGACGTGGGATGGTGTGGGGCAGTCCACGTTGTTCACGTGCTTCGGCGCGCCCTGGCTGATGTTTAGGATTAGGTGTTTTTCTTCAATGTCACTGGAAGAGAAGAGTTGAGTTAGTTCTTTCTTCTATTTCTTTAGGATTGCTTAATTTTTGATGGGATATTACAGCGAGGTTAATTCATAATCATTCAAAGTTATTTTACAATATTTCATGAAATTAATTATCGCTTCCTCTTTTGAAAACAGTTTAGTTTAGCATTTCTATTTGTCTGTATAAGTTAATCCAGTTCAGTTTCAGTAACTCCTGAGATGCTGATTGAACGCTTACAAGCTTCAATATTAATTAAAATTAAGTTCCTAATATATCCTCTTTCTTGGTGGGAAATCATCAAATAACGGCTCCCACTCTGAGTGGAGCGTAAGGGCGTGTCAGACTTTTACTGACTAAAACCCACCCGTGTTCCTTCAGTTGCCTTTGCCAGGGCCACAGTAACTATTTAGAACAAATACGCGACGCTGGCAGGGCTAATACACTCCCAGACTCTTAAATCGAGCCTTGTTTAAAACATCTAACTTTTTAAATGGTTGTTAATTCAAATTTTAGACAGAGATGGCACAAAAATATGGCCAGTGTGTCGGTTTAAAAACTGCATCAAAACTTTTGGACTTTTTCATAGAAATACGGCTCGATAGTAATACGGCAACTCTCAATATGTTACCACAAATGCCAAATGAATATTATAACAGCATGATCAAGATAATTACCTTAGCACATAATTTACGGAGACGATGCAGTGCGGTCTCGAAGACCGTGAGTTGTGGACAATGGTCGCGTAGCTCTGCATCCACACCCAGCCGCCACTCTTCGTCAGGAAGCGGTAGTATCTAGACGTGACTTGGCCTTTTGTTAATACTGCAAAGGAAATTAATGACTTTAGGATATGTCAATGATTACACACACACACACACATCACATATTAATAGGCAGCAGCAAGCAGCAGCGAGGGCAGTATAACTGCCCCATTGGTGGAGCTCGACTGCTGAGCGTTCCTGGGTTAGATTCCCAGGTCGGGCAAAGCGTTATCGGTTTTTTTCCATTAGGAATTTCTTAGTAACAGCCCGGAGTTTGGCAGTTGGCGATGTTGTTACCCCCGTGCCTCGGAGACCACGTTAAGCCGTTGGTCCTGCACCTGATCTCTCTCAGGTTGTGTCGGATTACCGTACTATGGAACAACTGGAGGACTGGACTATGGAAGTAAGGGAAGAGTGAGTTCTCCTGTGTCTGCGCACACATTTATGCACTATAATAAGCAGTCTGAAGGACAACAATAGGCAGGAAGGCAAGGACAGTTCAGAAAATATTTGATTTTAATCTTTATCTGCACGTGAAACTTCCAGAAGTAACTTTTAACTGCTTGCTTTTGCGTTATAAGCCTTTCAAATTTAAACCTGTGACAGGCATTTGCCACCCGTTCGCCCTAAGAGGACTATATTGGTGATGTTCTTCAGGAAGGTCAGGTGCGTACTACTTGCAATCGGCGTGTGTGTATGACCAATTCATCACTCCAAAAAACCACCCCTTGGTTGGTAAAAAACCAACCCTTCCTCAAAACTACAGGAAGAGTTCCGTCTGTGACTCACGAACAAAGAAGACTGGGGGGTTGGTTTTTCACCGTGATGGACAGCTGAAGTTTTGTAGAGACTCGTTATAAATACCCAACAGTGATTAGACTATCTGTTTCGTGAAAGTGCTTCACGGTGTGAGCTGCTGACAGTAGCTGGTCGAAGCGTTACTGAGCTAGTCTAAGGTTAGTGAGCCTATAGTTTTCAGTGCTAAACGTCGAAACCATTTATCATTCTTCAGCTCACAGGGTGGGTATGACCAATTGTATGAACATAAACGAGGCAAAAGAGGTATATTTAGATATATAGTCCTACTACTTTTCTCTCCTTTCATGAGCTCTATGATGGCTGGCAAAACCAAATTTGGTCTCGAAAAAACGACGCAATAGAAGTATGTCAGAATCGTAGCAAATGGCATTCTGTAGTTTCTGCCTACCCTCATGGAAATGAAGCGTGAGTTTTTGTATCTATGTATCAACAGGTATGTATATATGTATAGATGTTCTGAATACGTACGCGTGCAATGCGAGTGCCTCATATGCAAGACATCGGTGCCGTGTATGTAGTGGTAGAGCGTCTTCTCGATCAGGTCCTGAGGCTCGTAGCCCGTTAACGATGCCACCCTGGAAATAACGGAGTAATTGTTAGAAACTTTATCGTTATAGGTACACTTTATTATGCATTACCAGATATCAGAAGGGTGATATCAGAATGGTGATGGTGGTTATTTCCCAGGTCGGGCAAATTGGTATGAGGTTTTTGTATCTGGAATTTCTCAGTTTCAGCCCGGAATCAGTCCTCTGTTACATGGGTCTTTAACGTACCTGGTGAAATGTAAATGTACCATAGGTACATTTTTGCCTAACCTTTCGGGGAAACAAGGCGTTATGTGTTATGTATGATATCAATGGTGTGAATAAAAAGAATCTCCTTTGAATGAATGTAGTGATTCAAAAATCGTAAGACAAACGGCAGTGTTAGTGCCCAGGCACATAGGCCCACTACCAATCCAGGCCGTCATGCTGACTCTTTTACGTCACTGGTAAGAGATACATTTAAAACAATTGAAGCTGAAGAAGACCATGATCAAAGTTTTTGACTTTTATTGATTAATAAAAATAATAAAACCATATACTAACTTAACTAAAACTATGTAACACGAACTAAAATAGTGCGTCTAAAAATTCATCCACATCGCTGTCGACTGGTAATTTACCCAAGAGACTGGCGGTGTTACCACGTTGTATAGCCATTCTTAGCCGCTGGCCTAAATAAAAACTAACCCTTAGTTCATGGGAAGTGTTAACCAGTCGTTTCGAGATTTCGTTAAAGAGGTCATGAGCACTCGGACCCTACGGCCCGAGGGTTTCAACCCCAAACGGCTTGAAAATATAATTACCAATAAGGATGCTATACTTAATACCATACACTTCGCTGCTATTGACGTTATCTCCTACAAGGTAGTACCGGTTATCCTATGAAACCAGACAAATCAGATTTCACAATCACTTACTACTTTATCCTATAATTAAGGTTTTTGCCACCGACTTCCGAAATTAAAGTTATTTTTGACTTTGTAGTGTTTTTTAAGGAAGACGGTTGTTTTTTTTTTGTAAAAAGTTTTTATTTTTTATCTTTTTAGTTGTGGTAGATACCTCGCACTAATCTAATCGCGTTAGTCGTTCATTTGTCGCGCAAATACGTAATGCAAATTTAAGACTTATATGGTTTTCACATGGACCCCATTGTTGAAATGGAACCAAATTACGTGTGTACGTTTAATGCGATCATTCGGGAAACACCAGCTTTCAAATAAAAAAGAATCATCAATATCGGTTCACCCAGTCAAAAGTTATGAGGTAACAAACATAAAAAAAAAAAATACAGTCGAATTGATAACCTCCTCCTTTTTTTTAAGTCGGTTAAAAACGACTCCGAAATCAAACTCCCGACGCCTCGGTATACCTACCCTCTACTTGTGGAACAGTCCCCTCGGTAATTAGTTAACCCTTAAACCTGGAGTGCCAGGGGTTGGTCCCTTTGACACGCATTGGTTTTTTGCAATGCTAATTGCCGGAAGTGACGCGCTATATTTTTTTTGAACGTCAACAGTTTTTACGCTTGAAAAACAATATGCTTGCTTGATTGGGTAGAAAAAAGGTGATTGGATTTAGAGAGTTTTTTGCGAAGGGAAGCATAATAAAAGTCGCCTAAATTTTGGTAGTTTTTTGTTTTCGATTTATGTATCTATATGGTGTATCTATTCATACACGAAATATTTTAAGAGGTACACCTGTAGGTGGTAAAGAAGCTATAGAAGCAAAAAGTTTAATGTTACAACTGTTGGCGGCCATTAAATAAATAATAATACTTTATAATTATAATACTGTTCCACTGCTGGCCAAAGGCCTCCTCCAAGTGCTTCCAGCAACTCTGCCCAGCAGTGGAACTGCATGGGCTATATTTGTTTTATTTTACATAAAATACAATAATCGGTCTGCGATCGTCAACCCGCCTGCCAAGCGTGGCGATTATGGCAAAGCTCCCCAAATTGGGGAAGGCCTAAGTCCAGCAGTGGACGTCATACGGCTGAAATGATGATGATGATGACAATAATTGGTCGAAGTTGGGAGACTTTCCATAAGAGACCAAACGGTAACTATACAGATTCTCCTTGTTACTTTTCATAGAGCTAACTTTAGAACATTGTAGCGCACGTCAGTGGTAACTAAACCAGTATAAGCTGGCCTCTGATTCTATTGGAACTCCCAAAGTGTTATCACAGATGTTGACTGTACCTACTATTGTTTGAAATGGTGTGTCAATAGACGAACTATATCTTTTTCTACCTTGATTCTTTTATTTGACATTACAAGACACGAAGCGTTTTCAAACCCTTAAGTATAGTAATCGGTTTTTACAAGTTTTTTTAACCGTTACGACGGATAACGTTGTGAGCATAACTCAAATAATGTAACAATTAACGGTAACTCTTGTAAGTTTTATCGTTGTGATATTTTGAGAGATAACGGTTACAACATAAGATAGTTTTATAGTTCCCTTTTCTTTTTTTTTCATGTTTACTTTATTATATTATTAGCTTTTCCCAACGGCTTCGCCTGCGTATTATACGTATAAACCATCCTCTTGAATCACTCTATCTATTAAAAAAAACTCCCTTGCGAAGCATTCATAGGGACAGACAGAGGGAAGTGACTTTGTTTTTAACCGACTTAAAAAAAGGAGGAGGTTATCAATTCGACTGTTTTTTTATGTTTGTTACCTCATAACTTTTGACTGGGTAAACCGACTTTGATGATTCTTTTTTTATTTGAAAGCTGGTGCTTCCCGTATGGTCCCATTTTAATTTGGTTTCATTGTCCATTCGGACAATGGGATCCATGTGAAAAACCATATAAGTCTTAAATTTGCATTAATTATTTGCGCGACAAATGAACGAATAACGCGATTAGATTAGTGCAGGCTATCTACTAAAACATAACTAAAAAAATACAGTCGAATTGATAACCTCCTCCTTTTTTTGAAGTCGGTTAAAAATTAAAACTTTTTACAAAAAAATAACAACCGACTTCCTAAGTCGGAAGTCGGTGGCAAAAAATCTTAGATACAGATCCACCTTCGAAATTAAAGTTATTTTTGACGATGTAGTGTTTTTTTTAAGGAAGTCGGTTGTTATTTTTTTGTAAAAAGTTTTTATACCATGTAGTGATGAGCGGATGAGTGTCCCAGAAAGCCACGAAAGCCTTTCAGGGACACGACCTTCAGCAATGAAGAACGCGACTTAGAAGAGAGAGAGAGATGAGCGGATCGAGAGCAGTGGTGGCCCAGTGGTAACGGCAGCGACTTACGAGTTGTAGTCGTGGGTTCGAACCCAAAGAAGGCACTTTACTTTGTGCAAATTATTTCATCACCACTGCTCTCAAAACGGTGAAGGAAAACATCGTGACGAAATCAAAAATTCGAAGACATGTGACATCTACCAACCCGCACTGGGTCCGTCGCCTGTGTCCCAGCAGTGGGAACAGGCTGTTGATGATGAAGTTTATATACTGTAAAAAATCGTAAGTGCCTCTAATTTACCCATTACACAGAGCTGTTTAGTTTTATAGTTAATTGATCGTTGTTTAACTGAGGACATCTGATACTTTAGTGACAATTAATACCCCGATCCCCCAGGGGTAGCACAAACGGGTGTAAATTATACCCCACTTGGGGAGCTTTTGTTTTAACCCCTCGCGTTTCGGTGACGAGATTTTTTTCGTATCCTAAAAATTGGTATTGTATTTTTTTAGGACGTTTTTGCTCTATGTTTTTTTAAGTGGATATCAAATTAAAGTGCAATATTTTTTGTTGGATGCTCATGTATTTCTTTTAATCAAATTTCGAACACCCACAATACAAGAAAGAAGTGTGATAAAACCACTACTGACGGTGAGCTTTCTTTATTACTTGTATTTTTAATTTTAATTACTAATATTAGTTATAAGCCAAATCTTTGTTGCTAACAACCTTGCCTTGCCTATGGACTTTTTGTCTGAAATAAAAAGTTTTCTTTTTTTAATCTATACTAATTTCATAAAGCTGAATCTATACTAATATTATAAAGCTGAAGAGTTTGTTTGGTTGAACGCGCTAATTTCAGGAATTACTGGTCCGAATTGTTTTTTTTTTTGTGTTCGTTAGCCTATTTTTTGAGGAAGGTTATATAACATCACGCTATGATCAAAAGGAGCGAAACAGCAACGAAAAATGGTTGAAAACTGGCAGGCAATTCGATGCGACGGGAAGGGTCAGGGGAGGAAAAAATTTGACGCGGATGAACTCGCGGGCAGAAGCTAGTATATATAAATAAACTCTGATTGCGGCAGTTATTGGCAATAGAATCACCTCTATTCCAAGGAGAATAGAAGCGATCTTTTGCCAATTTATAGCATACTAACTTTTGCCAGCGGCTTCGCCCGCGTGTAGGTCGGAAATTATCCCGCGGGAACATACTACCGGGATAAAAAGTATCCTATGTCCTTTCTCAGGCTCTAAGCTATCTGTGTACCAAAATTCATTTAAATCGGTTCACATCGTACTCTTGTCGACTGAAGAATTCTTCTTTTCAGTTTTACACAATTTTTCTACGATACAATCTATCATTTTGTCTTCTCTTCCGTCGACAAATTCCGTTTCTATGGCGGTCATGCTACGCGTGCTGGGGGCATACTCTTCAACCTAATTTTAATTCCAATCTAAAGCCAATACGATTCCAACGTAAATTTTGCATAAACATGGTTCCGTACTCTTGAAAACAATAGTGTCAACATTGGAACAACAACAACGCCCGATCTCGATTCCACTTAGTTCTCCAAAATGTACACCCAATTTAAACATATTTTGGCGCTAGCGTTGAATTTAAGAATACGAAACGTCAAAATTCCAATGTCATTCGATCGGAATTTAAATCAAGAGTAAGCACCCTGGTAAACAAACCCGTTCAGCATTCGCGCCTGACTAGAGCAACGGGGCGGCCAATACAATAAAAAAAAAATTCAGTAAGCAAATTCAAATATAGAAGCCTTGTATAGTTATAAAATCTCGTTGATACAGCAAACTTCATAATTTGCTGACAGTACGGAAGTGATCCTGCATTCGCACACTTTAGCACGTACTAAACACCAATTTAATTTTGCAGTTAATCACTATCAAAGGTACGCGAAAAAAGACTTTATTGTAATGTTCTAAGAGTGTCGACCGATTTTTGGAAGGATAGAACGTGGTAAAAGAATATGTTTGGTGCGTTCGATTTTTGTAAAAGTGAATGAAATTAGACTTTTTACGTTTTAGGTTTAAGAGCTATTAAGATTTAAGAGAACTGAAAATAGGTGGGTACAATTTGTTAAGGGTGTTTGACAAACAAAATAAAACTATCACGGCTGTGTTTTAAGTAGGGGTGGGCAGAGATGTAGTTAACACATATTTCAGCGAGGGAAATACTATTACTATTATTACTTATTTTCACTTACACTAGACGACATTAGTTTTGGAAGTTGAAAATTGAACAGCGCGCTTTTAATTATACCTACAATTAATTTAGGCGTCGCGTTAGTGAATACGGGCAGTGCAAAATAATAGTGTAAATATTAAGCCTAGGCCCAAACTGCTTTAATGAGAATTTTCGTCCTTTCCGAGACACGAAGCGGTCTTGGTATGTAAACGTGTTAACCCATCCACGGAACAACCGCGGCAAGAGTAGCCTGATCGATCGACCCGTGCGGCTGTTATAAATTAGCCACAATCTACAATTTTACAACCGAATAAAAAACAATATATTTAACACTTTGCCCGACCCGGGGATAGAACCCAAAACCTTGCGGCATTCACACTGAGGAAAAAGGAGTGTTCCAAATATTATTCCCAGTATGGCACAACATGATTCATCAATACATCATAAACAAAAAAGGGAAGCCCATAGATAAAGTCATAACACCATAGATTTTGCAAAGCTAGCTATCTGTACAAATATGTTATCTGTGGTGTCACGTTGCAACATCTGTGGACCAGGTGGTGATGTTTTGACATTTAATATCCTTGTAGTTTATGTTAGCCTGGTACCTGGTAGGTCGGCGCATTGATTTACTTGTAAAGTTATATAAGACTAGCTTCTGCCCGCGACTTCGTCCGCGTCAAATTTTTGCTCCCCTTCCCGTCGCATCGAATTGCCAACTAGTTTTCGACCATTTTTCATTGCTGCTCCGCTCCTTTTGATTGTAGCGTGATGTTATATAACCTATAGCCTTCCTCAATAAATAGGCTACCCAATACAAAAATAATTTATTAATTCGGACCAGTAGTTCTTGAGAATACCGCTTTCAACCAAACAAACAAACTGTACAAACAAAACAAACTGAAACAAACACAAACAAAACAACAAACAAACACACAAACTGTAGATAACTATGAATCTAGAAACACAGCCGAAATACGCTGCTGGACATATGTAGGTCTCCTCCAAATTGGGGGTGATTGCCATAATCGCCAAGCTTGGCAGGCGGGTTGGCGATCGCAGTATGGTGGTAAAATGCATAGAGAACGTTGATGCCCATTCTCTAGTAAATCTCTTAGTCGCCTTTTACGACACTCACCAGATGAAATGGGATGATGCTATTCCTTACGTCCGTTTTGTCCGTCACCATACGGGACGTTACGTCATGATATGAAAGTTTATAACCTGAATTAACAAATAGGCCTCCACACCGTGTTTTTATTTTTTGGGAATAACATTTCGCAGCCGATTGCTAGAGCTAGCCGCTGAGCCTGTAGCTTTAAAATCGTCCCTAAATAATAATCACTCTAAATAGCCACGGGCAAGTCAAGGTAAGCAGCCGACAACCTCATAGGTTGACCTGCGAGATGTCATTATAAAAAAAGCTGCTTAACCGGACTTGTCTGTGGCTAAAGGCTTTCGGCCAGCGCTTCAAAACTTAAAAGTAGAACGACCTAAACTATTTGTTAATAACATCGATATCGATAAACCAACTTTCCAAACACTAACGTTTTTCTCGTACTCATTCGCAGATGGGCATGGAAATAAGCCAGCAATAATTAATAGTTGGAAATAACCGCGGCTACGATACAGTACAAGTCCTACAGCCGTCAACTCACGCGCTTCTCAGTAACAGGGCATAACTCAGTGTTGGTCAACACAATGCAGGACTTGGGGCGTTCTCCAGTGGTGTCGACACGTTGGAAACGATTACGATTTTCGATACGTGGAGTTGGCGGAATTCGCCTAAGTTGAAAACAGCAAGGGGTTTTAGAAACGTATTATTGTGGGTTTTTAGTGAAAAATGCTTAACTTTAAAACTGCTACGCGAAGGTTTTTAGACACGTAGGATTTTTTTTTTTGCCATTTGCTTAATCGATATTTTTTTTCTGCTGATTTGTATAAACACAGAATATGAAAGCTTTTCGCGATAGTCATTACTTTATAAGTAAGGTGGAGATGGTTTCAAGTTTTTAAGAAATTAGGAATACCTACCACAGGACAAATAATATAATCTAACTGCATGGCTTTTAATAATGTTCAATGCAACGCCGCATTTTCGTATTACGCCGTCAATGAGCATTAAAATCATCATTTTAGCAGAATGATGTCCACTGTTGGACATAGGCACATTTGCCTACCGCAATTTGAGGGGCTTTGCCATAGTAGCCACGCTTGGCAGGCGGGTTTGCGATCGCAGTATGGTGGTAAAATGCATAGTCTTTTTCGACACCAACGGGAAGAATTGGGGTAATGTACTTTAATTGCGTCGTCAATATGCTAAAAAAATAGTTATTTTTTTTAGTTTTACTTCCAAAATACAGTAATTTATTTTAACCTTTTTTTTTCAATACACTAAATCTAAACGATTTTCGCTGATGGCATCGACACATTTTGAGTCCATTCTGTCACTATCTTAGCATTTCATTGAACGTGAATCGTAACGACCGTCACTGTGACCAAACGACTCACAACACTGAATGGCTAACGAACAAGGCCAAGGGCCTATGTGTTTTCCATAAGTGTCGACATGTCATTTTTAGGGTTCCGTTGCCAAATGGCAAAAAACGGAACCCTTATAGATTCGTCATGTCTGTCTGTCTGTCTATCTGTCTGTCTGTCCGTATGTCACAGCCACTTTTTTCCAAAACTATAAGAGCTAGGCTATTGAAACTTGGTAAGTAGATGTATTCTGTGAACCGCATTAAGATTTTTACACCAAAACAGAAAAAAAACAATACATTTTGGGGTTCCCCATACATAGAACTGAAACTGATTTTTTTTTTATCATACCCATACGTGTGGGGTATTTATGAATAGGTATTTAAAAATAGTATAGAGGTTTCTAACATCATTTTTTTCTAAACTGAATAGTTTGTGCGAGAGACACTTTCAAAGTGGTAAAATGTGTGTCCCCCCCCCCCCCCCGTAACTTCTAAATTAAGAGAATCATAAAACTTAAAAAAATATATGATGTACTTACATTACCATGTAAACTACCACCGAAAATTGGTTTGAACGAGATCGAGTATGTAGTTTTTTTTAAAACGTCATTAATCGTAAACCGCAATTTACCTTTCATTCAACTAAAATATAAAAATTAAAAAACAACATTTATTTTCATAAACATAAACCTTATGCATAAATCGAGAATACCTACAGGTTTGTTCGGAACCCTCGGTGCGCGAGTCCGACTCGCACTTGGCCGGTTTTTATTTTCTAAAATGACATAATTTTAAACCTGTATTTTCGGAAGGGTTTGGCAGTGGTAAGCTCACATTTTGCCAGTTATGTTTAAGTCCCCCATGTCATGAAGGGCAAGCCTATTGTCATCAGCCAGAGACAAATCCAGACGTTAGAGGTTTCGTCATCGTATTTAGTAAGTACTTACCTAATACAATAATTAACAGTCAAAATATATTTGAAGACCTTTAGTCCGCGGTGTGAGTCCGTTGGTAATGTTTAAATTAAGTTTCTATTTATTTATTCACAAGGCAACTACAACAGGTAACAATCCCAATATTTCACGAGGCTCACATTATAGTTTTAGACCTGATTATCACGCAAAGCCTAATCGCACAACATGACCAGCAACAATCTATTTATTAATACGTGAAGTGAAAACTTTGGATCCCTTTTTACGAAAATTGGGCGGACGGAGGAGTATGAAATTTCGCACACTTATAGTTTATACAGAGAAGAAGTGACGAACGCTAATATTTTTTTTTAAATTAGGTATGCGTAAAGATGCATTATTTTCATTAAACAACACGTTACACACACTACTATTCATTACCGTGTATTCAATACACACATGCATAGAGAATATGTCTTTAATATTTTGTGTCTATAGCAAGGAACTTATACCCGACCCCTGGAATGTGCATTGTCAGTTTGACACCATTATAAAAATAAACCTTATGTATATGTTACTAAGTTCTATTACAGGCAATCACTTGGTCAAAGCGAAATTCGGTCCGAAAGAGAAAGCGTTGCGAGAGCCCTGTGTCCCTTTCTTGAAGTAGGGTGCCCATAATGAATGAAATTATAAGACTATTTACGGGTAAAGTCTATTGATGCATTTGCCCAATAAAAAGTGTCCCAACCATCTTTCTTAAAAACGACGTCTGTTAGATTTTTACGACAATTAATACTAAACAAAATGGTTATTTGCCCAGCGCGCCAGAAATTCCAGGTTATACAATAATACTCGATAGCAGAGTTTATGCGTTGCGTTTATGTTTACTACGTTTTACTTTAATCCATCTTTAAAGCGTAACTATTTTATTTTTTAATGAAATTATTGGTTAATATATTATATCCTGTTATATTAGTATCTACCTACATCATATTGCTTGGTCACCCTAATGAAAGGGACAGAGGGCTCTCGCGAAGCTATCTCGCTCGGACCGCGTATTGGCAGCCAGTGCGCATTCCAGGTTGGATTTAAGTTCCTTGGTCTATAGTCTTACTGAATGTCAAGTGTCAAGTATAACCATAGGTAATAAGCTAAGGTAATAAGTTAATTTTAAAGATATATAACCTATATCATTTTTTAAATCTATGATCATATCGAGAATATTTGTCTTTAATATTATTTGTATTAGCGACGATAGGAATTTTGTTTAGATTTATAAGAAATATTTTTGTGGTTTTATGGGGAGTGACAAGTATGGCATTAGTAAGTTTCCCGTACAAAACTTAGTGTCATGTGCAAACTGTAGAGGTTGTATGCCTCACGATTGTACAGGCTGGTCATAGATTGTAGAGGCTGGTTATAATTATGACATTTTGAACTGTCTTAGTTAATTAAAAATAATAGGGAAAATTCTATAAAAACAGAGCTTTCTGTGATAATTCATTCCATATCCAGCAGTTAAGAAGTATTAAGAAAATAAAGAAGAGAGTTCTGAAGAAGTATTCTTTACTCATTACACCTACGTCCTGGTCCTGGCCATCACCGTATCACCACAGTAGTACAGCGTCAACAATTTGTCTATAGGTATTTATTATTATATATATTTTTTCATTTAATAATGTATTTCTATTCAAATGAAGTACGGTCGAAGTTCGACCAATGGGCGATCACTAGTAAAATTAATTATGACTAAAACCGAACAACCAACCAATTAATTATGACTATGGGCCTTAAATATAATTTCTCATGTTTTTATTGTTTTGATCACCAAATCACAAGATTAAATAATCGGTTTGGTTCGGACAGATCGGTTGCGGAAGGTGGAAGACAGAGTATTGTGGTGTAGTCTGAAAAATGTGAAAGGAGTGTAGATCGGCACCCTAATATCGTAACACAATATAAATCACAATCTGGATTTTGGCAAACCATTGCTTCATATGTTCAAAAATTGTCTGCTCAATATGACATGATGTACATGACGCACAACACACAATTAATGTTATTGAACTTTCTAGATGAAAGCCATTCTTACTGCTTATATGTTACTTTCAGAATGGAACTACTATTAATGAAACCGCCAAATGCAACGACAAATCTCATTCCGATCTAGCCTGTCCCTTGATGCCCTCTACCAGCGATGCCCTAAGCCGAGGTCCGTACCGCACAGGCGTTGCCCTTAGCGAGTAGACGCTCTAGTTTTTTAAGCCCTTAATTTATTAATGTAGCCACAGGCAAGTCTGGTTAAGCGGCCGACAACCTCATAGGTTGACCTGCGAGATGTCATAAAAAATAAATTCGGAGCACTGTTCTTAAATTCTGCGTTTTCATGTTCATGTTATTTTACACCATCGACATAGGCCTAAGTAATATAAATCACTCCAGTCCCAGTACCGGCGTGTCGTAACCAGTGGAGAGGCGCAGTGGCCGCAAGTTCACCATTTATTAGTTCACGCCAATCAGGGCCGCGTAAACCTTGCTCAACAATGCGCGTTAGCAGTTCGTGGAATTGCGCGCAGGACTTCATGGCCAAGGAGTAAGGATCTGATGAATTTACATGGGACAAGTCTTGAGAAAATGATAGAATAGGAACTAGATTACAATTACTAGAGATGTTAGTAGCACGTAGTTTTTAATACTTCATTATTTCACCCGAAAGACGTGTAACTGCTAGACATAGGCCCAAGGAGGCGTTTGCCATAATTGCCACGCTTGGCAGGCGGGTTGGCGATCACAGTGTGATGGTAAAATGCATAGAGAACGCTGGTGCCCATTCTCCAGTAGATAAGTCTCTCAGTTGCCTTTTACGACACCCATGAGAAGAAATGAGATGGTGCTATTGCGTCCGGCATCATCCGGAACGAACACTTGTTAAGAACAATTTGTTTAAAGAGAATGCGGTAACGAAGCCCGTGAAATTTATAGTTTCTTTCGTTTTCGAAAGTTGTCGGACAGTCAGGTTGTATGTTTATTAAAACTTGTTGTCGCTCAGTGGTCAAAATTTGACCACAGTTAATTTAAATTTGAATCAACTACTTATATAAACCAAAAAATATTTTCTTCACTCCTTCTCCATATAAAGTTTAACTATGCCAAATTTCACAATACTCCGTCCACGTATATGAAGGACCATCTTTACATACCAAGACTCCTCCGTGCTTCGAATAGCGTGTTATACCGTTGGTCACGTATTTGGTCTTTGACAGTCGTTACGGGTCATCAGAAGCCCGAAAGTCGGACAAACCCAATACCCAAAGAGTATCGTATTACCCAATAACTGGGAGGTGGAGGTCAGATAGGCAGTCGCTTTTTATAGAATACTCATATTCAAACTGGATCCAGTTAAACTGAAAGCCAACCCTGATAAAGTTGTTTAAAATATCTGTAGTAATCGAAGTTTAGATTTGCCAAGCTGGCAGCTCTCTACTAGGCTTAATTCCTGTAAAGAATTATCTCATTGAGAAAATTAACTAGTGTTGTGCCAATATCGACGATACATATCAACACTACCCACGACGCGACGGCTGTGAAATCGTTTGGCGTCGCACCGTTACGGCTCTGCGCTGATTTTATTAACTCGCATCAAATTGTTTATTGTAGCTTGAATCGTATTCTTTTTGTAAGTTTTTATTTCGATATTGTTTGTGTAGTGTTTTTACAGCACTAGATTTTGATGTGGATCCGATGAGTGGGTGAAATTGTTTTATAGTTCATAAGATAGCAATTAAGCAATCGGAACGCGAGAAGCCATAATAATGCTGACTGCTCATTTAACTGTCATCATCACAATCAAGTTATATTGTTCCCACGGCTGGGACACAGGCTTCGGACACTTGGGCCCAGTGCGGGGTGATAGATGTCTCATTTCTACGATTTTTTTGTTCTAGGACATCCGGTCCGTTTCCTCATGATGTTTTACTTCACCATTTATAATAAGAGCAGTGATGATACAATAATCTACACAAAGTGAAGTACCTGTTTGGGTTCGAAACTTCGAACCTACTAAAGCTCGTACGTAAGTCGTGGCCGTTACCACTGGGCCACCACTATTAAATTATTTATCTGCAGCAATTTACGCGCGCTGGACATTTTGTCGCAATAAAGGAGAATGACAAAAGTGGTACCAAAATGTCTTTTTTTTTTTTTTTTCAGGATGGGAAATCATCAAATGACTTCTCCCGCTCTGGGCGGAGTGGGAGGGCGTGTCAGACTTTTACTGACTAAAACCCACCCGTGTTCCATCAGTTGCCCATGTGCCAGGGTCACGGTATCTCTTTCGAACAATCACGCGACCCCGGCAGGCATCGGTCCTAGTAGACCCCTTCACTGGTGCTGACATCTCTTTGAGGCGCGCGTGGAACACTACGCGCCGTCGACCCGAGCCTGGTCCTTACCGGGCGGCGAGCTACCCATTGCTCGCCACCCGCAAGCTCGCGCCTACGGTGGCCGGGAGTCCGCAATCGACTCCCGACGCCCGGGGCGTCTCCTCCTGCGGCGGCTAGGGACGTGAGGGCGCAGAGACTGCCACTCCCTCACGCGCCCCGCCTCCTCCTTCGCGAGCATTACTGCTTCGCAGAAGGAGGTGACGGTTTCCCATTCCCTCTCGCTCCGTACCATGGCTCGCACCAGGGCCGGACGCGAGAGGTCGCCGCCGCCGATCGCCTCCACGAGGACACGGCGGTGCTCCGCCCAGGCAGGGCACACCTCCACCGTATGCTCCACCGTGTCCTCCAGACGATCCTCGCAATGGAAACACCCGGACGTATCCTCCCGCTTTATCCTGAACAGGAACCCACCGAAGCACCCATGCCCGGTGAGAACCTGCGTCAGGCGGAAGGTGAGGACGCTGTGGCGCCTCTCTATCCACTCCTCAAAGAGGGGACCGCCGCAATTGTGGCGTGCCCAGCACTGGGTTGCGACAATCGTACCCGCCATGTCGCCATGAGATCACCCCAGAGCTCTGTCCGCCGTGCCGCGATTTGTCGCGGCAACGGAGTTTCGCCCCGGCGTTTCGCCTCCTCGCGCCACTCCCACATGTGCGCGAGGACCTTTGCCTCCAGATCCCATGGCGGCACTCCGGCAAGGAGGCTCGCCGCCTCGCACGAGACCGTGCGGTATCCCCGGATTAACCGGATGGCCATGACCCTCTGGGCCGCAAACAACCGGCGCGCTGGGCGCAGCCTCAATGAGGGCGCCCACACCGGTGCCCCGTAGAGGGCCATGGACCGCACGATCCCCGTGTAGAGCCTCCGGCAGGAGGCGTTTGGACCCCCCAGATTGGGCAGGAGCCGCTTTAAGGCAGCCCCAGCCCGCTCCAGTCTGGGAGCCAAACGTCGGAAGTGCTCGACGAAGTTCCACCGGCTGTCGAGGACAAGTCCCAGGTACTTCATCGTTGACTCGACGCCGATGTGAACCCCTCCCACCGTGAGATGGGAACCCGCAGGTGGCGCGTTCCGAGGACCATGAAAACCCATGGCCTCGGACTTGTGCAATGCCACCTCGAGTCCCAATTGCCGGATCCTATCGACGATTGTCGCAACCCCGCTACCAAAATGTCTCACGTCCTTTTATCAAAAACACCTACCATTTCATACCATTGGATAGAGTTACAACAGTGAGCATGCCAGATGCAGAACCTGTCATTATTTTAATTAGATACGATGGTTTATTCTAAAAAATGTAAAGTAAAACAAGTTTCCACATACCTGGCATCCAAAAATATCAGCCTCATATCCAGCGAAGCTCTGAACATGAACATATTGGAGTGTAGCTTCAGCTCTGTGACCGCTGACGGCGGCAGTGAGTGTCCGACCGCGATGAGGCCGAGAGGAGCCGACCCTTCACCGAAGCGCCGCGCTCGCAGGTATCCCGAACAATGTATAACCTGATGTTGATATCATCGGTGAGATGGGAACAGAGTTAAAGATTGAATTGAGATTTTATTCTGGTTAACAAAGCCAAGTGGTCCAACTGATGATAAGAGGTCATCGCTGGAATATCGGAGGCATCTCAGCCTTTGGAAATCCGAAATACCAGATGCTTCCAAGCCTTTGAACATCTACAATACCAGGCTATAGACATCTGCAATACCAGAGGCATCTCAGCCTTTAGAAATCCAAAATACCAGATACTTCTGAGCCTTTGAACATCTGCAATACCAGAAGAATACCACCCTATATACTAGAGACATCTCAGCCTATGGTCATCTGGAATGCTAGCCCAGGTGCGTCGTCATTAGAATCAAAATCAAAAATCATTTACTCAAATTAAGCTGAGGATCTGTACTTTTCGATCGTTAATATTACATAAGACAGTCCTTTAAAACGCCCACCCTTCACCACTTCCTATTGTTTTAGCTGGGAAGCAGAAGTGGCGCAACAAACTCCCCAGAGACAAAGCTGAAATGCTTTATTATGTCCATTAAACATAATTTACTACCAGTGATTCGCGACTAGAGTATTTGCTGGTGAAGTTTCTTCACTGGAATGTATGTAATTGTATGTGTCAAAACGATTATTTGTTGGTATAATTCGATTCATTTTATTGGTATTTTATAAGGATCTTTTTACATTTTATTATTTTTAAGGACATTTGTAAATGGCCATCAATTTCATATTTTTTTAAGAATATTGCCCTTATTTCTCGAATAAACTAAACTCATGAGACTCAACGAAACCGGCCACATCCACACATTTCCTTCGCCAGTTTCCACTACTGCCAAAAACCCTTAAAACTATGATCCTATATGTTTCTTCGCTCAATTTAAAACAAATGCCTAAAACAATACTGGCACGCGTTGCATTATTCATACTGAAGGGGCATTGTTCAACGCGCTCAATTAAACTAACATACGGAATGGGGGAATTAGTGGGGACAATATGGGGACATGAGGTCGTAAGGGGTAAAGTTGTTTTATTAGTATTGGTATTAATCGAAGGGGTTTTAGAGAACTATGGGCGTGGGTAATCGTGGGATTTCCTTTCGGGTGAATAATCTAAATTACCCGGTTTGAAAATGACGAATCAAAATGTAATAAGTGATAGTTTGAAAAACAAAAAAAAAAAAAAACATTTTCACAGAAATCCAAACTAAAAAGTAGAAAATAATGGAATTTTTGTCTTTCAGTTTTTTAAAACTGTTATTTATTTTAATTTTTTTAGTTCGGCTAGCTACAAAAGCGTGTTTTTTTTTGCTATCCTGGTGATACTGGCCAGGATAATGTTACAAATCGATGAAATTATTATATTATCTCGATCCTTGGCAAGTGTGCAAAGTTTTAAATCAATCCGACCTTTTGAAAGGGGTGAAAATCTCGTTCTAAGATTCCGTTACATACATACATACGAAGCTAATAAAAGCGTGTTAAAAATGAAATGTAGCGTTTGAATTATTATTTAAATTAGTCAAATAAATTCAGATAAGGAAATGACGATTCAACCAAAACACTTACCTTGTACCCTGATGTAGTCAGACCGGCGTTTCTTTTAGCGAGGACACATTTCATTCTGATGAAGAAGGCTCGTTCGCATTCAATGTCCACTGTTGGGCCCCACGTACCTCCTACTGGGTATCTGACAAAGAACAATTATTAAGCACTATAAGGTTTGGGAAGCTCTGACGTAGCGCCGACTTCAACATGTTGAACTATGTTGATGTATAATGGTATGGTTTGGGAAGCTCAGGGTCAGAAGACACCAAATCGAAATCAATCAGGTGTTTTAATGAGTGGGGTCAATGCGAGGTAAGTTCATATTGAGGGAGAAGATAACGATATTGAACTGAATTTTTTAAGCAATTGATTTCGTTTATCTGCGGTTATTCTTTATTATATTTTCCAATTGTGAGAATTGATTTATTATTTGTCAGTTATTAATGTGAAGTTGCGAGAAGAGAGCAATAGTGCTTTAAATGAATTAAAATGAGAAATAAAAATGTTAAGTTACGCAAAAAGTACTAGTAAATATATATTTTTTTTTTAATAAATAATTCTCTTTATGAAAAAATATTAAGAAAATTATTTATTTGTCAGATTGAAAAATTTGATAGTCGGTATAGTAATACCATAAAAATGGTAGGTAATGGATGGTAATGGAAAATAATGGTAATGGATGGTAATGGTATGGTGGTATTTCTTTTGTTTTCAATCTGTACTAAAGAGTACAGATTCATAAAAAGATAGTGTTTTTTTTTAACTGTATTTTAAATAAAGATTTACTCTCTCTGAAATCAGAAATACTCTACTTCTTCTAGAAAAAGTTGCCAATACTTGTTATGACAAAGACAAGGATACCGTACTCACCCGAGGCTCGGATACTGGTGCGGAAGGTACGAGTGAGGATGCTGTAGACTGAGTACCGCCGTCATCTCCTCGTGGTCTGACTGGTGGATGTACTCGTATATCGAGTTGCCTGTTAGTTCTACCTGCGGGATACATAAAGTGTTAGAACTTGGAATTTTACAGACATTAGATAACATCACAGCCTTATTAGTACATGGGGTGGCCAGAACTGTCAACACACTCACACCCAGTTTATTCACCAGTTTTTATATGACCCATGTAATAAGAGGCGAGTCTTTTGCTATTCATCGTGCACAGATTAGAACAGGGCTTCTCAAACTTCTGGCTCCCCAACCCCCCCCCCCCCCTCCCCAACATGAAAAGAATAACAAAATAAAAGGTAACAAATACAGGCCATAAACAAAATAAAATCTTATTAATATATATGCGATAGATGGGCTTGTTTCTTGTCACAAATTAAGTCAATTTTTTTTTTTTTTTTTTTTTTTTTTTTTTTTTTTTTTTTTTTAATAATCTTTAATTCTGACTCAGCATCAAGTCGATTTCTGTAGCGGCCATTACGTAAACTTTGTCGCGAACCCCACTTTGAGTAACCCTTAGTTAAAGGTAGGCAAAGGTAGGCGTTGGTGTTAGGGAGAGCAGTGGTGATTCAGTGGTAATGGCTGCGACTTACAAATTGTAGGTCGGAGGTTTGAATCCAGGTAGACGCTTTACTCTGTGTAATTTATTTTATCCCTACTGCTCTCAAAACGGTGCAGTAATACATTGTGTATATCAATCAGCATATCCCAGAACTAAAAATTCGAGGACATGGGACATCTACTCGCACTGGGCCTACATGCTGGATTACCGGAAATACCATCTCACCAAGAGGAGGCCTATGTCCCAGCAGTGGGAATATTACAGATTGATTATGAGAGCGTTCACAATCATGTAATGATTCCATGGCACTAATAGGTTGCGCGTCTATACTTACTTGACTTAACCCAAGGTGTACGGACGCCGTTTCACTAATATACATTATCTTGCCATCAGGAGCCACTACGAAGATGAAGCCGTCCAGGGTCTGCAGGAGGTGGGAGCCGAGCTCTCGTATTGACAGCTCTCGCGGCTGTGGGGGAGGTGGTGCGGCGCCCCATGCGTCACCGAGACCTGGGGAAGAAGGGACTGTAATGATACACAAAGACAATGACTATTTACATACATTGAGAAGTATAATATTACAATTTTAACAATATTTTTTTGTAAATTTTTTTGCTGATTGCCTGGTTGGTCTTGTGGTTGCAACTGGTAAGCATGAGGTCCTGGGTTCGATTGCCAGTTCGGGCTAAGCGTTATTGTGGTTTTCCATCAGAAATTTCTTAGTAGCAGCCCGAAATCTGGAAATTTGTGCTCGCTTGGTGGTAATAGGCTAGCCCCCTATTACATGGGACTGAAACATAACCAGCGAAACTATAGGTGTCGCTTTGCCTAAAACTTTCGGGGAAAACAGACGTTGATAATCTGGCATTTTGAATATTTTATGCAACCTACTGTACGTCAAATCAAAGAGCTCATTAAGTTCTGAGTTGAGCTGCACGATTACTGATAAATGCATACTGACTGGACAGATCTATTCAATCTATGTGGTTCTTTCCTCAAAAGACCATTTTAGACACCAATCTACATGGTCTTCACATGATGTGACCAAGATTATGTCTGGACTTTAAAAGAGACTGTGCCCTTTGTTTGTTTCGGCCTTTCTTCTCAGAGTAGTCAAATAGGAAACGCCGACTGCTGTCCCTTGCTGCCCTCTACCAGCGATGCCCTAAGCCGAGGACCGTTTCCCACAGGAGGTGCCCTTAGCGAGTAGTCGCTCTAGTTTTAAGCTTTTAAACCCTAGCTGGAGTCCTTAATTTATTAAGGTAGCTACATGTAAGTCCGGTTAAGCAGCCGACAACCTCATAGATTGAGATGACAATCCCAAAAATAGCAGCTTTGTGCCAAGACTTGAAAATAGAACAGTGTATTTTTTCGACGCCCTGGGATGCACTCTATTGGATTCTTAACGCTCGGTTAAACACAGAGAGTTAAATAATGCACTATACAATCTAAGTAGGATAACACTCACCATCAGGAAAAACCTGCCGCATCTTCAGATAGCTCGTCGTCAATCTGATAACGGACGCCTTGTCCAACTGTGACGTAATCGCCGACGGCAGAGGGAGCAGCTTGGCGAGCTCCAGAAACTCTGCGTTCTCTTTCTCTCTTCGGGAACGGGCAGCGTTCTTGCTCTTTTCTTTCATGATGGCAGCTGCGTCCAGGGGACGGGAGCCGTCTTTAGGACAGGCTGGAACAAGAGAGGATTTATTAAGCGCTTTTTTTTTAGATTCGAGCTTCTAAATAGATCTCATCAATGTATCAATTTTCCGATGCCTTTCTCCAACTACTTTGAGGTCGGCTTCCAGTCTAACCGGATGTTTTTTTTTTTTTGTAGGACATCTCGTAGTTAACCTGAAAGATTTTTACTACTTAAACGGATGGTAGCGGCGAGTTCTAAAAAGTTACCTTTTTAGGCCTCCAGCCGGGGCTTATTATACTTAAACAACTAAAGCGAAAGCTCTAAGGGTTACCCCTACAGCAGTGTAGGGGTCTACTAGGACCGATGCCTGCCGGGGTCGCGTGATTGTTCGAAAGAGATACTGTGACCCTGGCACATGGGCAACTGATGGAACACGGGTGGGTTTTAGTCAGTAAAAGTCTGACACGCCCCCCCGCTCCGCCCAGAGCGGGAGAAGTCATTTGATGATTTCCCATCCTGAAAAAAAAAAAAAAAAAAAAAAGGGTTACCCCGAGAGGGGTACGAACCTCGGCTTAGGCAATCACTGGTGGGAGTACAGCAAGGGACGGGCTGGATCTGAGTTAAAATTATTTATGGACTTAATTTAAAGCTAAAGGCTCAGCATCGCGGGCTGGCTCTTGCAAGGGTCGGAAGGGACTATTAAGTCGGGGTCGCGACGACGGACCTCGGCGGCGAGGTCGGTACGGTTTGTGTCTGTGTGGTTTGCTCACTGTACTGGTCTCTTTTCGACTCTCCTGGAGGAGAGTAGTGGGATCGTCAGGATCAGATAGAACGTGTCGCGAACGGCGGACTTTACTGGTAGGGGAGGGGGTGTAAGTGGCTGCCGCGACAACCAGAGGGTTGCGGTGGGATACGGCTCTATCGAAGAAACGCTTCGAAACGCGTTTCATGAACTGTCTAACCGGATGCAACTGAATGCCAGTATTTAACTTGAAGCGACTGCCCATCTCAACCTCCATAAACATAACATCCATGGTACTGAGTGTACTGACTGGTTGTCTTTGATTGTACTTTGTGAATGTGAGAATGTCGCAGGCCTTGTAGACTGTAGGCAATTTTCCATTTTATTAAGTACTTGGTATTTGTTGACAGTCTTACAGTGTTCTCCCATACCTATTAATACTGTAATTTAAAACCATTGTAAAAGCCAATAATTTTTAAAAGAGTAACCGTGGAGTTTCTTGCGGCTTTTTTTCATAGGAATCAACTATTTGGAGCTAGCTTCTGACAGCCTTATCTAATTTTACATTTTAAGGCCAAGTGTAACTGCTAGCTTTAGTTACTTGATATTTTAATAAATTTAAGCGTTACAACTTATTTTTGTATATTACTTGTTCACTCGGTCGCGAACCTGCACAGTGTTTCATAAGTGCCCATGTTGGTTTATGTGAAATAAAAATATTGTGATTATGATTTTTTGATTTTGTCAGACTTTAGGGCTTCCGACTGGGTAAATACTGTCAAAGATTCACAAATGACCACCGGGTAAACGCTTAACGTGTTTTTCTTGGCACGAAGGGTCGTGCCAAGCACGTTAAGCGTTAAGGCCCCTGCTTTGGTAAGTTAAGATAATATTCACTCAGCCTTTATTATATAGCAGACTGATTTTCCAATAATAGATATGGAAGCGCTCAGAATGAGAACTACTTTCTTTAAAAACAAGTTTAAATATTTGAAATCATATATTTATGGTTACTAAAAATCCATTGAAAAAACTACTTCAACGTCATCATCAAATTAAAAATAACATCCCTGACCTACGCCACGTCAAAATTAATGCCGCCATGCCCATTATACATTCAAAAAATTATCATCCACGCTAACGATATCGCATGCATATTCATAACAACATGGAGGCTGAAGGCACTCCACGCCTTTGCTTCAGAAAAGAAAACATACCATAGAGTTTTGGCGGGAAAACAACATCGTGATGAATTATTCAAGTGAAGCGAAGTGCTAATGCTTACAAATGACGCCTGTGTCGTGGAGATAGATACGAAGTGTTTGGAGGTATTTCATTTTGTATCCGTCTGTTTTCTTCTTGTAGGTAATATTTTGCGGTATACTTCTACGTAGTAGTTTTATTTTGACACTTGTGTACCTAGTACCAGTCTTTTCAAGGGGTATTGTGTTACCTAGTAACTGGGTAGGTATAGAGGTCAGCAAAGCAGTCGCTCCATTTAAAATCTGGTGACCCCAGCTTAATTGGGAAACTGCTAGGCAGGATTATTGTGTTACACTTAATCTAAGAAGTCAGATTGTTGGACCTTAACGGACGACCTAAAGTCCAAGCTATGGAGATCTATAGTCTAAGCTAAATAAAATAAAAATCTATTTAAAGAGATTTTTCAGAGCACAAACCGACATCAGTAATTAGAATTACCCATGCATTTATTATCGTGTCAAAATAACAATTAAATATGTATTATTTTTAAGAAATATCTTATTGGGTTTGAAAATCAGTTCTTTGTGATTCGCTAATTTCCTACAGTCATTTTTAGACATTTTATATTGTTCCTTTTTGGCTATTAATTAGGGATGCACTTATTTCAAAATGAGTTCTTCATTTCACGGAACATTACTATTTAAATCTACATTTCTTAATATTCCTAGCTTCAAATTACATTTACCATTGCATGAGAATGTCTGATTTCTTAGTAGTGTATTATTGGTAAGTGCCAAGCATAGTAATGAGGTTCGACAGCAATAGTGTAATAAACTCAATCACAGTTATTCGAAATAAACCACTCCCTTGAGTATTATTGGCTAGACCAGCACCCTAATTGCGAAACGCACAATTTATCAGAATCTGAATGGGATTGAAGATTATTTCTAAACCATTGCGTCATTTGTTCGAATAAATTGTGGCTCAGCAACGTAAATAACGCAATGAACGTTGTTTAACTATGAATATTAAACCAATTCCTACCGATAAAAAGTTCCGCAATTACCCCTCTGGCTTAGGGTTGCCTACCAGACGAAAGGAAATTTTATTCTGTAAATAGAATATCTGAAATGATATAATTCATTCGAATAATTGTGTTATAATATTGTTATGATTGTTCGTAATTTGATAATGTTTGTCTCATAGTTAAATAATCTAACGTAGTTTTAATAATATTAACGAAATTATGGGTGACTAGCTTCTGCCCGCGACTTCGTCCGTGGATTTTTTATTTGTTCTGGGCACTTCCTGTCGCGTCGAATCGCCTACCCGTGAGATTTTCCTCGCTTTTGCAACATTTTAAATTACTGCTCCGCTACTCTTAGTTGTAGCGTGATATTATATAGCCTATAACCTTCCTCGATAAATAAACTACCCAACACAAAAAGATTTTTTCAATTCGGATCAGTAGTTCCTGAGATTAGCGCGTTCAATCAAACAAACAAACAAACTCTTCAACTTTATAATATTAGTATAGAAGTATAGATGTGCCTTAGTTAAATATAATTATTTAAATAAAAAATAAGCCGCAGTTGATTTCTCACTTAATTAAGCTTCTGTTCTGAATGCATATTTAAAACCGTAGTGACTACAGTAAGGTTCCAGCCTCAATCTAGTGAAGATTATTTTTGGGATATTAACACTAGTTTCATGGATTAATTGTGGTCTGATAATAAATGTGTTGTGCTTTGTTTACTGTCTTCTACTGCAAGAAATACTTAAATGTGCCAAAGAATAAAAGGAATACCACCCCTACTGACGACAAACGACATATGGCAGTCATTTATACAGTGCCATAAACTAGCGCCCGATCGGATTCCGTACGTTTCATTTACGAATTTTGCGCGCGAATATTTTTGTTTTACGGCTAGCCGATGTGGATGCGCTTTTGTTAAATTAAAAATAAGTATTTTACTGAATTTTTAAGAGTTATTTTGGATTTTTCTTTATCTAAATTAGTATCGTAAAAATGAAAAAAATAACCGAGGTTATAATTCTGTAGGTATTTATTTGTAAAAAAAAAACAAATATACTTACATAACCCCGTTTCATATTCGGATGCGCATTTTGTGAATAATTTCCTCCTCGGATACTTCATTTTGAAATAATTACAAATTAAAACTACCAATCTCTATAAAAACCCTAAATCTGCCCACAATTTCTCGCTAATCTCTTAATTATCTCTCTGTAAAAACGCACTATGAAAACCATAAAATAATAAAGGAAAAAACACTCGACTATGCAACGCGTAACAGTTAAAAATGAAATAATAAAACTGCACTTTACGCGAACAGGTTCAAATCGATACTGGCAGCATCCACCTTCTTTCCTATGTCCGTTTCCGAAATAAAAAAAAAACAAATGACAGGTACTAACAATAGCACGGGCAAATACATTGACAATAAAAGACACGGTTGTATTACGTCATCAAACGTCATTCTTGAGGGCAGGGCGTAGTATAGGGGCGGGCATATAAAAGAGCGGTTATAATCTACGAACTCAATTTATTTTCTTTGCATTTTAATAACTAGGCTAATGTTAGTCCAGGCTATTGCTAGGCTCCAGAAATGAAATGAAGTAAATTTTCTTTGCGGCACGCAATTGTTTTCAAGTATCTTTCAGTGAAGATAATACAAGGAAAACACTGGAACTGCGCATAATCTTACTTTGTAGAAATTGTTGATACTTAATGACTTAATGACTACTTGCTCTTGTTATGTTTTTTAAACTTCACTCTTCAGACGAAACCTTTGGCTTGAGTATCACGTAACTTGCGGTAAGTTTTTCATGGTACCTATTATCATACATTTTCGTGCATTTGTACTTTTTGGGCTATGAATTACCATAATAAACACACTTTCATCCATAATCCAATCATATTTTAAGGAAATTCACAATCACTTGCTTCATAGGTTTAAAAAAACGTCAATACTAATTACCAAAATGAACATTGCAATCAGTTGTCATTTTAGGTTTATATTTTGCAACAAAGTTTAACCTTAGCATCGTATTTGTTTTATTAAATTCGTTTCGTTATAGTGGCACAACGTGACGTAACCTAAAGATACGCCGAAATCCGAAGACACCGTTGAGCCCGTATAGTTTTGACAAGATTCGATTAATACGCATTGTGTATTGATAGCGTTGCTGTAAAAGATTATCTGCTGGGCTATTTTGTAAAATCTCATCTTGAAAACTGAGGTGAAGTTAACTGTCAATAGTGTCAATCTCTAGCGGAATGACAGCTCACTTCAAGTTGACTTGAGCACCATGTATCGTTGCTTCATTTTGAATACTTTTTACATGTTGTGCTATAATCATTTTATTCTAGGTGCATCGTATCCACAAATATTAATACATATAATATATTGTTAAACATTTTAGAATAATAACTGTGAAGTTTCTTGCCCATTCTTCTCCATACGAATTTTGTATAAGGGTACTACAATTAATTACATTTTAATAATGAAACCAGCGATCTATGCCTTATCTACAAAGAGTATTTAGTGCAGTAGGGCTAACCTGTGTGTCGAGCTGAGGCTAAAGCATTCGTGGAGCTTAAAACCTGACTAGTTCTAATAATAGTACTGGTACTAGTTTCAACCTTCATAATCAACAATCATTTCAGCCAAAAGACATCCACTGTCAGGTATAGACCTCCCTAAATCGTTACCACACTCACCGGTTTAATAATGGAGGTCGTGTGTAATTCAAATTTAATCATGCTTAAATATAAGGTGTATCTATTCATACACGAAATATTTTAAGGGGTACACCTATAGGTGGTAAAGAAGCTATAGAAACAAAAAGAAAATGTTTATTAAGCGTTTTTGAATTTTCGTAATTATTATAATTTTAAAACTACTTGAGACGTTTTGCATAAAACCTTTACTCCAAATTCTATGAATGGCCCGCCTGACGCTGCGAGGGCAACGACCGGGACGGCACGAGCATGGCCGCGGTGTCTCGGGCCGTAAAAAATAAGAAGGAGCCAGTATTTCTTATCTGCGTCAAAAAAATTACAAATATTAAATTTAAAAAAAACGCTTAGAATTTTTTTTTGTTCGTTGCTATAGCTTCTTTATCACCTACAGGCGTACCTCTTAAAATATTTCGTGTATGATTAGATACACCTTATATATTTTATCGGTCTTAATAATCATCTCATGTGCGAAATAACAAACCAAAGTAACACATTATCTTTATTTATTCAAAACGATCGTTAAGACTTTATCATTTAACAAAACAACTCATTATGCGCACGCACACTTCATATCGCAGTTGAAAAGGTTGAAAATCAATAAAATTCTCGATGAATACGATTTGCATATCTCGCGCCATCTTCTTTCATTCAGCAAAAGGACAACGTCGCAATTTGATGCTGGTGGAAAAAAAAATGACAATTCGAAATTTGAATCTTCGAGTGTCCTCGAGATGTTCAGTTGGCGTTGGAATAGACAACAAGTTTTTTTTGTTTCATATTTTTAAAAAGAGAAAAGAGATTGTTGTTCTGCGTGTTTTATTTTCGACCTTTGGTGAATTAATAGAATCACAGACTAATAAGAGAGGTAATGTTTGCATTAAATAGCATCAAATGCTGCAGTTATGGTAGTGGTAACTGAGGAGGGAAACTTTCCACATCCCAATATTGGCAAGTATCCCTTCCACGTTTAACCATCAAAGCAAGAATTTGTAGGCATCTTCTGGTATTGCTCGTTCTATCATAGAAATCATCCCTCGCTTTCTACCAGGCGAGATCGAGTTCAAAAGTTGGCCCATTTTGCAAACAAAGTTTTCTTTTCATATGTTTGTACTGTTTCTAGGTTCAAGCCGTACGTAGTATTCTTAGCTTAGCTTGGTTGAGATAAGTGGATTAGCCTATCAGCAGGGTTTAGCAGCGTCGCTGTCTAGGACACGCCAGATAAATATGCTTTTACAAACGGTATAACTCGATGATACTCTGGTAACTATGCTACTTTGAGTACTTATTATTATTTTTTTTAATTTCTAACAAAGTACGGAGCAATCAGTATTATAAAAAAATAAAGAAAACCTTAGAAACGCAATTAATAAAGATAATTTATTTATTACTTTAATTGTAGAAGGAGCTTCCCACGCCTTACCGTAAAAAAAAACTCAGAGACAATCATACTATTTATTACTTGTCACTTGTTTTGAATTTGGAACAGAGATACCGCGCAAGAACTGTCTTTTCTTATCTTCTCTAAACAAAAAAAGACTTTACTGCCTGTCATTAAGCCTTTAGAAAAACCTACCTACACGAAAAAACATATCTTGTTTTAATTAAATTCATGATGCCGGGAACTTTTCAGCCCGGGAAACTATAGTCTTTCATAAAGAGAGAAACCTTTACCGTCATTTGGTTTCACAATGATGGCAGCCGCAACAATGCATTATTAGAAAACGGGCACCATCTCTATCATTAAGTGACCTCTAATAGTTTCAGTTCTTGATTATTCATTAAATTGGGTTAAATCATCATTATTCTTTCAGGCAAAAGACGTCCACAGCTGGACATAGGCTTCCCCCAATTTGGGAGTGTTTGGCATAATCGCCACGCTTAGCAGGCGGGTTCGCGATCGCAGTATGGTGGTAAAATGCATAAAGAATGCTTCTGCCCATTCTCAAGTCCCTTAGTCGTTTCTTACGACACTCACGGAAAAAAAGGGATGGTGCAGTTCTTTACGTCCGGTACCGCACTAAACAAATTGAGTTAAATGTATTGAGTGAATTCAACTATGTATAGTTAAAAAAACCGGCCAAGTGCGAGTCGGACTCGCGCACCGAGGGTTCCGTACAAACCTGTAGGTATTCTCGGTTTAAAAATAAATGTTTTTTTTAATTTTTTTATTTCAGTTGATTGAATGTAAACTAAATTGCGGTTTACGATTTATGACGTTTTAAAAAAAAGTACTCACTCGATCTCGTTCAAACCAATTTTCGGTGGTAGTTTACATGGTAATGTAGAGTACATCATATATTTTTTTTAGTTTTATCATTCTCTTATTTTAGAAGTTACGGGAGGGGGGGGGGGGGCACACATTTTACCACTTTGGAAGTGTCTCTCGCGCAATCTATTCAGTTTAGAAAAACATGATGATAGAAACCTCATTACCATTTTTGAAGACCTATTCATAGATACCCCACACGTATAGGTTTGATGACAAAAATTTTTTTGAGTTTCAGTTCTGTGTATGGGGAACCCCAAAATTTATTGTTTTTTTTTCTATTTTAGTGTGAAAATCTTAATGCGGTTCACAGAATACATCTACTTACCAACGACGGACGGACAGACAGACAGACATGACGAATCTATAAGGGTTCCGTTTTTTGCCATTTGGCAACGGAACCCTAAAAAAGAAACTTCATAAAATTTTGTAATAGTAATCAAAGTCCACCTACAAAAAAACCATATACATTACACTACCACAACAAACGTACTTACTATAAACGCAAAACAAAACGTCGATGTAACTCGATATGTCAGCTTCCACCGTATTATAAGCACACGTGTGAGTGCAGGATCCGGGCACCGCGGTGGTCTCGCGTCGCGTAACGTTAGTGTGTTATTATTTTTGTTAGAGATTTATTTTGTCGATTGTATGGAGTGAGCTATGGAGTATTGTGAAGGGGACGTTTTTGTGCAAGATTAAAGGTTTTAGCGAGATTGTTAGTAGATTAAGTTGGTAGAATTTATTGTTTCAGAACGGTAGCATAAATTAGAAATGAAGAAAACATGTTAGGAATTGAAAAAAATCTGAATTTTCTCCTTTCATTCTGACACACAGGTAGGTGAAGACGTGGGCTCTAGACACTGACCTCCATAACCCAGTTACTGGGTAACACGATATCCGTTGGTAAGACTGGCTGTCAGACATGTTGCACAAACGTGAATGTAAATCATAAATCTGAAAATGATTCCTATTCATCATCTGCCTGCCTTTTCCCAAATATGTTGGGGTAAGCTACCAGTCTAACCGGATGCAGCCGAATACCAGTATTTTACATGGAGCGACTGCCTTTCTGACCTCCATAACTCAGTTACTAAAGAACATCTTGATAGGTAATTTTTTTTTGCATTCACAACTATCCCGCCCACATGTATAATCGTGAATGCAAATCATAAATCCGATAAAAAACTGGAAGAATTTATTATTACAAAATCTAACGAAATTGACAAATTTCTGAAATTTTAATTCACAGACAGACACAAATTAGACCTCCATAACCCAATTACTGGGTAAAATACGATACCCTTGGTAATGTCTAAGATCTACGAATGTACAAAGAATCTCTTGTGTAATAACTAATACTTGAACTTGGCTTGACACGCTACCACGTGTCCCGCAAAATTAAATTTTTCGTACGTTTAGATATTACAATTTGAACGATGAATTTGTTTACGTTGATTGTGATTTCGATGAATTTGATTCGTATGTTGAACAAAATATGATTCGCGACCGTTACAAATATAGCTTTATATAATTATCATCATTAAAATCATCAACACAACCCTCTCCGTTCATTTCAGCAGCAGCCTATAACGTCCCCACTGCAGGGACACAGGCCACCTCTCAGTGAGAGGGACTCGGCCATAATTCACCAAACAGGCCCAGTTAGAGTTGCAAAGGACTCGAGTCTTCGAGTCCTTATTTTAAAGACTCGACTCAATTATGCAAAGACTCGGTGTGCTCAAAAGGCTCGGGGTCTACAGATAAGCACTCGAGTCTTAAAAAGGACTCAAATCTTAAAAAGGACTCGAGTCTTAAAGAAAAACTCGGTGCATGAAGATGAATCTTGTACCTCATCATTCGAAAAGACTCAAAAGAAGGCAATACATTCAAATTAGTGGTTATGATGTAACTTTGCTTACAAAAAAAATCTGTCGAGTTTTTCGAATGATGACCTACAAGACTCGAGTTCATTTTAAGACTCGAGACGTTTTTTAAGACTCGAGTCCTTTTTAAAACTCGAGTTCCTTTTTCAGACTCGAGAATGACTCGGGTTCGGCTTGACTCTAGACTCCGAGCCTTTTGAGCACACTGAGTCTTGCATAATTGAGTCGAGTCTTTAAAATTACGACTCGAGGACTCGAGTCCTTTGCAACACTAGGCCCAGTGCGGGTTGGTAGATGTCACATGTCTTCGAATTTTTGGTTCTAAGACATGCTGGTTTCCTCACGATGTATGTGTTCATCGTTTTGGGAACAGCGGTGATGAAATAATTTACACAATATAAAGTGCCTGCTTGAGATCGAAACTACAAATCCACGACCTACATACAACTCGTAAGTCGCAGATGTTCATTTAATTCCATTGAATGACGTTTTCATGAAATAGTAATTCAATTGAATTAATCAACATAAACCTTGCACTGACTTGCGACTTACAAAAACCATAAGATAATTTTAATCCCGCGGTCACATGTTGCACAATCGTGAATACAAATCATAAATACGATAATTATTCCTACGAGACCAAACAATAAAATGAAAAAAAAAAACTTTCTCCAACAAAAAGTTACCTCATTTAAGACATCACAGATGTGCCAATCATTACTAAGTTGTAATCCTTTAAAATTGGATAATCATCCACCTGTAAGGGATTAAAAGATTAAGTGCCGGAAGATTTAGAAACGAGGTTTTACGTAAGATGTCTGTGGTTCTGCCTGTAGGTAAAACCATAGATAATTGTTTTTGACATAAATTGATACATTTTTATGAATTGCCTAGCTCCTGCACTAGTGTATACTGTATTACAGGAGCAAGTGTCTTCCCCTAATTACTAGGTACATATAAATTATGGCATACAAAGATAAATAAGCGAAACAAAAGTAAAAGAAATAATGAAATGAAAAGTAATCCACATGCAAAATAGAAATTGATTGAAAAAAAAAATATAAAGAAGCAAACTCTATGTTAAAATATTTTATGTCAAGGATACCCTACTTTTATTTTTTTTTTTTGGGATTTGAATTGAGTTGATTTGTGTAATGAGAGATGTAATTACGGATTAGGCTCCAATTACTTAGGCTGCAGGCCATGAGTGTTCGCTATAATCAAACTAAGGAAAACTTCATTAGGTATATGTACGCACGGCGACAAATCAAGCTATACATTTCCAGTATAAGCTTACTGTTCATAATAATTTAATACAATCTAGCCTATAACAATAATACGAAATTTTAATCTAACTAATTTTTTTACGTGTTATTCAAGTATTTTAAAACTTAGAGTACACTGACTGTAGGTACTTTACACAAGCCCATTCCACTTTCTTAGAATCTGTTAAAATGATTTAAATACTTACAGTGCCTAAAAACACGCTACATAATGTACCCAATAAAATATATTTTCCCTAAAAACCATACCTAATATTTCAACTTTGCATCAATAGAAAGTTTTTGTTCACAGTTTTTTTAATTACAACAAGTGTCCTAAAATTATGACGAAGATGAATGAGCATTTCCAATTTTATGGAACCCTAAAAGTCAGAAATCTTACTACGAACGCGTGGGAACGAGTAACAAGTCAATAAAATACGCGCCAAAAGTCAATATCTATGGTTTTGTTTAATTTTTTTTCACAAGCAAAGAACAGAGCCGATTCTGCCATTGTTTCTGGCCGCAAAGGACGCACGTGTCTATGACAGGTTTTACTGTGTTTTGTTTACTTGTTTAATTTTTTTTAACGTAGTATAGACACCTGCGGAGTCATTCACGAGTTCGTGTAGTAATCGTGCAGTAATTTGCGTCTGTACGTGGGAACTGGCTGGTGTAAGGTGTCCTGCTTTTGTTTGTCGAGTCAATTGTCTTTGGAAATGTTAAACTGTGCAATTTCATGCGAAATGTTTGGATAGAAGCTTGTTTCCATCGGGTTTGTTAAAAACTAAGCTTTTGAAATGCCTGCCAGGGTCGCGAGATTGTTCGAAAGAGACCGTGACCCTGGCAAATGGGCAACAGAAGGAACAGGGTGGGTTTTAGTCAGTAAAAGTCTGACACGAGAGAGTGGGAGAAGTCATATGATGATTTCCCATCCAAAAAAAAAAGCTTTTGAAGTGAGGAATGAGAATGGTGCGCTGATCATTCAGTATAGTATATCTATATCTGTCTATCTCCACTTATATTATAAATAGGAATGATTTGATAGTTTGTAATGGATAAACTAAAAAAACAATTTTAAGAATTCTTTCACCTTTAAATCTACATTATTTCGGAGTACATGAGCTATAAATTTCACGCGGATGAAAGTGCGGGCGAAGTGCTAGTAGAATAATAAAGTAGAATACATTCTAAACTCTACATTAACTCTTGGTTAGCCTTCCTTGCATGTAATAGAGAACACCTACAGAGAAAACTTTTTCCTTGAACACTAAATGAGGCTATAACTGACCATAATAACATCAGTATATCACAATTATGTATTTCACTGTTGGATAGACCCCACCCTAAGCGCATGCATGGGTAATCAGTCTATATGTAATGTTGCCACTGCTGGTAGGCCTGCGCTCCGTGAGGAGTGGGCCATAATCCACCACGCGGGCCCAGTACGGCTTGGTGGATATCAGGTATCTTCGACTTTTTTGGTTCCAGGATATGCCATTTTCCTCACGATGAGAGTGTGATGAAATTAAATAAATATAAAGTAAAATGCCTGCCTGGGTTCGACCTACAACTTGCATGGCCCGATACCACTGGCCCACTACGAGCGACAAAGTTTAAAATATCTAAAGGCTCTGAAACCGTAAACCACCTCTTCCATGCAAATACAACTTCATTCACAAACGCTCCTTTCCCACGTTATTCTTATACAGCTAAACAATTGAATTATGTATTAGACAATAAAACCTCTTTACAAGTTTAATTTTACACTTCACTTCAAAAAAGGTCTTATAACAAGGACACAAGATTGCCTTTCCGTTTTAAAAAATATTCTTTTCTATGCAACATTTTTGACAGTTCGGAATTGGCGGGAAGCTTTTGTTTTCGGCGGAAAACTCTTGACAGTTAAAATTTTGTACCAGTTTTTTTCGTATAATTTTTAGCATTTTATACTAATTTAGGTACCGTAAGTAGCCGATACCTTTAGCGATTATTACTTAAAACTATACAAACGATGCGTTTCTAAGATAAACCATCGCCAACTCAACACCGTCCGAATTTCAAAGGGACGTTTGAAGATTATCACAATTAAAGAGAAGATTCTCTAGCCAAAACATCTTTAAATCGAACTAAATCACTTCCCCTTTATTTTAAAACGAAATACAGTCGTCCAAAGGTGAGAAAACATAGCGTAAATCACAGGAAGAGGAAACAAATCAACATGGCTTCCATATTTTTTACACAAACTGTTCCTGGGATTAAAGGATTAGAGAGAAGACTAGTTGTGTGGGGCTGGTAATCCGTTGCTAACATCTGGACCAATTCTGTTAATAGCTGGCAAGTTTTTAAGGGTAGAATGAAGTAGGGAAAGTATGTGTAGGTATGAATGGTTTTGCTATTGGCAGTGTAGTTTCATTTTTGTTTCCTTCCGTTTTTAAAACGCTTTTATTAGCTTAGTGTAACGGAATCTTTGAACGTGATTTTCACCCCCTTCGAAACGTCGAATTAATTTGAAACTTTGCACCATGATAACAATACAATAATATTATTTTGTGCTATTATCCTGGCCAAGAGCAGCAGGATAACAAAATAAACGGAGAACCCGCTTTTGTAGCTAGACGAACTAAAAAATAGAAAACAGATATAGTATAGTAAACAGAAATAATACAGTCACATGTTTTTATTTTTTTGGTTCTAGGACATGCTGGTTTCCTCAAGATGTTTTCCTTCACTGTTTTGAGAGCAGTGGTGATAAAATTATTAACACAAAGTAAAGCGGCTGCCTGGATTCGAACCCACGACCTACAACTCGTAAATTGGGTCCGATACCACTGGGCCAGCTTTTCTAATACACCTAATACGTCATGTTATCATATTTTATATTTTTCGAAAAATTGCTAATTACAACGCATAATATTCTAAAAACGACCACCAACTACCTCAAAACAAGTGAAACAACAACAAAGTAGCGGCTACAACTATGTAGCGGCTATTATCAACGGCTAACCGGCTAACAGTTGCACGAACGTGCTTCTTAGCCGACGTACGCGTTATTTACGTTAAAGACACGTACAGCAACAGTGTTGTGCATATTTGCGCCATGATACGGCTGCTTGGGTACGTAATTTCGTATTAGGTGGTTCGTAGAATGAAAACTGTTGTGGGTTAATTTCTTATTGGTTGGGCGAAGCTTGTAAGGTGGGTTACACACTGAGAGTGGTATGATGTCTGTTTTTCAGTTAAGAACAAAACTTCCCCTTTAGTCCTATATGGTATCAATGGTTATAGTTAGAAAGGGAGTGACTCAAATGAAATCCATTTTTTTTTTTCATCAAAACCTACATGAGGAAAATGTCATGAGCAAAGTATAGAGTATGAATGTCGATGGCTTTAAGAGCAGAGGGAGACCAAAGAAACGATAGATGGACTGTGTAAATTATGATATGGATAGAAAGGGGGCGACTACTGAGTTGATGACTAATAGAGAAGTGTAGAAGAAAAAGACATGTTGCGCCGACCACAAATAAATTGAGATAAGAAGGAAGCCTTGGGCAGGAAAATGAAGATGGGCATTTATGAAACGTCAAAAGGTAGGTCCACGGTTCTAATCGGTTGTTTCCTATCAAGGAAAACCGACTTTGGCTTTTACAATGGTTACGGGACAGTGTACGAATGTCATCAAGTAGCCAGGAAAAGAAGAAAAACTAATACTTATGTGGTAATTTGGGAGCAGTTCATTGACATTTATACCTATAGTTAAGCCAAGTTACACTAACAAAATGACGACTAATAGAGAAATATGGAAGAAAAAAATTTTGCGTCGACCGAATTTGGGATGAGGGCAGTAGAATAATGAATTGGTGGCAAAGGTCAAGCTATGGAGCTTTTTACCTTCTTTGTCAGCTAATTCTTCGAATATTAATTCAAAGTTCTTTATGATTTGGATTAATTTTAATCCAAATCGTAAAGAACTTTGGATTATGGAGTACCAGTGCGCAGGAGGCGACTGACATTTGTTTCATAAAAAAAACATCCAAAAGGGACACTGCTTGATAATTACATAAAACGCTAAACCCATACACTTAAATTCACCGGACCGAGCTTGGTATATCCAGCGCCTTGCGTCTGTTGCCTAAATCTATAGAACAGGAGTATTGGAATATCGCACTTACAATTAAGTTAAGTCGAGTTATCGGTTTTGTTCAACATGGCATGTTTGAATTGAAAGGAATACAAAATTAGGTAAAAAAGCCATAGTTCCTAAATGCAATAACTTACACTGCAATTTGTGATTAATCTTTTACAACTCTCCTATCAAAGCCAATAGGTACATCACTCACTCACTCACTCACTTCAGCCGAAAAACGTCCACTGGACATAGGCCTCCCCCAATTTGGCCGGCTTTGCCATAATCGCCACGCTTGGCAATCGCAGTATGGTGATAAAATGCATAGAGAACGCTGCTGCCCATTTTCTAGTAAGTCCCTTAGTAGCCTTCTATGACACTCACGGGAAGAAAACGGATGGTGCTTGTCTTTACGCTCGGCACACGAAACATATCCATTTTAAAAGGCACTGAAAAAGTTACACATACCTTTAAAAAAACCGTCAGGAAAAAATGGTTTAAGTACATACGTAAACCGCACGCAACATCTGTTTTTATAACCCCACCAAACGTGAAATAAAAACATGAATGAATGAACGAGTTGACTTTAAAAAAAAAACGCCTCTCGTAAACATATCATAGACAAGAAAAAAAAAGTCGATCGCTCCAAAACTCTATTACCTCACGCACGAAAGCTATCTATAAAGATTTCGGCGACGTGAAACGTGCATACGACGAATTCAAATATGGCGGCATTTTTTCAATTTTTTTTTTATTTTATTTGTTATGTTTGAAACTATATTTGTTTTTATTGCACCGGAATGCATTCTGGAAGTCACGAATTTGCCATTAGACTGATCCGAAGTGAGGTGCGTAGATTTTTAGGTGCAAACAAATCGATGCGTACGTTTCAATTTGAACGTGAAAATATTCGGGGTATGCGTTTGAAATTAGGAGCCAATGAATGAATGGCTTACGATCGGAGTAAGTAAGATTAATGGAGTACCCTAATCAGGGTCGTTATTCTCTGATCACTACTAAATATGAATAGTGCCAAGATGCCACCTTGGACAACACCAAAAATATTAGTTCATTTTTGCATACCTATGTGTAATTTGTGGCTAAGTATTAACAGCTATAAGGGTGGATCGACAAGGTTCTCCTTGTCGCGGTTAGTCTTTTGATGGGTCTTCACATACCTACCATGGTGCCTCCGTGCCTCGAAAAAGGTCCCAGGTGTTATTTGTAGATTTGTGACAGTCGGACAGGTTTTCACTGATTTAAGCTAAACTAGTGATCGCCCATCGGTCGAAATTCGGCCGTACTTCATTTAAATATAAATACATTATTAAATGAAAAATATATACATAATAAATATAAAAAAATAATATGGGTATATTTGACATTCAATAACACTATAGACAAATAATATTAAATATTCTCGATATGATCATAGATTTTAAAAATGAAATAGGTTATATTTCTATAAAATTAATTTATTACCTATGGTTATACTTGACATTCAGTAAGACTATAGACACACAATATTAAAGACAGATATTCTCGATTGGACCACAGATTTGGACCATAAACAAAAGAATATCTATGCATGTGTGTGTTAAATACACGGCAATGAATAATAGTGTGTAACGTGTTATTTATTGAAAATAATGTACTTTTACGCATAATTAAAAAAAAAATACTTATTAGCATTCGTCACTTCTTCTCTGTATAAACTATAAGTGTGCGAAATTTCATACTCCTCGTCCACCCAATTTTCGTAAAAAGGGATCCAAAGTTTTCACTTCATATATAGATACTTTTTGTCTATGAATAGACATCTCTTTCTATCACTAGGAAATGAGCTCGAATTTCACAATCTCTTTAATTTTGTCTTCACAAATCGATCGTATAGAATGTGCACTGTGTGCATTCTATGTGCACTGTTTAATTAATACGATTGTAATGAGTAACGACGAACGCCTTACACAATTCGTTGCAGTTTGATTTCTGCAGGGTAATTGTTAACAGTTGGAATAGTTTTCATTTTGACAGTACAACAACTTTCATTGCATTATTTACGTTATTTAGCAAACACATTTTTCGATGATATGAATCAATGGATTAGGTAGTGATATCCATCAAAATGATTCAGATTCTGATGAATAGTTTGTTAAGCGATTAGGATGCTAAATTTGTTTCTGAGGATTTTCGCAGAGATTTTTGCGATTTTTGCGTAACTCATAATATGAAATTGGTCTGTAGGAGTTTTATTTCACAGAGTGAGATTATTAACTGTCTTTTGCAGTGCCACTTTTGCATTTTTACGCGCCACATTGTGCCTCTTAGAAGTTTCTCGCCCCTATATTATGAATGCAAAAATTAGAATTTTTACTGAGGTTTGGTTTCATGAAACCAAATGTGATTCTGGGACAGGTCTAGTTAATGGTTCAAATCTAAAATCTTTACTGGCTCTGTAAAAGTTAGTTTAACAGCCCGTTTTATATTTTAAAAAAATTGTCCATCCATAGTTGTCCAGAAGAGATCGCAGTGTTTTGTAATGTACTTAAAAAAATGTCTTTGTACAGAGAAATATATAAATAATTAATAAAATATGAAGTAAAACCCTTTACCTACCCATTACAGAAATATAACCGTCATACTATCTCTACCAAGTGCGGTTACCTCATTATACAAAGTTTACAAACATTAAACCATGCAAAGAGATCGTATACCAAAAAAAGTTAAAAAACCTCATTATTCCCAGAAAGGAGGTTCCACTGGCGGCCATTTTGTTCTGTTTACCTACAAGATGGCTACCGCGCGTTCGATATTCAAACAAACGTTTTATTGTGGACCGGTTTCTGTGGTAATGGACAATTTTGGAGGGCCCCGTAGAGCTGAAGACACGTGTATTGTGCGTTGACTAGATATGATAATAAATTATTTATTACTTATAGTTAAGTGGTGTTTCTTGTAGCGGTGTTTAAGAAAGCTTGTAATATTGTGTTGTTTCTTTATCTTGCATTCGGGAAACACAGCTTTCGTTGAATACAGAGGCCGCCGAAATAATATTCTTTTGTTATGATAGGTTTGTTGAAGATTTTACATCTTCCATTGATTTTTATTTTCCTTTGAAGAATGTACCAATTTTCGTGAATAAATTACGGAATATTCACAAGATCTATGCTGTTTCTAAAGTTACCCTTAAACACGTATTCTAAATAGGGAAACTCGTATTATTATTTAGTACCTATGTAGGTATTATGTATGTCAGCTATGTGTATCAGATGCAAACGCGCTGAACCACGTGGGATTCGGAGTCGCCAAAATTAATTTAGGGAAGGTAGTGAAAGCTATTCCTTCATTAATTTTAGCCAAAAGACGTCCACTGCTGGACATAGACCTTGGTGGGCTTTGATATTAACGCCACGCTAGGCAGGCGGGTTGGCGATCGCAGTTAGGTGGTAAAATGCATAGAGAACGCTGCTGCCCATTCTCTAGTAAGTCTTTAGTCGCTTCTTACGACACAAACGGGAAGAAATGAGTTGCTGCTATTTTTTATATCCGGCATCACACAGACAAAAAGCGGACGAAAAGAAGGGAAGATAAATTATTGTTTAACTAGCTTCTGCCCGCGACTTCGCCCGCGTTAAATTTCTTGTTCCCCTGACCGTTCCCGTCGCGTCGAATCGCATACCCGTGCGATTTTCCCGTTTTTGCAACACTTTTCATTACTGCTCCGCTCCCCTTAGTTGTAGCGTGATGTTATATAGCCTATAGCGTTTCTCGATAAATAGGCTACCCAACACAAAAATAATTTTTCAATTCGGACCAGTAGTTCCTGAGATTAGCGCGTTCAATCAAACAAACTCTTCAGTTTTATAATATTAGTATAGATATAAAAATTAAGCGCCAAAGCTGTCCCAAATTGTAATGCGAAAGCAAAACTAGTGTCAATAATTTTCGGAAGAAAATTAACTTCACAAATGATAAATTATTTTTTTTCTGTAAGTAGGTTTGTACGAACACTTTTATAATTCATAATATTTTTTTGAGCTAGATGAGGTCGGCGTTTCCTATCTGACTACTCTGAGAAGAACGGCCGTAACAAACTCAGAGATCACAGTCTTTTAAAGTCCAGACATAATCTTGCTCACGTTATGTGAAGACCATGTAGACAGCTGTCTGAAATGGTCTTTAGAGGAAAGAACCACACAGATTAAGTGGACCTATCCAGTCAGTGCACGCATTTGTCACTAATCGTGCAGCTCAACTCAGAACTTAAGAAGCTCACAGTATTTAATTTCTTTTAAAATTCGAATGGGACCGTTTCCAGTAAAGTTTTAAAAGTGTTTCCCTCCATACGGTACCCAAAAACCGTCAGTCATAATTGTGATCTTAGTGCTAATTGAGAGAAATGGTTTGTAAACCTTGCCGTGCGTGGACCGTCGCCCTATATGTCAAATGCCCATACGCATCTCGATTTGAAGTCTATTTTTCTTAAAGATAAGGTTTAAAATACTATGTTTTGTTGGTTTATTGTTGATAAATATTGTGATGGAATGTAAATTTTTGTTGTTAAAATCGTGGCGAGGTTTCAGCGTAATGTATTTCGCTTTAAGTAGTAAGAACTTATTTTTTTCCAGTTTCCAAGCTCTTATTGCATCTTACAGGTACTATACACGTATTGCAAACTCAAGGCATATATTGGACCTGCCGGGGTCGCGTGATTGTTCGAAAGAGATACCGTGACCCTGGCACATGGGCAACTGATGGAACACGGGTGGGTTTTAGTCAGTAAAAGTCTGACACGCCCTCTCGCTCCGCCCAGAGCGGGAGAAGTCATTTGATGATTTCCCATCCTGAGAAAAAAAAAAAAAAAAAAAAAAAGGCATATATTGGACAAAAGTTCCTTAACGCGGCTTTTGGTAGGGCGCTTTTGAATTGCCAAGGAGTCGGTCAGTTAATCAGAAAGTTGAAGCTAGTTGCCTGTTCCAAAACGTAGATCTCTATGCAGGGGCGTAGCTACCGCCGTATCTGCCGTATAAATTATACGGGGCCCCCGGGCCAGGGGGGCCCCCGATGTTCATGAGATCGCATCAAACGCTTAAATGATTTTTTTGTTTTCTCGTTTTTAAAAATATACACACTTGGTAAAATAACTTATTAAAATTGGATAACAGTAGAATTATGTACTTATTACCTCCAGTTTGCCGAAAAAAAAGGCAAGGAGAGTTATTTAATTTAAATTGTTTATAAAAGTTTTGGAAAAAGTAACAGATAGATAATTAGTCTAGTCAACAAGTTCAAAAGCGTGAAAAATAAAGATAAAGGTCCTAAAAATATGAGCGATGGCTCATTCGATTGGGAATCACCTCTCGAAAAAAGGTTTTTGAAGGATTTTGGTGCAGGTAAAAAATTGCAATTGTTATTAACAAAATAAGATGAAAAAAAATTATATTTCGGATTTTGTTAATAACTCAAAAAATATTAACATTTAAGCAATTTTGAAAAAAGCTCGCTAAAGAAGAGGAAATTTCCAATAAAAAGTCTTAACTTCTGGAACTCTATCTCCATTATTTATAATTTTAATTTGACGTTGAAAATAGGGCTCCGCGCGGAGAGAGTTCAGTAATAAAAATATTTTTTTATAACATAAATTGTGATTTAAAAAATTTGAATAAAATCTAGTATCTTCTTAACACTTGAAAGAATCGAGCCCTGAAGAAAAACAAGTTTAATCACCATTTTTCAAAAAGTTATTCAATTGTTAACTAAAAAATTTTTTCCCAATCTCCATTGGCATAAACAATGAGATGAAAGGTATAAATAATTGGCCTATAAATTTTAAACTTCGTGGAGCCCTTTTGATACATGTACTTTATAAGATCCTGCGATAAATTTTCATAAAAGTTTATTAATTTGTTAATTATGATTTTTTATACCTATTGAAAAATTAAAAATCTATAAAATGTTGATAAAAAATGTTAATGTGCAAACAGGCATAAAATAATATAAATAAATATTAATTGAAAAAAAAAATATCAACATTTTTTAGATTTTTAATTTTTGAACTCTCTTTACCGGCAGCGCGCGGAGCCCTATTTTCAACGTCAAATTAAAATTATAAATGATGGAGATAGAGTTCCGGGAGTCAGGACTTTTTTATTGGAAATTTCCTCCTTTTTAACGAGCTTTTTCAAAATTGCTAAAATGTTAATATTTTTCGAGTTATTACCAAAAAACGAAATATCATTTTTTCTTTTTTCATCTTATTTTGTTAATAACAATTGCAATTTTTTACCTGCACCAAAATCCTTCAAAAACATTTTTCTAGAGGTGATTCTGAATCAAATGAGCCATCGCTCATATTTTTAGGACCTTTATCTCTATTTGTCACGTTTTTGAACTTATTGACAAGACTAAATTATGATGAATAAATAATTCTCTTAATTTTATGCAAACATTTTTTTTTCCTCTTGTGAGAAATCGTTACCCTTCCTAACGGCCCCCAAACAAATTTTTATACGGGGCCCCGCCAAGGCACGCTACGCCACTGTCTCTATGGAGCAGAACGAGCAAGAAACTCCAAGGAAACTCTTAATCAAGAAACATCCATCGTACTACATTATTTGTGAGACCAATGCAAATAGTTGATTTTTCAGTAAATGTAAATGTCGCTCCCTCTATAGTATACCATACCTACCTGCACGCGTAGCATGACCACCGTAGAAATAACTTTGTCTATTCTTGGTAGAATAGAGATAGAATTGTCATGCTACGCCAGCATAAAACAGTAGGTAAAAATCTTTCTACAATCTTTAATCTGTCTTTAATCTTTCTACAATCTGTAATTTTGTTTATTCTTCCGTCGACAAAACCCATTTCTACGGTGGTCATGCTACGCATGCTGGTGTGGTATTTTGGAGATGGGTGGCTATTGGGTGTAAAGTTCACTCAACCTTTGTAAAAAAAAGAGAATCTTCCGACCGTGGTGTCATGTCTGGTGGGCATCTGCCCGACGATTGATGTCGGGAAGTATCATACATGTTAGTTGCGCTCTGTTCGAAAACAAAAATCAATAAAAATGTGGGAACAGCTGATTATTTTCCATATTTTACAGTTGGTCCCACACTGTATAAAAAAGCTATAAGTTCAATATAGCGCACGTGTTGCCAATAAAGGGGTTGACTCAATAGTGTGATAAGTAGGTGTTTATTAGGTAATCTTATCAGTTATCATTGGCCAATCAGGGGGCTCCGTCGATAAGTGGCTGAAATCATACGCACATAGTGATATGAAAGTTTATTAACAACTAGCTTCTGCCCGCGACTTCGTCCGCGTCAAATTTTTGCTCCCCTGACCCTTCCCGTCGCATCGATTTGCCTGCTCGTTGCTGCTCGCTCCTTTTGAGTTATAGTGAGTCAACCTTAAAAGATAGACATATGCTCTCGCGGACTTTTTTTTAGAACTTTTCAAAAGGAACAATTCCGTCATACATGATTTTTGCGTTACTTTAACCGTTTACGCAGCGCACGCAACGGAAACTCTCAAAAGGAATAAATTTTCCCCGTTTTTGCAACATTTTTCATTACTGCTCCGCTCCTCTTAGTTGTAGCGTGATGTTATATAGCCTATAGCCTTCCTCGATAAATAGGCTATCCAACACAAAAATAATTTTTCAATTCGGACCAGTCGTTCCTGAGATTAGCGCGTTCAATCAAACAAACAAACAAACAAACAAACTCTTCAGCTTTATAATATTAGTATAGATTTTTTTTTTTTTGATAGATCGATACTGATTGGTTTTTATTATATGTTTGATTCAGAATGAGCGTTTAAGCAAGAACATGAACGCGTTATTTTCGTCTTAATTTGTCAAAAATCTCCATTCTTCTTTCTATTTCTTAAAGCGAGAGCCCGTACCACTGTTTCAACTAGTGTTGCAAAGGACTCGAGTCCTCGAGTCGTAATTTTAAAGACTCGAGTCAATTATGCAAGACTCAGTGTGCTCAATAGGCTCGAAGTCTAGAGTCAAGCACTCGAGTCTTAAAAAAGACTCGAGTCTTAAAGAGGTCTCGAGTCAAAAAAGGACTCGAGTCTTAAAATTAACTCGAGTCTTCAAGAAAAACTTGGAGCATGAAGATGAAACTTGTAGCTCATCATTTGAAAAGACTCGAATAGAAGAATGATAAGTTCTAATGAGTGGTTATGATGTAATTATGCGTACAAATAATCTGACGTGTTATTCATAGACTCGAATTCATTTTAAGACTCGAGTCCTTTTTTAAGACTTGAGTCCTTTTTAAGACTCAAGTGGCTTGTAAATGACTCGGGCTCGGCTTGACTCTAGACTCCGAGCCTTTTGAGCACACTGAGTCTTGCATAATTGAGTCGAGTCTTTAAAATTACGACTCGAGGACTCGAGTCCTTTGCAACACTAGTTTCAACCCCCGAAGGAAAGCCTAAAGTGGAGCTTTAGGTCCCCGAAATGAAGCTAACTAACTGTAATCAAATGACGTATCACTTGTCTAATATTTTCCTAATCATCTTCGGGTGGGCTTCCAGTTCCAGTCTATAGGGATTCAACTGAATACCAGTATTTTGCATGGAGCGACTGCCTAGCGGTCCTCCACAACTAGGGTTGCAACCCGTACTTCATAATAAAGTATTGTACAGACGCCACCAGGTCAAGCTACCCGAAACTGTCAATTTTTCCCAATGAACCTTGAACCTAATGCTCTAGAAATAAAGTCGAAAATCTATCAAAGAAATCTGACAGATTGTAGTAGCTTGATGTGTTGGCGTCTGTACGTTACTTCACATATTTGTACTTTACACTTTATGAGAACAATAAAGTACACGAAAATACTTGATTTAGAGGGTTTTGCAGATGTATCAAATGCACAATTATGGCAGCAAGTATTTAATAAAAGTGATTAGATTTTTTAAACTAAGATTTAAAATAAGATTTTCTAAACTTGTTAATACTAATTTCTTTCTATTCCCGCCACGTCAGCATTCACAGAAAACGTTTTTTCTGTGATGCAATAGCAAATGGCGAAACGAAAGAAACAAAACGTCTCCGAATTTGATAAGAAAATAATAACTTATTTACTTTAACTTAAATATAGACTAATAAACAATACACTTATTTGATACAAACTGCAAAAACCATTAAAAAATATGTTTTTAAATATAATAATAAAGAAAAATAAATCGTACTTTATTTTTATAAGTACCATATTATACTTTTTTTTCTTACCTATAATAACCAATGTACTTTAATCGCAAGGAAAAAAGGTGGCAACCCTATCCTCAATCCAATTGCTGACCAACACGGTCCCCCTTCGCAAGTCTGGTTGTCAGACTTTCGGGATTCTGACTACCCGTAGCATAAGCAAAGCGTAAACAGCCTGTAGTTCTCACTACAGAATAAGAATAGAATAGAATATGTGTGCGTGTGTGTACGCGCGCGCGCGTGTCTGTGTGTGTGTGTGTGTGTGTGTGTGAGCGCGCGTATGTGTGTGTGTGTGTGTGTGCGCGCGTGTGTGTGTGTGTGTGTGTGTGTTTATACTAATACTAGCTTTTGCCAGCAGCTGCGCCCGCGTGGAGGTCGGAAAATATCCCGCGGGAACGTACTACCGGGGTAAAAAGTAGCATATGTCCTTCCTCAGGCTCTAAACTATCTGTGTACCAAATTTCATTTAAATCGGTTCAGTAGTTTTAGCAGGAAAGCGAGACAGACACACAGACAGACAGACAGACCGACAGACAGACAGACAGAGTTACTTTTGCATTTATAATATAGGTATGGAAGTATGGAAGTATGGAAGTATGGATATGGATTAGTGTGGATTGGATTAGTTTATAGTTATTGTTTTATATTATTTATTTACTAGCTACTGCCCGCGACTTCGTCCGCGTGAAATTTCTTATTCCTCCGACCGACCTAATCGCATCCCATTGTCTTCCCGCGCTATCTCTTAGCTTAGCGTTCTTTCTTACTTTATATTTTCCAAACGGCCCTAGCGTGATGTTTATTAGCTTATAGCCTTCTTCAAGAATTTAATCAAATTCTAAAATATTTGTCCAAGTATTCTTAAATAAGTGTTCTTAAATTTTCTAATTTACCTCGCAATTTTTTTTCTTTTTTTTCTTTCATAAGAACCTTCTCCTGACAATAACAAACACGACAATAAAAAAAAAGTGAAATCGGTCCAGCCGTTCACGCGTAATGGCGTGACCAAGGGAAATAGGGATTCATTTTTATATATATAGACTAGCTGACCCAGCGAACTTCGTACCGCCTCAGAATCAATAAATGTTGTGTTAACTTATCAGATCCCACCAACACAAAGCAAAGAGCACCAAGTACCATATACCCATGTTAGACCAAGTTATGCCAACCTGGTTTTCTAGCTACCACACACCCATGTTAGGTGAGCTCCTACCAAGTTATGCCAACCTGGTACTTAGAAGACATAAAGAGTTTTTTAGCTATCAAACACCCATGTTAGGTGACTTTGTATTCTTAAATAAGTGTTCTTAAATTTTCTAATTTCCCGCGCAATTTTTTAATTTTTTTCTTTTATAAGAACCTTCTCCTGACAGTAACAAATACAACAAAAAAAAGAAAAGTGAAATCGGTCCAGCCGTTCACGCGTGATGGCGTGACCAAGGGAAATAGGGATTCATTTATATATATATAGATTGTCTTTTTATGGCCCTAAGTTGCCTGAAATAAAGGATTGTATTGTACTATTGGGACACAAGCCTCCTCTCAGTGATATAGAGTAGGCCATAATCCACCACGCGGGCCTGTTGCGTATTGGTAGATCACATGTCTTCGAAATTTTGGTTCTAAGACGTGCCGGTTTCCTCGCGTTGTTTACCTTCACCGTTTTGAGAGCAGTGTTTGAATTGTTGAAATGCAATCAATGATTGAACATTGAATGACTAAGTCCTACCAAATATGAGCAATGACATATACCTATCTATAGGACAAAGGTTGATTACAATTCTAACAATAAGTTCTAGCTCGCTCATATAAGGCTTACGTTAGCAAAATAACAGCTGTCTTAAGCCGATAGCAAGAAATGATGGAGTTCTAATAACAACACACACATTTTAAAAGAGTAACGGTGGAGTTTCATGCCCATTGTTCTCCATACGAATCTACCTTTTGGAAGGGGCTACTAGAATCAATTCTATTTACATGTAACTGTTGACGTTCAAAAATGACTTTTTGGGCCTATCTATACTTATAATAAAACTGTAGAGAGGTCAATTCTGTACATTGAATATACATACAAAATTAATATTGGAGGATGACTGGTGATCGATACTGATGCCAAAAATGCAATCAGTAAATTTTTTGTCTGTCTGTCTGTCTGTCCGTCTGTCTGTATGTGCACGCATGGGTCAAAAACTACTGAAGGGATTTTAACCAAACTTGGTACAATTGTAGTCCATACTTCTGGGCAGGTTATAGGCTATATAACATAACGCTTAGACACATAGGAGCTGAGCAGTGACGATACCCGCGGGATATTTTCCGACCTCCACGCGGGCGAAGCCGCTGGCAAAAGCTAGTTTAAAAATAAATGCTTTGTCTTTGACTTTGAGACACACGGTTGGATCGATTGAGTAAAGCTACCTTTGCCGCAGTTGATCCGTGGGTAAATGGCCGTCTTTACATACTAAGATCCCTCCGTGCCTCGGAAAGCACGTAAAGGCTCCCTCACACAGGCGCGTTATTATAGGTCGATAATATCGCATGCGGTATTGCGTTAATGCGTCCCGATTCCTTTTACATTCCTTGCACACAGCTGCGTTTTTAGCGTCCGATATTTCTTACTAGAGAGCGCCGCGCCGCGACGGCACCATTAGTACTTGTAGGTAACGTTATTATCGCAGGTGTGTGTACGATCGTTTGCGTCCTGATACAAAACATTCTAGAACTCATATCGGAATATCGTAGGACGGAGAAAAGCAACGTCCTACTTCCATTGCGGCGTTATTATCGCAGCAGTGTGTAACTACATGACCATCCTAATACAAAATGTACTGTCGCAGTAACGCATGCGATATTATCGACCTATAATAACGCGCCTGTGTGGAGAAGCCTTTAACCCGTTGGTGCCGGCTGTCATTCGTGGATCAATGATAGTCGTTACGAGTAGGCAGAAGCCCGAAATACTGACAACCAACCTTACCACCCCTTGGTAAGGTTGGTTGTCAGTATTTCTTATTACCAGAGGTCGGAATTAGGTAGAGTTATTTATGTACTTGCATCGAAATGTTGATATTAATATGGATCGTCCCGGGATTTCTAATAGACAATCCTGTGTTACCAACAATATTATAAATAAATAATAATAAAAACCTCAGAGATAGATATAAGACAAATAAAACAAAGATAATTAACATACAAATTATTTATTAGTATTAAATTCACAATACAAATTATTAATAGTCTTAAGCAAATTCTCATACTTATAATTCGTCTTTTTTATAAATAGATCATGGGGTTATTCTCTCTTCAAAATTATATCACTTATGGGGCATATCCACTTTTTTCTTTCGTTGTATGAAAACAGTGTAAGTACATAAATAACTCTACCTAATTCCGACCTCTGCTTATTACCTACTAGCTTTTGCCAGCGGCTTCGCCCGCGTGGAGGTCGGAAATTATCCCGCGGGAACATACTACCGGGATAAAAAGTAGCCTATGTCCTTTCTCAGGCTCTAAACTATCTGTGTACCAAATTTCATTTAAATCGGTTCAGTAGTTTTAGCAGGAAAGCGAGACAGACAGACAGACAGACAGACAGACAGACAGACCGACAGACAGACAGAGTTACTTTTGCATTTATAATATTAGTAGCTTTTGCCAGCGGCTTCGCCCGCGTGGAGGTCGGAAATTATCCCGTGGGAACATACTACCGGGATAAAAAGTAGCCTATGTCCTTTCTCGGGCTCTAAACTATCAGTGTACCAAATTTCATTTAAATCGGTTTAGTAGTTTTAGCAGGAAAGCGAGACAGACAGACAGACAGACAGACAGACCGACAGACAGACAGAGTTACTTTTGCATTTATAATATTAGTATGGATTTGGATAGTATATAGTATATAGTATGGAAGTATGGATATATAATATATATAAATATAAATATATAATATATATAGTAATATAGTAAGTATGGAAGTATGGATTGGTTTGTGAAGGTCAAATAGGCTGCCGGTCCAAGTAAAATCAGTATTTTACTTGGACCGGCAGCCTATTTGACCTAAATACCAGTGTATTCAGCTATATTTTATTAGACTGGAAATCGACTCCAATATACTTGGAAAAAGGCTAGCCAGATGACGGAATCTATTACAACTACTGCATTAATAATTTACAAGGTTGCCTTCTATTTTCTTCTTGGTCGCGTACATTATTATTATTACTGACGGTCGTATCCCCAAACGGCATTCGCGACTAGACAAGGCATTTCGGTCCCTTTTTAACCGACTTCAAAAAAAGGAGGAGGTTATATTTTGCCAGTTTTTTTCATCTCGTAGATCAATCTATGAGATTGTCGGCTGCTTAACCGGACTTAATAAATTGCGGCCTCCAGCCAGGGCTTAAAAACTTAAGACCAATTTATTTTCTTCTAGATAATTTCTAAGATATGAAGCAATGGGTTATAAATTTCCGTCAAAACCTTTAGATTTTGATTCAGAGTGTGTTCAATAAGGTTGAATAACTCTAGAAACAAAAATAAATAGGCCTGTATAAATGTATTGAAGCTCAACAATTGTAACAGTAACCTTGTTTAAAACTCGCTGTCAGTTTTTATTAATTAAAGCAACGTCTGCATTTTAAGTTAATACAATATTTTACAGTAGTAGGAAAACTAGGAATGTATAGTTTTTATGCTCACCTGACATTCTCGCACAATATTTAATGATTATTTTTTTTCAAAAACAACATTAATATCACAAACACACCACTTTTCACTACTCAAAATTCGAATAGAAAACGAACTTTTTTTAAATTAACGGAAAAGCGCGCGATCTCGACTCTCTGAACACAGTACCATGTTTGAATGAAGAACACATTTCTTGTATCAAAGACAATCGCATTTACTTCCTTGTTTAAATTATTTGTTGAAAATCAATGTCAAAGTTTAGTCGAGTCAGCATTTCGGCAAAGATGGTCGCGTACACTGCACATGTGTAATGCATTGGCCTCATTTACGTTTGTGTTTACGTTAAGTATTATATTTTACAATAAAATGTTATAATAATCATAATGATGGTGTAATTTTTTACCAGCGAAGGTAGTTTTGTGACTCATTATTATCAGTCTAGGCTTTTCCAAAGTATGTTGGAGTTGCCATTCAGTACAAGGAGTTTTACACAGAGCGACGCCGACCCAACCTCTACCCAGTTACTGGGTACTACGATACCAATTGGTAAGACTGGTTATCAGACATTCGGGCTTCTGAGTACCTGTTATGACTATCAAAGATCTATGAATGACAGTCGAGACCAATAGTTTAACGTACTTTCCGAGGCACGGAGGAGTCTCTGGATGTAATGAATGGTCACCCATCCATGTACTGACCTCGGCAAGCCTTTTTTTTTTTTGATCTCGAGGTGGAAATCCTCGTGGATGTCCTCCGCCCTGGGGTGGGCGGAGGGGTCTGTCAGACTCTTACTGACTGAACACTACCCCGGTGTTCCGTCCCACACCTATGTCGGGGACCACGGGAACCAATATGTCTTCCGGGATCCCCGACTGGTGATCGCGGAAGACATATCGGTTTCTGTGTTTGGTTCATAGTGGTTGGTGGCCTGCCTTTTCAGGCCTCCGCACGTTAGGGGGAGGGGAGTGAGGTGTTAAGCTCCCCCCCGTACATCACAGAGAAGCACGCGTGGAACACTACGCGCCACCATCTCGGGTCCTAAGGAATAGGGGGCGACGAATGTCACCTCGGCAAGCCTAGCTTAACCTTTGATCGACTCGTTACGATTGTTATTACTTAGCCACGAGGTTTGTGACTCATGTGAAATTAATTATAAAATAATAAATGAAATGTTTTGCTGAGTATACCACTTTGAAGGTCGTCAAAGGCTGGTTTATAGAAATGAATTTGACAAGCTATCGTAATTGATTTGATCCAGCCTGTCCCTTGTTGCTCTGCTCCAGCGACGACCCTAAGCCGAGGTCCTTACCCCATAGGGGGTGCCCTTAGCGTGTAGCTTTATAAATTAACCAGGTTTAGCCGGCGTCTTCGCCCGCGTGTTTTACATTTCTTCGTGTTCTACCTTCCTCTTCAATCACTGTCTATTGATGAAAACTACATTAAAATCCGTTGCGTAGTTTAGAATATCTAAGCATAAAACGCAGGAAGCGACTTTGTTTTAAGCTATGTAAAGAAGCTCTGGCTGGAGGTCTGGTCTGGAGGCAATGTAGATATTAAAGAATCCACAAATTAGCCAGGTTAATCAGCCGACGACCTCCTAGGTTTACCCAAAAGTGAAAGTTCCAGGATAGGTAGCGTAATTTTCTTAAATTTTTTGCATCTTCCAGCTGGTTGTTTAAGAAAATGTGGGACTTAAATGAACTTAGAGTGTTGTATTAGTAATTTTAATCATTTTAATTCTGTAACGCCATATTTCCAGGCCATATCCAGGGTCGCGAGATTCGTTCGAAAGAGTTACCGTGGCCCTGGCCTATGGGCAACTGAAGGAACACGGGTGGGTTTTAGTCAGTAAAATTCTGATACGCCCTCCCGCTCCGCTCAAGAGCGGGAGACGTCATTTGACGATTTTTCACCAACAACAAAAAAAAATATATATATGCAACGCCTAACACCTACAGAAAGAAATCTAGATTTGTTTTTAATTACGATGAATGCGCTTATGCAACGGCATACATTCCAAATTAGTTTCGATTAATAGTGATGAGTTCATAATTAAATAATTACAAAAATATAGATAGATCACGTTCAGAACCTTATCCGTTGTCGTCATTTATTAAGTAAATACACCGACTCATGTAAGGTGTTTCTTATGTAAACTATTTTCAACCATACCTAACTTCAAGTCTACCTCATGAACCTTATCACGTCAGCCGAAGGACGTCCACTGCGGCTTCTTTTAGGGGACGTAGCCATAATCACCACGCGGAAGGAAGGCGGGTTGGCGATCGTAGTATGTTGGTAAAATGCTTTGAGAACGCTGCTGCCCATTCTCTAGGTAAGTCTCTTTGTGGCCTTTTAGGACAGCCACGGGAAGAAATAAGATGGTGCTATTATTTACGTAAACGATGCACAAAAGGAGTACCTATGTAAAGATCGTTCAGGTTCTTGAGTTTAATGTCTTCCTTCATGGGAAAAATGCGTGAGTTTCTGCAGATATTTTTTAAATTCTATATAAGGTGTATCTATTCATACACGAAATATTTTAAAAGGTACACCTGTAGGTGGTAAAGAAGCTATAAAAGCAAAAAGATTTTTTTTATCTAAGCGTTTTTGAATTTTCGTAATTATTATAATTTTAAAACTGCTTGAGACGTTTTGCATAAAACCTTTACTCCAAATTCTATGAATGACTCGCCTGACGCAGCGAGGGCGGCAGCCAGATGGCACGAGCATGGCCGCGGTGTCTAGGGCCGTAAAAAAATAGAAGGAGTCAGTATTTCTTATGTGCGTCAAATAATTTATAAATATTAAATTTTGAAAAAAATACATTTAGAAAATTTTTTCGTTGCTGTAGCTTCTTTACCACCTACAGGTGTACCTCTTAAAATATTTCGTGTATGAATAGATACACCTTATATACAACATTAATTTTTGTTTATGCGAAACCTGAAACACGGGTCTAGTATTTTTATGTAAAGAATCTATGAAAAAAAATTCAAAACTGTATCATTAATAATCACAAAGTTATAAGCTTGATAAGTTACCTGGTTGTCCACGCAAAAACATATGCAGATCACCACAAACAGCTAGTGTACGTACCATCTCTGTGTAATGGACGTTTGAGTACGAGAAAGACATGATAATTTTAAAATCGAAACAAAACACTAAGGCCAGCGGCGGGTGCGCGCGCGCTCGCGATTAATTAAATATTTTTGGTACAAAATATAACATGGTGTAAAAAATATTGGAATCGATTCAGTTACTGATTCTGAACAAACTATATTCAGGTTTCGCATATACTAAAAATAATCTTGTATAAACTTTTAATCAGCCTATAATGTTCCCACTGCTGGGAGACAAGCCTCTTCTCTTCTAGAGAAAGTCAGGAGTTTTTTTTATAGAATGGAGTGTCAGCTCTATCTGTGCGAAGGCAACGCATCTTCAATGCCACTGGTAGCTATTACTAATGTACATGTTGTACGACGTTGCGCGTCGGCTTGTTATTATAACCCCTGCTGGGACACTGGACTCTTTTCGATAGAGATCAGTGATCTGCAATCCACCGTCACTACGCGGGCCCAGTGCGGGTTGGTAGATGTCACATGTCTTCGAAATTTTGGTTCTAGGATTTCCTAGAAGCCGGCACTTCTAAATTCGAACAGTGACGATAAGTAAATACGTTTAAATAAAAACAAATGAGTTCGATTTCGAATTAACTCGGGTTTTGTTCTAAATTAACTTTACAAAACAGCGCTTCAGTTTTAAGAGTCCTTAATTGTCACCATCATCTGCTTAGCCTTTCCTCGAATATTGGGTCAGCTTTCAGTGGCATCGGGTGCAACAGAATACCATACCATTTGACCTTCACAACTCAGATATTTGATAAAAAAAATGCCCCTTGGTAAAACTGGTTGTCAGACTTTCGGGCTTCTGAGGATTTAGTGGTTACTTCCTAAGCAGTGCGTATTTTCGACCGGAGTATCAGGTATTCGCTACTCCGTAGCACTAATGGACATAAGATTAGTTGAGTTTCCGAACTAAGAATGAACGTGTTTTTGTCCGTCCGATAAATGAAATGTAATACTTGTTTGACGGTGTGACTACTTTCGTACAGACTTGGCGAGTAAACCCCTGTAACGACTTACGATATCATGCTCAGCAGAACGAGGCGAGGTGTTATAGAATTAAGAGTGCCTGATTCAAATAAAAAAAATTTAAAGTATTTTCATAAATAACCAGCTCAGTTTATTCCTTACGTACTAAAATAACATCAAATACAACTTCCGCCATTTAAAGTCTCTAAAGAAATTAAACTACAGCAATCAACGGCCACAAATAAAAGTAAATTACTATTATAATAAAATAATAATCGTTTACTTACGCGACGGCCATTAAAACATCGAACAAGCCACAAAAGAACAAAGGAGTATCGAAGCTAACAGCCCTTACGTGCGGCTGAATAACTCAATGTCTTTGTCCGAACGCCGATCGATGACGATAACCTGTCAAATTATGACTAGAGATTTTTATTGGGCGCGAATGTCATTTGCGTCGAGTACGAATTGTAATTTTATAATAATATCTGTTTATGAAAGTATTTTAACATATTTATAGAAATGAAAGAAAGACAAATAGGTTTATTTGTCACAGACACAAGTGCATACAAAAAGTTAACAGTCATGAACATCATCATCATCATTTCTGTCAAAACACGTCCACTGCCGGACATAAGCCTCCCCAATTTGGAAGGGTTTGCCACGCTTGGCAGGCGGATTGGCGATCGCAGTATGGCGGTAAAATGTATAGAGAACGCTGCTGCTCATGCTCTAGTAAGTCACCTCTTAAGACTCACCCTGGAAGTAACGGGATGGTGCTATTCATTACGTCCGACACCGCACGGAACTCTCAAACTCCTAACTACAGTGCGTAATAAATGAAAAGAAAAAACTGTAAAGCAAAAAATAATAAACCTTAAAATTATTAGTCGGCGCTTTGTGTGATCTTTGTTCATTGATTTTTCAGCGCTGACTCAAAATTTTAAGGTTTATTATTTTTTGTTTTTCAGTTTTTCGGCTGTTTAATTTTTTGTTAAAAAAGTTTTTATTTTATAATTTTATGTGGCTTTAATGTACTAATAATACTTGGCAAGGTATACGCTATCCAATAAAAATCGGACTTCTTTGTATAAAGTTATGCGTGGTTATACATATACGTTACAATCAGTGAGTGAACATCCCCTGTTTTCCAACCTAAGGGTTCGAATTTGTTTTCCAAAATATGGGACTACCGTCGGAGTGTACCCTTTCCAATAGAAGAAGAATTATCACAATCGGACCACTATGTAAAAAGTAATGCGTAGTCACACATAAAAAAAATATATATAGGCGTCGAATTGATAACCTCCTCCGTTTTTTCGTCGGTAAAAAAGTCAACAAAATAGATTAAGTTTTTTTTTTAAACTGAATTTAAGAATTATTTAAGAGATTTTTGAGTTTGGCAGCTTTAGCAATATAAATGATTTTATTTCTATAAGTAGGTTTATGTGAGTGTATCAAAACGAAAGTCTATGACCAGTGTTTTGCCAGTGATGACCTATGGTACTGAAACGTGATCGCTCACAATGGACCTTATTAGAGGACTAAAAGTCATCCAAAGGGCAATGGAGAGAGCTGTGCTTGAAGTTTCTCTACGTGATCGAATCAGAAATGAAGAGATCCGCAGGCTAACCAAGGTAACCGACATAGCCCGAAGAATTGCCAAACTTAAGGGGCAGGGCACATTGCTCGCAGAACAGGTTGAGCCGAAAATTTCTGAGTGACGAACGGGTTCAGACAGACGTAGAGTGTGGAGGCCTTCCACAAGGTGGACCGATGACCTCTTGAAGGCCGCAGGAATTAGCTGGATGCGGGAAACTCAAAACCGGTCGAAGTGGCGGAGCTTTGGGGGGGCATATGTTTAGCACTGTACGTGTTTCGGCTGGAATTATTATGATAATGATGAAGTAGTTTTGTACAAACTCTTTTACATGTCAATCCTGCTTAATTATTTTTAACACTGAATTAGGTTGGCGTTTCCTATCTTATCCTTGTCCTGCCCATTGTGATTTCAAAATCACAAAACAAACTTCACGGTTC